>JAMPIT010000885.1:1793333-2507500 GCA_026261815.1 Monarcha castaneiventris obscurior | reverse complement strand
TCTGCTATGAATCAACAGGATAAAATGAATTGTTAGGCACTAATTCTTCAGGTCCCAATTATCTGACCCTAGAGCTCTGAAAAAAATAGAGAAAAAAGAAGACTGAGACAGAGACATGCAAGGAGATGTAGGGGGAATAAATGAATATGCACAAAAGTGTGGTTTTATGTAAGGCCAGAGTATGAAATCAGGTGGTTGTAGTGGTGGGATTTGGAAGGTGGGAGCTCTGTTACCATTAAGAGGATGATGATAATGTGTCTTTCATCCACATAATGATTCAGCCAGCTGCCCATCTTCTGAGATCCTGGTTTTAAGATTCAATTTATATTTTATCCTATAGAAGATCTAGGGAAAAAGGCTGGCTAAAAATTACATGGAAGTCAAATCTTAAATTCTCCTGTTCTCTGTGAGTAGCAAGGAAGCTTTGCTTCCCCACCTGCCCTAGTATCCCTAAATTTTTCTATTACCTGTGAAAACCCATATTCAGAAGGAATAAACATGACTAAAATTTTACTGAGATAGCTGAACAGTGGAGATGTCACACAAGATTAATTTTGATATTGTCCTTTTTCACTCAGGTTCACTATCCTGTCTCACTGAACACCTTTTAAAAATGTTGGATTTCACCCAAATTTGAATCAGCTATAGAGATTCAGAGGTAATTAAATTCCTGCATGATTCCTAAGAGCCCATTAGAGATGCCAAAACTGATGTTTTCCCTGGAAGTCTGGCAGAACTCAGTGGTGCATCATTTCCAGCCAGGACAAATGGTCAGCACATTGGTTAAGAAGACAGAATTCCTTATTTTCACTTCTGTCCTCACAGGTTGCTCATGCTGATGGTGCTGCACAGTGGCCTCATCCTGAGCATGTTGTGGAGCAGTCAGGAAGGTGCAGTTAATGTGGGTAATTAAGGACATTGGTTTCTCACAAAAAAAAAAAAAAAAAACCAACCCCTACATGGAATCCAGCTGACCTTCTTTTCACTATCACTATCACTGCTCATAGCATTGTTTTTATGGATGTGCTTCAGTTTGGGCCCCACCTATTCTGGACAATGTTTCAACACAGAACACAGACAGACTCCAACCTCCTGACCTCAGGGGCTCTGACCATATCTTTCAAAGCTCATGGGTACCCTCTTTACATTCTTCCAAGACTGTGCTTCTTATCCCTTTTGCATAATGGTTGAGTGACCATGGTTTGCTTAGGAGGATTAAAGATAATTTTATATATGCACCTGAAACTCTGTCTTCTGACATATCAGCTTATCACCACTCAGAGATCAGCCATCCACAAAGACAGTTTTGGAGTGGCTGAGAAATATTTTAGCTTTATAAAGAATAGCTGATTTTTGTTGCTTACTTTGTATTTCTTTTGATCATAAAATGTCTGTGGCCGGAGCTTGTTAAAAATATTCAGAAGTCTGCATTCACAGAGACCAAGCCTATTATTCATATTTTTAAATCTCTGAGTTATCTTTCCATGAAGTGTACATACAGAGTCTAAGGTTTTTTTGTTCCCATTCAAACACCGGAACCACTGTGGTTCTAGGGAGATTTTAATTCCTTTTATGTTCTCGGATGAATAATCCACTCTAAATCAATGTGTTTGCTCTAAACCAGAAACCAGTGAGAGAAAGTCTCTTTCTGTGAGACAACCTCAGCTGTGCAGGGTGGCAGCCAAATGCCATTAGACACGCTCTGTGTACCCTCTCCCATTAAACAGAAGCCAACAGAATGGGAATTATCTCCTCAGCTAATGGTTAAAACCTACTGCTGGGTGAAGATACCGGTGACTCAAGAGTTCTTGGAAACTTTTCCCCCCCAGCCTTTCCAGAGGACTGTAATGACACCTCAGTCAGCAGGCTATGAAAGTGGAGCATAGGGATGTACAGACAGGACAGCAATTAACAGCCTAAATCCAGGGTTCTCTTACACCTTGAGGCCCTTTGGAGGATTCACTCTAATCTTAAAACTCTCTGTATTACATAAACTCAGCTATTTAAGACAGGCCTGACAGATATGCCACAGGACATGAGGGATGTGTTTTTCTGGAATGGCAGGTGGAAAGAGGAATTAATCCCTTATGGCATCTACACATCTGTGTAAGGCCACTGAATTCCACCCATTGGATCTGGGCAGGTCTCTCTGGATCTGGATTCAAAGCCAAACTCCTCCAACGTGTGGCAGCTGTTTAAGGTCAACTTTGCTGAAGATTTTCCCCAGTCTGTGGTTTGAACCCCTCAGCAGGTGAAATGTGTCTCTCTGTCTTCTGTGGGCAGGGATGCCAGGGAAGTCTCACCTGACCCTGGCATAAATTTTTAATTCCCTAAGCTCCTTAAAGATGACCTTTATTAACTTCAAAGGTTACAAAGATTTCTATTTTCTTTACAGACTCATCCCTAATGGATGATATAATAACAATATTATGGATCTTATGCAACACAGAACATTCCAAAATATCGGCAGATGACAACAGAAATTAAAGAGCACTGATAGAAGCCCATCTTGTGCTTAGAAAAGCAGATTGAAACTAAAAAATTTGCCTACAAAAATTGTGTAGAATGTGAGTGAAATGTCAATGTGTCAGGAATTCAGATACCAAATTGATAAGCACAGTGTAAAAATGGAACCAGAGAACAACAAAGTGTAACTCTGCATGAACCACTGAAGTATCCTATTAGACTTTCAAGCAAAACATGTATTAAACTGCACTGCAAAACTATCATTTGCAATAAAAAGTACTGGATGAATTTGGCTGTTCGTTGTTGTAGATGCACTATGTTGTACCATTTTCCCTTATTTTTTGGAAATAAAGAACCTTTGACTCTCCTGGCATTTTAATTTTGTATCCTGCCAGATGTGTTATTTATCCATTCATTTTTACCCCCCACCATCAACACCAACACATGACCATGACCTTCTCAGATGAGAGTTATATATTTTTTTTTCCTGCTGTAGAAGGATTTTTCTTGTTTTCCTTCCATGAAGTTTGTAGTTATGGCTTAGTCCTTTCATGCTAGTGCTGGCACTTCTAATGTGTGTCCCCTGAATTTATGTGGATCTAAATGAACAACTGCACTGAAGCATCTCATAAGCTTCTATACTTTCATTTTAGATTTACTACTGGTAATTACATGCTGTGCATATAACAGAGGATCTAAAATCAATTGTGCGCTTTACATTTTACTGGGTACTTATTAATTTCAATATCTATCTCAATTTAATCAACATTTCCTGCATAAATAAATGTAGCTTTTTTCCCAGGATGCAGCAATAATCCATTAGTGACATTTATTAATATTTTTTAAATGACTGGTGATGCCATGAAGTGAAAAAAATATGGAAATATGGGATGATTGATGAGGCACTCATTGCCTTTGAGAACTGACCTCTCCCCTAAATTTCCTACTTCCACTATTTTTGCACTATGAATCCCAGAACAACATGTTCTTGAAATGCAAAAATGATGTTATTAGGGTGGGTAGTCCCCTCCTTTACATTCCTTTTGCCAAGTCTGAAGAATTTTGCTTGATGCTACAATGGAATTGCTGAAGGTCCTGATAAATAAGGAGGAGGATGATGCATTTCACCACATAACCAGGTGTCTTCTGTGGCAGTGTAAGGGACATCAGGGGATGTCACACACTGCTGACCACTGTCCTTCATAGAACACCCCAACAATCCCACCCTGTGCCTGAGAGCATTGTCCAAACACTCCTTGAGCTCTGCCAGGCCTAGTGCTGTGACCATCTCCCTGGGAAACTGTCCCAGTGCCCAGCCACCCTCTGCCACTTCCCTGGGAAACTGTTCCAGTGTCCAGCCACCCCGTGGGTGAAGAACCTTTTCCTAAAACCTCCCTGACACAACTTCAGGCCATTCCCTAAGGTTCTGTCACTGGTCACCCCAGAGAAGAGATCAGTGCCTGCCCCTCCTCTTCCCCTCATGAGGAAGTTGTAACTGCAGTGAGGTCTCCCCTCAGTCTCCTCTTCTCCAGGCAGAACAAAACAAGATATTTCAGCTGCTCCTTGTATGGCTTCCTCTCTAAACCCACCTCTGAGTCAGCTCACAGTTTAACACAGTGCCAGTGTCAGCTGCCAGCAGTAGATGGGAGTGACATTTCTTCATTTCATTGTTGAGGTATGTGCCTGTTTGCTGTCTTGGGGGGGACGGATGGATCCATTTGAGCATAGGTTTGGATTTGTGTTTAATTGACATTGAGGATATAAACATGGGATTCTTGAAGCCCCAATTAAAAGAAAAGCATTACAGTGCAGTAGGAATTGTAAATCATTAATAACAATGCACTCCAAGCACCCCTGAGGGAAGTTTGCATTTCTTTCTGGGCACATTTTTTTTCTACAGCTTCATAGAACCACAGAATGGTTTGGGTTCAAAGAAACCTTCAAGATCATCCTGTTCCACCCCCTGCCATGGGCAGAGACACCTTCTACTAGACCAGGCTCCTCAGATCCCCATCCAACCCGGCCTTAAACACTCCAGGGATGTGGAGTCCACAGCCTCTCTAGGCAATCTCTTCCAGTGCCTCACCCTGCTTATAGTAAAGGATTTTTTCCTAATATCTAATCTAAATCTCTCATCTGTTAGTTTAAAACCATTCCCTCTTGTCCTATCACTATTTGCCCATATAAAAAATTGCTCATATTTCTCCTAGGAACTCTTCAGCTATGACCAAGGGTTGCTATTACTCTTCTTGCCAAGGTCTTCCCCCAGGTCCCTCCTGTTTTTCACAGACCACCACACCAAGGAAACACAGGCAATGTCCAGCTATGTGGCACCTGAGAGAGTTGTGTCTCATGGGAAACCACGGTGGGCTTGTCACACTGGATGGCCAATTGTCCCTTCTCCTCAAGTGTGCACAAGTAGGACCAGGGGACTTGGTTCATCTGCTTTAATGTGGATATAGAGTGAAAATGGGAGTCTTCTCCCTTCCTCATCACAGGTGAGGAAAAGACTCTCCAAGGTACAATTCACCTGGTCCACTGTAGACATCTGCTTCTGATAAAAAGCTGAGTGATGCTCTTGACACACCTGAAGGGCAAGATGCCATCCAGAGGGACCTGGACAAGCTTGAGAAATGGGCCCATGGGAATCCCGTGAGGTTTAAGGGGACCAAGTGCTGGTGCTGTACCCGAGCTGGGGCAACCCCTGGTGTCACTCCAGGCTGGGGGATGAGCACATCAAGAGCATCTCTGCCAAGAAGGAATTGGGGGTGCTGGTGGATGAGAGGCTGGACAACTCAACAATTGCAAACCTGCAGTCCAGAAAGCCAAACCTCTCCTGGGCTGGATCCAAAGCAGGGTGGGCAGCAGGTGAGGGGGGATTCTGCCCCTCTGCTCTGCTCTAGTGAGACCCCAACTCTAGAACTGCACCCAGTTCTGGGGTCCCAGCACAGGAAGGACATTGGAGCGAGTCCAGAGGAGGCACCAAGTTGATCAGAGGGATGGATTCCATGAAAAAGCATTTGCCACTGTGCTGCTCGCTGGGACTTGGCTCCCTGATTCTTGTCTGCAAAGTGCAGGTAAGTCAGGTGTAGATATCTGTATTTAGCAGATATATCCTGGTCTAAATCATGTAAGCAAGGACACCCCTACATCTGTAACAGAGTCAGAAACTGAAAGAATTTGTTTCAATCTCTAGATCTGTAAAGTTACAAAAATAACTAATTTATGTTTTATTCCCATGCCAGTAATTAAGAGATACATCAAATATGTGAATAATACCTGCATTTCTAGTTAAGCTGTCACAGGTGACCTTAATTCTACCCTCTCTGCTCTCACACAAGCTCAATGGTATGAGCTTTAACTACTCTTTTCCAAAATTATAGCTGCTCAGACCTTCACCTGCTGCCACCAGGAGCAAGGAATAGAACCTGTGAATTTTGTGGTGGATGAAAATTCAAGACCTTGGATTCTGCAGAGGTAATTCTCAGCCAATTATAACTTAGGGCTCTTATTTCTTGTTTTTGTATTTTCGTTTTTCGAACCTTTGAACTCAGTTGCTCCAATGGCTGTGGAACACTTTGCCAAATGCATTCTGAGGTCTGACCTCCCAAAAGAAAATTCAGAAATGGTGGGCAATCCAAGCAAGTTCAGATGAGGAATTATTAAGTTACATCTCAATTAGTCATTCATTAACAAGCTGTCCTTGCCACTGACTTAGCAGAATTAACTGAAGTCATTAGTTTCTTTCAGCTGTGACCATATTTCCCAACATATGTGGATGACACGCAACTGGTTTGAAAGGGAACTCAGCAATATGGAAATCAAGAGAAGGACAGTATTTCCTGCCAAAACGGGTCAGCATCACACTCCAGACAGGTCACACTTCCACAGACAGCAGAGAAGAGACTGAGAGAAACGTGAAACCTGCGGGTGTCAACCCTTGTCTGCAAACTCCCCCTTCCCCTGTCCTGTCTGACCTCTCTTCCCAGCCAAAGTTTGGGAAATCTTCACTCAGGAGGCTGAGAGGTGGAGAGCAGCAGCATTTCAAGCACAGGAAGGATGAAGCCAGTGCCTCTCTCAGCTGCTGCCACTGATTTGTGGGGGTACCCCTGCATGGGGCAGAGGGGGGGCAGGACATGTGAGAGCCTCAAGGCCAGGTACAGGTAGCAGGTTACTGCCACATCTGCTTCCTAGAATAGGGAAAACCCACAGGGAATGCTGCATCCTGAAAATCATCACTGCCTGGGCCCCATGGAATGCACATGTGAGAACCTCAGACACTTCAGCAATTTGTCTGGGCAAAGTTCAGGAAGCCAATTTGGAGCTCAATATGGGCAATGAAGGGCAGATGTTTGAGGCATTATGGTCCCCTAGACAAAGCTTCAAATGTTTTGTTTTTTTGGAGAGGAGGATTAAGCTCTCAAATCTGTGTGATGCTTTAGACAACTCCTTAAAAGTGCTCCAACATAACCTTCTCTGTCTGTCTGTCTGTCTGTCTGTTGGCGTCCCAGGCTTTAATTTCAGCTGAAACAGCTCAATATTATGGTCAAAGAAACCATAATCAAGAATGTTTCACTCCAAACCAAGATGTCAAAGCCTGATCACTCATAGGTAGTGTCCAGACAGTACCAGTGAGCTTCTTGCAGTATGACAAATATCACTGTGACACCAGGAGCTGAGATCTCATTTATTTAAATTTACTGCCTGGCTCCCAAAGATCAGACACTGACTCTCCCCACTTTGTCTGACAGCTTCTCTACTTGAGACTGTCCAGTGGGACTGCCACAGGTTATCCAAAAGGGACTCTCTGAGGCCTTCATTTTAATCTTCATTTAGATAGAGAGACAGAGGATTGTCCGTGACCCACTTTGCTGACTGAAGAGAGCTGGAGATACCCTTCACTATGGAGGGAAGTGCAAAGGGAATTGGACACAGACAGAGAATGGTTTCAAATGGAAACAGAGCAGGGTTAGATTAGATATCAGGAGGAAGTTCTTTCCTGTGTTGGTGGCGAGGCCCTGGCACAGGTTGCTCAGAGAAGCTGTGGCTGCCCCATCCCTGGAAGTGTTCAAGGCTGAACAGGGCTTGCAGCAACCTGGGATAGTGGAAGGTGTCCCTGCCCATGGCAGGGGAGTGGAACAAGACGATCCTGAAGGTGCCTTCCAATCCAAACCATTCTGTGATTCTGTGATTCTGTGATTCTGTGATATAGATCTACACACAAATATGTTTATCTATAGATCTACCCACGTATTGCTCTGCTGCAGGCTTGAAAAGTGAATGACACTGGTTTAAAGTTGTCACTTGTGACTCAAAGCTGTCACTGATCAAGAAATTGTTTTCTACTCAGAGAGAGCAGAGTGATTTTTTATTGGAAGAACAGAGCACCGAAATGAGACCTTTCCCTGTGTATAATGAATTTTGTGCCTGTTGCTATTTCTGTCCTCCTGCTAGATCTGGTAGCCAACAGTGTTGTCAAGCATTGGACTCAGTGATCCTTGTGTGTCCCTTCCAACTCTGGATATTCTATTCTCTGATTAAATTATCTCTTTTGGAGGGCTGACAAATGGAACATCACAAAAATGGGGAAAAGATACACAGCCAAGGGTCAGAGAACAGAACACAAGATATTTGCTGCTCTCTGCTCTCTGGAAGCACAACACACAGACAAAACCATCCCAAGTCATTGAGGGAGGGACTTTGTCATGGCTTGAGAGGTTGAACTGGGAGGTTTCTCCATTTCAAGCTTCTGGAGCTGTGGAAGAACATGTCACAATTGCCAATGGACATAAAATTTACAAAAAAAGTGTAGAAATCACAGTGGAACTTGCCCGGGCACCATTTCTGTTGGTGGGCCCCCCATACTTGACCCTTTAGGACTTGCCACCAGTTTTCACCTTTCTATTTCCCTCCAAGGGCACAACCCCAAACCTTGGCTGTCACCAGATCCAGTCTTGTTTGTGCTGCTGAGGAACTTTGATCTGTGCCTGCTGCCTCCTGTGAACAGCTCAGTTTGGGGAGAAACCAAGCTCAGCTATGGCACCAGGCAGCCAAATGTCAGTCAGAGGAA
This sequence comes from Monarcha castaneiventris obscurior, assembly GCA_026261815.1. NCBI lineage: Eukaryota > Metazoa > Chordata > Aves > Passeriformes > Monarchidae > Monarcha > Monarcha castaneiventris. Next base: position 2,498,964 of record JAMPIT010000885.1, on the reverse strand, counting down.
CACGGCAGGTGGAGGGGAAAGATCCCAAGAGCTGGACAGGGGAGGGAAGGCTGTGGAGGGAAGCAGGGGCTCTGAGCAGGTCAGCACTGCAGGACTAACAAATCTTTGGGAATATGCTCATGCACAAGCTTGTGGTTTCACAGTGTCTTTTAGTTGCTCTCATCACTCTCACTTCCAAGAGATGAATGGGTTTGCTCCCACAAGCTTTCAGCGAAAGTTGTGGGGTGTGCTACTACCCCTGTTCAGCAGGTGAAACAAGAGAGGCATTTCATGGTGGAGAGGTTTAACTGAGGTCACAAAATTCATTGAAGCCAAGCCCTGAGATAGAAGCTGACCTTTTCACATCCCTTTGAATGGCTCCTTACAGCTGACCCTGTAGAATCAGATCTCAAGGTTGTAAGATTATGTATTTAAGCTTTGTTGAAATGCTCCTTAAAAAAGAGAATTGTCACCCATAGCTAAAGCATCTTTCACATCAAGACACACAGGGCTGAAGATATGGAGGAAATGCAAACATCAGGTGCCCAGATTTTTTACAAATATAGGTACTACTTTAATAAACACTCTGAAAAATATGTTCTCATTATGAACCTTGGACACTAATTTTAAAGTTCAAGAATACAAAATATTTCATTTCCAGCCAAACTGAAGAAATATTATAAACAAAAACCCCTCCGTTTTTCAAGTCAGAGACTGGTACAGTTAGGAGCAGGATAAAATGGCCTGGTGGCAGACACAGTGGGCAAGGAGAACATTTCCATTTGGAAAGATTCCTGTTTCTGTGCATGCTTCCTACTGTTTCAGTGATTTGCAGAAAAATTAGGAGGGCTACTTACCAATTGGCACCCCAGTTCCATTCTTAAAGATTAAAAAAGAAAGAACTCTCTTTAAAAAATGTATTGTGAAAAATAAATACTCACTTCTGTCTAATTTTTCATACATCTAATTGAGAAACTGGCTGAAATTTCAGAGGAAAAAAGCATTTGTATGTGAATCCTATCCTCAAAATAAAAAAAATTAAAAAAGAAAAAGTGGGGATCAGTGCACTAATTTCATTAGAAAAACATAATTTTTAAAATAGGTGGTTTTTTTTTCATATCACCTTGAAGATAAGAAATGGAAAAAATTTTTTCTCTTTCTTCTGTTGGGTGGTATGGAAAACAACTCAGCAAGGCTGGGTGCAGTTCTCAGCTTTGTTCATGTTTTGGCTTTTCCTTTAACACTTCCAGGTGCCTTTTCCCCATCTACAGATTTAAAAAAACCCGCACCACCCTTCTCTCCTGGATGTATTTTATCTGTAAGCTCCTCTGGGCAGGAATTTTTCTTACTTGTGTTGTTCTGTAAGTAGGAAATGGATGGAGCGGATTCCCCAAACAGACATTTATAACCAAGATATTTTACCTTAGTCCATTATATAATTATTTGATGATATAATTCAAATATAACTCAATGGGAAGAAAACTTGCAGTGGATGAACCAAGTTACAGGTAAAATTTGTGGATATATTTACCTGCCTGTCCCAGTATGGCAGCACCAGATTTCTCCCAGTCCAAGATGCCAGGCATGAAATGGGCATTAACAATTTGAAAATGAAAAGCAGACAAAGCAAACCAGCCACAAATGCGGAATGAATGTGGAGCAGCCTGGTTACGCTCTGGACTGAAACAAGATTTCCTCTGCTTTTCAATGAATTGCAGAGTTAAGCCACTCCAGTAGCAGTTGGGAGTGACAAAGAGAACGCATCTCCTATTTGTCCAGAAATACTGCATTTTATGGCCACGTTTTTCTAACGCTAAATGAATGTTTTTCCACAGTGCTGATGGGACCCAGCCATCCTCCGGCAGTGCTGGGGATACACAAAAGGTTCTGAACACGACCATTCCCTGCTGGCACACTGTTCACCTCCTGCCACTCAGTGACTTATGCAGGGACTGGCACTCATCAGTCCTGGCTCGTGTCACATCCATCTCTGGATGGGAGAGGGAGGGGTCCCTGTGACAGGTTGGTTTTGAATTGCTTCCACAGCCTGGGCTGACACCCACTTTCTGAGGTGATTTATACAGTAGCTCAGTGGAAGCTGGTTTATAACGCAATGTGGTCTTAAATGATTTTGCTTGCATCTCAAAGTGAGCATCCATCCATCAGAGCACTCAGAGTCACTCTGCTGGCCCCTGAAAGTGCTCCTGGCAGGTGGCTTTGCTATGAGGCTTCTCTAACCTGTTCACAAGCATTTTTAAAACTATTGAATTAGAACCAGTTAGAATGCCAAGTTTTCAGCTGAAAAAGCTCATCACAAAGGGCCTCGGCCTCTGAATCCTTCTGGAATTGCATGTCATCTGCTGGGAAAATCACTGGGATGATGTTTTTGGAAGTGTTTTAGGGTATCAAGGTGCCTCAGCTTTGTACTAATATCTCAGATGTGCTCACATGGAGACACAGGCACGCAGAATGATAGTGAGCAGGGACCCGGCTCTCAGAAGTATTAAAACTTCCACAAAGCCCCACAAATGTTAAACATTTCAGTCTATATTACATCTGAATGCATTTTTACAGACTTGTCTTCTCTTTCTTTTATCTAAGAAATATAAAAATGAAATCAATACATCTGAGCATGAGGATTTTAAGGTTACTTCAAAAGCAACCAATTTAGAGTGTGGTTGCTCTGCAAAGGTTACTGCCTGATGGAGCTCCTGTTTCCCATTGCTTTCAACTAATTTGTGAGCATTTTCAAACCGAGTGATTTCTAGGAAGGCATTGTTCAGACAGAACATTGTCCTTGAACTGAATGACTTAGAATTTAAAAAACAGTGAAGAAAGGAGATGGATAAAAAAGATAAATACTTTCACTGTAGGAACATCCTGTTGGAGCAAGTCCTGAGAAGACCATGAAGGTCATTAGAGGGATGAAACACCTCTCCCATGAAGAAAGACTCAGAGAGTTGGCATTGCTCACCCTGGAGAAGAGAAGGCTCTGGGGAGACCTTAGAGCCCCTTCCAGTGCCTAAAGGGGCTCCAAGAGAGCTGGGAAAAGACTTTGGACAAGGAACGGAGTGACATGACAAGGGGAATGGCTTTAAACTGACAGAAGACGGGCCGGGAATAAATATTAGGAAGAAATTCTTCCCTGTGAGGGGGGTGAGGCCCTTGCATGCAGCACAGCCTGCAGCTGCAGACGTCCCTGGTGTCAGCTGCAGTGGGCAAAGGTCAGCTGCAGCTTGCAGGGAAAGCTCTCAGCTGCAGCAAGGAGGGAAAGCTCTCAGCTGCAGCTTGCAGGGAAAGCCCTCAGCTGCAGCTTGCAGGGAAAAGCCCTCAGTTGCAGCAAGGAGAGAAAGCTCTCAGCTGCAGCAAGGAGGGAAAGCTCTCAGCTGCAGCAAGGAGGGAAAGCTCTCAGCTGCAGCAGGGAGGGAAAGCTCTCAGCTGCAGCTTGCAGGGAAAGTCCTCAGCTGCAGAAAGCAGGGAAAGCTCTCAGCTGCAGCTTGCAGGAAAAGCTGGCTCCTTCGCAAGGAGCGAGCCCCAGACAAAGGTGGTGTAAAAGCATCGGCAGAAGCCAAGGATGAGGGGTCTTTGTGTAGGCTCCACCTGGTTTACTGCAGGCAGAAGGTCCAGGGACAAAGACAAAGGAGTGAGAGAGGACAGACTGTTTTATATGGGGGTGGAACAAAGGGAAACAACCAATGGGGATTGACTGAGGAGGAGCTAACAGAGGAATATCCAATAGGGATAACTTAGGGGAGGGAATTACATGAGTAGACCAATGGGGCATTGAAGAAGGGAGAACTTTCCAGAACTAATACATCAGCACCTAGGGGAAATACATAAACATGAGCTTATAAGTTAAACTGAGGGGGAGAACTCCTGAACCAATACATTTAAAACATGTACACTAAGAACCACTAGGAACGTGGGAACTCGCTGTAACCACGGGATGAGAATTGGACCTCTGTGTTCTGGAGGCTGTTGGAACCCAAGGCACGCCTCGGGCTGCCCTGGGAAGTCAGGAGCCCCAGCACGGGGGTCCTGGACCCTGGCAAGAAGCCCAGAATGGCACCGGCTTTGACCTCAGCCCATGGGAAAAATTGCCGACACAGCGCGAAGTAATGCAAAACAAGAGAAGTTAAAAATGAGTAGTAATTTAGTATTTTTCAAGGTAAAAAGTAGATTTTAGGGTTTTTAATATGAGGACGAAGGGTTTAAGATGGAGGATTTTGGGCGTTGCTCTGTTCTTCTTCTTCTCCTTCTCCTCCATCTTCTCTGGTGGTGGTGGCACAAAATGATTGGTAGAATGAAAAAGAGGTAGAAATTACATGTCTAGAATAGGTGCAAATTAATTGGTATAGAATAGTAACTAATAAATCCGTTGTGAAGAATGGTTGGATCATGGAAAGGGCACAAAAAGGACGGGACAGCCCAGGACTGGGCAGTGCCCGCTCGGACTCGGCTGCATCAGATGTGCGGCCGGAGCTGAGAGCTGGCAGAGATAAGGAGAAATAAACAACTTGAAACAACATCTGCAGGCGTTTCTCATCTGTTCGGGCTCGAGGTAAAACTTCCCAGAGGTGAAGATAAGAACCAGCATTTGTGTGGAGTACCCAACTCCCGCAGAGGCCTGTCTGCTTGTTTTCTGAGTGCTCTGCTGCAGTGGCCACTGCCACATGCCCTGCAACACTGACACAGGGTGCCCAGAGAAGCTGTGGGTGCCCCATCCCTGGAAATGTCCAAGGCTGGGTTTGCCAGGGCTCTGAGCGACCTGGTCCAGTGGAAGATGTCACTGCCCATGGCAGGGGGTTGGAACGGGATGAGCTGGAAGGTCCATTCCAACCCAAACTGTTCTGTGATTTCCGTGGGACACCTGCCCTGCAAATGCTCATCTCGGCTGGGATGGGATGCAGTGGAATTTCTATCACCAAGATCTGTGTGTGGCTCCAAGCACAAATATCACAAACTCCTGTAGTTCTCATTGGGTTTCTCATGTGCACAGAAGCCTGGTATGACTCTCCTGATTCTTTGGGATCAAAATGCTACTTCAGACTTAGCACTGAGCACACTGAAACTCCACACTTTGACTTACTCCTTCAGTTAAAAATGTGATGGTGAAAAGGAGAGAGGGAGCCTGGATAGTCTGAGATGAGTAGGAAAAAGATGTTCAGTGTCTCAGTTTACCAAGAACTGTGGATGGGAGAAAATACGGATTAAAGCAAATTCTTTTTCCCTGGCACTTGTGAAATGTTGAAGCCCTGTGTTGAGGCAGGAACTAATTTGCTGTGACAGGTTCTAGTTAGGGCATAATTACACTCTCTGACTCTGTGGAGAAGAAAGTCACTTTTTATGCTCATGCATCAAGGGTTTCAGACTTCTGTGAGTAAGCGCAGGAGCTTTACCTCTCTCAGAGAGCTCATTTTGCACACAGAGCTCCCTGGCTGGGGCACTGTACCTCCCTCCATTTTTACCTCAATAGGAAAAATCAGGGAAATATCCTTGTTCAGTTTTGTAGACACTTTCACCAGATTGTATAAAACCCTTCTCAGACCCTTTCTGAGCATTGTGGTTATTCAGAGTGTTGATGATTCTTCCTGAGAGATGCTGCTAAGTTTGTTTTGAAGATGAGGGACATTTTATTTTTTTATTTATTTATTAAATTATTAGGAAGAACAAGTTGCCCATTCACTCCTACAGAAAGTAGTTTAATCAGCTGTTGTTGGCTGGGTAGGTAAAGCTAACCAGGGTGTCTGGATGTCTTTCCACAAATAAACTCAGATCCAGTGGAGGATGTGGCACAGTCACATTTTTCTCAGTTCAATGTTTCTGAATATAAGGTCACTAACCCCTTGAATTTACCTGTATTCTCCAAGGTGGGTAACCCCAGGGAGCTGTTTTTACTTCCTACAGACTGAACACAGAACTGGAAATGGAAAAGAAAGAAAAAAAGGAAAAAGTCTCTCCCCACCAACACAGCGAGACAGTCAGGAAAAGTCAGGAACTCAAATTATGTGGCTAAAGCTCAGAGTCAGGACCATGTGTGGGAACACACAAAATACTCAACTGCCTTGAGAAAACACTGCCAGAATTGCAGTGAAAATTAAATCTCTCCCTTTTTCTCCCTTGTGGGTGTCTGAAAGGGCCATTTCTGCAGCAGATGTCTTTTCAGGCTCCATAACTCGTCCTGTCCCTGGTCCCTGTGTGGACACAGCTGGGAGGAAGCTGGGCTCAGTCCAGTTCCAGGGTAGGAAGGGCAGTTGTCACAGGGGATGATTCCTGCAATTATCCCTACCTCCACAGCTCTGCTTGCTCATGAAGAACTTGCTTGAAAAATAATTTCTGGCTGCTTGTGCTGTAATTATTAATCAATCTTCATTTTTATGTGATCTGTACTTGCTTCCTGGTTAATATTTTAAATTGATACTGTGTTGTTTTTGTAATTATTAATAACGATATTGTTATTTGAGCATGATGATTGTGATTAGAGGTAAATGCAATTTCCCAGTGGAATATTATTAGGCTAAAAATACCAGGTTCATCAATTTCTTTAATTTATGGTGGCATCTTTGCAATTAGTTCAGAAAGCAATACTTCAGATTAAAATACAGGATTTATGTTCCAGCATTTTGCTGAGCACAAACCTCCCATTGTATTTCTAAAATCTCGAGGAATGGTTAAATTCACTGTTTTAAGATCAGTTTATTGATCATACTTTGGCTCACTGTTGCTAACTGATGTGCCTAATCATGTTTCTTCTTCAACAAAGTAGGTTTCTAAAGGAAGTGTCACAAAAAAGAGCAGAAAACTTCGGTCCACACAGCTCTGGCTCCAACTTTCAATTTTTTTACCACACTCTGGACCATCTGTGCAATACTCTGCATCATGCAGTGACATCTCGTGTCTGGAACACGTACTGCAGACAAACCTCTGATAAATGTCTGCCCAGGGCATCAGGCAAAGACCAGAATCATTACAGAGTCACAGAATGGTTTGGGTTGGAAGGGATTCCTTCAACATCATCTCATTCCACCCCCTGCCATGGGCAGCGACACCTTCCACTATCCCAGGTTGCTCCAAGCCCCATCCAACCTGGCTTTGGACACTTCCAGGGATGGGGCAGCCACAGCTCCTCTGGACACCCTGTGCCAGTGCCTCAGCACTCTCACAGGAAAGAATTTCTTTCCACTACATAATTTAACTCACTCTAAATTAAAAGCTATTCCCCTTATCCTTGCAGTTTGCAACAAACTTGCCATGAAAAAGGAGAAAAGCTCGGAGCTCAGTGCTCTAAATTAGTGTTGCCTCCTAATACTTTAAGACTTGGTGAAAAATATCTCCTAACCATGGCAGACACTGTTTCAAGCTCTATTATTTACTCCACTCTAAGTCTCAGAGACACCCTAAATGTGTTTCATTTTGGGCCAAAGTACTCGAAGCTTTTGACAGCCCACGCTTGGATGAGTGTTTAAAAGTCGTTTTGAAGATCCCTTCTGTGTTGCTTGGGAAAATGGGGCTTAAAAGGCAGAAGAGATGCAATATCATAGAGTCATGGAATCATAGAATCAGTAAAATTGAAAAAGACCTCCAAGATCATCAAGTCCAACCTTTGAACACCACCATGCCTACTAAACCATATTGTGAAATGCCACATCTACTCATTTTCTGAATACTTCCAGGATTGGTGACTCCACCACTTCCCTGGGCAGCCTGTTCCAGTGTTTACACACTCTTGCAGTGAAGAAAATGTTCCTAATATCCAACCTGAACCTCCCTTGAAATATCTACACTTGCGAATATAATTTAAATATTTAGAAACTAGCAAAGACATCTGGCTGTTCTTTATATTGTGGAGTAGTTCTGCTGCAGAATGAAACAAAGATGAGGACCCACTTGGGGCCTCTTGCAGACACAGCTACACGAGCACGGTGAGCAGCTTTAGACCTTCTCAGAGCAGTTTGGAATTGAAATGGTGAGGCTTAACTGGTAGGCAAAGAGAAATCAACAGCAGGTCATGGTGCATAGAATAAATTACGTGCCACAGATAGGACAGATTTATAATTTGTGTGTAAGGATTAAAGTGATGTTTACTGGCAATCACATGTAGAAAGTTCTTATGCATTCCAGATTTGTGATGTCTTTCATAACTCCCAGGCTCCAAATTTGTATCCTGGCCTGCTCCAGAGATCTGATTCACTTGAAGAAAATCCTTGTTCTCTTCTCCTTCTAATTCCATATTTGTGTTTAATATTTTATAACAATTGACTGTGAGCAAGTTTAATATTTCTCCCTGCCACCAGCAGAATATATTAAGTTTTCATTAAATGTGTCAATTAGCCCATTCTTTGTTTCATCAATATGCATTTGTCACCAGGGGCGTTCACTAAGCCAGACCAAAACACAACAAGGACACCAAATGTCTAGAGAGTCTTTCAGCCTTGCAGCTGCTAGGGTTTTTTTCAATTCCCCTGTAGGAAGCTTAGACAACATATTAGAGAAATTGGTTAATTAAAACATAATTCCCAGATCCATGATGATAGATACTCAGCCTTGCTGTGCTACTTCTGCTCGTTGGGTTAATAAATCACTGAAACGATATAATTGTTTTCCTCAGCATGTGCAGGGCTGAAATAATTTCTGTGGTAGATTTGTTGAGAATTAATGCAGCAGAATGCAACTTGCTTCCTTCTTATCCCAGGAACTTCCATTTCCAGGCACTGAACAGGAATAAAGGAAATTATGAATGCCATTTGCTCTTGTGAATGGAGGCAATACCTTGGTCAGTGGATTAGGTTTGATTTATTGTGTATAACAGATGTTATGTTATAACAGATGCAACTACAGACACAATTGCTTTTTGTCAGGGGAGGGTGGTCTGGCTTTATTCACCTACTCTTCATTCAGAAACTTGCTGGAGGGATCCTCAGAATGTATAAGTAGCTTTTTACATGACACTTTTGATGTTTAAATCATTCACGCACAATTTATGACCTCCAAAGCCCCCCACGACAAATGAGTAAACACAATGACCACCCACTCTTAGAGATGAGAGAAATGAAGGCATAGAAGGCAAAACAAGGCCCCTAAAGTTGTTCACCAATTAAGTAGGAGAAAGGAAAGGAACTTATTTTTCTTGCTAAAAAGTAAATTCTCAAAAAAACCCCCCACCTTTCATGGTGACCATAATTATGAGTGAATGGATTGACTTCAGCAAACATTACAGCATTCAAAATGTGTAAGGAGCAAAATGGATAATACATGTAATTTTCACAGCTTCTGAAAGTACCTTTTTTTTTCACTTTTTAGCAAAAAAAATAAATGATGTTTTCACTTAGGAATTGATTATTTTCTCTCAGAAAGAAAGGAAAATAGTTAAAAATAGTCTGAACACGAAATGCCATATTCCAGTTTTGATCAGAAGGAACATCTTGTTCCTTCTGGCACAAGAATATGTCATTTCATTTAGATTTTGTTAAGAAACAAAACAAAACCTTTCTTATCCCTAAACATCAGCTTGAAAACAAGATTTCATTATTTTTCTTCTTGTAACAACTCTTGTTCCATCAAAGGGATTGCTGAATGACAGGTTCAATGTTTGCTGCTAACAGTTGAAACAACAGACAATTCTATTTTTATTGTAATCTTCAGATTGCATCATAGAATCAGGGAATTATTAAGGATGGAAAAACCTCTAAGAGCAGAGTCCAAACATTGACCCAGCACTTCCAAGTCCACCTCGAAACCACGTCCCCAGGTGCCACATCCACATACTTTGTGAACACTTCCAGGGATGGTGGTTCCACCACTTCCCTGGAGAGCTTGTTCCAATGTCAGACCACACTTTCAGGGAAGAAATTTTTCCTGATATCAAGTGAAGAAATTTTTTCTAATATCCAGTTGAAACCCTCCACTGGTGCAACTTGAGGCCATTTCCTCTTGTCCTATTACTCGTTACTTGAGAGAAAAGACCAATTACCTGGATAAAACCTCCTGTCAGGGAGTTGTAGAGAGCAATAAGATTCCCTTTGAGACTCCTTTTCTCCAGGCTGAACCCTCCCAGCTCCCTCAGCTGCTCCTCACCAGTGTTGTGCTCCAGACTCTTTCCTGACTTTCCCCATTCTGAAATGCACAAGTGCATAGATTATTTCTGTCCTGTCCAGGCTACCAGTTTATAGAGCTGGATAATTCCAAATCCTTCCTCTTTGCTTGCAGACCTGTTAATGGCAAGCCATGTTTTTGTGTGCTGCCCTCAGCAGCCCCGCTCCTGTCCTGGTCAGCAGCAAGGTCTGTAATTCACAGATAAAGGTGTTCAGCTGAAAGTTAATATCCATGAAGGAGGCAACGGGCAGATATTCATCTTGGCACTGACCAAGCGTGCAGCTGGGCCTGGCTGTTCCAGCAGCACAACACTTTATTTTTATAGAAGCAACATGAATTTCCCTTCTTTGCCCTTCCTCCTGGTTCACAATGCAGTAACAAGGCTTGTAATGTACAGTAAGGGCTTGTAATATTTGCATGAGCAGATGCCTTAATAGCATTGGGTGCACCTGCCTGGATTTTATATTCATCCTCTTTTCTCTGTGTGCTTCTGGGGTGTTGACTTAAAAAAAAAAATCTTTCTCCATCTTCTTTTCATCCTTTCTTCCTTCACATTCTTGGTTCTGCAAGAAAGTGTCTGCATGGGGGGATCTCTCCCGTCGAAGATTAGTGAAGTATTTCCAACATATATTTATTGCCCATTACTAGAAGTTTCACGGATTAATCATGTGAAGATCTGTGTGTTTTTTTTCTTTAAATCTGCCTTTTAATTTCTAAATTGGATGCTTCCTGTTGCTTTTTTTTAACTGAAAATAAAAGTGAACATCTGATCCTTGCCCCCCCTCCCCATGTCATCTCTGATTTGAGGGGCCTGCAAGCTGACTGATTCAGAAAATAGGATTGGGTCTGTGTTATTGCACACACAAGTGGTGTGTAATAGACCCGCCGTCTCAAGAGTGTCACACCACTAAACATTCTTTTAACCATTGACATAAATAATGTAAAACCACAGAAACTGCAGCCTGCTAAGGAGCAGCGCAAGAAACTCTGTAAATACATTAATTAATGAGCTATTTTGCTGATGTTGTTGTTGACAGTATGTTTTTGTCTGGGAATTACCACACGAATGTGGCTCTGTCAGAGAGATGTACAGACTCTCTGCCAACATGGTTAATCTACCATGATTTTGGTGGCAGGAGGTTTTTTGATGTGTTTTCAGATTTTTCCTTTTCCACTCTCCAAAATGATAGATATGGAACTAACCCCGTAGACTGATGGATGCAGTAACCATGGAGTGAGTGTTGTTCATTTTGACAGACTTATTCTCAGGCACCATTTCTCTAAACTCACTTTTCAAACCCATCAATTAAAAACTGCTCTGCTCAGGGAGCCCATGGTGAGTTCAGACACACCAGGCAGGCATGAGGAGATGCAAGATGAGGAAAATGGTCCCTGGATGAGCAGTGGCTTTGTGTGGTCAGCAGTTAAAATAACCTTTCAACAGCCAGGCACAGCAGAGCTCATTCACAAAAGCAAAATGGTGTAAAAAACCCTCATGACTATGCTACAGGTTACTGGGGGGCAGGAGACTTTTGGGCATTGGCCCAGTCCTCTCACATGAAAGATGGAGTCTGGTTGTCATTTGCTCCTTTCTTGCCTTTGGGCATCACTTTTCTCTTCCTTTGTCTTTATTTGTCAGAAGTGTTAATGAAAACAGTTTCGTACCACTTTGATTTTATATAGCCCTTGCCTGCAATTTCCACTGGGAGATAAAATAAGGTCCATGGGATAAGGCAATGCTTGTTCCAGGCAGAGTGGTGGGGGAATTCCCATTGTGAAGCTTCATCTTGAGCGTGCAGACGTCTGGGGGAGACATTGCATTACACCCCACTACACAGAGTTTCAAAAGAACAGCAAAAGTCTGTCCAAAATTAAGGGAAATTCAGCAAATAGTTTTGTTTGGATCAGGTAACATTTTCCAAAACAATGAGAAACTTCACGTTGATGTTGTACAAATGAGGCTTTGTAGCATTTCATTCAGAAACAGCTCTTTTTTCATGTGAAAATGTACTGGGAAAAAAAAGAAAACAAAAGAAAGCGAAGGAGAAAAATGGGAAGGGAGGAAGCAGGGGAGGGAGGGAGGGAGGGAGGATGGAAGGAAGGAAGGAAGGAAGGAAGGAAGGAAGGAAGGAAGGAAGGAAGGAAGGAAGGAAGGAAGGAAGGAAGGAAGGAAGGAAGGAAGGAAGGAAGGAAGGAAAGGTTAGATGGCAAGGTGAAATTTTTGAAAGAGAATTGAATGACCTGAAAATTTGACTGTGAATGAATCAAAGAAAGACAAATCAGGTCGTTAAGCTGGTTGTCCATTGTCCCTTATTTTCCATGAGACTCAATGAATTGCCCTCTCTCTTCTCCTGCCACCAAATCTGCATTATCCTATGCTCTTGGCCAAGGACCATGACTTTGTCCCCATGGCCGTGTGAGGTCCCAGAGCAGGACAGAGAACTCAGTCTGCTACAAAACAAGACTCTGTGTGTGACTTTGAGTGACAAACTTCTGCCTCTCTCCCCATTGTAATTCAATGAGCCACCAAAGAATCTGATATCCAGTATCAGCATATGATCTGACATTTGACATCCCACCCACTGGAACTTCAGGAAGCTGAGAGGCATTTCCAGCTCTTCATCCTTCTCAAAATGTGGTTCTAAAATTGTAAATAGATGGCAAAGTCAGGGAAAATACACCATGAAGTGGCTGGGTTTGGTTCTGGAAGTCTGGGGGAAGGATCATAACTTAATCTTGGAACAGGATGCGTATTGGAAGGTCCCCCAGATCCATCAGCAGGAAGCAGCTACAATGTTAATGAACTCCTGTTTTCTCCTTGTCAATATGGCTTTAGTAAAACCAACAGCACGGGGCGTGGAGCTCCATCTGTAATGTGTAATAAGGGAGTGTTGTACATTGGACAAACATTATGATTTATTTTCAAAAGGAGAGAGATGCCACAGATTCTTGTGCTCTCAGGGACTCTTAATTTATTGCCTAATTAAACACTTGCTGCCAAATTGTCCATCCTGTCATTTTTAATTCCTGGTCTAATATCCCAGACAACAGAATACTTAAGGAGGCTACCTTCTACAAGTGAGGCTTAAATGAAGAAAGATGTTAATGTGTGTTTCCTAATCAAAGTCAATAGGCTATCAGGAGCAATTATTCTTCAGCAGGTCTGTTCTTCTGACACCGTGCAATGTGTATGAATCTGCCAAGGTTTGGTGACTTTTTATCCCCTTGCTGTCAAGGCAGAAGGCAAGGCCAGCAACTCAAAACTGAGAGAAGCCCTTGGGAAGACATGCAGGCAACAGGGAAAAATTGAACATATTTCTATTTAGCCTAAAACTAGATTTTCTTCCTTCAACAAGTGTTTGAGGTGAATGCCAAGGTATCTTGAGGCAAGGGACACCTCAGGACATTTTATCTTAGACTACAAAGTACTCTCATTGCCTTGTGTCTTTTTTCCCTTTTCTCATTCCTCTGAGATGGGGAAGCTGGCCCTATTGCTGGTAAAATGAAGCCTAACCTTGAGCTTTACAGAGTCACAGCTCTTCTCTAGGTCTGTCCTAGAAGCCTCACAGAGGACTGCAAAAAAGTAAAATTGGAGAGAGAAATAGATTTGAGAAATTCAGCCTCTCTTGACTGGAACTACAGCATTGTCCCTGTAGTACTGACGTGCTGCTTTTAAGTCCCTTCCAAGTCTTCATTTCTCCAGAATTAACCATCCCAGTTGTCTCACCTTCTCCTCAGCAGCATGTGATGATCTTCTTGTCCTGTAGGTGCCTGGAAATAAATGATATGAGTATTTATTCTGTAATTTTCCCGGGAAATAATGCTAATCATCTTGTAATTCCCTACATCCTCCTTTTTGCCTGTTTTGAAGGTGGACATATGACTTGATAGCCTCTGGTCTTGGCTTTCCCTTCACTGCACATCCTTTTGCCCGGTGTCTCTATGGATACTTGGGTTGGACTTGCATGCCATGGTTTTGGTTGAAGGGTGGCTACTGTGGTATCTTCTGAGAGAGCCTTGCAGAAGCTTCCCTTTTTTCTGATGTGGGCTGTGGAGAAAGAGCCATGCCAGATTTGCTGGCAGAACTTGTGAATTTGGGGTGGGCCCACGTTCCTGAAGGACTGATCCCATGGGAGGAGCCCACATTGGAGAAGTTTGTGAGGAACTGAAGCCCATGGGGAGGGCTTGTGTTGGAGAAGTTCATGGAGGACTGTCTCCCATGGGAAGGACCCCACACTGGAGCAGGGGAAGAGTGAGAAGTTCTGCCTCTGAGGAGGAAGCAGTGGCAGAGACACTGGGATGAACTGACCATAACCCCCTTTTCCTTCCTCTATGCCACTGAGGTGAGGTAAGGTAGAGAAATCAGGAGTGAAGCTGGGCCTGGGACAAATGGAGGGATAGGGGGAAGGGATTTTTAAGGTTGGGTTATACTCTGCTCTGACTGATAATAAATCAAATTAATTTCTCTCGGTGGAGTCTGTTTTGCCCGTGCTGACAATTGCAGAGTGATCACTCCCTGTCCTTAACCCGATCCAAGAGCCTTTGTTAAATTTTCTCTCCCCTGTCCACCTGAGAGAGAGGTTTTGGGTGAGCACCTGGTGTCCAGCCAGGGTCCACCCAGCACAATACTGCATCCAGCAAGTCAGCAAATGTGTGTTCAATTTCTGTGCCTCCTGACGTTGGCTATCCATTGTGAAAACCTCACAGATTCTCCCACCTGAATGGGAAAGTCTGGCGAGGTCATGGCCATGGCCTCGCTTCTCTTTGGATCCAGCAAATCACAGTATCTGGAAAAAAACTGCAATGCCTATGAAATTGTCATCAAGGACAGGCGAGTTGCAGGTAACTAGTCAGATGTCAGGTTTCCTCTGTCTCTTCTTATTCATTCCTCCCTCCCTATTTAGCTTTTGCTATTTTATCCCTCAAATTAGTGACATGATGCTTCCTGTCTCTGCTTGACAAGTCAGCATGAAAGCTGAGAATATGTAGATGTGATGTATGCTGTTATTATCACCTTTAGATAAACCTGGTGATATCCCATGTCAGAATTTATATCTCTTTATAACCAATCTCTTTTCATAGTGCCTCTTAGCAATTGTTGTCTGTACATTTTTTGTCAAAAAGGTAAGCAAAGATATATTTGTGTTTATCTGTGAACTGTATATGTGTACATAAATTCAAGTTATTTATCGAGTTTTTCTTTCCTGTAAGTTCATTTGTCTAATGAAAATTCATTATATAATAAATTTCCTCTACTATTTATATTATTCTTTGTGACTTTCCCAATAAAAAAATGTTTCCTTTTTGGTATTTTCTTTTTGAAGCAGTATCAGGAAAAGTCAATGCCACCATTACCTTCCTCGCTAATGGCATACAAGGGATTTTTTAAATAATTCTTTCTTTTGCTGAAAACTCTGGACATCCCTTTAGGTCAGCAGTCTTGGTGGTCTGTTTCTGGAGCAGAACTCTGCAGTTTGTCCTGACCCATCCTGTTACCCGACATCTCCCTCCACCCTCACAATGTTTAGATACAAACCCTGGTGTTTGGACCCCTGTTTCATTTATGGATATAAGATTTCGGATGATGATGTTCTGATCTATGCTAAACAGTCCCTACACAGCTGTGGCACAGCAGAGCCTTGACTTGAGGTGGAATTACTGTAACAGAGACTTTAGTTTCCAGCTGGGTCTTTGTTCTTCGCTTTGTCTTCTCTGTCTCAGTGCAAGCTCCTCTCTTTACAGAAAGGAGCTTATGAAACAAGGCCTGACTTGTCCACCCTGGGGACAACAAAGTGCTATTGAATGAAAAACAGATTTTCACAAGGAATTGGTTTTACCTTATTTTGGGTCAAGTAGAAAAAAACCCAAACAAAAACTCTTTTCCCTCAGCCCTGAGGACCTTATCCAGCAAGCTGTCGAGAGAGACCAGCTCAAAGGACTTGCAGAGGAATTAACTGGGGAATTGTAAAGGTGAAGGTAAAAGAGGAGGTGCCATGGGGTTGGAGATAACCAGAGGAAGGACACTGTGACTGCAGGAGCCTTTCCCTTTGACCCAACTGGCTGTTCACTCTAATTTCAGGAGCTGAGTGTTGTGTATGGGTGAAAGCAACATTTGATTGAGCCATTGCCTGTGCATCCAAACCAGCCCCATGGAAAATGTTTCAGAAGATGGATGGATGGATGGATGGATGGATGGATGGATGGATGGATGGATGGATGGATGGATGGATGGATGGATGGATGGATGGATGGATGGATGGATGGATAGATGAAGACTTTTTTGCCAGTTCTGAGTTGTGCACCAATTTGGCATCTTGCTGAAATTCCAAGCTGCCTTTAAAACTGTTTCTTTTCCCACAGATGGTTGTCTCCATGTTTCCACTTGCTGTGACCACCCTTTCTTTCAAAAGGGGAGAATATTTGAGCAACTCCATCTGTGTCTGAATGGTGCTGCAACATTCCATTCTCACAGTCATGAAAGTATGAGTGGGATGGCATTTCTGTTCCCCAAATTCAGGTGCTTCCAGTGTGGACATTACATCATTCCATATTGCCAGGGCTCCTGTCCTAGTCAATGGAGAGCCAATTAAAATACTGATTGGAGTTGGGTTCAACGCAGTTTACCAAAAGTTGTGTCAGTGTTAGGATGAGGGGCGATGTCACTCACTCTGTTGAATCTGTTGATTCGCTGTCTGACTTCCTCAGGTGGAGCAGCCAACATTGCAGACCACTGCATTTAATCAGTCGCATCTTTTATTATGAATACACCCTGAGGTTTGATTCAGAATGAAATGAAGACATGAATTCACCTGGATAAGCCTGATGAATTTTCCTGATACCTGGCTAAACCCTCACAAGAAGACTTTTCTTCCCTTTATTGCCAGGTTGTTCTGGAAGACCAAGAAGCTCTGCTCCTGCTGTGAAGTCCCTGGAGGAGAAAGAAATCCATTCAGTGCACTGAGCAAAGCCATCTTTCTTCAATTTAGCCAACTCTTCATGGTCTAACTGTCGTTTTTCTTCATCCCCCAGACACAACAGCTGGTAAAGGAATGCTTAAATTGCCACTAGACTCTGAAGTTTGTTTTTGTCTGTAGCACAGAGACAGGGAATGCTGCAGGCACCAGTTTCACTCACTTATAAATGATCACTATTGAGAACTACATATTTTCCCTTGGTATTTTTACTTAAATAATGGTCTTGAGGATAGGGACAGCAGATAATATTCTGCTCTGTTCCTCTCATGGCTGAAATGTTGGTCCATAGGCTTACAAGAAATAGGATAATATGAATTTTAGAAAACAGCCAGAGTGCATGAAAGAACTGTGAAAATGGGTGCATTAGGAGTTGTGAGGTACTCAGGAAAGAAAAGTAGCCATAGAAAGCCCTGAAGAAAGGGGAAGGAGGCTAAATTAGAATTGTGGTGCAATCTTTGTTTACTTCAGGAATCCAACAGCCTTACAGTGAGAAAATAGGAGCTACTAGTTTAACTTCCCTTTTGTTTTAATTGTCCAGAGAAAATTCTTTTGTGCTAATAGATTGTTTTCATTCAGGCCTGCTACAATTTTTCACATAAGTTTTAATTACTAAAAAGTGATGTTGTGAATTAAATAATTAGAAGTGTTAATGAGGTCTAGAGACAGACATGCAAAAGCAGGAGGGAAAGATGCAAAATCAAGAAGGAAAGGCCCAAGAGACAGCAATGTGACACTGGAGAAGTAAAGCAAGTGTATGGAAATCTGCAGAAAGTGTAGAAAAGAAATTTGAAGCAGTTGATTTAAAACTGAGAGTAAGTAGCTAGCAATCACATTTTTTGAAAAAACTGTCTGATAATTTTTCTAGGCAAATGCTACTTCTCTGAGTTATCCCAGAGAGTCTCTCCCTCCTTTCAGTGCACATTGAAGTCCATTATTATCAACATCTCCCTCTACTCCCAGTGGAGTTTCTCTTTTAGGATTCCTTCCCACTCTGTTTGTCCCCAACAATTTGAAACACTTGGCCTTTAAAACTTGATTCCATCCAGACTTTGGGGTGAATTTTTATAGATGCAAGAATGGGATTTTCACACACTTTCATGTCTTTTCGGTGACATTCTGGGACAGACCCTCTCCAGGACCTTGGGCAGACACACTTGCAGGGCTCATTAGCTGATAGCCAGGTTTGGTAGCTCAAGTGCTCATGAACTCTGTGCTGACACAGTTTTGCCTCTTCAAGTCTGGAGTTAATTTTCCAGACCTTTCTCCGCGTCCTTTGGATCCTCAAGGCTCAAATTCCTTTGCAATGAAAATGACTGCATGGTAACGATCTATTCTATCCCTTTTTAGTTTGGTAGGAAACATCAGAGTGTGAGAAGTACCAGGCTGGACTTAAGGCAGTGGCAGTTTGTGCTGTGTCCTGTCTCTCATGTTAGTGAGAACTGGACATTTCAGAGGAAGGTTTAAGAATCCAAGATACAGATTTCTTCTTAGTTTCTAAACCAGGAGCTGGCCTCGTGTAGGCTCTTAATTCGTGGGCATTAATGATGATGGTTTTCACTCATTAATTGAAGGACTCCTGAAGTACCCCCCAGAGTGCTGCTACGACAATAGAAAAACTTATATTTTTTGTTTGTAAATCAATATAGAGGAATTTATTATCTCAGCTGACTCTGCAAGAGGAGTAAAAGGACCTTCTGGCACTCTTCCTCCTGACTGACAAGTGCCACTTTATGATTCTCCACACAATAACTCTGGATTTCTCAGATTTAGCAAATTCTCAGTGAGATCTCATTTTACACCATGGGCTTTTGCAGGCCACTCTTGAGCAGTGCTAGATGAAGATCCTGACTCAAGAAAAAGTCTCTTTGCCAGTCTCTTATGGAAGGAAAGCAGGTTTTGAGGCAATGTCCTGCCATGCTTGTGTATTCATACAATATCCTAACTTCACCTGAAAGCCACATTAGGGAAAGCATCAGCTTGGCTCCCAGAAGTACTGATGAGGTGCAAGCAGCCTTTTAAACCTCTCCTGACAAGTGAAGGAGGGCAGATTTCTCAGGGCCAAAGCCCATTTCTCTGAAATCACTGACATGACAGCTCTGTGATGATTGAAATGATGGCTAAGCCCCATTATGCCATGAAAGTGTCACTCATTACGCCCTACCAACTTCAATTTTGTGCTTTGTTCTCAGAGGCACGATGTGACAGGGCCTCACATCTCTGCTGTGAAGAGCAAACAGTGCCATTACCTCCTGGCTGGCAATGAGAAGAAAATGAATAGAGGCTGAAATATGAAGTGCCATTATAGGAAATTGGTTGGTTATTAGACTGTATTTGCTACTGCAGTTACAGAGCTCAGTTCTGTACAAAAACAAAACCCACAAAGCCCAGAAACACAGCTCGTGGCTCCATTTTCAGATGCATGCTGGCAGCCCTAGGTACCCCTGTCATTGTCAGCCAAGTCCCTGTGGACCTCCAGCCTTGGACTTCCTTGGCAATAACTTGGCTCATCCGCAGGCAGTGTGGGTTGACTTTGATGTGTGTGACTCTGGTTCAATTCTTAACTTTGTAAAATAAACATTTTTTTTGTCTTTTGCAAAGCTGAAAGGAAGCTCCCTCTTTTGATCAGAAGTTTTTTGGGACAAAGAGTATTTCTCACTGTGTACTTAGTGCCATAGGCACTGATCTCAGATGGCGACTTGCTTTAATACAGTAATTAATGAAACAGTAACGATATTTCCTTTGTGCTAAGATCTGTGAGCAGGTTTCCGTGGCAACAGCCCATGCACAAGCCTCTTGCCTGTAGCAAATGTGAAGTTATTTGAATCATTCACATTCTTTTAAAGAAAGAGGGCTGCTGTGACTCAAATTAACTCAGATTTACTGCAAGATGAAAGTACACACAGGGGCAACTACCTCAGGTCAGCTGATGCACAGAAACCTTTTACCCTGCATTAACTCACTGGTGTGTTTGAACCTTCCATGCTACCATAGGAGCTTTTATCTCAGAATCATAAAATATTTTTGGTTGGAAGAGACTTTCAAGGTCATCTAGTCCAGCACCCGAATATAAGAAATATATGTATTTTCCATAACTTTGTTTTTCTCTCTCCAGCCATTTTCTGCCAACAGAATCCATACCCATTTTGTACTAGGATAGCATTTGCATCAGATCTTCATCTTTAGAGTCCAGAGAGGGAAGGAGAACATATTCTGGTTTGAATTCTGCCACAGCCTTTATTTCCAATGACCACATTCAAGTGATAACCATGAGTGATGGGCATTAGGGATGTGTCTGGTCAGGATGGATCCAGCTCATAGTGGCTTTGGGAGAGACAGAGAACAACACAATAGCCAGGGATTAATCTGAGCAATGCACCCTCACCCCACCAAACATTGTGCTGGTCGGGGTCTGGCTCAAGCCAAGTGTGGGAGAATCTAAATTCTGTAGTCAGTGTAAGTCAGTTATTTTCCTCCATAAACAGTGGCCAGCTCAGAGCTTTTTGGGCTCTCCTGCAGATCAGCAGAGGGCACGTCATGACTTTCCCTTGAGTAGGGATCCTCTCCAGGTTACTCCTCATGACTGGAGAATCCTTATTGTGTGGGATACTCAGCAATTGAGTTCGAAATAAAAGCACTGAAACTTTGAAGTCATAGCTAAGTGATACGAAGGACTGATTATGGACAAGTAATCCTTCAGGCATAAACCACTGACCCTGTTTAGAACATGAGGGAGTCCTCTCTGACCCTCGTGACTCAATGGGAGGGTGTCCCTGACAGTTTTGTCTGACCTTGTCCTCTGTGCAGTAAAAAATCAAGAGTACTTTGCCACCCAATCTTGTTAGACCACGGTCCCATTTACTACCAAACTCTGTTAAATCTCTGGCTTACAAAAATAAATATATTGCTAGTCTGTTACAAGTGAATAACTCGTCACAACATCCACAACAAGGACACAAGACTCCAAGCAGCACAATCCTTTTTGGTTGCTGATCCCCATATTTGTCTTCTGCCAAGAGAGATGTTCCTTACAAGCAGATGGAGAGGCAGTTCCAAAAGAGAAAGTTTGGAATGGAGAGAAGTATTCTAGACCAAAGCTTTTTATAATTCATTCACTGTATCAGTGAGTACTTGAATAGTCAAAGAGAGTCAAAGAAGCAAAAGCCTTCTGAAGCAAAGTATTAATTATCATACAGATCTTTTAGGTTTTTCTTTCTAATGCAGGAGGAAGTGTCTCAGAAGATCAAGAGACAGACAATATCAGTAATCTCTTGCCTTCCCTTCTAGTGGGAAGTTGTGGTGAACTAATCTTTAAAAGTCTTTGCCACCAGTTTTTAAGGAAAAAGGCTCCAGCAAATATTTTATTCCAGTGATATAGTTTTTGTATTCATCTGGTGTCATAGCCTAGAACAGTTACTTGACTTTATTTTTAAGGCCTCTATGCCCTGACTCTTTGGGCAAATCCTTACTGAAAGGATGTGAAACATACTGAAGTGGAACATCCACAAAATTTTTTAACTGGGACCTGGTCTGAGATAGAATACTAGACTTGGATATTCTGATATTATCCATTGGTATCTAAAATAACAACACGGGTTTAACACCTTGGTAACTTGGTGGAAGAAGGTTCTTGGGATCTCCTAAAGGTAAGGACATCTTCAGCTAGGTATTGAATTTAAAGACAGATTTAGTAGAGATCAGACAGGGAATTTTGAGAGTATCAGTTGATTTCCCCTCTGTGAACTGTGGATGTCTTTCTTACACCACTGCTGTCCCGATGTTTGAGTTCAGATCACTCCTAGGGACAAGGCACTGGGATAGAAAGACAGTGAAGCTAAACTACTGGACTTCTTCACCTAAGCAGACTGGAAATGTGACCTACTAATTCTAGACCTGGAGAAGATCCACATGGCAGAACCCCTAAAAAACCCCAGAAAGGTGAGTTACTGAAAAGCTACAGCATTCTTTGTTTTTCAGGTCTAAAAATACTTTTATATAAAAGACTTCAAACTGTTTTTTGTGCTAAACACACAAATGGAAATCTCACTGCACTGCACACATTATATCACTAAAATAAATATTGTTGTCTTTAATATTTAAAGAGATTTTTGAAACAGCCACAGAGGATGAAAAATACAAGCCAGCGAAAGCGTTCTGTGTCTTGGCGTCCTACAGAGGAATTCTCCTGCTTTAATTTCTTTAGCTCTCAAGGAATTCCAAGGTCTCTGAAATGGCATGCTGGGCAGGGAAACAGAGCTGTTGTCCCCAGGGTTCCTCTGGCTCTTTATTATTCACCATCACAGGAATTTTTCTTCAGTGTAGGCTGAGGACCTGCATCATGTACTCCTCAAAGCTGCTGGAGTAGCAAATACACGATGCCCAGTGTATCCCAAACACCATCAGGCACAGATGCTTAAGGTAGGACAGGGGAAAAGGGCTTTCCTCAATTCTGTCTGCACTACCAGAGCTGAGTTCAGCTTCTGTTGAAGCTAGTAGGAACTTTGCTGTTGCCTTTTCTGGGATGAGTAGAATCAGTATGAGCAGAAGCTCGTCCCTCACAGACTGATTCCAGATGAGGTTCCTTGCCTTAGCCCTGTCCCAGAGCTGTGTCTGACCCTGCCAGACCTGTGCCTGTGTTACACTGAGGACACAGTCAGGGTGCCTTAAACAGCAAACCTGTGTTCCAAACACCCATCCCTCCAGGTGGATTCCCTGGGACACTCAAATTTTCTTAGTTTCGAATTTTACAGGTGCATGATGGGTTTAGAAAGTTGTGAAGGAAGCACATGAGCTAATTCTCTAGCAGTGCATGTCAGCCCAAATCCAGAGTGATGCTGAGTGCATTTGGTCACAGTTACTGGGACTGGAAGTGTGAGCAAAATGCAGTCACTTGTTCTCTGTTGGATGCCTTTAATTCCTTTAACTACAGTAATTCCTTTGCCTGCAGTAAGGGGAGGGAGAAATTACCTAATGTTGATTCTGAAGAGGGACTTATTACAAGGGTATGTAGTGATAGGACAGGGGGGGATGGCTTTAAGCTGGTAGAAGGTAGATTTAGATTAGATATTATTAAGAAATTCTTCCCTGTGAAGGTGGTGAGGCCCTGGCACAGGCTGCCCAGAGAAGCTGTGGCTGCCCCATCCCTGGAAGTGTTCAAGGCCAGGTTGGATGGGTCTTGGAGCAACCTGGGATAGCGGAAGCTGTCCATCTCAGGGGCTTGGAACAACATGATCTTGAAGATCCCTTCCAGCCCAAATCATTCTATGATTCTGAATAGGTGAACTATAACAGCTTCTACCATCAGAAGAAAAATCTGTTATTTTAGGAATACCCCCATGGCTCAGGTTCATGGACACATACATATCTCTACACTTGCTTGGCCATTTTTGAATTCTGCATTTCTGGATTAATATTTTGAAATATGACTTTTCTGCTGCAGGTATCCCAGTGTAACACTGGTGCCGTACTGTGACCAATCAGATCCTTTCTGTGCACAACATGCACAATCAAACATAACTCAGGTGTCATATCCAATGGACTTAGGGCTGCAGTTCAAAGTCCATTTAAAGCAGAATTCAAATGCCTTTCCTTCATCAGTTTGTTCCCCAATTTTTGCATTTTATTGTAGCAGTGATTATGTATATTCCCTACATCTGGCATCACAGTCCTTCCTAAGGGTCATTTCGTATTTCTCTCTCCTATTCAACTGGAAAATTTCCACTGTGTAGAGCAGAGGAAGGATTGTCAACAAAGGCTCATTTGGGGACTGTTCTCCTTTATTTTCAATGGACTTACCCTTTCACAAAGTCTTATCTTCCAGCCAGAGAAAAGAGAGTTGAAAGGCTCCTGGCAAGATTATCTACTCCATCACCCTGCCCTAGGGCAGGGTAGACTCTTTATGGACTGGTTAGCCACCCTTTTGTGTAAATCATTCATAGAGTTTCATCACTCAGAGCCAAGAGTGCCAAATACACATGCCATAATTCATTCCACTGAGACTTTCACTGGGAAGCTCCTCTTCCTTCTCAACCCTTTGTAGGCGCTCCAGGCTACACGAGCACTCAGAAACCACCCATACCTAGAACCTTTCTCTGAGCACAGCTGGACAATGCTGGTGCCCTCACCACTGACCTGTCTTGCTGCCCAAACCAGGATTGATGCACCAAGCTCCCTGTTGGGAGCAGTCCCTGTCTTGTGTCAGTGCTTCAGAGTTTTGTGGGAATTGCACAGGATAATGAGATACTCCAGGCTGCAGCAGCACCAGGGACTGGTTTAGCAGAATAGATAATTAACTTCGAGTGTTTAACAGTGTCTCTGACACTGTTTATTGCTAGTATAGGTCCAGCTTTGGAATTTTCCTTCATTACATGCTGAGCAGCCTCATCCTGGTTCTCACATCATCATGCTTGAAGCAGTGCTAAGCTCACCCTTATTAAGTCAGTGTGTGGCTTGGAAATATTCAGATTTGGTGGCTTCTCAGCTAATTTATGTTGAAAAATGTTAGTTTTCTTTATAGTTCTAGTCATGTTCAGCTGATGTGATTTTTGCTGTGGAAAAAAGGAGGGGTGTTCTCTGTAAAGCACTGCTTGAAAGGAAATTCTGTGGTTAAAAAAGCTGCTGGTTATTGAGATAATTGTGGCTGCCCTGTGCGATGATACAACACAAAGTCTGATCTGATTATCCTGCAAAGGAATATTTTCTACTGATGATGTGACAGGAGACCTGGGCTTTTTGGGGTTGGGGATGTCCAGACTGTATCCCTTGTACTGCTGCAGCAGCAGCAAAGCCCTGGCATGCAGCGTGCTCACTGAAGCATTTCTCAGTGCATGCTGCATTCCTATTTATGCTTTACTATGTATACAGCAGGCATGGCCCTGTCTCCTTGCCATTCTTCAATCCTGCTGCCACAAAATAATGCCAGAGAGGGGCTCAACTGGTTATTAAAAATCTACTTCCCAGTCGTTTTTTTCCCCAGACTTCACCTTTCATGTGAAGGGGGCCTCTCTGCTCTTGGTGAAATGCAATTAAACCTCCTCAGCCATCTCCTTACTGGCCTCTTGGTGGTACTCTTAACTCAGCATATTCACCAGCTGCTCTGGCTGCCTTTAAAGGCATCGATCTCCCCCCTGCTCTAGGAGAACTAACGTTTTTAAGTAGATACTAAATATATACAAACTTTATGAACACAAAGCAAGACTTTTTAAAGGATTTGCCAGAGATACAGAAGCTCGACTCACTGATCCACGCTGACCTACTTCAGGGCTTCACGAAGCCCAGAGATCTGTCAGATATCCCTGGGGCACAGATGTGTGGATCCAGTGCTTACACTGGGAAATGAAGGCAGGATGAAAAGGAAGGTTGTCATTTGCACTCTTAGCGGTTTGTTTAGTGCCAGGAAAAAGAAAAGGGTCCTGCTGCTGTCAGGAATGTGCTACAGTAAATACTGAGACAGGTTTAATTCAGTGTCTGTGTTCCAACAGAGACCCAAATGGCCAAGGAACAACCCCCTCGAGGGAAATGCTGTGTGGAGTCTGAGGAACCCAAGGTGCATGGGATTGGTTAAAGCTTTCCTGCAAAGAGTGGCAAAACAGGGTTAAAATCTATCTTCGTGTTTAGAAAATCCCCAAGAAACATCTGGATTAGGGTGAAACTAAGGATGCTTTCAGCTGGTGGTTAGAGTCTAAATCTAAGCCTGGGATCTAAAGTTAGAATCACAGAATTATTAAGAGTGGAAAAGACCTCTGAGATCATCGAGTCCAACCATTAACCCAGCACTGCCAAGCCACCACTAAACTTCTAAATACCTCCAGGGATGGTGACTCCACCCCTGCTCTGTGCAGCCTCTTCCAATACTTGACAACCATTTAGATGCAGAGATTTTCCTAATAGCCAACCCAAACCTTTCTTGGCTTAATACAACTGCCCCAAGCTCAGCTCTTGATCACCAAGAAATTTTTGGCAGAAAAAATTACCTCGAAAGTTAGTTCATTTGATTGGAGTAAGTAGAATTATGCATTGCAAGTTAAGTTACTTACACTGACTTAATGTTCCTCCTGTGGACCAGACATAATCTGCAAATCATTTGTTTTGGTTTTTTGCTAAACATTTGTCAATGGCTTTAGAGCCAACTCATACCATGGATCTGCTCACAGTTCTCTTTGCTGACTGCCTTGGATGCTCAAACTGCACACAGATTCTGCTCTGCACTGAGCTGAATGAAGGCTTTTCTGAAATGGAAAATAATTATCTCCTGATAACACATCAACAATACATACAGGTATATTTGCTAAATACATACCATGTGCTGAAGATATTTATTGCAGCTGCCTTTAGGCAAAGGGAAGAAGAATGAAATGAAATGGTGGAGGCAAGAGGGAAAAAATAAAGTCAAATATGACTAAAATGAGTTAAAGTCTTCACAATTACAGAATTAGAAGCAAACAACATTACAAATATACTGCAGTTATGTCCAACCCCTTCTCTATTCCCACTCTCCCCGTCAGGCAGAGGTTTAAATGAAGATAAGTGGTTTTTAGATCCTTTGTCATTCTCTGAGACCACTAAAATAGAAAATGTCCAACACCTGCTGCAAGCATATTAATAATCAGATGAAAAATTAATGCCTACAAATCCTCAGAGTTAACTCTTCCCTTCAGCCATTAGCAATTAACAAGAAATAAGAATGCTGCAGGAAGGAAACAGATCCAAAACATCTGCCCTAGGAGGTTCCCTTAAGGGATCAAAATTGCTGGCAGGGTGATCATTAGGACAGGAAGGGTAATCATTAGGACCTAGGGATTTCTGCTGGCTCCTCAGTGGAGCTTGGAGTGCTGTGTGTGAAAGCACTGCCTCTGTCACTGGTGGAGTGACCAGGTGTGCAAAGAGGCTGCAAAGGGGCTGCAAAGGAGCTTCTTCCTTGTGCATTGAAGGATAGGCCACCTTAGTGGCCCAAACATCACAAAGGGGAGCCAGGACCCCAGGTTCTTGTCCTCATTCTGTCACGGGCTGGGTCAGGTTGGTCAATTCTCACATCCCATGTCTGTGCCTCAATTTCTCTTGCTGTGAATGCCTTGACTAGGACATCATTTTCTGTAAATGCCTTGAGTAAGACAGATTAAAACTGCTCTCTCTGAAGCTTTGCCTCCATTATTTATCATAATCTAAAAAAAGAAAATCAATATTTTTGCTGGCCTTCTGTTTTTTTCTTTATTTCTTCAACGCATCTGAGCTCACTCTTCAAGTCTGCAATGTTTTAGCTTGAGGCCAGCCCAGAGAGTGGCTGTGCTGATTCCAGGGAGGATCAGGCACTGTCCCCCAGGTCTGTGGTGCCGTGGCCTCCTTAGACACAGCATAATCCCAAACACCATCTCCTGTTTTAAGATCCTCTTTGCTTTCTCCTACACCATTGCTGGCTCCATGCATTTCCCCTTGGAGAGAGAAAGAACCATGGTGAAGGCAGGAACAAAGCCACCAGGATTAGTTCAGTATTCCCCAAGGATCTTTCCTTATCTGCTGCTTGCAGTCAGCCTCTGTTGCCTTGGCACACCTTGGGCTGTCCAGATATGAACAGTGGCAGTGAGAGAAGGCTCCAGGGAGGCCTTAGAGCCCCTTCCAGTTCCTAAAGAGATTCCAAGGGAGCTGGAGAGGGACTTTGGACAAAGGCATGGAGTGAAAGGACAAGGGGGAATGGCTTCAAACTGATAGAGGGTAGTTGTAGATTGGATATTTAGAAGAAATTCTTCCCTGTGAGGGTGGTGAGGAACTGGCACTGATTGCCCAGACAAGTTGTGGACGCCCCATCCTTGAAAATGTTCAAGGCCAGGTTGGAAGGGACTTGGAGCAACCTGGGCTTGCAGAAGGTGTCCCTGCCCATGGCAGGGTGCTGGACTAGATGGTGTTAAAGGTCCCTTCCAATCCAAACCGTTCTCTGACTCTGTGATGCAACTGGAGAAAAGGAATAATTTTTATTCCATTTTCTGAGATAAAGCTCTTATTACCCAGTGCCTGTCATTCCCTTCTATGTCTCTGAATCATAGAAACAGTTTTGAGATGAGTTTAAAAGTGCAGCCCAACACTCTTGGCTTCATCCTTGCAAGGACAACAGGGCAGCAACTCTCAGGGGCCACACTGGGAGTGAGAAAGGGCCTTTTGCAGAACTGGGTTGTGAGCAATATGGGACAGGACGAAATCCAGTGACTTTGTGCATGGCCAGCTGAGCTGTTACAGAAATGAAAAGTTAATCACACCTCTTTTCTTGCTCATTCCCTCTTCACTCCCTCCTGCTGAAACCTTGGAGCTGGAGCAAATGGGTGCTATTATGTGCTCGAAGTGATTTACAGTGGCAGAAAGGAAGGGAACTGTCCATTAAGGGTTACGATTGCTGGAATAACAGAATAGCAAAATATTATCTTGCTCAGGTACCCGCTATCCCTCACTTTGTGGCATAGGCAATGTGGATATTTCCCTGCAGACTACCCCATCAGTCAGCCTTTCTTCTCCATGGGCTGCAGAGGCTGTGGCACAGGGGAGCTGGCAGGCAGGTCCTGGACTGCCTTGGGATGCTGCTGAGAGCTCTCATGTGGCATCTGGGCAAAATTAATGGCAGTGAAGAGTTTCTTTAATCAGTGGGTGGCTGCTTTGCTCTCTCCAAGTGGGGTGAACTGTGCACATTCAGTTCTTGGCTGTCCTACAAAAATCTTCATGCCAACTTGGTAAAGGCAAGTGCCTCAGTTTCTCTTCTGTAGCACAGAAGTTTCTCTGTTAAGAAAAGATAAAGGGCAATATTCCCCCCACACTTTGCTGGAATGCTTTGAAAATGCTTTCAGAGTATGAGCTACGACTGTATCATCACTGAACTCCCCGTGGTTCAGCATTTTTTGTTTCTTTGCTCTGTATCAAATTTTGACTGCAATATTAGGAATTTCACTTGAAGCCCCATTCTGAAAAAGCATTATCTCTGATTTAACTGACCTTGGCTGGAAAGGTAGCCTTGGAAGGTTCTGTCTGCACAGGATACTCTGCAGGTACTGGTCATTTGGGTGCATAAAACCTTTGCTGAAGGTAGGTGCAGCTTTGCCAGCAAGGTAGGGCACTCAAATGTTGCAACACCATTTTATTTCATTGTTCCTGTTCCTCCATTTTTTATTTGAGCTTGGCTTTCTATAAATTTCTGACTTGAGGGGTCTCTTTTGTGTGGGCTCTAATATATAGCAGGAATTGGGCTCACAGTTTATGCTTTCCTACAATGCAGGAGTTAATAGGGAATTTTTTCCTCTTCCTGGCTGCTTATTTTCATGAATCATGCAAGACAGGATCTTTGAACTCCCCATCCCTGCACTGAACTTGATTTGAATTTACCACCAGGTTAAAAAAAGTAAGACAAATGTATGCATAGAGGTGAAGGGCTCTTGTGTTCACATCTTGATATTCATAAAGGGAAAGAAATCCTCTTTTTTCTCCAGATTACAAAGAAGGAAGGAAGGGGAAATGCCCTTTTTATGGAAATTTGGTCTGCAGCAAGATCAGAATTCTCTTCCTAGGAATGTTCAGAAGACAATGAGAAGAGTGCGTTGTATTTGTTGTTTTAGTCAGTTTTACATCCCCAACGGTGCAAACAGCTTAATTAAATTAAATTAACTAAATTATTGACTGTTGGATTAATAAAATGTATCTCCAAACCTCAGAGAAGAGAGACTTAAGAGTAATCTGATAAGGCACCACTGAGATTGGTGGTGGAGAAATACTTGGTGATACAAGTCCTGACCAAGGGTATGGTTTCAGCCTATAACGTTGCTTTTACAGTAACAAACCTCACACAATCAATTTGTTTTCTGATCAGTTTGTCTCAATTTCTCTCAATGAGCTCCCAGGGATTTGGGAAGCTTGTTGGGATGGATATGGAAACCAGTTTGTTTGTTTTATTTTTCTAGTAGTACCATTTCTCAGAGAACATTTCACTATAATAGCTGACAGGAAACACCAAATACAGAAACATAGAGTATCTTGAGATTAAAGGGATCCACAAAGATCGTTGAGGTCCACCTGATCACACTCTGTGGCAGACTGGATGCTCCTCCTACATCCAGACCTGCTTGTGTAACAGGCCCACCAAAACACCTGGGAATTTTAGGATTGGACTCATTCTGTGGTAAAGGTGAGTCTCAATTTGTTTGGTTTTGTTCTTTAAGTCCAACAATGGTTTGGGGATGAATGTAGATCTTGGGAGCTCTTGGTTACTCCCCAGCCCTTCTTGCTTTTATACATCTTTTATATTTGCACAAATGGATTTCTACAGGTTCTGTTATCCACATTTTCGCAATTAAAAATTCCTTTTCCAAGGATTTTTTCCAAAGTCCATCCAATCAAAATTTTGCTCTAAGAGCAAGCCCTTGCAATACTGATAGGGATGGAATTAACTGAACTTTGCATTGTTCTAGACTCGTCCCTTATTTCAAGAATAATCCCTACTTGCCTTAGGCTTTCCTTTCCTTAAAAAATGAAGATTTCAAAAACTATATTATATGTCAAGATTTTTTCACAGATTCTTTACAGAAAAAGTTGTAGGTTTTTTTTAATAATGTGCTATCAAACCCTTTTACTAAACTAGTTTTTTCTAGCATGCACTTTAAGGAAGAGTATTTTTGTGCATTGCAAGCTGTATTTCAATTCCTATTGGAAGTATTTATGAATAATATTAACCAAATTCTCCTTGGATTAATGGTGCATACTTGTGTGTGCTTGTACACATCGTACACACCTGCATACACTGGGAATGTGTATGAACAGGCATTAAGTAAGCTCAGCCACACTTCAGATTTGCATTTTGTGACCTTGGTGATGAGCTGCTGTTTGAAAGAAAAAAGAAAAATGTTCTTATCCATCAAAACGTAATTTTAAAAAATCAAAATTAAAGAAATAATCAGTAACATAAAAAAATAAAATAAAAAAATATTAAACAGAACAGACTAAAACATTCCACACTACCCCTGTTTAGTGATCAGCAGAGAAATCTTAGTGATGATAAATCTTCCTTTTATGTTTGGTCTACTGCACTCACTGTATACACACACATAACTACTACCATCTAATTATAATCCATTAAATCAATTAAATCATCTTCTCTGGTATTTTCCATTCAGGGAAGTAAACCAGTTAATCTGCCATATTAACTGTTGAGAATACTGATCATTGTGTGCAGGGAAGACATTCCCTTACCTGAAAGATGGAGAGATCATCATGCTTCTGGGACTCACTGGCTTCTTTATCCCATTAATTCCCCCACTGCTGTGTGTCCAGATGAAGAGGCTGAGTCCTTGCAAACTGCTGGGAAGGAATAGATCAGAAGAGCAATTGTGTCTGATTTTGTGTGGGATGAGCCCGGGCTCAGCTGCTGGGTTGGTGATGCCCAGCCCAGCTCCAGCAGAGCAGTTCTCTTTGCCTGATGTCAGGGACAGAGGCAAAACCAACATCCTTGGCTTGGGTGGCATTTCAGGAGGAGCAGCACTGAATGTCCTTCAGGTTTCTGATGTCTGTCCCAGAGCTGTCCCAATGTTTCACTTCCTGTGCATATTCCAGTGACATTGACAGCCCTTCCTCCTGCAGACAGCCCCCCATACCCAAACCCACACAATACAAGGTATGTCTCAACAGTTCCTGCTACACTCGGTGACATTTCTGTCCATCTTGACTTTGACTGCAGTCAGGACTTCTTCTTTTAGGTGGAGGGCTTTTGGATGAGCCAAGAAAAATTTTATTTTTCCTTAGTGCCATTGTCGGCACCTGCTGGCTTACAACATGACAAAGGGGTCTGAGCCCTGTGATCTCTCCTGCCTCAGCTCCTTTTCTCTGTGCCCTTGCACAATGCCATGGCCTTGTGTGAGGGAACCAGGACAAGAATTTCTCTGCAGGCTTGACGATCAACGAATTGGAGAAGTGTCATCAATTGCACTCCGCATGGGTAGTGAAAAAGTCATGGCAGGAGGAAATTCAGATTTGATCCAAGTGTCCCACATAGGACAGTGCCAACCCTCAGAGAGAGTGACAACCTTTCTAGAACAAAGGTAAAGAAGTTTATGAAGTGGTGCAACTCCAGCATGGGAGACTGAATGCAGATGGTCCCAGAAATGCATGTCATGGTGAGTTGCTTCCTAGGAGGGGTCGGGGCTCCATGAAGATGCTGAACTTTATGTTCATCCCTCATCTTGATTACTAGGTGGGCACAATCTGTTTTAAATGATGAGGGGTGCTGGGATCTCAGTTCCACGTATTTATCTAAAGAAACATCCCTGGGCTGGACCCATGGATCTATCAGTGATGCAGTGACAAGCTGTGTTTCTGTCCTTTCACTGTAAAGAATCTCTGTGATCCATCAAATGTGATCAGTATAAAGTGTGAAGTGTCTCCTGTGCTTGGGCCAGAACATGGAAAAGGAAGGTGAATTCTTACCTTAAAAAGGCAGATTTGATGCCAGCAGTTCAGTGATGAACACAGGAGGTTTGTCCAAAAAAAAAGATTATTTTTTCACCCAAAGATTGATAAAGATTTTAGAAGGGAATAATCTTCCCTGTGGAAACATTCCTTTGTCTCACTGACCATGGCAAGAAGCTGAGTGCAACTTTTCCAAGAGTCTGTTGTCAGATGAAAACCCCCCTGGAGAGCAGGATTAGATATAAAATAGTCAGTTTTACAGGCTCATGGCCCCTAATTGTTGGGGTCTGGTACTTTGGGTGATGTTCAAGTGGTATCTTCTGAAGATGAAGTCCAGTTCCTCAGCTCTCTTCTTCAGGGTTCAGATAGTGCTGGTTTGTTCCCTCTGCCTATTTTGATCTTCTTTTGGGTTCAGAAAACTCTCCTCCTATGAGGAGCTGGGGCAGTGTCTCTTCAGTGCTCATGGTCACAGAGCAGAGCCAGGAGAAAGGAAAAAACCCAGCAAAACCCTTATTCTTGGCAAAACTACAAAACCTGCAAGGACAGGATTAGGTCTGTGTTAAGTAATGCAGGCCTGGGTCCAGCTGTGCCTCGTGTGCTGCTTTAGCTGTTTCTGGCTGTTCTTTGCTTTTAGGTGGCGTGCTGGTTATGATAAAAGTTTCTCCTGTCAGCAATGAGCAAAACTCCTATGATTTTTTTTTGTGTGCCTGGGTTTGAGCAACTACCAAGCTGCTCATTAGCTTATGTCCTTGTCTTCTGCTATTTTTAAAAAAAATATTTCTGCGATCTTTGATGAATCTCTGTTTTTATTGCAGATATCAGTGATTTCTGTGATACTTGTGTGCCCTGTTTTCCCCTGAATACCTCAAAGTCGTGAAAAATGGTTCCAATAAGTTGTCCACATGACACATATGCAGATAAACTGGCTTGTTCTTCAAGATAGGCAGGGAGAGATCATGTAATTTAAAGGGAACTCTGAAGTTACCCATAAACCCAAACGGATGCAATAACCACCAGCTAAAAGTTCATGTGCTGTTTGCACCCGGGAATTGTCAGTCACCACAGGCTGGTGGTGGGGTCACATGTAGGAGGGCTGTTTATGTGCTATTTTCTTTTTATAGCTTAAATCAATAAGCTGATTGAGCTGAGCTGGGTCGATCCTCCTGAGCTTTATTTACAATTATCCTGTAACGGCTGATACAGTGGTGCTCTAGAAGTGAACATACTACAGCAATTCTTTTTTGAGGCAATATATCTTCAGCTCAGTCTGAATCCTGCTGGACTCGAGGTGTTTGGAGCAGTGTAGATGTGCTAAAGCCCCTTGCTAAATTGAGGCTGAGGCAAGGATTTGCAAGATGATGAAGGATACTAACAAAGGCTGTGTTAGCCAAAGGAGAAGAGACACGATGTTCCCTCAGTGGATGGAGAAAGAGCCCCCTGCAGAGGGCAAAGCAGTGCAAAGGTGATTTTCTGAAGGGAATTCCCTTTGTTATTGTGTGAATCTCAGACAAATCTGCTGCATCCAAGCTTGGCCTTTTGTGGTCACCCTTCTTAGCAGGCAGCCTCTCCTCAACAAATAATCTCCCCTCTCTTCTCATGACCTCCTGCCCCACCTGGCATAGAAGCCTAAAACAGTGTGGTTGTAAGGAATCTTTGAGATCATTTAGTTCCAAGCTCCTGCCATGGGCAAGGACACCTTCCACCACACCAGGCTTCTCAAAGCCCTGTCCAGCCTGGCCTTGAACACTTCTAGAGATGGGGATTTGCCCAAAGCCACCCATTCCTGCAGTCTGGTGTGGAGATGCCAGCAGTTAGGAACAGGAACTGCTGATGAGAGAAGCAAGGAGTTGCCAGCAAGTGTGGAGCAGCTGTCCTTTCCAAAGGTCCCCATTGCTCTGGGAGCCACAGAAGAAACTGTTCAGGATGTTTCTGGGAAAGGCTTTGGTGGAAGGTCTAGTGGAAGCTGTCCCTGCCCATAGCAGGGAATTGGAACAAGAGGGTCTTTGAGGTGCATTCCTACCCAAACCATTTTTTGGTTCTTCCCATCACAGGTCTCTCTTTTAAAAATTTTCCTAGTGCAACAACTTTTATTAATTAAAGTTACAGGCTAGCAGTATTCCAAAATTACGAAATTAGGTTCTGATCTCATTTCCGCACATGTAAATCAGGGTTTCACCCACATCTCTCAGTTCCATAATCGTGTCCTACTAGAGATGAGACCACTGTCTGAGCTCTCTAGATGTGTGAGGAAGATAATTGGCTGAAGAAGTTAATTAATTATTTTTGAGAAGCCTCAAATTCCTCTGAGGGTGTAAACCAGTTTATTCACCCCTGCTGTGAAAGCACAATAACATTGAGATATCAGGTATCAGAACCAGGGGGTTCCCTCACCACAGAGAATGAAACTTCAGTCTAATGGAAATAAGAAACAAACCTCTTTAAGCTTCCACCTGGAATCGTATTCCCTTTTCCCAGAGACTTTAAGCTCCTTGCCAGGTACAACTTATAAACCAATGTCAGCCAAGAATGGACTCAGAAGGCCTAAATGTTGTTTTTATTCTTTTTTCATTAAATGTGATGTATCTCAGTAAAGGTGAAGCCATTCTTTATTTTTAGAGTGGCAAGAGAGATCAGTCTAAAATACAGTTAAATCAAAAAGAGCCCAACACTCAGTGGAAAAATTCCTGGTAAAGCCCAGTCAAGTCAAAAGATGAGGTGGCTCACAGTGGCTGATGAATGTTTCTTGGCAAGTGTAAGGCCAGTACCAATCACACTTCATGGCTTTGTATAGAGGAGGATTAAAAGAAAATCAACTTTGGTCTTAGTCCTGATGAATTCAGTGGTAAAAAAAAATCCCACAAAGGAGCAGTTTCCCTTCTGTTTCTTGAAACCTGAGAATCCTACATGAGAACGTGTCAACTATATTAAATTTTACAGGATGTTAATAAAAAGTTACAATAACACAGATACATTTAATTTTATCTTCATCATACCATACAATACTTGAAACTACAAAATCAGACCTAGAAAACAGCAACTCTTTTTTTTTCAGACTCGAAGCTTCACAGTTTGTTTTCAATTTTGCATCCGAACAGATGGCAACTTTTGCTGTTATAATTTTTCATCACAAAAGACTGATTGATTCTCTAGTTGTCGGGGCATTTACCTCTTATGGGGAAAACGTAAGTTCAGATTCCTGCTTTGAATCAAATAAGGCAGGTTTTCTTCTTTGCTAACTCTAAGCTATCAGTTTTTAAAATGCTATTGATTTTTTTTCTGAGCTGGCATCCATCTCTATTTAAATTCTGTCTTGTATGTGAAAAGTCTTTCTTGAGAAAAAATTGACTGAATGTTGTCATATACAGTCTGAAATTCCAATAATGGCTTTTTCTGATCAGAAGATTTTGTTTTGATGATCATGATCCTTAGACCTCTCCATCAGTTTCATTAAAACCAAATCAAAACCAGAAAGCTGCTCAACTCTATCCCAATTTTCCTTTTCCAACATCCACAAAATTACTGCCTTTAATAAAAATGAATTTAAACATGATAACTACCCAGGAGGATTTCTGGACAACAAGTAAGTTCCACTCTTCAACGTCTTCCAGTTCCTAAACCAAGGTCTGGACTCATTAAACCCAGTAACTGGAGCTGAAAGAAAAGAAAAATGGAAAGACCATAGGCAGCAAAATCTACCAGTGTGACTTTTTAATTTCATTTGCTGTAACAGTTTCTTTACTCTTATTTGGCTTTTATCCTATGAAATATCTGGTATTTAAGACCTAATTTTACAGGAATTTTTATGTCTGATGTTATCACAAATATTGTTGTCCCGCTGATGTTTCTCCAATATTCCTTTTCTAGAGCTTCCTCAGTAACTACTGAATTTTCAATTATTATTGTGTATATGTGTGTGCATGCAGTGACATTTTCACAGCTAAATATCAGAAATTTACCTCAGCTCTTCCTTCCAAATAGACCAGGAAAATATTAAAATCATTTGCTTTTTCTATCTGCTGCCTATTAAGGCAATTATGAATTCAGTTTCTGGGTTTATTTGCAATCATGAGAACTAGAAATAGTTTTTTTCCTATTTTTAAAAGAGAACTGAGGTTCTTTTATCGCAATTTGGTTTATGGAACCTGGAGTTTTATGAACATAATAAAGCCAAAGCAAACAAGGTAAGTCTTTCTATTGAGCTGAGAGAGCTGCTAAAGCTGCATGAATCTTTTCTTAACTGCATTGGAATTCCCCAATATGTTCAAGACCCAATCTTTCTAATAGAAGTTGTGTTCTGTCTTCCTGATGCCTTTTACATGAATTGTCTAAAAGTCTGACCTATTGGGGAAGTCCCATTGTCCAGGCTATTGGCAAAGTTAATCCCTAAGGTCTACTTTTTAATTTATTTTTTTTAATTTGTTCATTATTTGTGTATTTATTTATTTATTTATTTTTATATTTATATTTTTATTTATATTTATATTTTTATATCCTCCCCTGCTTTTGCTTTCTGGTAACACAAGGAATAAGATACAAAGTTTCCTTCTAGAAAATAGCATTTAAACCTTGGATCATGTTTTTAAACCACGGGGGACTGGTCTGACATGTACTGAAGTCAGATTTTTCTTTGACTGAGACCCTCATTGATGTACAGTTGCTTAGAAACTGAATAAAGCAGAGTCTGCCTCAGAGTATCTCCAACAGGGTCCTGTTTCCTGAGGATTTTCAGGGGACTCTCGAGGAAACAATTTGCTTTTTGATATCCCAACAACAACAATTTGCTTTTTGATAATTTCAACACCATGGATAAACTGACATTTGCTTACTTGTTTATTTTTGGAATCTATTGATGCATGAACTCAAAACAGGACAGAGCACATGTGTAGATGGAAACACAATGGGATAAAAAACCAGCCATTTATTGTTGGCAAGTTTATCTAAGTCACTTTTCAAGAGATTTTATTGCTTCTGCAATGCTGGTTCAATGGTTTTCATATGGTTTTACTCGAAAATAAAAAGAAAGGAAGGAAAATTGTGCAGTCTGCAGGTGAACTCAGGTGGTTCTGCCCTGTTCAAGTGGAGAAAAGGAACCTTTTCACCCCTGGTCCCTACCCTGTGATGAAATCTCCTTCACTGAGCTGCAGTTTCCCTGTGTGTGGAAACTCCCTCACCTCAGACAGGATGAAGCAGCCTCTAATTCCTCACGTCTTTTTCTTGAGGAAATAATCTTTGTTTTTGTATTCTAGGAAGAAGGGAGAAAATTTGGGATGAGCACACACTTTTGATATGTAGAAACTGTAGGGACAGCAGACGAGTAGCTCAGGTACCAGATGGATCTCCAATAGCACCAGAGAATGAAGGGAAAGGACTGAGTGATTCTGAAGCTGTATTTCCATAGTTCCTCCATCCAATGGCTTTTTGAGGTCTTTTGGGATTACAGCAATTCACCTGCCAGAGATTTGGATTTAATACAGAATCATAGAATCAGAAAGTTTTGGGTTGGAAGGGACCTTAGAGATTGACACATTTCGTGCCATAAATCAACTTCTCCTGATGGGAGAAAATCTCAGAGTCCTTGCTAGAAATCCCTAGATGGAGGGGACAGACCAGCATTCAGTTTATTCTTCTTCAAAGAGTTGTTTATTAAGTTCTTATCAGCTACAAGGTTACAAGGAATATAGCAAGAGTAGAGAAAAGCTGTAAGTGACCTTGTATCAAGATTTTGCGGCCCTTTTAAAGGCATTTTACCCAATAGAAGTTTGAAACTACAGATATTTTTACTTTTCCACCAATGTCCAGTAAATCACCTTGGCACATAGACCGGAACTGTGGCAAATTTTATCCAATCATGCTGAACTATTTCTATTGCAGAAAATGGAGGTCTTGAAGAAGGAGAAAGAAGGTTTAAAAATACAAATATCCTCCATCTTGGAGACCTCACTGTTTAACTATTTACTACATAAAAAACCCCAAAACCTCTAAATTCTTCATCCTGTGATATTTTTACATTATATTCTACTCTCTAGTTCACATTTGTGTAGATTTTAATTCTTCCCAGAGTGTAGGCAGTTTTCTCCATGGATAAAGGTCAACAACAGCATTGTTCAGGGGGGTTAAATTCTTCAAAACAGGCAGAGGAATATTCTCTGCAGTCTGGATTCCCACAGAGATCATCTCATTCCAAGCCCCTGCTTGGGACACCTTCCCCTAGACCAGGTTGCTCCAAGCCCCATCCAACGTGGCCTTGGACACTTCCAGGGATGGGGCATCCACAACTTCTCTGGGCAATCTCTGCCAGAGTCTCACCACCCTCACGTAGAAGCAACTGCCTTAAAATCTGAGTAATAAAGGGACGTCCTTCTGTCTTCTCCTTTTGCCAGAACACTCATTGCATGCTCTTGCAAACCCCAGATTCTATACAGACCTGTCTTCTCCAAGGAATATGAACTGGAAATGCTGACAGCACTTGGAGGTCCTTGCTTTTGGCACTCCCTCTTTTTCTGGGTGCCCTGATATGTGTGTGAAGCCACTCCCTGCTCAGCAGACTCCACCTTCCAACCACAAATCCGCTGCTCCCACCAGCAGCAGAACATTTTCTTTTGTGAATAAATGTGAAGAATTGCAGGATTGAACTCTTGCGTCATTTTTAATACAGTCAATAAGTCCATCCTTAATGAACTGCTTTTCTTCATCTTTACATATTTCTTATGAAAGAGTTATAGTCCCTGTTATCACTTTCATCTTGGTTTTCTGTGGGTTTAGATCTTGGTCTATGAGGAAGCAGTAGTGAATATAATTGACTGTATCATTAAATTACAATATTTTTTTCTTTTCTCTTGCAGTATCCCTGGAAATGGTAAAAATGGTAGATCTACACCAAAAATTCCCTGTAATTTATCATGTTGTTTGTGGGTTTTTTTTACACAGATAATTGGAGATCTCAGATAATTTCTCACACCAATAACTTTACGTAGTAAAAGTCAAGGTGTTTCTTGGTGCTAAAGAGTCT
This sequence comes from Monarcha castaneiventris obscurior, assembly GCA_026261815.1. Taxonomy (NCBI): domain Eukaryota; kingdom Metazoa; phylum Chordata; class Aves; order Passeriformes; family Monarchidae; genus Monarcha; species Monarcha castaneiventris. The sequence goes on along the minus strand of JAMPIT010000885.1, from coordinate 2,459,487 downwards.
CCTTGGTCTCTTTTAAATGCTTTTTTATCCTCACATTGGTGTTTTCCAAAGTGAAGCCATAGCCGAAGTTCTCTCCTTGTTCCCTTCTTCTTCATATTTGAATTTAGTCTTTGATTTGGGTCTTTCCAGGTCTAGTCCCACATATGACCTGTTTCTGCAGTTGTGGTTTGTCATCCTTGAGGAACTCCTGACTGCATTAAAGGTCCCTTTGATCCCTTTGAGGCCAAGACTTCACCCTTCCTGCCCTCTGAATGATAAAGCATGTGAAGCCTTTTATCTATTCACTGTTTCACTGTTGTGTGTGTGAGCAAGTTCTGAGTTAAAATGAATTTGAAACTAAAAAGTTACTTCTTTTTCTTTGTACTTTTTTAAAAAAATCCCTGATTTCTAGAAAAGATTTTCCACTTTTGCTCTTTTACTTATCCTGTGTCAGATGTCTCTTCTTAGTCTTTATTCTTCTTTAAGTCTCCCTGTGCAGCCCCATGAAGTGCCATATGCCATGTGCAGAGCCATCAAGTATCATGTATTTAGCATAAAGTGTCATAATTCTCACTTTACTTGCTTGCTAACTCAGTGAATACAGATGGCTAAGTTTAAAAAAGTGAACCCTTGCTAGTGCTTCCCAAAGAAAACTGCAAAGTGAATTCAATGTGCATAAACCAGAACAGAATCAAGGCAAGAGACACTTCTAACTCATGCACTTGTTTTATGGGGCATGAGAAAAATGTAACCACAGGACAAACATTTCTTTGTGAATCCCTTTCAATGAGGCTTCTGCTTTCATAGGAAATATAAGGTTTTAGGTTTGTTTTTTTTTTTTTTAATTTCATGAACATTGCTTGGTCTTGAACGTTTTAGCAGTGTATGTGTTGCAAAGCTTTTTACTCAGGTTTTAGGAACATTGTTGTCTGGTTCCAGCTGCACCAGCTGAAGGAGGTAATGCCTTCAGCTGCCCCTTCCCAGGATTTTCCATCTCCTCTGCCAGATGTGTTGTCTGAATATCTGTAATCCTTTTCTGACAACATGTGCAGGGCAAGAAAAGATCATCTACATGCTCTAAACCAGTGTAGGATTTTTAAGCCAAAAATTTGTGGAGGAGCAGTCAACTACTCTGTCAAGAGGTGGTTGGGACATGGACTCCTACCATCTTTGGGACACAACAAAGGAAGCAGAGGCAAAAGTGTGAAATACATTCCCACGTAACGAGTTTGTGGTATTCAGACTGAACTCACAGAGGGATTTTGGCTGAATGTGTTCCAATACTGTGCTGAATGTCACTGATTAATCCCATTTATTTCCCATTCACTATTGCAACCAACTACAAAAAAAAATAAAAAAAGGTTTGGATTGTGATAATCCAGGCTGGAAACCAGGACAAGGTCAGGCACAGGAGCGACAACTACTGTAAACATCTCTTATCAAATCCAGGCTCCTACCCTATGCTGTTCTCAGAGCATCAGCAGTAATAAAATTGGGCCAGACGAATCTTCTGTAGCTGTGGTAACTGTTGTCTGCACTGGCCCTCTGAGAGCCCTTGCTGGAAAGCATGAGGTGTGTTTATCCTATTTTAAATCTGCAGGGAGAAATCTTCCTGATCCCTTCAGGATGTGGCCTGTTTTTCCTGCCTGTGATGCTATGTGAGACTTTGGATGTTGAAATAAAGGCTGCCTGTTGGATGTTGGCACAATCAGCTTGAAAGACTGATCAAGCTTATTTGCCTCCTGCTTAGAAACCTATCAAAAAATGCCAAGAATTAAACTCTGGGATTAGGAAATCTGCCATTTCTAAGATTTGTGGCACCAGCAATTGACTTCATGCCTTGGTGGGGAGCAGGCTGTAAAAGGATTCACTCATGTGTCTTCTCTAATTGTTTGTCAGGGAAAGGATTGCCTCAAATCCCTGTGAAAACTGGACAAAGTGTCACAGTGGACCCAAGCTTTGATTCGATCTGTGCCAAGGAGTGCTTTAACACCCTCACTGATTATTGGATGTTTCTCATGCCCATGGTGTTGTACAAAGACAAATTTAATAGTCTTCATGCCACATTTGTGAGACAACTTTTACTGTAATTTTTGTGAACCCATTTCCAGCAGCAGTGGAGCAGAGAGGTGCAGGATAAGGGAAACAGCAGGTTTAGCTGACAGACACCTGCCACTGATGGGATCCACAGCCCTGGGATGGGGTTTAATTGACTTTCCTGCTAGGCCTTGCCAGCACAAGATATCCCCTGTCAAATTTTCATGGCAGCACTACAGAGTTCCTCTGGTCAATGTAGGAGGGCAGTGGATAGGGTTGCCCAGAGGAATTGTGGATGTCACCTCCCTGGAAATGTTCATGCCCAGGATGAGGCTCTGAGCAACCTGGTCAAGTGGAAGGTGTCCCTGTGGGAGGTGTCCCTGTCCATGGCAGGAGGGATGGAATGAAATGATCTTTAAGGTCCCTTCCACCCTAAACCATTCTATGATTCTGTGTTCACATGTCCAACTTCTTCCTGTCTTCTGCCCTCTTTTACCCATCTCTTGTCGTGAATCTCTTAGGCCAATCCCTCCTGTTACCTTTGATTTAACCAAGGGCTTGTTAGGAAAGGACATTTTGCTGACAATTCCTCAGAGAAAGCTTTGTGCAGAGCTGACAAAGACAGCATGGGTTTGGTGGGGCTCAGCAAACCACTGAAAAGGTGGGAGGTGGTTGATTGAGGAATTATTCTGCTTGGACAAACAGCCTTGGGGGAAACACATCTAAAGCCATAGGGTGCATGTAGGGAGGTGCCCTGTCCTTCTGCCTAGGATTAGGTTATGGAAAGAGGTTGATGCAGCTGAATAACACCACAAGTATGGAGCTGGCTGCTATAATTAGTAATTTCTGATATAGGCTTCAACTCACCCTGCATAACAAGGATGGTGTGTGTCTCTCCATGAGATTATCTTACAAGGAAATAACTTTTGCTTATGTTTGTTTGGCCCCCTGAGTTTTATTTTATAGCAGAGCCTCAGCAGATAAAAGTTAACATAGTCCCACTGTGTTGCTGGTCTACATGAAAAATCCTTTGCTCACATCCTCAGGGAAATATTTGTCCAAGGACAATAATATTCCTTATTCTCAAGGTTGTTCTTAGGTGGAAATCACTGATTGCAAAATTGTTTGAAGCTGTGGAGTGAAATAGCAATGTCTGATTTTATGCTATTTATTACACCTTGCATCCATTCTGTCTTGAATTGACACTTTTTACTTTTTCCAGTGAAAGGAAAAGCTGGACTAGGAGCTGAAGAGTGGGCTTGGAGGTGTTGGTGGTAAAAGTTGGACCAGAATGAAGCAGAAGTGGACTTTAATAAATGATTTCAGTAAAAAAAACATGATAGGAAAGTTTGTTTGTGATATATTTGCCCAGTGTAGCCCAACCTCCCTGTACATAACTGTAGCTACATCAATGAATTTCTATTAATTTAATTGCTTCCTTGCAGAAAATTGAACAGCAGCAACAGCAACAAGAGTCAAAATGAAACAAACTACAAAGGAGGACAGAACAAATGTCTCCTAAACCGAGTGCCACTGAGAGTTTTTCTTCTTGGCTAGACTGTGTGATATTTTTCTCCACGTTTTCTGCTCCGATTAAGAACACTTTCATCTTCTGTGAGGTTAGCAGTGCGTGGGCCTGTACAAAAGCATGCACACAAACGAGGACTAAAGCTTCATCTCTGTTCAGCAGCCCTGGCAATTTACCATCAATCTTGTTTCTGCATAACATAGAGACAGGGACAAGAAGAGATGTATCTTCTCAGCAATTCAAGGCATATGCTTTCAATGCTCAAGTTAAAAGAAAGGCAAAGACATGAAAAACCTGGATTAAACCAAAAAAGGCTACAAGCAGAAATTCAATCCAAAATCTGGGCATTGAATACTCTTACTAAGATATGGAATTGTTGCAGTTTTCTGTCATTGTGTGGCAATGTCTAAAGCTACATAAGCACCTGGAATTTTAATACACAGGCACGCACTAAAACACGGCAGTATTGATGTGGTGTGTGCCTCATCCATCTGCTCGTACTCATGACAAGTGGGATCTCAAGAGTGAGTGTTTTATACCCTCACCTTTTTGGGGGCTGGGAGTTTTGTTCTTGTGACTCACTGGGTAAACTAAGAACAAGAACCAGGCTGGAAAGCCCTCCTAAACTCCTGCTTTTAGAGTGTTCACCCGTTAAGAAGAAATCCAGCCTCTACCTTCTCTCCAGCCTCCCAAGGGAGCACCTTACCAACGTTATAATTTAATTACTTGCCTCTTAGACACAGCTGATTAGGGAGATAGTGGATTGTTTAGACTAAAATTGCCAAGCTGACTAGAGCCTCTTATTTGCATTCCTTGCAGAAGACCAACATTAGCGATTGCTGAAGGCATGGTTATACATCTAGGAACAAAGAGAACATCCTGACCTACAAGTCAGGGAAGAGCACTGGAAAGCACCTCCATGGCACAGTAGATGAGCCACTTAGTGTTCCCTGGGCTGCAGAGCTGATGGGGAAACAGTGCTAATGAGGTCTTGGGTGCACAAAAGATAAGCTGATGTTATTTCCCAACCCACAGCTGTTTGTGGCAATGAGGACACCAGCTCTAGAAGTGATGCCCAGGCATGATTTGCAGTCTGGATATAAGACTGGGCACTGATCAACCTAAAGTACTCAACTGTTTCGGTTTACTAAAGAAAAAGAGGTAAAAAAAAAAACCCTAGAAAATGCTCTGTACACAAAGTACAAAAGGCTTTTGCAAAGACAAAATACTGGGTGGTAAAGAGTTCTTAAACCTACCAGAAAAACACATTTCAAGGAGGAGCAGCAGGCAGAGACAGCCAAGCAAGCACTAATAACTGGCATTTTTTAGCAGTAGAGGCTATTAGTCACTGCAACAAACCAGCAAAGGAAGCTTCATGTTCCCTATCTTTCAGTATTGTCAAATCAATTTTGAACATTTTTGTGGAAAACACACTTTTGTCATGCAGAAACACAAACCAACTCAAGTTTAAAGAAAAAAACCCAAATAAACAGCTAAGGAGGACAACTCACACTGCTGATGGGAAGGAGAAGTTGCTTTTTGGAGAGTGAATAAAAAATTGGGGAATCTTCAGTTTGGAGAGGAAGAAGTTGAGGGGGGTATCCTCGAGATTATTGAAATAAAAATGGTGGCGGATGAGATCAATTCAATCCACTGAGTAGGGAAAACTCCCTGAAATCACAGGAGATGGATTTAAAACAAACAAACAAACAAAAGAAAGCACATAAATGAGGTGATTCAGCTCCTCTACTGCACTCCGGTGAGACCCCACCTGCAGAGCTGCCTCCAGCTCTGGGATCCCCAACACAGGAAGGACATGGAGCTGTTGGAGCAAGTTCAGAGGAGGCCACCAAGGTGATCAGAGGGATGGAGCAGCTCTGCTGTGAGAAAAGGCTGAGAGAATTGAGATTGTTCAGTCTGGAAAAGACGAGGTTTTGGAGTGACCTAGTTTTGACCTTCCAGTGCCAGAGGGGAGCTGACACAAAAAGATGGAGAGAGCCTGGAGTGACAGGACCATGGGGAATGGCTTTAAGCTGTCAGAGGGTAAGTCTAGATTAGATATTAGAAAGCAATTATTCCCTGTGAGGGTGGTGAGAGACTGGAGCAGGTTTCCCAGAGAAGCTGTGGATGCCACATCCCTGGAAGTGTCCAAGGCCAGGTTGGATGGGCCTTGAAGCAGCCTGGTCTAGTGGGAGGTGTCCCTGCCTAGGGGGTTGGAATGAGATGATCCCTTCCAACACAGGCCGTTCTATGATTCTGTAACTCTTTGTATATTTGAACAGAGTGGCTATGAATGTCTGGAGCTTTGTTGCCACAGGACTTGTGAAGACTGAAAATAGAAAAATAACATGGCCAAAATCATGTCAGGGAATACTGGGAATGCAGCAGATAGGCAGGAGTTATATTCTTTACCTTCTTTAAATGCCAAAACTACAAGAGGAGAGGGCTGCAGACAGTGGCCAGGTTTGTGCTGCCTTCTTATTTGCATCCTCTTGGTACAGATTATTGGTTCTGTGGACCCGGTTTCTTAGGATATGTTTTACATTCATATGTTCTTCTGTTAATTACAGCACAAGGGAATTAGTGGGGATGTGGCCTATTCCTACACGTGGTGAGATTATGCCAGGCCTCTAGAAGTGCTGTTTTTTGGCCAGATCAGCAGAGTGAGGCTGAAGCAGCCCACGTGCCTCCTCAGGCTGTGCCACTGGCCTTTGTGCTGGGAGAAATTGTATCCATGCTGGGGCAGACAGTGTCCATTCAGAGCAAAAGAGGGAATTTTGATGGCTTGGTGGCCTGATTTGGGAAAGGCTCCACGATGTGGATCTTCTAAAGGCAGCAGTGCATTCTGAGAGCACAGTGGGCTCCATCCTCAGGCGTTTCCCTCCTGTGCATCTGTCTCATCTCCAGAGGAGTTGTGGGTTGAAAGAGTCAAAGGGGGGGAACCAGCTGGGAGGAGACCACTCCATGGCAATGAATTCAGGAGACATAAGGAAGGAGGACAGGAAGCCCAAAGCTGTGTGAGGGACCACACCTCTGCTTTAGATGCCAAAACCTCTTTCTAATAACTCATGCTGAGAAGCAGATTTATCTCCTCATGTCGGTAAGAGCAGACTCTTGATTCCTTGCTAGTATAGAAAAGATGAATCCTCGTGTGAACGATTAAGGCTTCCTTCTGATTTATATCTCTCTATATTCTATATCTCTGTGGAACTGAGGAATGGAGAGCTTTGTTGAATGCTGAAGGCAGATACTGTTGGGAAGAGTTAAGGCATTTGCAGTTACATTTCTTGTTTTTCCTTAGAAAAACCCAAATGACCAAAGAACCAGGGAAGTAGAGGGTGTGCTTCTAGATGTACACACCCTTGCAAAAGGACTATTGTTCCTGCAGGATTTTTCTCTGTATTGTCTGCAGAATTTCTGCACTGTTTCCTCTCAACTTTCTCATAAGCATCCAAACCCATTTGAGTTTGGCTTCAAAGTCCATCAAGCCCAAGATTCACTGGTGTTTTACCAGCACCGTGACACGTGTGGTTGGGATTGTTCTCTTTTGTCTACCACAGAGCCATTGTGTCATATTTTGCTTCATGTTAAATCACTGAGATGAAAACGAACGTTCTTGTGGATTAGCACAGGATGTAGCCCCAGGAAATGCTGGCTCAATTCCCATCTTGGTCACATAAGCAGCGAACCCATCACAAGCCCCTTGATCTATTTGGAATCAAATTCACTGGCAGAAGGGCAGTGAAACCTGCAGGTCTCGTTTCTCTATTTGCTAATGAAATGGTCATGATACCCAAGTTCTTTTCAGAGTTTGAGGATTATTTACCCAAACACGCAGAATACTCTGATATTTCTCTGTTGGGTATTATATAAGAATCTGGAAGCAAAAGCTAATCATACATGAGGGAACAAGCAGGGAATGGATTGTATGAGAGTAATTCCATGTGCAGCATGGTCTAATAAAATTAACATTTGAGTGATGACAAATAGAGAGCCTTTGGGGATGAGAGTGCTGGAAACAAGGAAACAATGAAGAGATTTCTAAGAGATGAGAAATAAAATGAGATCTATTTTCGCTCCCCACTGTTGCCCTTACATTCAAGATTTTCTTTCAGGTGCTGAACAGTAAGTGATGCAGACAAATCCATCCGTGTCTGTGCCAGATTTTATTAAATGCGGATCATAGAAGAAAATGGACACACAAAGGAGACAGAATGGTGAACTAAAACCAAATCACTGAATAAAAGAAATGGCATTTTATCATAGGCCACAAGAGGTAGTTTCCTGTCTGCAGTGGTAATAACAGCACTGATATCTTGAGTTTAGATGTTCCTGTGAGTACAGAAATCCCACAAATTGACTTGCAGAGGGAGGGAGAGATTTCCTGGGGTCAGAGACCAACCACTACAGGAGTTTTTGGAGGTCACTGGACATAAGCACACATTTGAGAATGGGTTTTGTGGGCATGGAAGGAGAAGACAACCCAGCACCCATTGCAGCAGTGGCAATTCTTGAAAAAAATTGTCTTACAGACCTTCCTAGAAGGTTCTTGTTTTGTGAAAATAATGCAGGGCACAGAATGAAGAGGTTAAGCCCTGATCCTACTTGGAGAAGAGCAGAACTCCCAGCATGGTCAAGGTTGGCTGTGAAAATGGCTGTGCAAGGGACATTTCACAGAAACCACCTCTCCTCTAATCTGTGCAAGGCCAGATGCTGCCCAGGATGGAGAACTCTCTTCTACCAAAGGGTTAAGACATCAAGGTTTGGTTTTGTTCCATATTAAATGTAAAGGTTTGGTTTTGTTCCATATTAAAAGTAAAGGAACATCATTTAAACTCTTGGAGGGAAAGGACAGTTTGTCAAGAAAATGCCAGTTCCTGTCTCCTTTCAATACTTAAAGATAGAGCAGGAGAGACTTTCATTTCCCCCTGTGCTCAAACAGCTGTCATTAACTAATCTGGAGTGCATTTAGACTCATCTTACAGAAAATAAATCTCTGAAACAGGTAAATTTTCCCATTTTCATATTTCATTAAAGCATAACTATCAGAAAGAAGAAAAAAGCAAATAGACTTTAAAGAATTGGTTTTTCTATCGAAGCAGAATTGACCAGTGCTGTACTTCCTTGTATCCTGCACTGTGTAGTTGTCTTCACCTTGGTTATCTCAACTTCATCTCAGCTAAATCACTTTTAAGTGTGTTTTAGAAGATCCCCTACTCCCTTGTGTAGCTTTATGTACACTGAGGGGCTCCAGCAAGTCCGTGCTCCCTGCTGAGACATCTCTGAGCACAGAAGGAAAAATGCATTAGCTGATGGAAAGATATTAATAGTGCAGAGAAAGGTAAAAATTCTCTCAGCTCTACCATAACATGTCCAGGCTGTTTGGAATATTTGGCTCTGACTGTGTGTGTGTACCCAGCGAAGCGTTTACTTTGATCAAGACATTATGGCAACAATCTCCACTGATAAAACGTGCTTCTCTTAATGAGATTACCTGGGCCAGTGGCTGGAGAAATGTATTCCTTTCTAGGTTGTTCAGATATTCCCTGCTTTGTGTTCTGCCTCCAGTCACAGAGTCAAAGTAAATATCCATCAACTCCACAACACTTCTCTGACTTTCCTCTTGAAATCACAGTTTATTTGCATTGGGCAACTTGGCAGCAAAATAGAGGTAAGACAAGCCAGGGGAGGAAAATGTGCAATGTGCACCATGCCTCAGATTTCTCTTCGTGACACGAGGAATAAATGAACTTGAAACAATCTCTTTGACTCAGATGCTGATAAAATTAAGTTGATTATTTTACCTTTCCAAGGGGCGGGGAAAGTCATGGGATGTTCAGGGCTAAGAGAAGCTAATTCTCCATAATCTCACTCCTGTATAGGTTGCAGGCCAGTTAGAGGGAGAACAGCTCGGATCATCATTTAGAGTTGCTCTAAATTATGTCAGCAGCCATCAGAAAACTCACCAGCAGCTGGGAATGAGACTGAAATGGAAATGCCAGTGCAACTCTCATTACAATGTTTACAGCAAGAAAATTGCCAGAAGGATGATGTTAGTAAAGGGTTTGACTCATGAAGTTAAACCCCTGGAAATCCATTCTGCTGCTTTAGTGTTCATGTTGTTACAACATCAGAACAACCCTTAGGAGTGTATGAAGGGATACTGTTCAGTATGAATAATACCTGTGGTGCTGGTTTCCTTCTTTCTACTGTCCTTTTCCAAGAAGAACTGCACAGGTAGCACAGAATTTCCTCACAGGCTCGATTGATTTTCTCCTGTGTTTATGTGGAAGGAGGTCTGTACTTTGAGAACTCAGTGAGACACTCGAGGGTCCTTATGCCTTGGTGAAGATCATTCTGCAGTCCTTGACAAGCTCTTCTGAAACCTCTGACTCTATTTGCACGAGAAGGTGAATATTGACTCAACTTTTCTCCACCTCACGCTGTGCCAAGCCAGCAGTCCCCACTCCAGGTGCCGAGTTCCTGATGATGATCAATACTTTTGGAAGGGAAGACAAAAAACTTTGGTATAGCACGACAGATAATAAGGATCTGATGTTTTCAGCTCAGCGCCAGGGTAGATTGAGCCCATTTCTGCCTCTGGGTTCTTCTTTCTAGGTAGAAATACTCTCCTAGTTCCTATATAGTGAAATGTTAGGCATCAAGTATTATATTCCCTTTTATCATGTACTGGATTTTCTGAGCTCCCTCATGGAATTCTAGATATGAAGATAAAGACCAAGAAAGATGACAGCCTTTAATCTCATTCGATATTATAAGAATAATGAGAATGCTGTGATAGTTTTGTGTTACACAGAATTAATGCTGCTGTGACAGAGTCTCCAAATCCATTTTAAATTCTCTCCTTTTTTTTCCAGGGCTTCATAACATCACTTTTGGGACTGAACAAGTGAGCAAGGAAAGCTGGAGTGAACTCACCACCCATCGAGACCTTCTTATTTGTTTTATTTATTGGATAGTATCAAGTACGATCATGACAGCAGAGCACTGGTGCCAGAGGGGAAGGTCGGCAGAGATTTTCCATTCTAAACATTGATATTTGGTTATCTGAAACAAACTCTTACTCTCAGGTTAACATTTTCCCCCTAGCACTTGCCTTAGCAGATCATATCTTATTAACTTTTTTTTTTTAGAAAATTTAATCAAAGTGGGTTTGCCCATTTTCAGGAGTCAGGTTAGTAAAATATTTCAGTTTTTCAGAATTTCTGAAAAAATACTTGGGATTTTTTATTCCTTTTACTTCCAGTGAGCATTTCAAAAGAACTTTTTCACCCCTGAAAAACCAATCTAAATCTGAACAAAGTGCTGGTCCTTGGAGATTTGATACTAAAAGCAGAATTCCCAAATATGTTATCTGCTCTGGATCTTCCAGCCAAAAGCTGAGCAGGATTTGCTTTGGGCTAAAAGTTCTGGACTGCAGCAGGTTGAATATTGCAGATGAAGAGTCTTAATTGTGGTTCACAATTAAACCTGTGGAATCTATAGGCCTGGGGAATGAGGGATCATGTTTTGCAGAATGCAAAGGGTTTACACAGCTTTAGATCCTGATATGAGAAAAGCATGATTCAAACACTCACTGTTCTCCTGCCATCAACAAATAGTATCAAATACCAATTTTCCTGGTGAATTTGCCCAAAGATGAAAGCAAAAAGATATTTATATGGTTAAAACTATATGAATAATAGCATAAACATATGTGGGATCTAAATTATGGTGCCATGTCGGATAAATAGTGCACTAACAGCTAAAATCCATTGTAGCATTTCCAAAGCTAGGAGTGCTTGAGTTAGTAACTGTATCAATGTGTTTTTATTGTTATTTTTTTAATGTGTAATTATAGTGTAGGCAGATGGGAAAACAGGAATAAATGAGAGTTGTTGGATGATGCTCGTTCCTGTTGACCTCATTCATTTGCTTCATGGTGAGAAGAAAAAAACAAGATTTCTGTTCTCCAACTTTAAAATCTTTTCTAACATATAAATATTTTTTCTTACAGACATCTAAAGCTTGTTCTCATTATTTGTATTTAGAAGACTCCTGACCAGGACAGGAATCTGACATTTTAAGCATCTCAGGCATTATCTCCAAAAGTCAAGGGAGTCAAGGCATTATTACAGAGATTTTGTATTCTGTTCGCATGTTGGGGATGTCAAGGACACAGAGAGGTGGCGAGATATTTCCAGAGCTGGGTTTTTCCAAGCAGTGGCTGACCAGGAGGAGAACCCAGGTGTTCACCCAGGTGTCCTGTCTACCACCCTAACACATGTACCCATCATAGGGTCTGATGTAACTGGAAGTTTGTCTTCAAGGGTTTCCTCCATCCCTGGGTGGTTGATGAAGGCACTGCATTTGAGCAGAGGGAAAACACCTCCGTGTTTGCAATAAGACAGGAACTATTTCTTCATGTAAAGGGCTGTCAAGCACTGAAACAGTCTGCCTAGGGCAGTGGTGGAGTCATCATCCCTGGAGGGATTTAAAAGATGTGTAGATGTAGCACCTGGGGACATGGTTTAGTGGTGGCCTTGGCAGTGCTGGGTTAATGGTTGGGTTTAATGATCCAACCCAAATGGTTCTATGACTTTATTTCCCCCTCAGCTCATACCTTCTCCTCAAGATAATCCTTCCCAGGAGGATGGCAGGTGACTGCTTTGGTTCCCAGTGAAGTTGGAAGCCTTTGTTTTCTGGTCTGAGTCACCAATGAAGCAAGTTTGGACTGTTAAAGCACCTCGTCATTCTCATAGTGCTCATCATCATCATCTTTTTGTGGGAAGCTTAATAAATGAATGTGATCGTGGGTGAAAGCTCCTTCATGGTGTGCAGGCTGGTTCCCTGGCAGATGGAGGAGGGAAGAGGACTTCTTGGATATCCTTGTGGCTCCTAGTCCTAAAATAACCCTTCTAAGGGAGAGGGATGCAGAGACAGGGGTCTGAGCATCCTGTCCTAAATCCCCATAAATATTTCTTCCTTGTGTCCAGGGTGGTGAACTACAACTAAAATTTGATGATATGTTCATTTGTAATATGGGAGAAGGAAAGTGATAATCCCTTGACTTCTGGTGATAAAAGTCCTTGGGGGAGGATGAATCAGCCCTACAAAGGTTCTGTCTGCATATCAAAGTGAAACTCTCATTGCTTCAACCAGTGGTGCTCCATCTGCATTTCTGGCTGGCAGGAAGCAGCTGGAAAATTTTGCAGCAGGATGAGGTTTCCTAAACTACAAGAGAGCCTGGGGAATCCTTAAAGTCTGCTGAGAAGCTTCAGTGAAACTTATTCATAGATAGAAAAACCTTGAGTGTCAGTGAGGAAAGGTGTTTAGGGAGGTTGTCAATTCTGAATATGAACAGTCAGATGGGAGAAGGGACCATGACCTTGGATCCCAGCACAGTGGTGTCCCACAGAGCAATCCAAAGTGGCAGCTACAAAAGGAGACAGTGTAATCTCACTTCACCTTTTATTGGTTTTTATGTTTCACTGTTTATTTCCAATTTTGCTATCATGTTCCTAAAGCTTTTTTTTTTTTTTGGGCAAAGATAAATGTCTTATCTTTCTTGTGTTTGTCTGCTGTCAGGAGCAATTTCAGGTGAATCTGAAAAGCTCAAGGCCCCTCATTTTCCCAGGAACTAGAAAAAAAACCCAAGAAATGACAAAACAAACCCTCAAATGAGGCCTCCTCCAAACCTTTCTGGTAGAATATGTTTGAGACTGACAAATCTGGGGGAGAGATGTTCACTGTTGGGCATAAACCAATGGTTTTACACTCAATGCTGCTCTCATTTGTAGTACTCACATCTCTAACCTAAGAAGAATGTCTAGGGCCTGAAGCATTAGAGTCAGGAAATAATTGTCAGCTTAGTCAAAACCAGGAAAACCAGGAAACTATTGATTCATGGAAGCACTGCAACATAACCACTTTAACAGTTGCTTTTAATTCTCCCCTTCTTGAAATATTTATTGTTCAGATTTAATAGCAAACAAAGAAGCACGTTCCTGGTGTGGACTAAGGAAGCCCTGCCTGTGTGTCTGCTTCTGAAAATAACTCCTGGAGCCTTGAGCTCCTTAAAAATGTGTGGACCAGAAGAATTTCTCTGGGGAATAAGGATCCCTGATTAAACACCCTGTGTTACTGGAGATTCCAATCTGTGACCAGCAAGCCTTCAGGAAAACATGAATTCCCAATAGTCAGACTATATATGAGAAACCAAGTGCTGAAATTATATAAGTGAGACAAATAAAGAGAGGTTATTCAGAAATTAGTTTCCCAGTGCTAATGGGGCAGCAGATATTCCAGTTCAGCATTTTTTTTAGGGAAAGAGTGTTTCAGAATTCTCTTTTCATTCTCCCCTTTTCTTTTTTTACCTTCCTATTGTTCTTATCCCATTTTTCAGCTATTTTCCATTAAAATATCTAAAAAATCTGCAGAAATAGGGAAGTGTTTTTCAAACCTTGTTTTTTTACTGTTGTTCTTGAATCCATGAACTGTGCTGAGTGCCAGAGTGTTTGTGTGATGTATTGTTCCTTGAATTTTCACCTGAGCATCTTTTCTGTCACATCCTGATCCACTTCTTACCTTCTTACTTCAGATTCTTGTCCATGATTCATTACAGTGTGGCTTTTTCTGTGAAATCAAAGCATCTCTGTCCTGGTTTTGTTTTAAACAGAGCAAGGATTGCACAAGAAGAGGGGTATTTCAGTTCACTGATTGACCTACAAACAAATAAACAATTCCATTTCAAATTGACCAGAAATGAACAATTTTTCATCTCTGTGGAAATGGCTGTGTATCCTTATAATCGGGACAAAGTTAAGATAGGATCAACACACAGGATGAATTCCCTGGATCAGACAAAGGATTTTAATCCCTATTTCACATCAACAAGCTTTACGTCCTCTTGTTTTCAAGGATATAATTTTCCATCTGCATCCATGAAGTCAGCCATGCACATAATTTCTCCAGCCAATATTCCTGAAGAATTTAACCTAGAATCATAAATAGTTTAACTTATCCATTCCCAAATATATTGATTTAGAAAACTAAAGATTCTGTGCTGGTATTTGAGCTCAATCAGAAGAGTTACAAATTTAATTTCCAGAATGCCACTTGAATTGAACAGCTGTTGATTAACCTAATTATTTTTTCAAATTAGAAAGCATGTTGTTTTAATTAAAATAAGTCTCAAGTTTGGAAAAATGAAAACAGAGTGATTAAAATAAGATAGAAGCAAAAGACACTTCTGTTTTCAAGCCACGTGGTTAACTTCCAGAGAGCTAATCTGAAGATATGGCTTAAATTCACTCTTCTTTTTTCCATCTCTTTCTTTCCACCTCTAAAGATGACAATTTTCTTTCAAGATAGGTATGACACAGCATCTCCATTTCACCATGCCAAAAGCACTGGAAGAACAAGCTTGTGAACAAAGAAATACTTTGACTCTGAAATATGTAACTAAAATTTCTCAAAAATGTATGTTTGAAGCAATTTTAGTTGGTAGTACCTTCCACACCAAGATGTACAATTTTTATGGGAATGATTTTTCAGGAACAAGTCAGTGGACAGTTTGGGAATACGTTGAGGACACAGTGTGTATGAGGTATTCAGATGGACATTTGCAACTTTTATCTCAGCTGTTCCTTGTCCTCCGGTGCCACACACTCTTACAAGAGTCAATCACAGCCTGGGGACTCCTCAGCATTTTCCTGACCACCTTCTCCTTTGACTCACACCATGAGGCACAAACACTGCAGTGATTTTTGAGAGGAGTTCCGAAGTGATTAAAACATCATAGAATACGAGAATAGTTTGGGTTGGAAGGAGGACCTTAAGGATCATCCAGTTCCAATGCCCTGCCATGGGCAGGTACAACTGTCACTAGATCAGGTTGCTCAAAGCCCAATTCAGCCTGGCCTTGAACACTTCCAGGGATGGGGAATCCACAGCTTTTCTGGGCAACCTATAAGGTTGCTACCAGGTCTCCCCAGAGCCTTCTCTTCTGTAGGCTGAACAATCTCATTTATCTCACTCTTTCCACGTAAGAGAGATGCTCCAACTCTTTGATCATCTTGGTGGCCTCCTCTGGACTCATTCCAACAGATTCATGTCCTTCCTTGTGCTGAGAACACCAGAGGTGGATACAACCTTCCTCAAATCCACCTCTGAGCCTTGGTAGCCTCTTCTGTCTGTCTATCTCCCCAAACCTTTGCCAGTGAAAATGGCTCTGCAGAGCAG
The DNA here is from genome assembly GCA_026261815.1 of Monarcha castaneiventris obscurior. Lineage (NCBI taxonomy): Eukaryota > Metazoa > Chordata > Aves > Passeriformes > Monarchidae > Monarcha > Monarcha castaneiventris. The sequence continues at coordinate 2,443,700 of JAMPIT010000885.1, read as the reverse complement.
GAGGAAAACTTCCAGCCTTCTCATCTGCATTGGGAATCTGGTCTTTTCCTCCTTTAGATTGGCAGATGAGGAGATCTTGGAGTGGAATTGCTCTGAGTTGTGAGTCAGTTTACAGCATAAATACAGCTGGAATATACACAAACGATTCTGCTCATTCCAGTGGTGCAATTTCCCATTATGCTAATTAAAGTTTCCTCTGAAGAGATGAGAGCTTGCGTTCCCATTCCCACAAAGGGAGTTGTGGTACGGATGAGGGCTGCCCTGTTCCCACTGAATGCATTTGGTCAGGCACTTCCCTTGCACTGCCCTGCTCCCTTTCAAGGTCTTCCTTGCTCTATGTGAGCAGTTCCTTCTCACTTCACTTGTGTGCAGTGGAATTCCTAAAGTGAGTTCTCATGTGCAGAGTTTGCAGTATTTCCTTTCTGAAGTGTGATGTGGTGAGGGGATAAAACCAGAAGAAAGAGAGGTCATGACTGGATCTTCATAAGTATCTTTTGCTGAACAAGAGGAAGACCACCAAGTACTTCTCTAGCAAGACAGTCCTTGATTCTTGGTGTTGTATCAAGTAGAATTCTTCAGAGAAGCTGACTTCCTTCTTCCAGGTCTGTTTTCCTGATACACTTGGGATCAGTTCAACTGTTTTTATTCATTCCTTTCTCCTTTCTAACACAGACTCAGAATCACAGCATGGTTTGGGCTGGAAAGGACCTTAACGATCATCCAGTTCCAATGCCCTGCCAGGGGCTGGGGACACCTTCCACTAGATCAGGTTACTCCAAGCTCCATCCAGCCTGGCCTTGAACACTTCCAGGGATGGGGCAGCCATAGCTTCTCTGGGCAACCTGTGCCAGGGCCTCACCACCCTCACAGGGAAGAATTCTTTCCCAATATCCAATCTAAATTTACCCTCTGACAGCTTAAAGCCATTCCCCCTGGTCCTGTCAATCCAGGCCCTTGTCCAAAGTCCCTCTCCAGCTCTCTTGGAGCTGCTTTAGACACTGGAAGGGGCTCTAAGGTTTCCCTGGAGCCTTCTCTTCTTCAGGCTGGATATCCCCAACTCTCCCAGTGTGGCTCCAGAGAAGAGGGGCTCGAGCCCTCAGAGCATCTTTGTGGCCTCCCACACTCATCCTTGCTGTGTGAAGGCTTTGTACTCTGTCCTGCCTTTTCAAGACCCACTAGGACCTTGCTTTTTCCACACTGTCCCTGACAGCATCAGACATGGCCTTGAAATTCCCAATGGCCACTACTAACCTGGATGTCTCCCTCGCATTATTTCTGAGGACAAGGATGTCAACTTGGCCATTATTGGCAGAAACAGATTCTGCCCCAGTTGTACTTTTCATTCTCTGCTTGGGGTAAGGACCTACCCCAGGGAAAGCCAAGGAAAAATTATTGCCCTTTCTTCAGATATTGAAGTAATAATGATATTTTCTCTGTAAGAAGCCATTGAGCATCTTGCTGACTGAAGTGAGAGCATTTAGAGATAAAAGGGGGATGTGCCACTTCTGCTTTGCCAGGGCAATAACAGATCAAACCTCTGCAAATCAGGAACACAAAGAAAGGTTTTGCAGAGCAATCCATGGCAGGGACTGCAGGAGGGCTTAGCCTGCTGTGCATATCAAAGTTTCCCTGGTTATGCCTTGTCTCAGTTGCAGCTTTAAGAAATTCCTGAGGAAGGGCCACTGCCTTAATAGGAAGTTGTACGGCTTTTAAAGCCGCATTTGTATCGCTCACACAGCAAGAGCTCTTGTCACATGGAAGCCATCGAATCAAAACACTGACATGGCAAGAGAATAAGACGAGATAATGAAATGAGAAATTAAGAGCATGAAAAGTAAATGCTGTAGAAAAGCTGACACTTCATAACACTCCTACTGAACACTTGCCTGTATTTCAAAGTCAACCGATAAGAAATTATTTGCTTTTCTTATATAACAGAAATAGATAAAGGATTCCGTTTGGATAGGAGAAGATTCCACTAGGCTGCAATTTACGTATGAATGCTCAATATTTAAAGGAATTGCTTCTTTCACTTTGTCAACTGGCATAAATGTATGCTAAAGAGGGATTCATTAGAAAAAGCCGTGCAATGCATGAGCTCAGCTCCAATAATCCTGATCTCGCCAGGCAGGTGTTTTGCATCCTATTAGAATATGGCACATTGAGCTGCCAAGCAGGAAGTTTGCCACATGGGTTCTGATGTTCCTTTCTGGAAACAGAGCAAGAGGATCTCACTTTCTCCCTTAAAACAAAATGCCATTTACTCTTTGTGTGCTCATAGTGGAGATAGTCCAGTGGGTTATCCAGAGGGAAATGCCTTCATTTTGTACCCCTGAGAGTGAGAGGTGAGCCGTGGGCTCCTCTCCTGCTCTCTGACCTTCTCTGCCACAGAGGGGCTCAGTTGTGCTGGGTTGGTATGCAAAGGTGGGACATCACAGACCTGCATTTGTCATGGCTGGATGGCAGCAAATGTGTACCTGAGAGCAACATCACCTCCACCCCTGCCCCTGCCCTGGCAAATGCACTTACTGACCTGCTGTCCTTGTTTAGCTCAGCTCAGGGTTTGTACTGTGCTGCACATATGCACCTCTCACTGTCCTGGCTGGAAATCAATGATAATTCTTCCTTATCTTGCCAGGGAACTGTTAAAAAGAAATTGAGATATTTCCTGTAACATCCCTTGTGCTGATCTGCTCGTCACACAATTTCCCGTGGTTGCTTTGATATAAAAATTAACCCTTTGCAAATCTCTGAAGGAATATTTCCCCAAAACACACTTGTTTTGAAGGTATGTAGAAGCGAGTGAAACCCAAACCCAAAGGTTACAGCTACCTTTCTTCCAGGAACAACAATAACAGAGGCTGCATGCTGCCTAGGTTGGTTAACCCAAAGACCCAAGAACTTTTCCCTTCCTCTTTTCCTCATGTCCTTGCTTTCACATGTGAAGCTTATCATTCATGCTTGCATGGGGATTGGACCTGCTGCATCCCTTGACAGTTGAAATACAAGAATTTTCATCAAAACCCCATTTAAAATCTCTGACCATTCAAGGCACTTGGTACTCAAGCTGTGGGATTTAAAGTACAAACATATATACATAAATATGTTATAATTATACTTATTTCTTGTGTGTTTTCTTCTATATTTAGCACACATACTGCATTGCCAGGTAAAAAATAACTGTGTTTATCTTTTGGCTGCTTTCTTCTATATTTAGCACAGACACTGGCTTGCCAGGTAAAGTGCAATGCCCTTCTCATCACTCAGTCTCAACTGCAAGCTGCCTGAAAAAGACAAAACATTCTTTTGCCTATTTCCCCTGAGCATTACACATAAAGAACCCTGATCATGGATGGCTTTTTAATTTGCTTTCCATATTTTGTTTGTTTGGTTTTTTTTTGTGGGTTTTTGATGGTGGTGGTGGTGTGTGGGGTTCGGTATTTTTTGGTTGGTTGTTTTTTATTATTCCAATATTTGCTTACCAGCTTTAGAAGCCGAAGATAATGACAAAGCATAAAACTTCCCATCTACTCCGAAGCCTAATGTTCTTCTTTAAAGGTTTAATACATTCTGAATTGGTTAACAGGGAGAGATGGAGGCTGAAAGGGTGCCTTGCATGGTGGTGTATATTTTTCATTACTGCACAGCATTTCCTGAGTTGCTCTCCAAGGTATCTGAGTGCTTGTTTACCAAGAGGCAGCTGTCCCCCATTGTTAAGGAAAAGCAAGAGAGAGACCACTTTAAATTCATTCATTTCTAGCAGAAAGGGCACAAACAAAGGATAGAAAGAATCTGTACCCTGCTGTTACACTTTTCTGCAAACAAAGAGCCACTGTTCAGAAATACCTGAAAAATGGGTACATTGCCCTGAGAAAGTCAAGTAGGTGTGTTTCAAAGCAGAGCTGCTTATGCATTTTATTAATATCAGGAAGAATTCAGTAGCAAAGCACATTTCAATGGATTTTTAAAGGTGGTATTTCTAAAAGGACCACACGCAAAAAGTCCTAGTTACCAATAACTGATATTCCCATGTCTGTTATGCATTCAAGTGGGCTGTGGGATAAATGAGGATGGGAAGACTATTTTGAGTGCTGCTGCCAGGTTAATTTACAAAAGTCTCCTTGGATGAGGTGATGGGGGGAGGAGATGTACAAAGAGCCCACAGCAGGTCATGTTCCAGCAGGTGGGACAGAACATCTCCTCCTGCTGTGGGATGAAGTTGCTCAGGATGTAGATGTGGTCATGGCTATCCCAGTGTCTGCTGGGCTTCTCAGGTGTCCCCTTGGTTTGGCTATTCCCAAGCAAAACACTGAGCTATCCCTTCCAGTTTGAGAAGCTGCAAATAGTCTGGGTACACTTCATCAGGAATCATTTCTTTAAGTGCTGCAGACAGGACGAATTAAAAATAAACTGGGGGAATATTCAGAAGAGAATAATCTGGGAAATAGCCTTCAAAATTATTTAGAATTTTCTATCAAGAGTTTTCTTCTGCCTCAGTTTATCTGTATTTCATGGGGCTATCAGGCCTGAGCTGTGTCTACCTGTGTGAACCAAAGAACTGGAAATGTGGGGATTATGGCACAGAAAAACCAAGCTGATGGGCACAAGCTTCAGGCTTCCACCCTACACACACATATGATATTATGCTTGAGAAGAAGAGTTTATTAGCTGTGGCACAGTATTGTGTCTGCACAGATATTTTGCTGCTAGATTTTGAGTGGCAATACCCAAATATTTTGTAGACTTGCCAGGTCACACCTTTGATAGCCAAGGGATCACTCAATTTTTGTTCTCGTCAAGCAGAAATCCCCTGATAATTTTATTTATGTCAGCAAAGTCACCTCCAGTCCAATGACTCCAAGACTTTGGGTTCCTCAGGTCCCAGGTATTTTTTTAGTTTTTTTGAACCTGCGTCTCCTTTCTTCTGCTTCAGAGACAGACCAGGAACTTCTGAATACCATGGAAACTTGCTGTGGGGTACAGAGGTGAGATTTTTGGGTCCCTGTGAATGTCTGAACAAATTCAACAGAACAGTTCACTCCCCCATGCTGAATTATCCCAAATCATCTTCAGAGACCTTGAACTCACTGAGGAGGGTCTGTGTTTCTGGCAGTGGTATTTCAGCACTTCTACCAAAAATTCAGGGGACAAGAGGGATTAAACCAGAGCCACATGATTAGTGATGTCATGGTCATGACAGGGGAAATAACCCCAATCGAAGCAATGGGCATTCCTAAAAACTTCTTTGTTCAGGCAAGTACTGGGACTAGATCAAATGATGTGAAAATTAAGTATGCAAAAATTAATATTTATCAGTTTCCACTCCCTTGACCTCTCAGAGGGAGTGATTTTTGACATTTGTCTCAGTATTAGCATCTTGTAGATACAGAGCAAAAAATTTTACTTAACAGAAAAGCAAAATATTACAGTGATTGAATCATGTTGGATGAATCATTTTAGATGCTGAATGGGTCGTAGAACAGGCTAGAAGGTTAGATGACTTGTCAAGGTTATTTCTAGCTCAAGTTTTTATCTACTAGATTTGTAGCATTGGTCAAGTTCATTATTAGAACTTGGATTTCTCATTTGCCTTGCCTTATGGCCTTGGAAATATTCTCTTTCCATGTTGCCAGCAAGTCCTGAGTAACTGGGGAGGTCTGGAAGGCTTCATATGATTTTGAATTAACACTTTTTATCTGCTTTGACCAGCAACTGGCAGTTTGTAGTAAAACTTCCCCACATCTGACTTAGTCTAATTCTTTACTGAAATTTCCTTACTAGTTCAACCTTTCATGAAAGATTTTTTTCATTCCTTCTCACACTGCATTACCCCATTCTCAGTATGTATGAGCCAGTTTAACTCGGGAAGGTGTGAGAAGCTGCACGGGGAGAGGGAGTGGAAGGCCTTTGGGTAATGCATTAGCACCAAGTGTTTCACATCTGCAGCTTTGCACATGACCTTCAACAAGTGACTCCATCTCCCTGCTAACACATTTCTTTCATTTTCCCCCAAACCTGTCATGTGGAGATCATAGAATCATGGAATAGTTTGGGTTGGAAGGGACCCTAAAGATCATCCAGAGATGTTGGAATAGATTCAGCTCTTTCTCTTTTCCAATTATCACATTGGAAAGAAAAATCTTGAGATTATTTAGTTATTTGATTGAAAGTTTATTTCAAATCTGAGTTTCTATCTCAGTATTTCATGCTCTTTCCTTTTTTTTCCTCTCATCATCTCTGTGTTTGTTATCTGGATGTCATGTTTTGCATTGAGCTGGGAAGTGAAAAAGCTGCATTTGACGGTCCTTTCCAGGTGTGCGTCTGCAGCTGATGAAGATTTTTCAGGAAAACTATTTCCCCTCATTCATTCTCTCTCACAGTTGGCTACAATATCACTTTCCAGCTCTCAATCTTTAGGAGAGGTAGCATCTCTTTGAATTTCTGATGGCTGTCAGCTTCGGGTAGACGCTGAGAAGATGAACATTGGGAAGAAAATGAGAGAATCACTTAAGGGTCTTGAAAATGAGAGACGTGTGAGTGTCAGGAAGTAATTTGTTTTCTCAAAGCATAATAAACCTGCAGGATAAACTTTCATCTTCAGCAATCACAGCAAGGTGGTGGTGGTGATATCTAAGAATAGACAAGCAGATTTCAGTGGAGCAGGATTGCTGGGAAAGCTAAATAAAAGAAAAATGTGGCATTACCACTGAGGCCAAATAACAGGCCAGAACTTCACTGAGCTGCAAAGGCAGAAGAAGTTTTGACAGGTGCAAGTGGAGCTAAAGCTGAATATTTATGTGAGTGATTCACTACATCTGTTTTGCAAAAGCCATGGCTGAGCTCCTAAAAGAGGCCTACGTGTATCATAGAGGCCTCTATGTACATTTCTAGGGCTTCTACTAAGACATTTCAGGAAAAATACCATTTCATCAGCCCTGAAGTGTTTCCTCTAAATCTTGTTAGGCTTGATGAACTTTGCTGAATTCAAGACAGGGTTTCCATGGAAACATCTCAGTTTTATTTTTCATCACTGTGGTGCTGAGGAATACAGCTCTGAGGCAAATCAGCCATGTGGTTTAACCAAGGGCTCTTTCCTGGAATCATGGAATGCTTTGGTTTGGAAGGCACCTTCAAAGATCATCTTGTGTCAAACCTCCTGCTGTGGGCAGGGCCAACTTCCACTGGAACAGGTTGCTCCAAGTACCATCCAACCTGGCCTTGAACTTTTCCAGGGTGAGGCATTCAAAAATTCTCTGGGCAACCTCTTACAGCGTCCCACCATCTTCACAGGGAAGAATTTCTTCCTAATATCTCACCTAAACCTGCCCTCTGTCAGTTTAAAATTTTAGCCCCTTGTCCTGTCTTTACAGGCCTTAGTAGAAAATCTCTCTATCAAAGTCTTTTCCGTCAGGATCTCCACCTCAGGGAGATACCATCCCTCATGGATAGTCTTGGGATGGAGAAGCCAACTTTTTCTGAGGCATTGAGCTGTTACAAAGTATTGGGAAGGTATTTTTACTTAGTACAGGTATAGGAGTCAGGTAGCACTTGTGGACTGGGAACAAAGTGAAAAATTTTAGTCCCAGATCACCTCTGAATCCATAAACTTTACCAAGATGTCTAAAAGTTCACTTAGGGCATTCAGTACACACAGTCGTGTCCTGCTCTCATCCAAATTTCCACAAGGTTGTTTTTCCCAAGCAGTGTTTGTTCTGGTGACTTTTATCAGTATTGAGCTTTCCAAATGAAAGCACAGATTCTGAAAACAATGATAAAAAAATAAAGAGTGATTATAGGTCAACTACATTTGCAAATACGTACTCATTCTACCTGTTTTAAAACACAAAAATCCCATTTTTAAAAGGCTATAATTGTTTTACTCACTGACAGTCAGCTTCTCAGTTTTTAGTTGGATTGCACTGTGTTAGGGACTGTACTGCTGACTGACATTTTCAGAGTGGAATTACTGATTTATGGATGAAAGAAAGGGGAAAAAAGCCAGATTCTAAGGACTCTTTCTTCTACCTGAGAGATCATTCCACGGAATGAAGAGAGGGTTAAGGGAAATGAACAAATCAAAGGGAAAATGGTTTTGTGATGGGGCCAGTGTTTGCAGAGCATTTTCTGATGTAGTTGTCACATACAAATGACAAAGTCCTTAATTTCACACCACCAGACTTTAGGGACACAGATGTGTGTGTGAAATGATCTAGAAGGCAAAGGTGTGTCTGAGACTAAATCCATTAAGAAACATTTTTTCTGGGAATTTTGGCTGAAAGGATAACCTGTAAATGAAATGATTACAATACATGAGTAAAGTCCTGGATTTTATACAGAATAAAAATAAAATTCCACAGTGGTAATGTATTTCAATTTCCTCAGGAGAATTCTTCTTCCTATAAAGTTTTTAATTCCCTCTCTGGATCTTTCATTTGATGAAAAACTTTCAAGAATCTCTACCTTTGACCCCAACAGAGCAAAAAACCCAAAACCTGCAGGCACAGAGCACTTATGAAAAAACAAGATGAAATTTTTGTATCAAAAATGATAATTAGCTTAAGGTATCTGATCTGAGACAATGCAAATCAGTGAAGATTGCCCCAAATATTTCTGTGCTTAATTCTCCCCATCTTCACTGTGAAGATAACAAATTAATATCACATTTTATTTTTCAGTTAGTAATATGCTTGAAAATATATTAGATTACAAAATCTATATCTAAATATATTTTTTCCCATCAGCTTCTAGACATTTCATCGTTTCAATAGAATTGTGTCTACTTTGGATCTCTTTCCAATATTGTACAAAACTCTATTGCAATTAGATTTGCACAAAAACATATTAAGGATGAGATTAGATTGATTTCCTTTTTTCATCCAGTCTAACCTGGGTACCTCTCTGAGAAACACGGACATCCAAGGATCCTCAGGAGTCAGTGAAAGCAAATATTTCCAGTGGACAATGTCTGTCTCCTGCCCTAATCACAGACCAGGAGCTGACCCTGCCTCTGTTGGACAGGATAAACTCAGGATATGTTTTAAAGGATCAACAGTGTTTAATGATGAGTTATTCCACGTGGAAACTCTAATCAGCTTGTGTAAGTCCCCCCAAAATTCACAGCATTTCATTTGCCATGTCATTCTTATGCTCCACTGGAAACTGAATGACAACACCCTCATTCTTAATTGCCAATTTAAAGAGAAAACTAAACCCATGAGCATTTCTTGAACTATTTTGCCTGCAAGTAGCAATGCCAGCAACTGGCAGGGGAGTGACAATAATTCTACTGATGTTCATTAAAATTTAATGTTGGAAGGATTCTCTTTATCTTCTGTAAAAGAAGAGGACATGTTTTCAGATACAGAAAAAAAGCCACACTGACTTAGGAAGTTCATTTTGTTCTTGGAGATACTGCACTCAGCAGCATAGAGGAGTGTTACTGGAGCAAGAGAAATTTGTGAGAATTCATTTTTCCACTGAGGCTGCCTTATATTATCTCTTGATCCTGTTCACTGTTGAGATCCATAAACTCTTGGTCTGGCAAAGCCAAGCAGCTGTTGTGTGTCAGGAGAATGGAAGGAGAAGTAAGAAGTGGGGTCAAGAAAAATCTGTGTTTCACAGGATGTGAGGGTGGTGGGCACAGGGTGCCCAGAGAAGCTGTGGCTGCCCCATCCCTGGAAGTGTTCAAGGCTGGGTTGGATGGGGCTTGGAACAACCTGGGATAGTGGAAGGTGTCCCTGCTTGCAGAGGGCTGGAATAAGATGATTTTAAGGTCCATTCCAACCCTAATTATTCCATGATTCTCTGATAAGATTCCATGTAGCTATGGAAAAACAATTATTATTTTTCATTAATATATATATATACATCAAAGTTCTACGGTGATTAAGTAAATTGATGTGAATACTACAGGTAAATTAGACCTTGAGTTTCTGAAGATTTCTATTTTTTTAATACAGTGTCCAAAAAGTAATAGTAAAAAGGAAAATAATGGACTAAAACCTGTCATCTGATTCAATTGACGTCAGAGCCATTTTCCCGAGAGGGTAAAGCTCACCACAAGGCCAAAAGCCAGCTGAAGGCTTAGCATCACTTCAAATCCTTCCAGAAAATGAAATTTCACTGATGGGTAAGTCTCAGAGCAGGCTTTTACACAGTGGGGATTTTCGCAAATGTGGAGGTTTTATTCTTTTGTGCTTTCTCAGTGACCTTTGACTAAATGTGTCTTTTCCACAGCAATCAAGCAACATTAAGAATAAAACAGGGAAGATAAAAAGCACCTTGAGAACATTTGTTTTTATTGCAAGGTGTCCCATTCCCTGCCATCCTGGGGAAATGAAGCCTGGGAGGGAGAGAAGTAGAAACAACAGTTTATTGAACTGGCTCTTCCCACTCTCATTTCTTAACAATGAAACACAAATTTTAACACCTAGACAATTCGTTTTGGCATAAATACACAGCTTTAAAAATTGATAAAAAGCTATATCAATTATAAAAATGATTTACCAAGCACAATAAATTTTGTCACCTGTCACTTCTATGCTTGCATACCTGCTCTCTCTCTCATCAACTTTTATGCTTTCTATATACTAAATACTCTCATGATCCTACAATAGATTTCACAGGGTTTGACAGCCAGAGACTTTTGTTACACTGTTTAATTTTTTTCATTTTTTGGTTGCTGTTTAGGGGAATAATTCAAACCTCAGTTTTATTCTGCCTTCATTTACAGACACTTGCAGTCAGTCACCTTGGATACTTGTCTTGTTCATTATTTATCATCATATGTGTGGTGATGTTTAATTCCAGAGGCAGAGATGGGCTCTCATTTGCCTTTTTCACACACAGAATAAAATATCTTAGTTCTTTTTCCACGAATGCTGTAAATTTGAAGATAGATTGAACTCCTGTGTGATAAAATTAATCTCTTTATATAGCCTGAGTGTTCTGTAATACTCTTCAATCTCAGTACAAATGGTTTTGGGCTTAAATTTTTGCAGAGAGCTGCCATTTCTTGGGATTTTTTAACATTTATTTCAGTTTTTCAAAAAGAGGAATTTGAGGTGTTAACATTACATGGAGAGCTGTTTTTCCTCCCCATTAATGGAGCTGAGTGGTTTTGGTGCTAGAAACTGTTTTCACTGCCTGTCATAGCTTTAGTGGAATTTAGAAGGGAAACATTGTATTTTTTAAATGAAAAATAACTTCTAGAAAAGCATCAAATAAGCTTATAAGAAGTAATCCGCCTGCCATCAAACAGTGTGATCTAGAAATAAATGTTACATGCACTATAAAAATTATAGAAACCTTGACAGAAGTCACATTCATGGGTATTACCTCACCCTTAGTTATATCTAATATTATTTAAACTAAGCAAGCCCAAAATCTGACTTTTTCTTTCTGAGAAAACAGTTTAGAAGCAGCAGCAACCTTTCCACTGCCTGTTAGAGATTTCTCAGCCAGCCCTGGCTGATGTCTCCGTGCCATTCCAGAGGAGCCTGTCACCCAAAAGAGTAAAGTTCCATATGGAACAGAGGTGCAGCAAGTCCCCTTTGATGAAAATCTCATCTCAAATGCAGAAAACTCACAGAAATGTGTTGATAAGTGACAGGCTTATTGATTTCCTGAATTCCAAAACTCTGAAACCAGCCTGGAAGAGTTACACAATTGCTGGATGACCCAGTGAACTAATGGAGGTTTTTTCCCCAGGATGGTGCTCTCAGTATCCCAGAAAACACTGGTGACTTTGGATGTTCAGGCTGTGCTTGCAGCTGGCATCTGCTTCCAGCCTTGGATGCACCTTTTAATGTTAGATATGGACAGGTGGCTCAGCACCAGGAGTACAAGGGTTATTCCTGTTCTCCTTTTTCATCCTCTCCTGCAGTTTGTTGCCCCTCCATGCTGCATTGCACCTTTGCATGTGAATTCATGCATCTGAACTCCAGAAAAATCTTTCTTTTGTGTTTAGGCACCTGAAAGAAAATGGGAGATCATAGAATCATAGAATGGTTTGGGTTGAAAGGGACCCTAAATATCATCTAATTCCAACTTCCTCTGCCATGTGCCTTATCCAACCTGGCCTTGAACACTTCCAAGGATGGGGAATCCACAGCTTTCTCTGGCCAACCAGTTTCAGCTCAGTTCAACCACTTCTAAGAAAATCCCCTCCTCAACTTTTGTCTGTGTAGACGTTTTCTGCCACAGAAATTTGCCAAGAGAAAATTAATCTCCAAACATCCTCAAAGACAGCTTGATGCAGTGAAAATTTTGTCCTTTTGGTGTCAACCCCAAGAGCAGCAGGGAAAACGTGTGTCTCATGATATCACTTCCCTGTAGTGGCTCTAATTGTACCAAACATCAAGGGGTTCGATTATAAATACTGAGTGCTGGAAGAAGACATTGACTGAAGGCAGGAAATCTGTATAAAACAAATACATCCCCCTCAAGAAGAGCACTCAAGTCAATTAAAGGTTCTCATCACAGTTAGAGCTAAATTGCTCATGTCTGACATATAGTTTTGAGTCATTAACTTAAAAAAGATGGAGCAGGAAAGAGTTGAGTCCTAGGGATAAAGGAAAACTGAAAATTTCAGGACATGTTAACAACAAAAAGCACGCTGGACTTCCTTTACCTCTTTCTAGTATCATTTAGGCATTAAAATTGACTAAAATTCAGGGGTTGAGGCTGATGAAGTCTGAACTTGGTATTTCAGCAGTGCCATTGAAGAAGATGGTGCTGCAGTAGAGAGGGAGAGACCCAAAGCCTTCCACCACCCCCACCAATTAACCTCAGGGGATGAGATAAAATGTAGGGAACTCTGGAAATCTGGTACTTCCCTCTCAAGCTTCACTGCAGCTGCCCTTTGGAGGAGAGCTGTGAAGGAAAGTGATGGCTCACTGAATGTTCTGAGGACAGGGATGCGGGATGACAGGGATGGGGGTGAGGGGTATCATGCAGGTGTCCTCGGATCCCAAATATCTTCATCACCTGTGGTGAAATTGTGAATTTAGAAAACTTGTGTGATCCTGCTGGCTTGGATTCGACCCTTGGTCTAACGTAACTATTTACAAAACCTGTATTCAATATGTTCAATACCTGTCATACAGATCTTTGTTTAGAAATCATAACTTGGATATTGAGCAAGACAAATGGAGAACTAAAATCCCTGTTTTTTCCAGTTTTATATTTATAGATATAATATATACTGATGGGAACAGTTCCCTGAAAGCTGACACCTCAATCTAGTGCACACCTGTGCTTAGATTTTCAATCCCCAAGATATTTCAGGCAAAATAAATTTTGTATGGCATTGTGGCAACCACTACAGCAGGAGCAGGAAGGTGTTATAACAGCTTAATTTTTTCAGGATCTTAATTTCTTTGTGATATTTAAGAACCCAAATATTTAAACATGGGATGCTATTACAGTCTTGATAAGAATTTTTGTAGCTGTTTTTCAGCCTAAGATACCCAGTGGTTTTGCTCTAAGTATATTTGGTGATTTATTGTGACTCTCTGAAATATTGTGTTTATCCTAGTGATAGGCTGGAGATTTTCCATTAGCACCAACCTTTAATGAACAGTAAACACCTCGGACTTACCTGAAGAACAGGCAGGGACAAAGATGAGATGCCTTTATGAGTAATTAACTTGTGGTGAAATAATGAGCAGCCCAGGTCTGACTATGTTACAGATTAGCCCTTTTATTTCTTTCCCAAAGGAAACACTGTGGGTTTTTTAATTCCTCAAAATAAGTCAGTGTGACAGTCGAGTACTGCAGACTTTAAGCCAAAAATATTTTTGGTTTCTGTGGGTGTAGCCCCTGCTTTGGGGGCTGTAAAAGAACTTCAAGACTGGTCCTGATCTCCTGAATAATTTCTCTGTGGTGTTTTGCCAGACAGATTGTGGACTGTGGCTTGTGTCACAATAATAAATGCCAGACATTTCTCATTCAGATAGTGTCTCATGGGAGCTCTTTAACAGGAAAAATGAAAATCTGAACACATGGACACTTCAGTCGAGGGCAGGAGTGTTGATCTCCAGCAGAACACAAGGTGACCCTGCATGTCTGATGGAAGTAGAGATTGGAGGGAATCAAAGTGCTTTTTCTCTTGGTTTTTTCCTTTTCTCTGGTTTTTGATCTACGTTTTAAGGCTGCAGTTCCAAGGCAGAAATGTAATTCTTGTGGATTTTCCACATGATTATGTGCTTCAATATAACCACAGCTTTCATTAAATGGAAGCCATGTTCTTCAAATTGCAGCAATTTGGCAACCTTTCCCAAGATACTGTCTGGCAAGGGTGAAGCAGCAGCTTTTAAGATTTATTATGAAATGCATTACCAAAAGGAACTTAGCACTGTAGATTTTTGCTGCAGGCACACCTGAATCTGTGGAAAAACAGGTACTATGAGGTTTTTATGATCTTAGTGGACAGAACAATCTACAGCCAGAGAAGCAGTGACTACAGGTGCCATGACAAGAAAATAACACAATAAATACCATGAAGAATTATACTTTGTAATTGTGTACCACGTTTTGTAACATACATTAACACCATTTATTAATATTTTCTATAGTTTAATGTTCTTACAGGAAGATTTTTTTGACCGACATGCTAAAAATAAGGTCCCAGATCACTGAATTATTTTACTCTAGCCAGTCTAGGGGATTGTTGTCATGTTTGAGTAAATTATTTTTCAGAGTTTGAAGAATTCTGCTATGTAATATAGTGGAGTTTAATGGTTTCACATTCAGCCCACGGACAGGCAGTACACAGCCACAGGAAAAAACAGTGTCTGAGATTATAATAGGAGGAAGACATAAAAGAAGGATTCGAGTAGAAGGAAAAATCTTTCATGTAGACACCAATATAATGATTGCAACACCTACAAGAATGGTTCCTACCCACAAGTCATTCAAGTTATATTTCAAAGAAAATTGCATTTTTCCTCCTCTCTCAAAACAGAGCTGGGCAGTGGAAGAAATTCCACTTAGAGGAATTCTGTAATTTCCAACCGTTTTGCTATTTGGAAATGGAGCAGATATATTCCATCTCAATAAAACTTCAAAGGAAATGAAATTATAAAAGAAAAAAAAGTGGTTCTATATGTGCTAACTTTTGGAATTGCTTTCTAAAAAATTCATTTCTTCACCACCAAAAGTGCATTTCCAACTGTTTCATTTTCCCTTTCCAAACAGAATTTTAACTTCCTTTTCTTATTTCAAAATGTTTTCATTTAAATGAAAATGAAAGTGTATGATGAAAACATCTTATGACTAAACAGCCTAACCAACTTTTTCAGAGAACCTCGTTAAGGCTTTTGAAGGTTTCATTCCAGCCCACACACTCGAGGAGCTTTGTGTGAGCTCCCTTTAGAGGAAGAAATGAAGAGCTTGGGTGAATAACAATAAATTAGATTTCTAAACCTACATGTTTGCATTTTTCTCGGTAGGTTGCAGCTATTTCCTTCAGAACCTGGTCCTTTCAGTCAGATCTCTGTCGTTGCAAAATGCTGTCTGGAGAGCTTCACCTTCAAATTAGCCAGAAAGTGAATCTGTTTTGTAGGAAACATAAAACTGGTGGTTTTATCAGGATAATTGGAGGACTGTGGGTGCAAATGTAATTTCTGCAGTTGGAGATGCCTTGTCCGTGTCTGAGCCGTGGCCTTTCTTATCAGAGGTCTGTAGGCGTGAATAACTTCCACGTCTTTGAGACAAATCATAAAATCACAGAAGGGTTTGAGTTGGAAAGGACTTTAAAAATCACCTTATTCCAACTCCTTCCATGGTCAGGGGCACCTTCCACTATCCCAGGTTTCTCCAAGCCCCATCCAACCTGGCCTTGAACACTTCCAGGGATGGGGTGCCCACAGGTTCTCTGGGCAAACCAGGACCTCCCCACTCTCGCAGTAAAATATTTCTTCCTAACATCTAATATAAACCTCTCCTCTTTTAGTTTAAAAACCATGCTAAAAGGAGAGATGTAGTAGTCAAAGAGTCCTTGTTGGGAAAGTGTGACTTTTTATTCGATCTTTTGATGGGTTGAACCCGGCTGGACACCGGGTGTCCAACAAAGCTGCTCAATCACTCCCTCCTCAGCTGGACAGGGGGGAGAAAACATAATGAAAGGCTTGTGGGGTGAGATAAGGACAGGGAGAGATCACTCACTGATTGCTGTCATAGGCTCGACTTGGGGAAATTTATTTAAATTTTTATCAGTCAGATCAGACTGGGAAAATGAAAAATAAAACCAAATCTTAAAAACTCTTTTCCTCTTCCCTTTCCTTCTTCCTGGGCTCAGCTTCACTCCAGGTTTTCCCTGTCTCCTCATCCCCAGTGGCTCAAGGGGACAGGGAATGGGGGTTACAGCAAGTTCATCCCACATTGTCTCTGCTGCTGTTGGCTCCATCTTGCTGGGAAGGGTGGAATGAAGTTTGTGAATTCTTGAATGTCTGGAATCCTGTGTGAGGATTGTGATGCTCAAGCATCACTGACATAAGGTAGGGAGTGTAACAAGGAGTGATTTAATATGAAGTTGCCTTCGTGCACTAGAGAAAGCCACATTAAGCAAAATCTGAGCTCCACATTTATTTCAAGATGCTGACCTGCAGAGAGATCTGGCTGTAATGTCTTGGATTTGTTGATCCTCCATTAAATAGAAGAAGCATGACATGGAATTTCAGTTCCTGGATGGTCAGCGAAGAGACCAAGTCCAAATATAAACTTATTTTTTTCTAAATTGCTGTTGCTTCCATTGATGAAAGTGATGTAGATCATAGCAGTCTTCAGAGCAGGAGCTACTGGCAGAACTACTCAGAAATTGTTTTAATCATATGCAAAAATTTTTGAAAGTAGCAACTTATCAGAATGGAGACACATAAGAATTCTCAGAAAAAAAATCTCTAGTTCAGGATAGAATAAAACTACATTAAGAGAGGGAGAGAAAACCATTGAAGGAAAAAACTGGTATGGTACATTTGGCTCTGGGTTTTAAGAATATTCCCCGTATTTGTATAAAATAAGATGTGTGAGACAGGAAACAATCAGAAAAAAATGGTATGGTATCTATGGGATGGTAGCTAGGTTGCTTTTCCTCTTAAACACAGCTCAAAGGGTGTCCTAATGGGGATTTTAAATCAAACCCTTCACAATCTAGATTATTTAACAACAAATTATCTTAAGCAAGACAGTTGCATTTTCTCATATCTCATGTTCTGAACAGCAGACTGACAGATATGAAGTCAGTGAGCCATACCTAAGCTCATCTTGTTTTCCAGTCTAATTTTTGCCTTCTTTGATGCAGCATGGACTATTTTTATCTTTTTCCTCTGCAAAAGCATAATCCTGCCTGGCTCTGGGTCTGGAATGGCACCCTGTAAAACAAAATAACGAGGCACTTCCTTTCCCTACAAACTGTGCCCCAGTGGGAAACTCTTCTGCTATTTAAAAAGACTGAAATCCTGGAATAGTATTTTTCTCATACCTTTGTATGAGCCAGAGGCTCTGCTTTAGGGACTTAAGCCTAAATGCTGATCTCCTCAGTCAATCTAATGATAGCTTCAAGTTCAAAGAGAGTTGCTCATTTTATTACCGCTCTTACTGCTGCTGTTGTAATTATTTTGTTCATCTCACTGTCTCTAGAAAAATTCTGACTAGTTATTAATATCTCAAGACACATCTAAAACTTCCATCAGCTTCATTTGAAAGGAAAAGTGAGGTTTTTGTTTGCAACCGAGCCTGCCATCCTTTTCCATTTGGGTTTTAATTTCACCAGAAGGTGTTGGGTTGCCATGGCAAAGCTCATCTCTTCCCTTCCCTGTCTCAGTAGGTGCTTTGGAGGGGGAGGTGGTCAGAACAAGAGGTAATTTGTGCTAATGAACAGCTGTGTCCCAAGAATGTGTTCATACAGGGCTCACTTTCAAGTTCCTCCAAAAACACCCCCACAAGCAATCCAGAAAATTCTCAGCCAAGGGGATGCAGAGAATTTTGTAGAAACTAAAGCCAGGTAATAAAAGGCTTGGATTTGGTTTTCCATGTGATAATGGTAGCAATAAACATGGGAATCAACAGACCAAACCCCTAAATCCTCACTGGTGTTTCCCTGAAGTTTAAGGGAAGAGCTCGTGCAGGACACTGAACCATGCCAATGGTCTAAGTGTTAAATGATGCAGCAGAGAGAATCCTTTGTGATGCTGGGTTCATGTGGAGTCCTTCCTGGAAGAAATTTTGGAGCGAATTATATTTTTCAGTGTGACTTCCAGGATGCAGCTGAAAAGAGCAAAGCATCCAACAACTTATTTCATACTTAGAAGGAACATCTGGGTAATGATTCAATTTACCATGTGGAATAGTGCTGTGCTACTCTTAGATTATAACCCTCGAAGGCATGGAATTGCATTTAGAACAAGCAACACTGAAATTTACGTGTATTTTCATAGAATCATAGAATGGTTTGGGTTCAAAGGGACCTTAAAGGTCATCTAGTTCCATCCCCCATGCCACAGACAAGGGTGCTTGCTTTCAAAAAAAGCTTCCACAGTCTTGTTTTGGTCTTTCAATACTTTCACTATGACCGTGGAAAACGAGGAGACTCCAATGAGTCATATGCTGGACTTGATCTCAAAGGTCTTTTCCAACCTGGTTAATTCTGTGATTCTGTGATATAAATTAATGCCTGTTCTGAGGGCAACTTCAGGAGGATTTTAGAGGTGAGATGGGGACCTGTAGCAAAACTTTATGCTTACACATATTTTTCCCCACTTCCTGGGATGCCTGTGTTTTACTCACTGCTGCAAGTAACAGGATTCTGAGCAGCCAAATATGTTGAGGGAACTTTCAGACAAGTGGTGCCACTGCTGTGAATGAAGAGCCAAATTCTTAGTAATGTTTATTTGCTGAGTTACTTTCCAGGCCAGTGAGGAATCAAAGAATCACTTAGGTTGGAAAGGGTATCTGGATTTCCCTAACTGAACCTTCTCCTGAAAACAGGGCTGATTTCCAAGGTAAACCTCCTTCCCCTTTGCTGGTGCAGCAAAATCTGAAAATATTTGAGATGTCACAGGCTCTCCAGCCCCTATATGTGTACTTAGCCATTCTGGTGAGGAAGAATTTTTTCTAAATATTTCCAAACAGTGCTGAAATTTGTGACCCCTGCCTTTAGCGGGACACCTCTGAAAGGAGCCTGTATCTGCCTTCCATCTAACACCGCTGAATTTTGGGGAGATTGCAGTTAGTTACCCCATAGCCTTCTCTCCTGGCTAAACAGGTTAAAATATTAAAAAGGCACCACTATATAAGAAGAATATTAAGCTATTAGAGTGTGTCTGGAGGAGGGTAAAGAAGGTGGTCAAGGATCTGGAGGTGAAACCATACAAAGAGCAGCTGAGGTCACTTGGTTTGTTCATCCTGGAGAAGAGGAGACTGAGGGGAGACCTTGTTGCAGTTACAACTTCCTCGTGAGGGGAAGTAGAGGAGCAGGCACTGATCTCTGCTCTGTGCTGAGGACCAATAGGACCCAAGGGAATGGCCTGAAGCTGTGTCAGGGAAGGTTTAGGTTGGATATTAGGAAAAGGTTCTTCCCCCAGAGGGTGGTTGGGCACTGGAACAGGCTCCCAGGGAAGTGGCCACAACACCAAAAAGGACAGAGTTCAAGGAGAGTTTGGAAAATGCTCTCAGGCACATGGTGTGACTCTTGGAGTTGTCCTGTGCAGGGCCAGGAGCTGGACTCAATGATCCTCATGGGTCCCTTCCCACTCAGCTATTTTGTGAGTCTGTAAGTCTCTGTCTTTTAGCTTCTCCACATAAGGGTCCACTGCTGACCCATCTGCTGTTTGTCCCCCAGGAGAAACCCAGGTGAAAGAAAAAAGCCCTGCTGTCATCCTCCCTGCCTGACCTTTCAAAATGCTCTGTCCATCACAGTGCTCCAGCACTGCGAGTTTCTTCCCTGTAATTCCAGTGTCACAGCTCTGCACCTGCACACAGGTTTCTCACTCCTCCTGTTTGTCGTGCTGGGTATGTTCAGGCACTCGAGATGCCCTTCATCAAGGGAGAGTCACAGATCACCCTCTGCTGCCCTGTGTTCTGCTTGCCTCCTCTCATCTACACTTTTCTGATTATCTCAGGGTGTTGTTCTCCCTAGTCCAGCAAGCTGAGTTCAAAGTTCTCCTTGCCAGGTTAGCAAGTCTCTTTCCAAAAATGCTCTGGTCTATCCTCGCTCTTTGAAGCAGATCCAGTTGTCACAGACTCTCAGCGGTTTAGGGAAGACTTTTTTCCCCTGTCTTTTTTTAATTAAGCCTCTCTAAAACTCACGTGCAATTTCGAACAGTGGGGCTGAAGTGCAGTCATTAATGACTAATGAGGAACTGAGGACTGACCTGCAGGAGACCTCCAAATTGAATATTTTCTTTTCAGATTTAGCACGATTAAACAAATTGGTTTTGTGTCCAATCAGAAGCTTTACGGGAGAATTATTTTCCTGCTGCTCTGTCCAAACCCACAGAGACTAATTTAGATAGCATTAATTGGTAATTTCCCAGATCAAAGCCTTTAATCAAATCAATAAAGATACACACTCTGCAGTGTGCTGAATTATCATTCATAGACACAAAATATTATTTGTCATTTCTACCTTGATAATGACATCAGAGGAACACCAAGACCCACAAGGAGAGATGTCCTGATACCTTATAATATGTTGATTATGCAAATAGTTTCCCTAAATTATTTGCTGCCAGGGCATGGGGGTTCTCCTTGCTGTAAACTTCCTTCAACTCCAAGATTTATTGGTAGCCTAAGCATATATAAATTACTGTCAACAACCTTGGTGATTATTTTTGTAAAAGTTGCAATTCCTATGGAGATGTTTCAGGAATGACATTATTAATTATTTCATTGTGGAGAAAGGGGAGGGGCTAAAAGCCTGAACAAGTAACTTGTTTATCTTAAGAGTGAGCAGTGTGAAAAGTGATCCAATTTACATGGCAGGAGCAGCTGTATAGCTACATGGTTTTCCTGTATCAATACCAAATCTTGTTTTTTTCCTGTTCAAAGGGGAAAATTTGATCTAAAAGTTGTTGGTTTACTGCTTCTTGATATAAACATCAAACAGTTAATGCGATGGATCCAACCCTCTAAACCTTTTAGAGGGAAGGGACCACATTCACAGGGAAGGATGCAAAAAGAGCTTTAGGAGAAAACGGGTGAAAACCATGTTTGCATGCAATCTGCCCCTTTGTCTTGGGGTGACTCTGTGATGTGCATTCCCTACCATAGCTCTATGCCAAAAAATTAATTTTGTGCCTTTTTCTGTGCCTTTAAACTGAGCTTGAGAGGGGAGGAAAAAAACCCAACCAAACAAAATAAAAACCAAATGAGCTTTTCAAAGCAGTTCCCAAGGACACAGAGATAGAGACTCCTCTGCGTTCCCTGGCTGCAGGAGCACGGAGGAAGCACCCTTCTTTTTGCTTCTTCAGCCAGCTTTTCGGGGTTTTTTCCCCCTTTTTTTCTCTTCTGGACTGTTTCAACAACATCAGAACACATCAGGAGAATTTTCCCTTAGGCCCGGAGGTGACCTGAGGCCTAGGGCCTCGCCGACCCAGCTCTGAGGAGGAGAGAAACCACATCTACAGAAGGACTCTGAAATCTTCCCAGGTTTCTCTCCACTGTGAGAGATTTTATAATTTAGCATTATTACTCTTCCCCTGTGTGTTTGTTAAAGAAATAGTTTTTCTCTCTTTCACTTTCCTTCGAGAAAAATTTCTTTTTTTCCCGAACCTGGTGGGGGAAAGGGTGGTTGTAACCTGTTTTTCTCTCAGAGGATATATTGCTAGATTTTGGCCAAACTGGCACACCTTTCCAACCCGTTAGACCTCTATTTTCCCACATTTATTCTTCCCAAACCACCTTTCCATGCCTTAGGGTGTCCCTCACCTATAACACACTGTAACACAGTAGTGGAAGGTGTTGCTGCGGGAGGGGTGGAAGGAGATGAGCTTTAAGGTCCCTTTCAAGCCAGGCCATTCTATGATTCTATGATAACTTTTTTGCTAGATCCAGCATCAGCCATAATTCCTTGGTCCTGTACATTACTTTCCACCTGTGGATCTCAAAGCACATCCAGAAGCCAAAGCAGGGAATGAAGGTAACCCATCCATGACACAAATCCTTAGATCCCAGCTCAACAAACCTGCTCACACATTTCATCATCCAGTTATTTATTTTTTATGTCTAGTCTCACATTTGTGAACATATCAGTGAAATTCCCTGTTCCTGCAGCAAACCTGCACCAGTGGAAGAAAACGTGTTTTCTGCTTTGTTTTCCTTTGTTTGTGCATTCTACATTTGGGAGCAGGGTGGGGAATCAACAGCTCTGTGAAGACCAGCTGCTTGCAACATGCTTCCCTTGCAGCTTTCAGTCAGGAATCTGACAGCTTCAGTTATTGTGATGGAGAAATAATGAGGTGAGAAAAGAGTTGTCAAAAAAAAGATCGTATCTCTTCTTCCAAGGAAGTTGTCAAAAAAAAGATCGTATCTCTTCTTCCAAGGAAGTAATTTACTTTTTGTGTGTTCTGTGGCTCCCAGAGACAGGAAGATGTAAGGACTCCAGTTACAGGGGAAAATTCTGTATTTCCCTAAACCAAGGCAATTACCAAAATAAAATAAAAAAATATGGTAAATTGTCTACAAAAAAAAAAGAAAGAAAAGGAGCCCTATTAGTTTTGTTATAACTAATTTAATTAAATGTGTCTGTTAACAGCACTTAGGCTATAGGTGACCATAGGGGATCCGATCACCATGGGTTGCCTTCATTGTTAAAGGGGAAAGAGTTAGCAGTGTTAATGGATTTTAAGGCTAATTTACCTCATCCTAAAACAAATTCCTGTGTTTGGCCAGGTGAATTCCCCCCTAAAATCCTTTGATTCTATTAATCACCATAGATACATGGTGCCAACCAAGACATTCCATGGGAATCTGGTAGATCTGATGTAGGATCTCTGGACTACTAACTGGATCCAAAAAGGATACCCTAATGCATCTAAAATGGCACTAAAACCTCATGTTTATGCATCTGAAACATGCAAAAGTTCACAACTAGTAAAGAAACCTGATACTGCCTTGAATATAAATCTGTCTATTTCTTTATCTATCCAGCCTGGCACCAAAAGGACAGAAGTTTCAGGAGCTGGGACATTCCCTGTGGATGTTTTTTACACCACAGACATCCACAGGAGGCGTCTCAGGGCATCTCACACAGCACCAGGTCACCTCTGCTGAGGCAACTGAACCTCCCTCAGCTGATGCACTGGAGTATGGGAGAACATTTCAGATGCAGTACTGCCAGTGGGGTCTCACCAGAGCAGAGCAGAGCAGAGGGCAGGAATCACCTCAAAAGCCTATTTTTAGACACATTACTTATGTTCCTAGTGGTTTTCCAGATTATTGGTTGGTTGGATGCAGTGGGCTGACCTGACTGATTAGTTCTCCATGCGCCACGACACACATTTGAGCACTGATGCATATCTACAAGTAAACACCAAAGTTTCAAGCCAGGTGGATTCCAGTTAATCTGGATTTAAACACTGAAAATTAGTTGAGATCACCCACAACATCCGTGACTGGACCAACAGAGTTACCTACACTTTACACAGCTAAAGAATGGTGAAAAGGCTTAAAATTTCAGGATTAAATTTTAGACACGGTCAACTTAGTAAAACAGTCCTTTGATAAATCTGGTCATTTACATGTCTTAACTCTGGGATTCTCCCTTGAGAAGATAGAAATATAATTTAAAATAAATAAGTCATCATCTTAAATGGTGCTTGAATGTTGAGTCACCCTCCATTGAATCCTTACTTCTCCATGAAATGATAAGGCTGAAGGTACTTAGAGCCACACTTGGAAGGACGGTTCAACACTTTTTTTAGCATTTACAGCACTGGAAGTGCAAGACAGGCGCAGTTTTGGGGATTTTTTTGGACCCTCTCAATTTGGCATGATACATATGGAAAGAAGATACACTTTTCATTTGCAAATGAAGCACAGGCACCTTTGAACATGCACGTTCTCCTACATATGTGCCTGACTTTTGCACAAGCATGATTAGCAGAACCAATCCACGTTCCTTATGCTTTGCACACAAACCTGAGACTCCCTCTTGAACTGCAAACATTCCCTGAAGCAGTATTTACACTTGTAAGACAAGCGGATTGTCACTATCCTACAAGACTTACCACAGTCAAGGGATCATGGCCAGTGTAAAGAATAAAATTCTTTCCAGTGCTCCACTTGCATGATAAATTCTGACTTGTATTTTCAGCTTCCTCCTCTTTTTGTTCCCACACATTTGGACTTTTTTGTCAGGAAGCAAAATCTACCCCTTTTCCCATCCCTTCTTCAGATATAATATTTCAAAAAAAAACATTGGTACCTATCCCTTGGAAAGCCACTTCTATGGGCAATTGGCGGCACTGCTAGTGACAATTTCATCTCCAATTTTTGATTTTGCTCCTCCCCAGGTTCACTTAACTGCATTTTTGGAACATGTGGCATGAGCACAGGAGTGATAGATACCCTTAATGTTCCAGCATCCAGCCTCACCACCCAGCAGCACAACTTTAAGTGATACGACACTGTAATTACATTAGCAGCCGTATTGGATGCTCATTATCATTCCTTAATTGTCCAATAATTTTGATCAGTGCCTGATTTCCTTGCTGATGACTGTTGTGACTGCAAAATAAAAACACAGTTTAGGAGCTGTCACATGCACATCCGCTTAGTGATTCCTTCACTTGTGCACACACACGTGTGTTTGTGTGTGAGAGACAGAGTGTGAGCAGTCAGAGCAGCTGCCTGCCAAAATGTTCCCTGCTTACAGCTGCAGAGAACTGACAAAGGAGCCCTGGCTAATCTTGCCACAGTGGTTTAAGCAGTCACCTCTGTCAGTCATCAGCCTGTGATCAGATCTATCCCCTAGCTGGCAGCCCGGAGGATTGATGCCTGTGTCAGTGTGAAATGTGGCAATTCTGCTTTGCTTTCAGTTTGTGAATGGCTGCAGGCTGGAGGATGGGCTTTGACAGAGGGTTGTACTGCAAACCCGTGCTCCTTATTGTCAGCCCTGCTCTGGGTGCAGAGTGGCAGAGCAAAGAAGTGCCAATCTGCTGCAGGAAGAGCTGCCAGGGCTTATTTGTCAGTGCCTGTGGCCTTCCCAGGGAAAGGGGACCGTTCATTTGCTGTGCTTACATCCAGGGAAACCCACTGACAAGCCAAGGGAGGAATGCATGGCAATCACAGAATCATTAAGGCTGGAAAAGGCCTTCAAGGTCATTGACTCCAACCTTTGACTGATCCCCAACTTGTCAAGCAGACCAGAGCACTGAGTGCCACGTCTAGTTGTTTCTTGAACATTCCCAGGAATGGGGACTCCATCACCTCCCTGGGCAGCCCTTTCCAATGCCTGACCACCCTTTGTGTGAAGAAATTCTTCCTGATGCCCAACCTGAACCTCCTCTGGAGCAGCTTGAGGCCATGTCTTTTCATCCTGTCACTTGTTGCCTGGGAGAAGAGGCCAAGCCCAACCTGGCTACAACCTCCTGTCAGGGAGTTTAAGAGAGTGGGAAGACCTTCCCTGAGCCTTCTTCTCACCAAGCTAAACAAACTCAGCTCCCTCAGCTGCTCCTCATAGGAGTTACTCTCAAGACCCTTCACCAGCTTTGTAATGAAACATAAATCAGAGTAGACACTGTAATAGGATAGACAGAGGACATTGACCTGGAAGGACAAGAAAACCAAACAGGAAAACCAGTTGAGGTTGGTTTGTACTCTTTCAAAGGTAAAGCACACAGTAAATACACCAATTGTCACCTGTTACATAGAGAAAGTCAGTGGTACCCACCCCATTGCAGGATATTCAGTGGCAACAGACTGTGAATGCAATTTCAAAAGCATTCTTTCTCTCACAGCAGCACCTAAATACAACTCAGGATGATGTTTGGCAAAGGAATACCATCCCTTGATTAAAACATCCCACTTTCCTTTAAACTAAGGAATCATCACCGACTTCTCAATCCACTTATTAGAGCTGAGAGAAAATCGGAATATCCTGATATGATAAATGCTGATTTGTTTTGAAGAAAAACATCATTCTAGACTGGAATGAATATTTACAATGAAAAGTAAAAAATCCACAAGGAAAAAGAAAGATTTAGAAACATTTTTTTTTCAATTTCAACTCTGCAACATGATGAATTATATCCTTACATGTGATGGATTATAACAAGCAGCACACATTTCAAAATGAGAAGTAATTAAAAAACAAAAACAAACAAGCCCTGCAATGAGCTGTTAGAGCTGAAAATCTCCCAGCACAGCATTTTCAAACAGCTGTAGTGCTAAATTGCCTGTTCCCTTGACAGCAAAGAACAGACAGAAAACTCCTGCTAGAGAGTTCAACTACTACAGCCTCAGGTAATGTGCAACCACCAGAGAGAAAGTGGGAGAGGCAGGGCTACAGGAAACAGGGCAGGCTGCTCAAAGACACGGATTTAGGTCCAGGTGCATGGGGATTATTGGAGAAATGACACAACACAACAAATGGATCCATGGAGGAAACCCTTTCAGGGAGGACATTACTGATACACATCCAAAGATAAAAGTAGCAGCTGATATTATCAATTTAATTCAGGAAAGAGACCTTTTCTGGGACTGTAGTGGCAATGATTGCTTCTCTGCTGGAAGGATTTGATCTTTGGACTTCAAGCAGCTGTGCACCACCACGCCTTAGGACAAGTGTCATGTTGGACATCCTGTTGCAATGACCTCACTTACTACAGGGGAAGAGTCTGAGCATCCTCCCTCATTCCAGAGTAACCAAAGGACTCTGCTTAGGCACCACAGCTGTGTTTGTGCCATAAGGATTTGTTCCTGTGCCCACAATCCAGAAAATACCAACATTATTTGGAGCACAAGTCTGATGAGTAGTGGCTGAGGGAGCTGGGACAGGGGCTTAGCATAGAAAAAATGAGGCTCAGGGGGACCTTATCACTCTATAAACCTACCTGAGAGGAAGTTGTAACCAGGTGAGGGTCAGTCTCTGCTCCCAGGTAACAAATGACAAGAGGAAATAGCCTCAAATATTGCTGGGGAAAATTAAGATTGGATATTAAAACAAAAATTTATTCACCAGATAGGTGGTCAAGCATTAAAACAGGTTGCCCAGGGCAGTGGTGGAGTCACCATTCCTGGAAGTGTTCAAAGAATGTGTAGGTGGAGTGCTTGGGGACATGGTTGAGTGGTGGACCTGGCAGTGTTGGGTTAATGATTGGGTTTGATGACCTGAGAGGTCTTTTCCAACCTTAATGATTCTGGGATCCTGTGATCTGTATGAACAAGTTTGGTGGAGAACACTGAAGCAAATAATTGAGGGACAATTAATAATGCAAAGACACCTGAGCTGGAATCTCTTCCATCAAAAACAGGGAGAGAGACAGAGAGAGAGAGAGAAGTAAAATCTTTCATTTCTATTGTTTCTCTTGGCAGGACTTTAGTTTTCAGCATGGCCTAATGTGGCAGGGAATCAATGTAACGACTTCCTGGAAGATTATTTTCTTTACAACAACAACAATAAAAGAGAGCAATGTACAAAGAATGAGGGCTAAATTTTGCACAAAGACTCTTTGATTCATTTGCTGTTCAGGATGTATTCTTTCTTCTCTTCCATGAAATCCTGATACCTTTTAAGTCTTGTAATTCCTTCTCACAACTCTCGTCATAATTTTCTGGGTTTTTTTTGATAGACTCCTTCTCTGTTCTTCAGGGGTTCTCCCAAGTCTCCAAGTGAGTTCACAGGCTCCTCTTTCCCTGGGCATTCCCACACCCAGTCACAGGAGCCCCTTCTTTTTTTAAATTATTTGAAACTTATGACAAAAAATCAACCCCACACTGTCACACAGCTTGACACATCCTTAGCCCAGCCCATCCTTGACATTTCCCTTTCAATTTCCAGTCCCCACATTAAAATCACCAATCTCAGTTCTTGATTTATTTTATTTATTTTTTTTCCATTTTTACTACTGATAAAAAATTACATTATAGTTATCCAAGAAAACAAATCAATTATTTGGGTTCTGATTTTCTAGGAAAAGAAATACGTAAATCTCACAACTCTTTCCTTTGTTGTGCTGTTCTTACATGTCTATATATTGTCATTTTTTTCCACCTAGCAACATCTTGCCCATTACAAACAAATCTCAGTGGAAAAAATTCTGCTGTTTATAAAATGCACGTTTTCCTGAACTTTATTTTGTGGGGAATTAATTTTCAGACTAAAAGTAACCAAATAGATAATTTCACTATTTCTTTTTATTTTGCTAAGTTGAAGAAATTTATCTGATCTTACAATCACTTACTTATGATATATGTATTATTTTTGGTATAATTGTAATGATCTATGTGTATATTGTCATGAGACCAATGTACATTAGTGCATTATCTGAAAGGGTTCATGTCTTTCTTGACCAAATGAAAGCAAAATTGATCTGCCTTTATCTCCTGATAAGGTTTCATATTTACAGGTCCCACTCCTCCCTCCCTTATGATTTTGTCCATATTGTCAGTACTTTGCCTGCACATTCTGGTCTCCAGCCGGGACAGATGGCAGGGTCTTGGAGTTCCTCATGATATGAAGGCTCAGTTTTGTGCCCACATTAAATGGCAGTCTTCTCTTTGACCTAATTTGTGGCACTTTGTCCTTTCAGCTTTCCTTACACCCTACAATACCTCATTGCTCTGATTTTCTCACCCCATTAATGGGGGCTGTGAAGGACCCCTACAATGTCTCCTGGTGTTCTTCCCTCCATGTCTGTCTCTATTCACTTTCTATGTGTCTCCAGTCATTTTCCATAAGGTTCTCACTCTAATGCTGACAAAAATCTCCCAGGCTACTTTTGAGGTCTTTTAATTTTCCTGCTTTTGCCTTTAGGTATTTAGTACTGTGTGGACAAATAATAAAAATCTCAAATACACAAAGAGAAGAAAAACACAAGACTGGGATCACATTTTGAGGTAGTCTTTAATTATGGGATCACATTCACCCTCAGATTCATGCTTTATTTTGTGCTCAGAACATAATGATAATTCAGGAAGAAGACAGCCAATATGTTGTTTCTGTTTTCCCGCTCAATGACTGCAGCAAGTTTATCCCAGTTTATCCTCGAAACTTACTCAACCCTGCTCTAAAGATAAAACTAAAAATACCTTCTTGGGCTCTTCTCTTATGTTGAATACCATGTCTTCTGAGGTTTTTTCAAATTCTTAAGAGCCAATTTTCAAAACATTTCTATTTCTGGGATCATGCTAACTGGAGAGGGAGATATCTGATGCACATAATTAAAGGCAAATGTTTCCTCAAATTTTTGGGTCTGAATTTCAGTGGCCTTGTTTTGATAATAAAGACAGCTGGGAACACAAATCCAGAGGATTTCCAACAGAGTCTTACTGTGCCTCGGTGATAAAAGATTTGGTTCCTCTTGGATTTGTAGCATCCATGTAAAGAGCTGGCTCCAGACATTGAGGACATGGATGTGTCTCTTCTAATGAAGATCTCTTCCACCTGCTGGAAACTCTCTGAGATGCAGAAGATATGAGGTTATGTCCATGAATCTCACAAACAGTGGGAAGGATTTGTTATGCTGGAAATGAAAAATCACCAGCACCTTGGCACTTGCTATTTGCCACATCAAAATTTGGTCAAGACCTTGACATCTAGGGGCAGGTGAAATTTTCTCATCATGCCCTGAACATCTGAGCAACATTTCAAAGAAATGCTCCTCTCCGACCTCTGCAGGAGTGGTTTTGTCCTCGTTGGTTTATTGATCCCAAGTGGGTGATGAATAAATCTCCACAGTGGCAGTATTTTGGTGCTGGTGTTCAGAAAGTGTATCCTTGGGTTTTCTGGGTTAGCTTTCTTCATGGAAAACTAGAAGCAGCTGCCAACCTTATATCCTTGGGAAAAGGACTTGGAATGCTATTTGTGGATTTGCATTCTCCTGTCTTCAATAGATCATAATGGATTTTACTCAAAATTTGGGCCCAGGCATATCACTTCTTCATCCAATGACAAATCTAGAGCTTGAAATTTTCTTTTTCCAAATCACAATTTGAAGAACACTCTAAAGGGGAAGTCCCTGAGAAAAGTTCTTTCCTTGGTTTTTATGCCTGTGTCTTTTCTGGAGGAGGACCCTACTACCTTGTCTCTCACACTGGTAAATCCAGAGGAAATTTCCCCAAACTTCAGTGCCATTCTGCAACCCCTCAAGAAAGCTGAACTTTTCATAGTTCCAGTTCTTTGTTATTCTAAGTGCAACAGCTCTGCTGTGGTTTCAGTAACTGATGAAAATAGACAATTTGCAGCTTCTTGAGAGAACAACAGAAGGAATGAAAAGACTAATGACAACAGCCAAGATTCGTGGCTCAGGGAAAGGAGGGCAACATCATTTTCCCATATTCAAAGTTGGAAAACATGAATCCAATTTTCTTCTTTTCATCCTCAGCAAATAATTCAGATGTTTCCCATCCCTTCATTATGCTTTTGTTTCTGTGATGAGGGGAAATCATTAACGTGACAATCTGTTGGCTAAATTTTCCCCACATCTGTGGAGTTTTTCACCAAGTAGGCCATTTGCCCATTTGCAGACTAACGAACAAGAGGAGTTTCAGATTGTTGAGATGGAGGCCACATGGGGAGGTTGGGAAGCATCACGTTTCAGAAAACAGCCTAGGTTGGGCTAGGATTAAGATTTTATAGATTCTGACAAAATATGGGCAAATGATGACAGATTCAGTCTTCCTTCGTGAATTTTGGTGAAAAAAAAAAATGTATTTTCAGGACCATGAGATCTTTTTCTTCCAGTTCTCACAACAGGTCATGGCACCAATCCCTGCTGGAATAAAAGCACTGAAGATTTCACTTGGCTGTCACTTTCTTAAGGCCAAGAGCCCCACTCAGAACACCTTCTAACAGCCAGCACAGTAAAATATTTTCACAACATCATCTGCACTTGTGGCACTTAAACCTCTTCAGGCTTCATTTCTGTCTTGGGGTGACTTTATGATGTTGTATCCCCTATTGCTGCTCTATGTCTAGAAATTAATTTTGTGCCTTTCTGTGCCTTTAAACCGAGCCTGAGAAGGGGAAGAGGTAAAATCCCGAGCGAACTTTTCAAAGCAGTTGTTCAAGGACACAATGTACAAAGCAGCAGCAAGAGCAGAGGAAGCACCTTCCTGCTTTTCAGCCAGCTTTCAGCCCCTTTTCTCCAGAGGGACACAGAGAGTTGAACTTTGTTTTCCTGGGACTTCAGTTTTTCCCTTCTTGTCTTCTGGACAGTTCTGGACATCACAACACATCGGGAGAATTTTCCACCGAGGCCCCAGAGGTGGGCCCACACTCACCCAGCTCCGAGGAGGAAGAGAGAGACCACACCTACAGAAGGGCTCTGAAATCTTCCCAGGTTTCTCTCCACAGTGAGAGGTTTTATTATTTATCATTATTATCCTTTTCCTGTGTGTTTGTTAAATAAATAGGCTTTTTATCTCTTTCACTTTCCTCCGAGGACATTTTTTTTTTCCAGACCTGGTGGGGGAGGGGTGATTGTAACCTGCCTTCTACCAGAGGATATTTTCCTCCAAATTTGTCCAAACCAGCACAATTTCATTCACCAAGGTTTGTGCACACAATAGCCTTTCATTTCTCTACTCTGTGACAGAAAGAGCTGGCTCAAGGTGAAATTTTGGGAAGCTGAACCCTGCAGCCCTTTGATTTTTATTGTCAGAGCTGCTGGAGAGCCTTAGGAGAGCACAGCATGCCAAGAAAAAGAACAAGACTCAGGTAGTTTGCTGCTAAACTGGACTTTAAGGAGTTGAAGCTGTTCACATCCCAGACTGCAGGAGAGGGAGTGTGGGATGAAACTGAGGCACTGGCCAGGACAGTGTGAGGGTTTACAGCCTGGGTGATGGGTGAAACAGGTCCTTGTGGTGAGGAATTGTGCTGATGGAGGTACAGTGGTCACAGGAAAGCAAAGCCCTGGCAGCTCTGTGATCCTTTCCTGGCCAACGTGGGGATTACACACTCGATCACAACCTCTTTCACAATTTAGGAACAAAACAACTCCTGATATGTTTCAGTTGCTGAAATTGTTGGCCAAATTAGAGCTTCACTGAGAAAATCCATTTCAGTCTTATTCTCTTTTCTGCCAATAAGCACTTCCATGTCTCAATCCATGTTGTGGGTTGCAAATAAATCACCAAGAAGATGTGCATCAATGTCCTAAACTGGAGGGACTGGGACATTCTCTGGGCCAGAGAGATACAGGGATAAAGAAACACAAGGTCCTCTCTGGGATTGCTTAAACCAGACAGAATTTAGTTCCTCTTTCAAATTGTTTCCAAACCTGAATCAAAAGCCATTGTGGTTAAAAATCAAGGGAATAAACAAACCCTGTGTACATTGTACTGTTCCATGTTCTCTTTAGGGTGGCAGGTGGCTTTGAAGTCATAATAACAGGAATTAAGAGTTCAAATGGCAAACATTCAAAAGCAGAGTCTCCATCTCCACATGCCTGTATTTGTGTTCTAGCCCTGGGATAAAAAGGAGCATTTTCTGCAAGAAGATACTATGCACGTGGCTTTGCAGCTTGGGTTACACATGCTGATGTTATATTCTGATATTCTGTACAGGATATTGCAAATGTTTCCTGCTGGGCTTTTAATATGCTAGGATATCTTGTATATGATTTCCCCCTCCTCTTTTTAGACCTTGGGTATGTGTTTTCTCATCTCGGAGACTTGGATTGACATTTCAGCCAGGAGGGAAGAGTCACAGAAGTCATTCATTTCACGAGGGAGAAAACTAATTTCCTTGCTGTTTTAAATTTGTGAGACTGTTTTCAAGAAGCATCCCAACTGATGTGCAACTTTTCAGGAAGCAACAATTCCTTTCAGGCATGTCTGGTCTCAGATTTGCATCTTTGGCAGGATTTGAACCTGGATGCCTTTACTGCATCACTGCCATAAAATGGAGAGAGCTGCTTTGCTCCTGTGGCTCACAGGCTGTTGTCCTCTAGGAGATTGATCACCAGAACTAAATGTGCTACTCACTCTGGTCATCTACACTCTTGAATACATCCATCCTGATAAACCTGTTAATCTTTGCATTTAGAAATGGCAACATTAAGATCCTGGTTAGCAAGGTTTATAAGAGAAAAAGAGAGGTAGATTTCAAGTTTTAATTCAACATACAAGAGAAAACTACATTTCACTATGAAAAATCCCCTTGCAATTTGGATGTGTCTTCCTACATTTAGAGAAAAAGCCCCACAGCTATCTGAAATAGCCTAACACACAGGAATGTGAACTTAGTGGTACTGGGTTTTGTGGCTCCAAGCAGTAGCGGGAACACTTCAAGTACACAGACTTTTTATTCCTCTTTTTTTCAGGACACCTGGTATCAGCGTCACAACTGACATTACACAGAGTGTGAACACTGCCAAACAGCATCAGAGCTACTCAGGATGTCTGGGAATGGTTCTATCCCAGACAATCAGTCCCAAATAAAGATCCTTAGGTGACATTGTTTTTCTATGGAAAGTTATGAAAGAGTTTAGACACTTGGTTTTTCTCTTATTTGAAGGGAGACAACTGGAAAGTACATGATTAATGAACAATGTGACAGAGTTTTATAAACTTATGAATGATGGAAAGAGTTATGATCAGGAAATAATTATTCACTGTCTTGCTCATTAAAAATGATGGAGTCACCATCCCTGGGAGTGTTCAAACAAACAAGTGGATGTGCCACTTTGTGGCATGGCTTAGTGGGCACGGTGGTGTTTGGCCAAAGGTTGGACCTGATGACCTTGGAGGTATTTTCCAGCCTTAATGATTCAGTGATTCTAATTCAGGGCTGAGCAGGGAAACAATCAGAGCAAGCAAAGAGAAGCAATTTCAGGCAGCACTCAGGTGACTTTATGCATCTCTTTCCCCCAAAATCCGGTGAAATACAAAAAAAACCTCAGAGCATTTTGAAGGGGAATGAGCAGAGTAATGAATAAATTTATGACTGGCTGCTACACACTGAAATCTCCATGCGACCTGTGCATGCAGGAGTCACCTGCCAGAAGGTGGGAGGAAGAATTGCTCTGTTATTTGCCTGTTTACTGTGTGTTCTATCAAAACAGCCATTCCTGCCTTTTGTTGGAGAAAATATTCTGCCTAGCTGGACCATTGGTCCATGAAATAATTGTATTTTCTGATGAGATTCATTTTGCCTAATGTGAGGGTCTCATACTGACAGGGATCTTCAGCAGCCACTGATGGGAAGTGTTGGACATCCACAACCACTGAGCCACTAAATTGTTCTGCTCTGTGGGGGTGACGAGGCCAAACTTTCATTTCCGTGACCTTAAAATGCTTGAAAAATATTCTGATGTGTAAAAGAAGGGGAAAGAAATGAGGCTGAGGAAAACAAAACTCGAATTCCTCCATCACTGGGAGCTAAATCATAATCATTACCATTAATTATCAGTACTTAAGAGTCTTAGTAATGAATCATCTTGTCAGGAGTGTTAGTGGGATGAATGGCTGGATGGTAACAGATCTTAAATCTGAGCATCTCCACGTGCTCTGCTATTGTTCCTTCCAGATTAGATGGGGCTGCAGCTCCTGGCAGTGCACCTTTGCTGTTGATAAACAGCAGCATTCTCCCTTCAGGGCTGTCAGTCCCCGGTCTTTTAAGCAGCATTGCATTATTTTAAATTAAAAAATAAAATTAAAAAAGCCTACAAACTAAATCATGAAAGACAACAGAGAGGAAATCAATGTTTGGCGATGAGATGATTAAGTCAGGAAAGAAGAAGCTTTGTGAATGTGTAGCCACCACTGGAAAAATGCACACACAAGCACACAAACACACAAATAAATCTGAATTGCTTAAGGAATATGAGTGTAAATAAATGATATTTTATAGTACACCAGACTGCCAAACATGCCATAACCCTGTGAAAACCACTTACGCTTTAATGGCTGAAAGGAATAAAACTGACAGAAGAATAAATTCCCGGTGCACTCTGGCACCCAAATACATCTCCTATGGAAATTGTGCTGTTTTCCTCATTGAGTTCAAAAAAGCCACTGAATAGGGTGACTTTAAAGGTAGCCACACTTGGTTGGGTAGGGCTGTATATCCTGGCTTGAAGAAGGCTGGGGAGGCATTTTCCAGTGAGAGCTTAGGAGCTGAGCATAAGATCTGAGCAAGAAAATGCTGGCACTGCTGGTGGAACAGGTGGGATGACTGATGCAGAAAAGTTTGGTTGGCAGGTTCCTGGGATAAAATCTGAAAATTTAGGATCAGAAATTCCAGTTTATTCACACCACAATAACAGAGGGAACCATGCTGCTTATTAAGTTCAACCTCCTTTGCTCAATGGAAATTCTGCCATGGATGTTGGGTCCTAGAAAATTCACTGTGTGCACCCCCAAGTGCCACAAGCCATGAAGCGGACCTTCCAGTGCTCCATAACAAGCTAAATATTATATATTTAAATATTTTAAAAGTCAAAACTCAACATAAACTCAAGATGTCCAAGGAAGCAAGAAACAGAGACTGAGCATGTTGCTTTTGTACCTTCATTTTCAATAACTGGAGATTTGTAAGGTGGAAAATGGCCAGATGGTCCTAGGATGTGGCTCTTGTCCTAAGGAAGAAGGTGACCCCTTCTTTCCATCTGTTCCTCAAAATTCAGAGTTCTTTGGTGTATGATATGGATTTGAGGTCATAACAATATGGGGAGAGGAACAAAGGACATCTTTGGTAAGAAAAGAATATTCTTCAAATCATTAAACATTGACATCCCCATTAACCTAAGCTCTCCTGACAGATGGGGGAGTGATAATGGATTTAATCCCTTGAGCTAAGGATGAGAGTCCTGTCTTCCTAAGGTCTAACACAGGTCACAGGACAGATAAATGGAGCCCTTAAAACCCCTATTTCTGTCCATTTACTATAGAAGAAGTCAAGGATGACAAGCTCAGCAGTAGATTTGATAATCCAGGCATCTAAACTTAGGTGAGATGAATCATATAGTTAATGCCCTAGCAGCGAGGACACTCGTTATTCTTACATGGAATAATTGACCATGGAAAGGGGAGAAGCATCCCCATTGCTTCTCACCTTTACTGGCAATAAGTCTGCAGAAATCTATTACTGTACCATCTATTAGGCTTCCTTGATCTCTGATTTTTTATTGCATTCTCAAAGCAGGTGAGACACCATGTTGGCATTACAGGAGCCTTACACACATTCTTCATATTTCTATCATTCTTGTATCTTCTGAAACAACCTGAATAAAAGGCATAATACAGTGTCAATTCACACTCAGGTAAAGCAGCTGTAAAAATGTTTATACACGTTAATACTTGCAATGCTTCTTTGATCATCATGACGAGCCCTTGAACATTTCTGTCACTGGCACGATCTGATTTGGGATTATTTTGACACCTTTCTAGGTAAGGGCAGACTTCTGAAGCAATCCTGCATGAAGTAAGAGTATTTAAAATATTGGCTTCACGTTTCCGGACAGAGGTATCAGTGCTGCAGACAGAGAGGAGCAGCAACAAAGCAGGAGTTGTGCTGTCTTCACCAGAAATGCACATCTCAGTCCCTTTTCTGATAAAAGATGCAGATCCAGCACATCAGCACCTGCATGGCTCCAGGGCTCTCCACCTGCAGTGCCAGTCATCCTCCAGACTCATTGAGATTGAGAACACTGCCAAAAAAACCCCAAACTAAAGGCTTAAAGCAGCCTTCAAGGTATTGAGCCCACTTCTTTAATCAGCTCTTTTTTCCCTTAAACCCTTACCCCTTTATTAATCTGTCGACTCCTGCCAGATTCTCAGTCCTGCTCACATCCCAAAATGATGTATTTCTGTGAAATGGCTGTATGGATACCAGGAGGGGTGGAATAAAGCTTGATTTTAAGTACAAGACAGGAGACCAATGTGATGGTGACAGAAGTGAGTCAGGTCGTCCCATGCATTCTCCCCACCAACCCTCAAACACACACCCCCCCTTCCTTTTCACTGTCTCTGATGGGCAGTGTGGTTTGTCCTAAGATAAGACAACCAGGTGGGAATTGCAGGAGGAACACTCTGGATGCACCATTAATACATCTCAAAGATGTGGGAACTGAGCTATTGGTGCACATCAGCCTGCAAAAGGGTTTAAATTCTGCTGGAGGCTGGGCCAGCTGGGCAAACTGGATTCTCAAGGTTGCAGGTGGCTTCTGGGTGAATCCTTTTTCTGGCAGAGAAGCCCAGGATGCATCAGGCCTGAAGATGGGATAAAGCTCACTTTTGAGTGGGTGAGCAAAAAGCACTAAAATCCAGTCAAATATGGAGGTAAAATCCTATAGTAGCTCCATAGTTGCTGTGCTGTTTTGTAATTGTGAATTCTGCTAGGCCAAAGACTGTGAACCTGCACGTTTCTATCTGAATGTGCCTGTATTAAAACCCTGACCAGCTAATCAGAGTGAGGAACTAACTGGTGAAGACAGCTTGGAAATTGCAAGGGTCCCAGGACCTAACAAAAGTGGAAATCTGACTTTTCTACAAAGCAAATGTTTTCACTTTTTTGGGGATAGGAACACTTGAGGTAGGTTAAGGGCAAAAAGGAAGAAGGGAAAGGAATAAGGAAGATCCTCCCATTCAGTCACAAGGTTCAGAGTGCCAAACTTAGCCCTGGACTTGGGTTTAGACTAAAGGTTTAGTCCTAAAGGTTTTAACAGCACTTAAACACAAGACTCAATATAATCAAACAATTTAACAAAAGACTCTGTAGAATTTACCATAAGCACAACAGTAACTCATTTATAGGCTTGACTTACAAATTTAATGTGCTTAAGAATCTATGAGAGCAACATTCATCATATGTTTCCCGTAGCAAATATTCCAGCTGCATACACACAGACCTAAAGGAGTGTGTACAAGATACAAACTTGTGAAAAACACCCCTCAGAGTCACTGAAGGACTCGCATCTGATGCTTTTCCATCTTCTCAATGGGTGAGGAGTTGAGCCTCGGGAAGTGGGAGGGATCAGCCCAAGGTCCATTGTCATTCACTTGCCCTCCAAGTACAGCAAACTTAGAATTCACTGGCTCTGAGAGGTGTCCACTCAGAGGGAGATGCTGGTCACAGCCCTCTGTGGTCCAGGAGAACTCAAAGGGTCTCACTCTGGACCTCTGTTAATGGGGCTGCAAGGGTGTGGGCTTTAGCCATTGCAATTTTCCATCCTGGCTATAATCTAGGATGGTAACTTTTCAAAGTTCGATAACAAAAATGTTCTTCCTCTTGGGTTGATATTTAGGCTAGAAAAATAAGTTTCCAAGGCTGTTCATTAAAAAGCAGATCTTGTTAGACAGCCCAGGTTCCTAGGAGCACTCCGTGTTTCTGATAAGCTCAAGAGAAGCCCAGCCCTGGTACTGTTTGTCAGTGCCGAAGCCTAATGAGGATTTCTCAGATCACTTTGGTCTGAGGAGGGTGGGATGCACCATCACAGCTACATTCTGACCTTTCAGAATTATTTTCTGTTTTATTTTGAAAGAACTAAACTCACATACAAAAAGTAGGGTGGGGAAATAAAATTTTATAAAATGATCTAGCAGATAAATAGGATTGAACAAATGAGATATTCTGGAAGCAATAGGGATTGAAAGCAGGTTTGATGTAAAACAAAAACCACAATATACAGTTACAACACTCACACATAACAGACTTGAGAAATGGTGCCAGAGAGAAGATCTCTTTATAAAAGCCAGCCCTGAAAGCTTAGAAAGGTTTGTCCTTCTTCTTTCCTGATCTCTCAGCAGAAGAATCTTGTAATGATAAGCGAACCTCAAAGAGCTCTTGGCTGAGTTATGTCACTGTGGGTTCCCACAGTAATTAGGGCTTTATAAACTTTCTGGAGAAAGACCCAGCTCTCCTCTCATTTTCCTTTTCTCCTACACAGTACCTTTGCTACCCATGCTCCTAAACTTTTTTCCATTTTTTTTTTTTCTGTCAGAAAGCACTGCCAACTTCAGTGACATAAAATAGGTGTCTGAGTGAAGACTGAAGGAGTCAGAGAAATTTAAGGTTTCATTGAGGCAACTTTCCACAGTTATTGAGATACATTATGGTATTTTTGTGTTAGTGAGGCTTCTTCCCTCTCAGTTTTTCCCACTCAATTTTCCTCTCCATTTACTAAAAGGCTGTATTTTCAGACTTCCTTAAAAAGGTAAGATTGTTAGAATGTCAACATCTCTTGATTCATTGTAAGCTAGAGATCCATGGAACAGTTTCCTGGTGGAGAGCTCTGCCTGATACAAATAATATTTCATGATAATACAATCCTCAGAAATCAGTTATATTCATTCTGAAACTTTACTTCTGGATTTTTCAGAGAGAATGCTCGTTCAGTGTATTGGGAAGAGTAGTGAACTGATACTTTTACACTTGCTGAAATATTGCAAGGCTTGGTGTTGCACAGAAAATCATTGTGCTATGAAGACACATCCTATTTTCCTCCTGCATGAAAACGTGCCTTGCTCTGAGATAACAGGTTAATTCCATTCCTGAGCCCATGTTTGTCTGGACAGCAGCGAGCGAGGAAGGCAGTGGAGTCTGGCTTTGAGAACAGGCTCGAACATTTTCCTGTGTGACTGTACTGACAGAGCCAGAGAGGCTGGATAATGGGATGATGCTATCTCGAGGATACCCAGAGAATGACAGGAGCATGAGACAGCTCATGCATCACTGTCCTCTGACTGGCAAACAAAGCCCTACTCCAGAATTAGTCAGGAATACTTGTTTTTAGTGGGGATGACAGAAAGAAATATGAGTTGCTTTTATTCAGTGTCATGAAGAGCAGTGGTGAAGACGACAGCCAGGACCAGGGCAGATCCCTGTGTAACGTGTGCCCCTGCCTCCCTACTGTGCTCAGTCATCCAGCAGCTAAATGAGTGTGGAGGAGGAGGGAAATCCTGCCTTGCTGAGTCTTTTACCTCCTCAGAGTCATGGGCTGCACGCCACTCTTCCCTCTGAGGCGTTTGGTGGGTAGCAGAGCTCAGCTTTTGTCAAGGCTGTTTCAGACTCTGACAAATTTGTTCCCTGAATCCACACTCCTTTTAATCTAAATGTCAGGTAGGAAATTAAAGCCCTGCTGAAATGGAGTGTATTACCAGCATTTTATTAGATCACAAACAATTTAATAACCAGATAGAGGGAGAAGGTCATTTTGTTGTCAGTCCAGCTTATCTCATAAATTAGGCATCAGGTTTTGCACAAAAGCATCTCTCAGCAAATAAAATTATCTGGTTTGATGAAGGACCTCTTTCCATGGAAAGCACATAACATAGATTAAATAGGGAGCCCTATAAGAAAATTATGATCCAGAAATGTATGAAAGGGGATGGGTTCTTCAAAAACACTTTTCACACATTTGCCCTATTAACAGCAAGTAAATGCCAAAGTAGCAAAGGACACGCCTCCCTGATGAATTCGTGTGAAATACTTTCAAGGTCAGTAAACAAAAGGGTTGGCAGATGAAATATGGATGATAAATAGAGTAGCTCTTAGTGACCTCAGTGGCTGAAAAGGGAAGAAACCCAGAACATTATCTCTTCACTAGAAATATTTATAGCCTAGATATTACACTTTTCTGAGCAGGAGCAGGGCAATGAGTGATGCAAAGCAACATGGCATCAATTCCAACATATCACACCACAAATCTCTCTCTGGGATGGGGGAACAGAGTGA
Source organism: Monarcha castaneiventris obscurior (assembly GCA_026261815.1). Classification (NCBI taxonomy): domain Eukaryota; kingdom Metazoa; phylum Chordata; class Aves; order Passeriformes; family Monarchidae; genus Monarcha; species Monarcha castaneiventris. The sequence goes on along the minus strand of JAMPIT010000885.1, from coordinate 2,402,863 downwards.
CAAGGAAATGGCTTGGTTGGAGCAAAATTTATTTCTGAGAATATTATGAATGTCTGGTCTTGCTCAGATTTGTCTTCCTGCAGCTCTCTGAGGCACAGGGATTTCTACGCCCGTCTGTCTCCAGCTGTGTTTTGTTATTTAGCCCTCATTAGAGTGAAATTAGACTTAATTGTCCCACTGCAGTGAGGACAGATTGTGGTGTTTTGTCCCCTGAGACATGCTGCAAGACAAAGGTGCAGTGGCAGCAGCAGAAGCTTCATAAAATCATTCACAAAATCAATAAAGTTGGAAAAGACCTTTAAGATCATCAAGTCCAACCATCAACAGAGCACCACCACCATGTTCACCCCATGTCCTCAAGTGCCATATCCACAGGTTTTTTTAATGCATTCAGGGATGGTGACTCCACCAATTCCTTGGGCAGCCTGTTCCAGGTCTTGACAACAATTTCCATGAAGAATTTTTTTCTAATATCCAATCTATACCTCACACATGTATCCACATGAGGCCTTTTCCTCTCTTTCCGTCACTTGTTACCTGGGACAAGACAAGAGACTGACACCCATCAACTTCCTACTTAAATTCTGCTGCCACCATCCAGCTGGAGAAACCACCATAGTGAGAGTGAAATGGAGCCTTTCCCTCCTGTGAGAGGAGCTGACTTGTATCTCATTTCTCCTTTTCTCTGCACAATGTGACATTAACCTCTCCTCAAAACGTAGCCATACAAATCTTCTACCTGTTTGCCATGTGTGCCTGGGGATGCCATGAGGTCCTGGCCTTCAAAAAATGAGGAATTGGAACAAAGTTCTGCAGAAGAATGAATTTTTAAAAATTCTATCACCCGAGTGAGTGGGTGGCAGCATTTCAGAAAGCTGAACTCAGTATGCAAACCAAGGTTTGTGCTGGAAGGCTCATGGTGACTCTGTCTGAGAGCCAGGTCAGGTTCATGCCTACATGGAGCAGATCTGGCTCTTGGTTGTGTTCTCTAAAACTCCCTGATAGGAACTGTAACCAGGTGGGGGTTGGCCTTTTCTCCTAGGTAACAAAAGGCAGGACTCAGGGAAATAGCCTCAGGTTGTGGTAGGAGAGGTTCAGGTTGGATATTAAGAAAAATTTCTTCACTGAAAGAGTGGTTAAGCATTGGATGAGGCTGCCCAAGGAAGTGGTGGAGTCATCATCCCTGGAAGTGTTCAAAGAAATGAGTAGACGTGACACTTCCAGGCATTAGAGTATTTTGTTGAACATTGAACTTGATGACCTTGGAGGTCTTTGCCAACCCCAATGGTTCTGTGTGTGCCAAAGCTCACAGCTCCCTTGGTAATGCCTGTGGAACAGCCCATCCTTCTCATTACTCTGCTTCAACACAAAATTATTCTGATTAATACCTACTCTGATGTGATTCTATCCGCCCAAACTAAAGCTCTGACCATACCTGGAAATTTAAACTCTACTTTTGTTCATGCAATGAAGTGATTCAGCCTCACCTGTTACTCCTCTGTTAATGAACTGCCTCTATTTGTCTTTTTAATTCTGCAGCGTATTCCTGGCCAGCCTGGCCTAACAAGCACTTAAACAGATTAAAGAGACACACATAGTGGGAGAAATGTTTAAAAAAAAGCAGGAGAAGTCTTTCCAGTGCATGGATACCACTGTATGAAACCAAGCTCTTCCAAACACTTTGACTCTTTGCCTGTGCAGACCAATGTGAGAGACAAATGCATTCATAGAGAATCACAGGATGGGTTGGGTTGGAAGGGACCTTAAAATAAACCTTATTCCAATACTCCTGTCATGGACAGGGATGAGAGATGAACATATTGGTTTAACTTCCTGGTTGTGAGAAATAAAGCAGAAGAATTTTTCTTTTTAGAGAGGCAGTAAGAGTATTTTTAATTCTGAAATGAAAAGGGCATACGGACTACTTGGTGAATAAACAGGAGTGCTTAACTCACATTTTCTGTTTTGGGTAGTGGATTTCCAGTTTGTCTTCTGGCTGAGAAAACAGGAGCTGGACCTACAACTATCACTGGGTTTCTAATGCTATTGACCCAATGCCATCCAAATGTTATGCTGCTAATAAACCACAACCTTGCTCCTGTAATAGTTTGGATGTGATGTATGGATTGATGGGGTGCAGAATACCCAGTCGTTTGTTCACAGAATTTGGGATCTCTTAACATGGGTACCGTTAGTCAAGGACAGGATTTTTATAGCCAAATGCAAAGGGATGTGCATTCCCAGGACATGGGATGGTTTGCCATCTTAAAATGAAAGGAAAGCCATGTCTCGAGAGAGATTTATGGACCATTCAAGGTTAAAACCAAGAAGAGCACACAGCATGGTTTTACAGCTGAACATCTAATCCAATGCTTGGATTTATTTACTGTCTTTGTATAGATTATTTTAGGGCTGGTGTCAGCAAGGCTGTAGACTTCCACAAGATTTTATAAACCTATTGCTGATGAAGTGAGTGGTTTAAAAAAAAGACTTCTAAGAGGAAAGTAAAGATTAGGATAGGACGTGTATTCTGGATCCACTGGTATGTGGAGTACATATAAAAGTGGTTTAAGACCATCAAGTGCCAAATCCTACACGTTGGCAGCACAAATACAACCTGTCCTGGATGCACAGGGGTCAGTACAGTTTCCCAGGAGAGACTGAAGCAGTTTGCTGTGGTTTAACCTGGAGCTAAACACCACAGAGCTGTGCACTCACCCTCCTGTGGAGGGATCAGGGAGAGAAGTGGGAAAAATGACAGGGTGAAACTTGTGGGTTGAGATAAAAACAGTTTAGTAGGACGGGGAAGAAAGGGGAAATGATAATAATGAGGAAAGAATGCATAAAATAAGTGATGCATAATGCAATTGCTCATCACCTGCTGACTGATACCCTGCCAGACCCTGAGCAGTGTCTGTCACCTGACTAAGTCCTCCCAGTTTTATTGATTAACATGACATCACATGGTCTGGAATATCTCTTGGGTCAGTTGGGGTCAGCTGAACCAGCTCTGTCTCCTCCCAGTTTCTTGTGCACCCCCAGCCTCCCTCTGGCAGAGGAGTGTGAGAGGACAAGTCCTTGACTTAGTGTAAACACTGCTCAGCAGCAACTATCAGTGTGTCTTGAACATTATTCTTCTCCTAAATCCAAACCACAGCACTGCACCAATCACTAGGAAGAAAATTAACTCTATCCCAGCTGAAACCAGGACATGGCATTTCTAAAAAAAACCCAAAGCCAAGTAACAACAACAACAAAAAAAGCTGAAAAAAAACCCTACCAAAAAAATATCATCAGTTAAAAAGAAAAATCTGGAACAAAACGTGTTTCCAGTCAAATGGTGGTCAAAAGGTAACATCACTCATGGGTTTATTCAAAAAAGTTTGCAAAGCTGAGGTAGACAGAGCACTTCACCTGTGTTCTTTGAAACTGCAGGTGCTGGGATGTCACAACACTTCTGGGTTGCCAGGCACTCATAAAGGATGTGTAATCACGGAAAAAGTGCATGGAGGAGTCACAAGGTGATTCTCTCAAAGTGAATACCAGTTAATACCTGTAAAACTGGTTTGCTTATTGCAAAGATGGTGAGAACTGACTGGATGGTACTGGGCAGAAAACATCAGCCTTCACAGGGATGCTTAAAACATGGAAAAGTCCACAATTTTCATGTCAGACAGGTTCAGCAGAGGGATACACTGCTTTTTATTAAGTGAGGAGGATTTGTTCCAGTGGTTAAACCACCAGAGAAAGTAATAAAATTTCCATTTCTTGATATCTTTTTAAAAAGTGTACAGCTTTCCTGTGAGGCAGTGCTGCAGCTAAACACCCACTTGCTTTTCTGTGGGAGAAACTTGGCAAATAGCTGTACACGGTGTGATATGTGAGGTTAGATTATGTTGTCAGCGTGTGCTCCTTCTGGCATTAAAATCTCTGCTTCTAAAAATCATTGTCTGATCCAGGACTGCCGACTCTACATCCCACAGAGTGTGGTGCAGCAGAAGGGAACATCCCCAGAAACTGATCTTGTGTTAAACAATTCCTATTCTTCCCCATGTTATCACCCTGGCAGGACATCATACAGTTCTATTATTCAGGGTTTACTCATCTTTTCCTTTATTTCTTCCTTTTTTTTCCTTTTTAAAATTTTTTTTTTTAGTATATTTCTCTGATGCATATAGCCATAAGGATGGTAGATGTCAAGGTATTTAAGCAGAGGACTGAGCTCTAGTCTGGCATTAACTGAAAAGGCTGTGCAAAAATTTGGACATGACATGAGAAACTGTAAAATATAAAAGAGTGAGAAGCTGATGAAAGTTAAAGGGAGCATCATGATGAATGGCCAGGTTTCATGGGTGGAATTAAGTAAAGAACAACCAAACTTCAGCACTAATTGGAGGGGAGTTCTGGGGACTTTTGGGATCTCACAAGGCCAAGAGTGCCTAAAGATCCACATCAGTAATATTAAAGAAGGCTGGGATTATACAGGTGATGGTATCAGAAATATCAAATTTGAGTAGACTATGGTCAAACTGGGACAAATGGAGAAAAAAACCACTTAAGAATGAGTAGTTTATCTGTGAGGGCAAGAGGGCAGAGAGAAGAAGGGGTCAGGATGGTTTGGGAAGAAAGACATTGGAGAATGGAGAAGAGATAAAGGTGAAGGGCTGTCATGTGTCCTCTTGTCCATCACAGTCTGTTCCTGATTATTTTCCTGTGTGAATGTGCATTTGTGGGAAGCAGTCAATGGAGAGATCACAAGTCTCAGACCTGGGCACTAGAGAAACCAGGGGTCTGAGAGTGCATATTTTGTGGGGTTATCTCAAGGACATTCAGCTGGGACACTGAATTCAGCCTTCAGCTTTCACCTGGAACAGGAAATGTAAAGAACAAAATCCCGTGAAAATGGGAATTCCTGTATTCTGAACATGAAATCCAATGGGTAGACAGAAATCTGCATTGGTCTTTTTTACAATTTTTCTGATGGAGAATTCAAATCAAACCCAGCCATGGGGTCACCTAGAGCCAGTTATAACCACAAATAATCTTCAAGTCAGATGCCAATATCCAAACTCTGACAGTCTGGGAGAATTCTAATCCATTAAGCAATTAGGTCATTTCTCTAATTGAAACTGTGCCAAGATCAAGTCTCTGACAGTGCATAATATTGGGAAAGGCTGTGTTCTGACCAGTCCCAGGAGCCATCTAATTAAAGGCTATACAAAGTAATACTGATGAAAGGTTTTTAGTTTGTTCTCCGATTTTGGGTAGCACTTTGATTCAGCATAGTGCCAAGAGTGGAGCTGGTTAATCACTGGGCTTGTTGCTGCAGATTCTTGATGGAAACAGAAGGCAGAAGTTGAGCTGTATTTATGAATTACTCCTTCAGTGCTGTTGAAAGATAAATACAGGAAAAGATACAGAAAATACGGCCGGATGATATTGAATAAAAGAGCCTTTTCAGAGACCTGAATATCCATTTCTGTGGAGGCAATAGTTAACAAGATAAACAATTCAATCCGTCTCAATCTGTGCACTTAGGCAGAGCCATATCCCTGTCACTATTTACCTGCTCAAATTTATCTTCTGATTTGCCTTCTTATTGATACATAGATCTCTCTCTATTGTGTTTCTAGAGCACTTGGCACCCTGTGGTCTGATTGCTCAGTTCTGGTTTTGGGGTCATCCTGTACAAAAGGGGACACAGAGGCTCTGGAAGGGATGGCTGGAAGGTAAAGCTCCTTGGTGCCAGTGGAGATGAACCTTGCAGAGGGAGTTCTGAGGGGTTTTTTAAGCTTAGAATCCACACGGTGACAGGAAGGTGTGAATCTTGGGTCATCATGTTCAGTCCTTTCTGTGGCAAATGCAGCACAGAAACTCATCCAAAACTGAGCAAGCACCAGCAGAAAACTGGGAATTTGGGTCTGGAAATCTACAGGGAAGCTTTGCTTTAATAATCAAAAACATGTCCTGTGCAGTGTGCTCAGGCTGGAGCTCTCTGCTTTTGTCTGTCTCCACTCTCTTATAATCTTATTTGTCTACTTATGTATCCATTTATTTGATTGGGTTTTTTTTTAATCACCTCAGCAATTGTATTCTCCTGTGATCTCATGACTGCTTTTCTTTTCTTTTAATACCTTCTTCCACTACAGAAGGAACTATTTATCCACACAGGTACAGCACAAGGAGGAGGGGAATTTCTTGCTGCATTTATTTGTCTAAACAAGTTACTTCACATATCAGGTGAAGAAACTTTACTGTTTGGCTAATAGGATAAGTAGGTGAAGCCATCAGGCATCTCACTGGTGCTCTGTAGCAGAAAAGCACTTTATAGTGATGGGAGCTCCTTACTTACTTTGCCTCACTATGGCAGGCTGCAGTATCCACCTCCAAAATGACATTTTGGTGCATCTGTATCTCAAAAGATAACCCAGAGGAGGCCTAGATTCTTTATAAAAGGTTTATTGTCATCATTGCCTACTGCAACTTCCCCTTTGGGTCTCCTTTTATCACTCAACCCAGGCAGCAGATTAATTCTCTCCTAAATGCAAAATCTGATGTTTTTTTCCCCATAAATCAAGACACTATCAGGGAATTTACTTCAGGGCAGTGGCTCTCGGCCCCCACTTTACAGAGATTTTAGTTTAGAAAGGTTTCCAGCAGAATCTGCCTCTGTCCCCAAAACCTTCCAGTTGCTGGGAGGCAGTGCCAGTGAGATGCTGGGCATGGCAGTTTCTCCACAGTTGCTTTTAGGATGAGAAATGAGAACAGATGGAGCAGCTGTGGCAGAAACAATCTCCAGGGTGGAAAACTCATGTCTTCTTAGTGAGGGCTGACGAGCTGGAGCTGGTGTCAGTGAGAGATTTTTCTCTGCTGTACAGGTGGAATCAAGCAGGGGATATTAAATATGCAGTTTTCCAAGGGAACCACTGAGTACCAGACAAACAAATTAAGATGGAGCAATGGATTTAGGTGATGTGTTAAATATAATTTTTAGGTAGTGTCCTAGCATGGATACTTGAGACGACTGTGTGGATTTATAAGGATGTCCTCAGTCAGCTTGGGGCCTCAGCACTGCTGTCACTGTGTTCTCCCCTCTTTGTAGAAAGTGGAAACACATGAATGCTTTATTGAACATGAATGTTTTACAAGAAACACGCTTCCTGAAACATTATATTTGATAAAATAGAGATGATGGACAAGTTTCCAGTGACTCCAATCTTCTGCTGTCAGTGTTCTGAAGGATAGCTCTCCTTTAGGAATTGCTGCAGCAGTGAGGACAAGCACAGCTGGGGAATATCCTGGTGGCTGCCTGTCTCCATCTGAGGAGGACCTCAGATGCAATGTTTGCAATATTGCAGTTCTCACCCAGAAGGAGCAGAGTGCCCAGGACAAGGAGTTATTCAGCCTGACAGTCTTCAGAAGTCAATTTACTCAAGCATAGCTTTAAAATCACATTTTTTTTACAGTCAAATCCATTCATGCCCGATGTACTTCCATCTCACCTCATACAAAAGGTTCTGCACAGCAGCATTATCCCAGGAGAGAAAAGCTGGCATCCTCACCATCATATAATCATTGCTTTTCTACCCCCAGCAGATACTGATTTCCCACTCTTCCCTGGGTTGTGAGTGCTGGAAAACTTGAAAAGAGGCAGAGATGTACCAAGAAGAAAAAAAAACCTCGTCTTTAGCTGGGCTGGTGTCCCATGAGGGCATCCCTGGCTTTGAAAGGCAGGGCTTCAACTTATTGTTGTCAGCTGATCGTGTCACTGAGAATAGTTAGGTTTGCAGTGAGTTATTTCTGGGGCATATTTCATCTAGAATAGGTAAATATCCTTCCAGAGCCACAGTTACTCAATATTCTGACATCACACAAAGCTGGGTTCAAGTACTACTGAAGCAAACTGAAGAAACACCAGAACTGTTTGAGGAGGAGGAAGTTTTCTGACTCTTGTTTGAATTCAGCAGCAAATAAGAGTGTCTGTGATGAGCCAGAATGACACGGAACAGAAATGGGAGCTGAAATTTGATTGCCAGAGCAGATTGTGTCTGGTTGCTTCAAGTTCTTATGATTTCTACAGAAAGAAAAGCTGGACTGTTGGGAAGCTGCTTCAAGCCCTGGAAAACTCCACATTGCCACGAGCCCAGCTGCCAAAACTCATGGCCAGGGATCCTGATAACTCAGTGTATTGTGCTGAAGAACAACTGATATAAATGGACCTTAAAGCAAATTAGTATTCAAATACAAATCACAGCAATTTAAGAAGTAAGAAGGAAGTTCTGTTTGTGTTAACTCTGCCACAAACAAAAACGAGGATGTGCCTGAAGTTATGAAGCATTTTTTATTTTTATGGTTGCTAGAGAAGGATAAATATTTCTTTCTGGATAAATTGAATTTTTTTAAATGGATGAAGTTAAGGAAGATGGTTAAAGAGAAGGATCTATTCCCACAGAAATGAACTAAGTCAACCACCTAAATCAAATAACTTTTACAAGCATGCTGCAAAGAACTAGAACAGTTGCAGTAGAATGAACATTTCCTAGAATATCACAGAAAGCAAAATGTCTGGGATATGATCTTAAGTACAAAGTAGTTATCAATTCCTGTTATGTTTCAGTTATCTCAGACTCATTTGCTCCATTATGACTTTAGAATAAATGTATTTGGTGAAAGTCATCTGGGACTTAACGAATCTTGAGATCAACTAATGTCTGTAACGAGTGTTTTCCTTTCAGAACCACTACCATGGGCAAAAGTCATAGAACTGAAGAAGGGAAAATTAGTTTTGTTGGAGAAGCTGGTCAGAGAACATAGCACACTCACTTGCAAAAGCAATGTGGAAATTAAATAAATTAATGGTATGTGGAAATTGAGGCAGTAACAGGTTCAAATGTAACAGCCTTCTGCATATGCAAATGACTGTTCTTTGGAAGGATTTAGATGTGTAGATAGAACAGCACTGAGGGATGAGGCAGCTGGCTGCTTTCAGAGGTGTGGTGGCCACATCATTGATGGAGGGATTCACCTCTGTGATTTCTGTTCGTGTGCCAAATAAAACACCCATTTGGACGGTCACAGAATTATAGAAGGGGTTGGGTTGGAACGGGTTTAAAGTTCATCCCATTCCAAACCCCTGCCAAGGGCTGGGACACCTTCCACTATCCCAGGTTTCTTGGAGCCCTCTCCAAGCTGGCCTTGGACACTTCCAGGGGTGGGGCAGCCACAGCTTCTCTGGGCAACCTGTGCCGGGGCCTTCCCACCCCCACAGTAAAGAATTTCGGTGTAACACCCAATCCAAATCTACCCTCTGCCAGCTTAAAGTCCTTCCCCTTTGTCCTAGCACTGCATGTCCTTGTGCTTGGTTGCTGAAAACAAACATGGGCCCAGCTCCTGCATCGTGTGGCCTCGTCTGTCCAAGGCAGCAATCCATCTTTGTGGACTCTGCTGAATTAGAATTTGTGATTCCCACTTGAAAAGCGCCAAATGAAAAATTTGTTATATGAGCTGTCACAGTATAAACTCCCATAATTTTATCAATCAAGAATTTACAGTTTTATTACATCCCAGCTTTCTGTAGGACTTTTAATCACATCCCGGAAAACTTTCAAGGTTTCCTCATCACAGTGTGTTTAGGGAAACATTTATTTGGTAATTGGTGGGAAAAAGAAGACAGAGGCTCTAAAACTCAGGACTTTTCCAAACTGCTGATCGATGACATCTTGTCCATGAGTGGGAAAAAGCTTCTCTTGAATAAAAAACTCAGTCAAGGGCAGGAGTTAAGAGCTGCTGCCTTTCTTGGATGCCTTAAGAGACTTTAACAGATTCAAACCTCCTTTTTTTTTAATGTATTTGCAATCTGCCCGTTTACAGCAGGACACTGGCCCTGGCTTTCATAACTTGGAATCAGGGAGTGGATGCAGGCTGCAAGCTAATGGAAAGAAGCAGCACAAAAATAAATAGTAATTAACTTTGCACTTGGGCAGTGCTCTTTGGACTAATCTGTGGTACTGGGGAATTTTTTCCTGTCCCAAGTATTGAGGTACTTGATGTAAATAACAGAAACTAGGCTGCTTTTCCAAATCTGTGGGTTATTCCCCAGTGATGAGTTTCTCCTGCTGCCCTCAGAACCAGGATGACTTCTTTGAAAATCTGAAATTGAACTAATGATGCAAGGAGTGCATCCAGGTGACAAAGAACATTCTAGTGGCTTGCTTTGTCAGGCTCCTTAAGAAAAAGAAGGAAGGAAGGAAGGAAGGAAGGAAGGAAGGAAGGAAGGAAGGAAAGAAAAGAAAAGAAAGAAAAGAGAAGAAAGAAAGAAAGAAAGAAAGAAAGAAAGAAAGAAAGAAAGAAAGAAAGAAAGAAAGAAAGAAAGAAAGAAAGAAAGAAAGAAAGAAAGAAAGAAAGAAAGAAAGAGAAAGAAAGAAAGAAAGGAAAGAAAAGAAAAGAAAGAAAAGAAAGAAAAGAAAGAAAAGAAAGAAAAGAAAGAAAGAAATTATTTCCATTCCCCTGGCATACTGTAACATATGGGACATACCTGATACACTTGGGTCAAATTTTGATAAGCTCTTCAAGACCAGGCAGTTCTTCTACCAAAAGAAACAGGTAGCTCTCCATTTCTTACCTCAACTGAAATACAGACATTGAAGGAGAATGAGTTAATTCTTGTGGTTCAAAAATAAATTAATATAATCTCAGTATAATTTTTACCCCACCAAAATGGAAAACTGAATGGGAAATGGATATACAATAGGTTGCAACAAAATAACTTTTGGGTTGAGGGCTTGTTTGGAGTACAGGAAAGTTGGGGTCTCCTCTGAGATCCAGATCTTGGACCAGTTTGGGGGTTTTTTTTGACAAAGCTGGTATTCCTTAATTTATCTTTTTGCTATCTCTCTCTTTCCGAAATTGTAAAAGATGCATTCCGCTTAAAATTCGGAACCACAGCATAAGTGATTTAAGGACAGACTTTGGTGTTTGGAACAGCTTTGGTGTGATTGTTGCAGCTCAGGGATGGAAATTTTATTCCAGCCCTTCCCTGCCAACATGGACTATGTAAATAGCAAAAAAATGCCTCATGCTTTTGTGTTCTTTGAGAAAACTTCACAGAAGCAAAATAAATAAGTGTCATGATAGTAATAAGTAAACAAAGAAAATGAAACCTCTGACAACTGTACACCATGGCCTTTGAAAATAAAAAAAGCCTTCAAAGAGCCTGGGCCTCAGCTGCATTATTTCTAGCAAGAAAAATTCTGCCTTTTTCTTTCATGCTTCTTTTATTAAAAGGGAACTGAAGTGTACAGACACCCAGATAAACATTTTCAAAAATCTTTCTCTTGCTGAGTCTGTTTTTTAAGGTTTTTTTGTTCTCTGTCCCACATGCATCAAAATGCTTTGAGAGACTTAAGTGTGTTCTTAAAGTTAAGCATGTCTTAAACAGAATTGTGCTCAAAGGAGGTGAAATAAACTTGTGTTCATGCTGTCTCGAATTGGATCTTTGACTATCCATAGAGAAGTGTAAGGTAAAAATGTCATTTTTTACAGAGTGCCAAAAGATTAACAATTGGGAAGAGGATAAGGGTAGGAGAGGGTTCTGTTATAAATTATCAGTATAAAAGAAATAACACATTCCTTTAAAACATTTGCCTCTAAGGCAACTCCAGTTTCTCATTTTCTAAGAATCTAAAAGGGGAAAAGCCAACTTCAAAAACAACAGAAGCAGAAAGAAATAGAAAAAGGAAAATAAAGGTCTCCTTTTAGATTATTAATGTTGGTAGGATAAAGAAGTGCTTGGAGACATGGTTTGAAATGCTATTTCATTACCTGCACTGCTTACTTACTACCTAATGCATGTACTTATTTATCTGGATTTGGAAGAAGCTGACAAATTTGAGGCAATATTAGAATGCGACAACACTCCAATTAGCCCTGACAACATTAATAACAATGATGTGCCACCTGTATCTGTTAAATATTTCACCATCTTAGATTAAGTTAATTGAAATTAATCAGCAGCACAGTGAGGTTAACAAAAGCTGAGAGAAATTTTTGAGGGGTGTGATGGATTCATGCACTCACAGACTGCACCCAAGAACAAAGCACACATCTACATATACATGAAGTGACCCAAGACAATTAAGAGCCAGGAGGACATTTTTTTTCACTTGTTTCAATAGGATGTAGAGAGAAGCATGGATAAATAGTGCAAGAATGGGATTGATTGCTTCCATGCAGTATCCCAAGGGAGCTGACTATAATATCTTTCCATCCACCTGCATAAAGATAAATATCCAGGAAAGAAAAAAACCATTTGTATGTGTCAACAGTTAATTAATGTCAACCCCAGATAGCAAAATAGGCTGCTTTGTTCTCCAGATTTTCCTGGGCTGTGCATTTTGAGCAGGGATTTTCTTTCCCATCTTTCTCTGTGGCTGACACGTGCTGCTGATGAATGCATTTTGCATGATCTCTCTCTTCCATTCGGAAAGAACATCTCACGGTTGGAAAAGACCTCGTAGATCATAAATTCCAACCATTAACCCTGCAGTGCCCAGCCCACCACTAAACCACGTCCCCAAGCACAACAACCACGTTTTTTTTAACAGGGATGGAGATTCCACCACTTCCCTGTGCAGCTTCTTCCTCATTTTGCATGTGGAAGTTCCTAGACTCAGCATTACATGTCTTGATTAAATTACTTAAGAAGCAGGACCACAACCTTTATGATTGGAACTGATGCTTTTCAACCCCTGTTAACCTGTTAAGCCAAGACATTGATCTTCAACCTAAAAACCCCAAGCCAAGAAACCCCTAAAGAGTGACTGAAAAAGAGAAATTAGAATTGCAGTAACATTCTTATTGGCTTTATCCTGATGCCTCTCATTCTTCTGTCTTCATTTCTTCTTTTTTAAAAAACTGCACATGAGCTTTGGCTCAGTCTATTTTAAGCAGCCACGTGTGGCAGCAGTGTGAGTGCTCAGGTCAGCAGAGGAACCTTTCAAAGCTGACATGGTGAACTCTAATGAGACCATCAGAAGCAGCTTCACTCTCTCCTGCTGATATACAGCGTGCTCAGTTGAACTTGACACAGATTATCAGGTTGTAATTCATTTAGGTGTTGGTCAAGGGATAATTTGCGACATTCAGAGAAATAAATCTTCAGAAATATGACAAAGATATAACATTAAGCCAGCAAGGCATGAAGGGGTATTAACACATTTGTGTGTGTAAGTGGATATAGTTAAATCAGGGTGGGGATGCCAAATATCCAACTGGCCTGCAGCAACAGTACTCTCTAACTTGGTGTGACTTTAGGGGAAACAGAAAAAAAAAACCACCCATATTGATTTTTAATAAACCCTGTGAAAGATGTTCTTGGAGCTCCAGCCCTCAGCACGCTTTCCCAGAAATAGATTCAGATGTTGGGGTTTCACTTGTTTGTGTCTGAAGGCCAATATGTTCTTGAGCTAAAAATGAAACACGGAGCAGATGCTGACTCACAGCGATGTGTTCCTAAAATCAGGAGGGTTGGGTGCTGTCAACATTCAGTAAATACATACGAACAAGGAGAGCAAAAAAAAATATGAAGGAAAAATGAAAGGCAGTAATTAGTCATAACACCCTTTGACAGACCATTAGTGGACAGGATTGATTAAACAGATATAATTAACTTCTCACACCCAACTCCCATTTCCAATTTACAGGTGGAGAAAGCACGGCACTAACCAGCATCACCACATCCTCCCTGAGGGGTTGAGGTGTTTGCCCTCGACCTGCTCCTCTGTAGACACAATTTCTGTAGAGATTCACTTCTTTCCACTGAGCAACTTCCAGACTTAGTTATGGAATCACAGAATGGTTTGGGTTGGAAGGGACCTTTAGGATCATCTTGTTCCAGCCCCCTGCCATGGATGGAGACACCTTCCACTATCCCAGGGTGCTCCAAGCCCTGTCCAACCTGGCCTTGGACACTTCCAGGGATGGGGAGTCCATAACGTCTCTGAACAACCTGTACCAGTGTCTCACCACCCTTATAAAGAACTTCTTCCTAATATCTTATCTAAGTCCTTCTCCAGCTTGAGGACATTTGTCATTGTCCTACCACTACCTGTCCTTGTAAAAAGTCCCTGTGCAGCCCTGGGTGTTGCAAACCTGTGACTGATGCAGGTGAGGAAGTCAGAGATCAAACACTGGGATCCAAAATACAACAGGCACCCATTGTACAGACAGACATAGGAGAGAAATGGAAAGAAAACAAACTAACAAAAGTAAACCAGGGAATGATTGTGTTCCTCTCCTTCCTGCTGGGTTTTCTTCTCATTTCTATCTCGATGGGATGGCATTGTTTTGGAGACAAGACCTCTCTCCTTTTCCTTCTTCTGAGCAGTGAACTGTACAGGGACAGTGTGGGCACGGGGCATCAAGGACCTGGTGGTGTGAAATAATCTCCTAACTGTGAGATTCTGGAACAGTTAACACCAAGGGGACAAAAAACCAGTGTGTCCCCACAGCAATCATCAGAAATGTCATAAAAGCAGATTTTGTAAAAAATTCATATTGTTAAGGATATCTAATAGGAAAATTGGAAGGTATCTAAAGTTCTGCTGCTTTTTCTCTTTATATTCTTGCAAAATTTGCTGATGCTATAATTTCAGAACAAAATACTTCACCTGTGTGTAAATCACCTGATATCTCACCTATTATAAACTTCTAAAGGAATTTTCTTGCACAGACTGCTATTAGTTATTTTTAAAGATTAGCTTTCCTCTTTTTTAGGATAAATCTTCTGCTGGGGAGGTTCCTATATTTTCTTATCTTCATAGTATAGTTTTTTATGTAAGTTTTATATAAGCAGTGAAGTTTTATATAAGAAAGACATTGAACCTTCAAGGAAGTGAAATTTTTTATGAGTTTCAGTGGTTTTTTTAAATCTATTTCTATTGTAGTTTAAATTCTTCCCTTCTTTGTTTATGCTTTAGCAGGTAAGTGAACAGAGAAACTCTGAATAACCTGAAATTTGTTTATTCCCTGTATTTCACCACTGTAACATTTTCTTTTTCTAGTAAATGTGTATGTTCAGAGAAGTTGTTTTTCTTTGTGGTTTTTTTTTAAATTACTTTAGCATTGTTGGTGTTTCGTGGCCTTCTGACTTCCTATAATTATAGCAGGGAAATTTAATTCCATGAACTTCTTTGAAAGAAGGTGTTTATATAATTTAAAACAACAGCCATCTTTACTTGGAAGAAGAAAACTACAATTCCTGACTGATTTTCTCAAAATATTTTTACATCTCTCAAAATCAGCTGTCAATTTAATTCCAATATGCTCGATTTTGGACTCTTCTCTGAGGAAAGAAAAGGATCAGAATGGGTAGATTAGATTTGAAAGCAAAGAAAATATTATATCAGCTGATAGGAAATGATCACAAATTTCTTTTGAATTATTTGTCAAGAGTGAAATCCAGCAGAAAGACTTTGATGTTCTGGACATCTTTAGAGAAAAAGAACAAGATGTGAGATAAATAAATATAAAAATGTCGTAGGATCAAACATACTTATCTCTTCTGTATAAATATTATCTGCCACTGAGTTCCCTCCCCTGCGAGGGAACAGAGTCTGGCTGTGGGGTCTCCACTCTGCTCCATCCTCTGTTGAGGCTGTGTTTGTGGGAGGTTGGGTGTGCTGGCCCTGCTCCATCCAGGGAGTACAAGCTGTGTTTTCCACTAGATATTCTTCTCTTTTTACCCTCAGTCATTTCCCACGTGTTCCATGCCTGAAGGGGCCTCTGGCATCCAGACCAACGCCTTAGATTCTAGTATGAAATATTTGTCTTTCCTTTAAATTGTCTCCCATGGCATTTTGGCGACAGGTGGGTGGCAGGGGAAGAAGAGAGAGCAGGAAGGAGGTGAAGTCAGGAGACACACACAGACAGTGAGGAGAACAGGATTACACTGATTTGGCAGCAGAGAGTTAGTGAATTGAAAGAAATGGCATTAAGCATGGATTGATTAATGGCAATGACAACAGAGACAAACAGCTTACAGGCTAAATCCTCTCCTCTGTGCATTTCGCTGCTCTGTGCTGCACAGAGCAGGGATGTCACTGCTTCTGCCTGGTGGCTGTTTGCCTCCTTTTCCAGCTGAAGGGATGAGCAGTTGTGGGCAGAGACGAGGTGGCAGCACTCATTCAGCAGCAGCTCCATGGGGCCACCTCACCACGAGAAGGACTTTGGGGGTCTGGAGTGTGTCCAGAGAAAGACAACGGAGCTGGGGAAGTAAAACTTCATAACACTAAAAGCTAAAATGTTGCAGAACAGAATGAAACATAGAAATAAAAAACTTAAATCCTTAAGAAGTGGTCAAATCAGGAGATGCAGATTATTTTTTTCCTTTTCTGGGACTGGGGAAGGGTCTGAAGCACAAGGCTGATGAGGAGCAGCTGAGGGAGCTCTGGGGACTCAGTCTGGAGAAAAGGAGGCTCAAGGGGGACCTTCTCACTCTCTCCAATTCCCTGACAGGAGGATGCAGCCAGGTGGGGGTCAGTCTCCTCTGCCGGGTAACAAGAGACAGAACAAAAGGTCATGGCCCGAAGTTGCACCAAGAGAGATTTAGATTGGATATCAGGAAAAATCTCTTCACTGAAGGATGATCAAGCACTGGAACAGGCTGCCCAAGGAAGTGGTGGGATCACCATACCTGGAAGTGTTAAAAACATGTGGAGGTGGCACTTGAGGACATTATTTAGTGGTGAGCATGGTGCTGGTTTGACAGTTGGATTTGATGACCTTAAAGGATTCTTCCCAACCTTAACAATTATGATTCTGTGATTCTATTCCTTCCTCCTCCACAACCCCCACTGCATCCAAAGGAGTGGTGGAAGAGGATAAACAAAGTCATATATGGGAAAAATCACATGGGACTTTCCAGTGCCCCCCTACTAGAAATCCTTTTCTGTTGCACTGTGATTTTGTCTTATTTGTTTTATTTTTGATGCAGTGGTTTGAACAAAAAGAGAAAAAAATTCTGTAAACCAAAGAATGTATCAGATGGAGGAGGTGTCTTCAGCTTCTCAGCCCAGCTGCATGTGGAAAGGCATCTCTGCCTGCATGAGACTTATGCATGTCCATGTTTATAATCATAATTGCATTAGATATTTATAAGTAATAACATTATGTGAAATACACTATATAATGTAGGGGATACAAACTATACACAAATAATGCCATTGTCAAAATTAATGTAAGTAAATATCAATATATAAAAATTTCCCTTATTCTTGAAATCCTGCACCCATAATGCATTTCACTGGAGTTTACTTAGAGTGTGATGCATTTTTCAATCTAAAAAGCACTTTTATTAATATTCAATCAGGGACTGTTTATCAGGAAGTAGTCAGGATAACTATAACTGTTTATTACATTTGTGGTATTGTGGCTCATAAAAAAATAGTTAACATCAAGTCAGGATAATATTTGGAAATGAGATTATTCATTAGAAGTCAGCAGAATGTTTAAAAGCCCTGAGAATGCTAATTCTGGGTCAGGGCTCTCACCAGGACTCACTTAACTCACTTTGGCAATTTAAAAGGGGGGTGTCTCTTGCAGGTACTTGTCCACACACCTTTGGTACAGAGACACAGAGATCTCCAGAGCACATCTTGCTACGTCCTTTCTGTGGTGAAAATGTAAAAATTAATTTGCAAGGCTACATTAGATGAGGTATCTAATTTCCAGAGTGTCAAATAGAGGTCAGAAAAATCCTGCCCACAAATCAGGCAAATAAAAAACCAAACGCCACCCAACCCCTCAAGCTGTAAGTTCTATCTAAAGAAATTATTTAGAGTTATAACAATTTGCTCTTAATGAACGGGTTGAATTTAGGTATCTGTAGTTCAGTTTTCTCAGCATTTATTCTGTATTTGCTGTGAGTCTGCCACAGTTTGCAGAACCACCATTTTCCATGGGCATTTAGGGAAATATGTTGGGATTTTTCTTGAGAGTAAATTTTTTTAAGAATAAATAATTAAAAAGCAAAAAGGAACTTTAAAATCCATCTGACCTTATTGCCTCCTGGAATTCCTGGGAGCTGAGAAACATTTTGGCTTTGTTTAGGAGTCTTAGACTTTAACTGTTTAAACATCCAGTCAAACAGATCCATGGAAAAAAGGACAACAGAGCTAGATGAATGGCAAAGTAAACCAAAAATGCTTTAGTACTGAAAACACTATAAAAATGAAATTACGCTGAAGAGAAAAATATATAAATGTATTTCTGAACTTTCTAAATATTTTAAATATCAATAAATATTCATTATGCATCCACCCCCAACACATGTTTTAAACCCAAAGTCTCTGCTTTCATTAAGTGAATGCTACTGGAGATAAAAGTATGCTTAAAAGAAACAGGACAATTATCATTGGACCAGCTGTGGTGATAAATCACAGCCAGGCAGAGAGATTAGGTTCCAAAAATGGAAATAAATGCACATTCACACTGGAGTTCCAACAGAGAAAGGAAAGCAAGGCAGAGAACAGAGGTTTGAAAACCAGCACTGCACAGCTAAAGAACAGAAAACAGAACTGCAAAATGATGGACAGATTTTACTTCAGGCTGCTTTGGACTTTGACATTTTTGCAAACAGAAAGGGAGGACAACAGTTTAAATTAATTAGTCCTTTAAATTACAATAGCAGCTCAGGACTCCAGGCTATGCACTGTGAATCCCTTTTGCCATGGTTTTTTTTTTTGCTTTCCTGCCAATCCCTGTCTCTTGTGTGAAAGTAATTTTCTGGCAGAGCCCTTTGTTCTGTGTTAGAAAGAAAACTTCCTAACCCAGAGATGAGCTTCTGAGCAATCACCACTTAGTAAACTTCACCACTTTTACAATACTGATTAATAGTAAGATATTTGTAAAAAGGAAAAAAAAACCCAGATACCTGATACAAAACTGCAACATGGCTGCTAGACGTGGTTGGAAACCATGGAAATTTGCTTTAAAATCATTATTCCTCCTGACTTTCTTCTCTGCCAAAGGTTCCACTTCCCATGAGCTCCTTTAGTCTCTGTCATGGTGATTCCTGGCTTGTGTTTGATAAGATGCAGGTTATTTGATGCTCACTTTATCTAAACCAAACTGTGGTCACAATATATGTAAAGCAGGTATGGCAAGGCACAGACTTTCCCAAATAATGATCATCTCTCTACATCAAAGAAAAAAACAACAGTCAAAAAAGAAACTGAGATAGAGAATTTATGGATTTGATCTACTGGGCCTTCCAAAAAAGGCAGCCAACAGATGCAGAAGTTTGTGCCAAAGGACACAAAGAAGGGAGAAATCTTTGATTGATTACGGTGACCAGGAGCTGTGCTGAAAGACCAGGAAGGAAAATATCATGCCCGTCTTCAAAAAGGGCAAAAAGGAGGACCCAGGGAACCACAGGCTGGGCAGCTTCACCCCAGTTCCTGGGAATGTGGTGGAGAAGTTGATCCTGAAAAGCATTTCAGGCAGATTAAGGATAAGGAAACGATCAGGAGGAGAGCATGGCTTCCCCAAGGAGAAGTCCTGCTTGACCAGCTCAATAAACCTCTATGATGAAGTGACTGACCTAGGAGATGATGGGAGAGCAGTGAACTGATAAGGGAAGAAGACAGGATATTGCCTACCTGGGCTTCAGGAAGGCCATTGACTGTCCCACATCAGATCCTCCCAGTAAAGGCGTTGAAACATGGGCAGGGAGGTGGATTGAAAACTGGCTGGATGGACATGGAGGGTGATGGTCAGTGGTGGAAAGTCTCATTGGAGTGGTGGATCCCAGTGTGCAGTCCTGTTTAACATCTTCATTAATTATCTGGATGATGAGAGAGTGTCCAGTCAGCAAGTTCAACAATGACACCAAACCGTGGAGTTCACTATTTAGTTTCTAGTCATATCTAACAATAAATACCTAGAGAAACATAAACAAAGTTACATTTCCCTCCATACTCAGGCAGTTTCTTGACACCTGCAGCTGTCGCTTTCCTTATTTTGGTGAAATTCACTTTTTGGTGACTTCCTTTAAATCTGGGCCTTATTAGTTTGTTGAGAAAAGACTTTTTCTAAGGCAGGACAGTTGGAAAGGCTCAAAGTGACACAGCTCACCTGCACTTCTGGGGATCTCCATCATTTATGGGACCACTGTGAGAGCTGAGAAATTCAGGAAGTGCCAGAGAGGCAAATGACTGTGAAGAAAAAACTCGGCTGGAAAAGTACTGTTAAAACTTTCTTGGCACTTGGATTTCAAAGTTACAAATTTTATTAAGACACAGTGAAATGCTGTCACAGAGGATTAAAAATAAATAGCAGTTTTCATCAACACAGTTCTCTGATTCAGAAGTTATGATTCAGATGGACTGATTTTTTTCTAGAATATAATTACCATCATTAATGCTAACAATGATAATTAGCAAGCAATTTTCTCATCTATCTAATAGATTTTTGCCACATTTGGAAATACTGAGAAAAAATCAATCTAGATTTTGAAAGCAGACAAAGGTCATCTGAAACTCAAAAACATATGTTTAATCAGAGTATTTGGGTTTTTTGTCCTGATCAGATATTTTTAAAACACTTGATAGTATTAAAGGCTTATGATAAGCACCTTAAAATTTGTGGCAAGATGGATTGGATTCTGAATATTATATTAGGTAAGTGATAGGTCAATAAATAAATATATTAAGAAATAGAATCAAGTAAATGCTACTGCAAGGAAACAAGAAGATGAACAGCCTGTTAAAGAAGTACAGGCTACTGGTTTCTTTAAAGGGAAAAACACCAAGCCATGTTTTTTCACATCAAAAAGTAAATTTCCAACTTCCAAACCAAATGGAAGCAATTCCAGGAGGTTCATTTTCTCATGTCAAGAATGGCTGGAACTCTACAAAGTTAACAATGCTTTAGTTCCTTTTCTACTTCCTTGGTATGATAAGAATCCTCCATTTTCCATGCTTTAATATATTTCTCTTCAGAGATTTGTTCCTGACATGGATAATGGAGTCCTTGAGAGTTACTGTCATGGTAATAGGGTTAAAAAGTGAAATAAAGTGCCTCTCTACACGGTGCTAGAAAATGAGTGAGTCTGATTTCCCTTAATGAGAATGTTCTTTTTATGCCACAAAATCGATGCCTGCTGCCAGGTGTGGCTCTGACATCATCACCATGGGAGAAAAATGATGGAGCATCTTGTGGGCTACCAGTTGTCACTGTGGTGCTGGCCATGGGTCACATGGGACAGAGGAATGGGATTGACAGGGTTAGTTATGGGCCACAGACTTCGGGCAGCCTTGGTTCACATCCTTTAGCTCTAACAGCAATTTTTTAACTGTTCAGGTGTCCGTGGCTGGTCTGTTCTCCAAGTGTTTGTCTTTGTGTGGTGTGACCACAGTTTTGAACTCGATGGTGTCCTGACAGGCCAGTCAAGGCCTCTCTGGATGCCATCACTTGCCCCAAGCAAATCACCTCCCCCAGCTGGTGTTTGCAGGGCTGTAACGTGTTGGATTCACTCCCAACAAACAGAAATTTGCAGTTCTGTTTTGTTGGTTTCCTGGGGAAACCTGTGGGTGCCTCAAATGTCTCTTTTCTCTGAGGGCTTTTGGGTGATGTGAATCGCCTGCAATGAGACCAGTCACAGAGAGATGAGATTATCCTTTATGAACAGCAGTGGGAAAAAAGTTGTTGTAGAGCTTTCATTGCAGAAGGAACAACAAAGCCCAACCAGTCCTGGATTGTCTGCAAAAATGGCAACTCAGAAATATTTTTGGGGATGAGAAAATTCAGTAAAGGCAGCAGATTTTTGTCAGGTTTGGGGTATATTTTAATTTATGCATCTGTTGTCTCTCAGAAGTACTTGTGCAACCATAGAAGTTGGCTCCTTCTAGTTGCTCCTTGAGAAAATACATTTTCAATTTGGCTCCTGAAACATGGATCAAGTGATCCTGCCAACACAAATATCCTTTGCTGTCAAACATTTTTGTCCTCTGGAGAACGAAACACCTGCACAGTCAAAAAAAAAAAAAAAAAAAGCTTTGTAGTGGTGGAATTCAATTTTTCACTTGAATTTCATTTAGCAATTAGTTGAGACAGCCATAAAATACTTTTAAATTTTGGCATTATTTATTAACTTGTACATTCAGGGCCAAATTCCCAGCTGGTGATTTACACCTGCTGGATGAGTGGCCTTGGGCATTGCCTTGTTAAAAGGTTCTTGTCATCTCTTTCTAGACCACAGGGTTTGGGCTGTGGTCCTTTGACATAAGCCAGGCTGGCAGTGTGCCCCCTCCTGTCTTTGTGCTGAAGCAGAGACCCAGGTCAGCGGCAGAAGCCAGGAATGTTGAGAAATGCTGTAAGAATTGAAAGTGATAGTTGTGAATTCCCCTTTTTTTTTCAGAATTAAACCTTAGGGCAACCGTATGTAAATTCCTGATATGTGGGTTGTCACTAGTGCACTACTCAGCTGTCAGACTTGGAGTGCTCTTCAATTTTTTCAAGAAAGAAATATTAAAACAGGTGAAAAGAAGGGATTATAAAACATGATAGATCAAAAGCCACTATGATGAGAAAATATGGCTTATTCTCCTAGAGAATTCCCTATTTTGCTGAAGTTTTATTTATTGATATGCTATACATGACACATATATCTACACATGTACACAGAGACAGTAATAATATATTATATGATGTAATATTATTAATAATTTTGTATGTTATATATGTCTTGTGGTATATATATGGTTTATATATCATAGAATCATAGAATAACAGAACCACAGAATAATAGAACAGTTTGGATTGGAAGGGACGTGAAAAATCATCTTATTTCAACCCCTCTCTATAGGCAGGGCTGACACCAACTTGATCAGGTTGCTCAGGGACCCATCCAACCTGGCCTTGAGCACCTCCAGCGATGGAGCATCCCCAACTTCCCTGGACATCCTGTTCCAATGTCTCACTGCCTCCCTGCTCTGGGGCTACAGGGAGCAGAGCTGCAGCTATGGATGAAACTGGAGCCAAAATCTGAGTGAGCACCTGGCAATCTGGGAGGTGTGGATTATCCAGAAGGATCTACACAGTGCTATTTCCTCCATGACCATGTCTAATTTGGGCAGGATGAGGCAGGCTGGGGGTTGGAGGACAATATCACAACTCATAAACCTTTAAATTACATGGCAGCAGGGTTGTAAACACATCACCAAAACATACCTTTATGAAGAGGTTGGTGGGGGGGTGGTGGCTATTGTGCCCTCAGTTTCTTTGGAAAGGGGACAGGAGTTGGACTTTGATGGTTCTTGTGGGTCCCTTCCAACTCAGGATATTCTCTATGATTCTGTGATTCCATGAAAATGCCTGTCTTGAAAATTTATTTTGCCATGAGGAAAGCCAGAATAACACTTTGCTATAATATCATTTAAATATTAAAGACTAAATTCTCAAATAATTAATATTTTGTTAGATTTCCTCCCATGCTTGAAAGTCCTCTGTGGCAAAGTGGATTTAAGTGACTTCCAGCTTTCCTCACTCCCAATCATTTCTTCCTGTCCAGGACTGTATTTTACAAACTTATTACTTATGTCAATGCAGCTATAAAAAAATGTCCATGAAATAAGCTGGCTCTGAAAATAAGAGATAGCTGCATTTTTAGGGAATATGTGGGTGGGTATTATTTTTTCCTCACATGCAGATGTTTAGTTAATTCAGGTTGCAACATGGCCCCATGATGAAATGGGAATTAATCTGCTGCCTGCTGTCCGAAGGGACAAGAAATTCTGCCCTGTGAGGGTGGTGAGGAGAAACTGTGGCTGCCCCATCCCTGGAAGTTGAGGGCTGGGTTGTACAGGGCTTGGAGGAACCTGGTCTGGTGGAAAGTGTTCCCGTCCATGGCAGGGAGCTTGGAATGAGATGGTTTTTAAGGTCCCTGCCAACCCAAACCATTCTGGGATTCTCTGTGGAGACACAGGGTTTGCTTTTATTTTTTAAGATACTGTTCACATCTCCTTTCTGCTCTTTGCTTCTCCTTCTTATCCACAGTCACAGTTTAGCCCCTTCAGCAGGAAAATCTACCCCAATAACCTTGGCCTTTCAAATCCAGCAGTGATGATCTGTTCTTGTTGGAACCAGGCACTGCAGGCTTCATATCTTCGCTAAATCTGTTTTACTTGATTTCTTTATCTCTATCTGATTTATCATCTCTTGTTACAACAGCATAAAAATATTCCTCAGCTCCTGTTCAAGCTGTGCCGTGGCATTACTGACTGGCCAAAAACATCCTGCTGGAAGCAGCTACAGTTCTGCAGAACTAACAGAGAAAAATCAACATTACACCAAAGCTGTTGAAGTTGGAAAACAGCACTAAAAATACTGAGAGAGACTATTGGATCTTGGCTGCCAGCATCCTGCTCCTGAAGCTGACCAGTGGCAGTGGGGTGGGCAGGAATTTAGGGAGGAATTACTCCTCAGAAAGTGCTGTTTTTCCACACAGCTTCCCAGTCTCTAGTGGCTTGTAGCTCTTGGACTGCCTGAGGAGAGGTCTCCCGTGGATCTTGGGGGATTTATTTTGCATAGAATAGAATTGCAGAAAGCAATCATAGAATCACTGAGGTTGGAAAAGGCCTCCAAGATCATCAAATCCAATGTTTTTATTAATTCCTCCTTCTTTCTGAGGTCGGTCATTAAAGATGGCAAAAAGGACATTCACCTGTGTTAAAAGCAGAAAGCTTTCATATGATGGAAGGTGACTGAAATAAAATCAAAGTTTAAATTTTTTTTCTTGAGTTTTTATCTATCTTCACTACATGTCATTTCCTTGCTTAGGGAACAGGCAATTCCCTTTTAAAGGCAGGGCTCAACTGTCACAAAAACATCATCCTGACTGTTCTGAGCGTCCAGGCTAACCTGCAGCAGAGGCAATGGATTTCAGCGGAAAGAGAGAGGGAAGGTTAGCCTTTTATGCTCATTAAACCTCCCCCAGACTTCTGGGTCTGACATGAAATCCCATTAAGAGGCACCCTACACGCAGCAAACCAGGAAAACAGCATCCCTGCTCCCTCCTGCAGGGAGGTGTCCTTGAGGGAGGTTGTGGGAGACACTCCTTTAAAGCTGTGATGTTTTGTGCTCAAGCAGCCCAGGAAAGCTGCACCCTCTCTGCTCTTCCCAGCAGTTGCCAGTGGTGAGGAACATTTTGTTGTCCCCATGAATAAACACCGAGGATGGATTCCCTTTAAAGAGCAAAGGCTGTCTCAAGCACAGGAGATCAAACCCAGCTTCTTTGGCTCATGACTGGATACAGACTGATAAGTGTGAATAGTAAGGAGAAATACTGCAATTTGCAATAGATTTCTCCTTCCCTTTCCCCCGTAGCTTAGAGATATGTTTAAAAACAATAAATTTTTGTTGTTGTTGTCATCTTTAATTACACTGATTCCCGAGGGTTGCTGTTTTACTGAAAAATAATCCCGCTTTGACAATGGAAGCTTGAGAGAGTGGTGGAACAGATTGCAAACCATTTCCATGCCTGGTTTAACTGCTTGACTGCCAGCCTGTGGAACTAATTTTCAGGAGTTTACTTGTACGACTCTCTCTAGTTTCCCCTTGCTATTGGGCTACAATGACATCAGGGGAAGTGTCTTGGTTGTTGCTCTACACAGGCACAGATGAGACACAGGGAGAGAGTAGGAGAGTGCAGAGATGATGATTTTGGTATTCCCCAAGGGGGAAGAAAGGTGTGAAAAGATAGGAATTCAAACAAAATACTACTAATGAAAACCCAAACCAAAACACGTTATTGCTCACACTTCCCCACTGACTGAGGGAGGTGGTAGAAGCAAAATGTTAGCTATAAAGAGCAAGTTTCATGCAAATCTCTTGAATTTAGGTTCATTGCACTGAACTTTAGCCAGGCAAAGATATGTGGTCTAACTTAAACCTTAATCTAGTCCTCAGCAGCAGCTCATTGAAGGCTGAGAAGGCTTCCACCAGGAAAATGATGCCTTTACTGCTGGCTCTCTGCTCCAGAAGTGATCAACTCTCCCCACTGACACTTGTGGGAATTTCAGCCCACCCACCAAACACTTTGTGTAAGTTGTTTTTGCCCTGATAAAGTGAAGGCAGCTGAAACTTTCCATAAGTGTCTCCATTGATCTTGGGTAGGAAGAGTGACTCTGGCAGTAACAGCCCAGACTGAACCTGGAGGAGCACCAAGCTTCATTTTCATTTTTGTGCTGCAGAAATTGTGTCTGACTGTTGATTTCAGAGTGTAAGATGAGAAACAAGTTGACGTGATGGTGAAGCTGTGATTCTGGCTAGGGTGGATATGTCAAGAAACTGGTATTGAGTGTATTATCATAAAAGTAGGGCTGATGTCAGGGCTGCTTTAAGAGTGTGTAAAACTTTCTCTAAACTCTTCTATGTTCTGTCTACCACAGAACTTTTTATGTTTAAAAAGCATGTATGTATGTATGTGTGGGTGTGGTTTAGATATGGACATAGGCCACACTCCTGAAAACCTCACACAATATTATAGCAACCTGATGAAACAACAATGACATGGATCCTGTGAAACTATTGCTTTTGGGGAGGAAAATAAAGTTGCTCATGGGTTTGTTGCTTTCACAGTACCTCAACTCTTCATTTCTTCTTCTGTCCTCTCAAGGGCAGCAAAGTTGAAGTCAGAGGAGATGAAAAAACTTGACTGCTGTGCTGTGTGAACGATGTGATGTTATTGTAGATTTAGTCTGGTTTTTGAACAAAAGAAGCTGTTCTCAGTTAATTCCACTTTCCTCAGCACCATAACACCTCTTTGGACCTTTATCAAGGGCAGCAGAATGCTGGTCTCTGAGCAGACATCACTGAAATATGATATAATGGTGTTATTTTTCTCCCTGATTGGGAGAAAAGTAAACTTTGAACCCCACAGGTTAAGTCCTTTATCAACTTGTTTCAAACTTTCCAGCATGCGCTAAGTCTGAGCACATGAAGCAGGAACCATTTCTGTGTAAAATTACTCAGAAACAAGGTGAAAATGAACAGAGCAATGCACAAGTGTGCAAGCAAAGTGTGCAGCAAGGGAAATTTCTGCCCTCTGATACCAGCCCCAAACAACCCATTCATTAGCTGCAAACACTCTCCAGCTCCAACAACTCTCAATCCCTATTTAATTCTTTTCATTCTGCCTTCTGCCCAGAACTAGGAAAATATAAATGTAGCATGTCCCTTTGCTGGGGTGTTCCCCAGTGCAAAGGGGCTTTCTGGGCTGTTTTCTTTATCTAGCTACTTTCTTTTCCTTCAATAGCCTCCTCAGTATTCACAGCTATTTTCAGGATTATAACAGGCTTTTTTAAAAACCTGCATCATGAGAAGATGCCACTTAACATGACGTACCCAACTATCTTTGACTCATGGATTTAAGCTGGAGGAAGGTAGATTTAGATTGGATTTTAGGAAGAAATTCTTCTCTGTGAGGGTGGGGAGGCCCTGCCACAGACTTCCCAGGGAAGCTGTGGATGCCCCATCCCTGGAAATGTCCAAGGCCAGGCTGGATGGGGCTTGGAACAACCTGGGATAGTGGAAGGTGTCCCTGACCATGGCACAAGGTTGGAATGGGATGGTCTTTAAGATTCCTTCCAACCCAAATCATTCTATGATTCTGATTCATTAAGAGTAGAGACTGAACATATCATAAAAGCAGGGTTGATGTCAGTGAATTTACGTATATCCTCAGGAAAATCCAGAGCTCCCCAAGGAATATAAAAGATTGTCAATGTCTGCATTTTATTACAGCCCTGACTGCAGGATTCAGGTGAGCTGCTGCAATTCTCTCAGTCTGCACACACAAAGCTTCAAAAGGCTACTCCCTCAACTTCTTACTTTTAAAACTTGCAAGAAATTATAAATGAAGATGACAATATCTCTTCCTCAAAGGATTATATATTTCTTGTTAAACTTTAACTTCATTTAAAATCCGTCCTTGATCCTCTTAAAGTATTTGCGTAAGTGAATGAGGGCTGTAAAACACGACTGAAGCTTTCCTCCTTGGGGAAGCAGCTTGACCAATTTACATATTTATTAAATATTTTATATTTTACCAGATTGTATGCACTTCAAAATGTCACATCTTATTTTTGGTCTGAGCACTGCATAACCATAATGGCTATTTCCAGTCCCAGAAGAGGAAAAAAAATAATCTGCATCTCCTGATTTGACCACTTCTTAAGGATTTAAGTTTTTTATTTCTATGTTTCATTCTGTTCTGCAACATTTTTGCTTTTAGTGTTATGAAGTTTTACTAGTTCTGTGCAAATTAATCTCCTGTGAGGCTACATGACCAACCTCTCATTTTTCCTCTGGAATGAGATTCGGCTTTCTAAGCATCCAAACTGAACTGCTGAACCTGTTTGATGGTCATTTTAGCTTTAAAGAAAATAAACACAAAGGCATTGTAAACCAGAAATGTGCTTTCCCTTGTGGTACAAGGATCTATCAAAGAGCTGATGTTTCTGGTGTAATTCCTCCCCTCCCTCACCCTCACAGTTCAGCTGTCAGCATCTGGAGCAGAGACATTTTCCTTTGTTAATGATGTACAAGACTAGGGCACGCACGAGGTATCATTACTGGGGTTTCCTGTGAGCAGTTTGGAGTCTGGAGACTAAATGGATTAAGGCTCCGACAGAATGCACAAGATGAGTGTTTGCTGCTGGATTCCTGAGCGTTGTGGAACAAACTCCTTTCCTCTGCATGTCCCCGTTTCTGATGGAGCAAGCTTCCTTCAGAGGGTGCTTTGAGGTGCAGCTGCTGAGAAGAGAGTCTGAAAAGAATTTTATTTAGAAGCCATGGAGAATGTTTCTGACTCTCTTTTTTGGCCACCTCTAAAATGCATGGCTTCCATGGATGGAACCCTGAATCAGAGAATCATTGAATCATAGATTCAGAATCATAGAATCATAGAATCATAGAATCATAGAATCGTAGAATCATAGAATCATAGAATCATAGAATCATAGACTCATAGAATCATAGAATCATACAATCATAGGATCATAGACTCATAGAATCATAGACTCATAGAATCATAGATTCATAGAATTGTAGAATGGTTTGAGTTGGAAGAGACTTTCCAGAGCAGCTTGTTCCAACCCCCCTGCCACAGGCAGGAACACCTTCCACTATCCCAGGTTGCTCAGAGCCCCATCCAACCTGGCCTTGAACACTTCCAAGGATGGGGCAGCCATAGATTCCCTGGGGAGTCTGTGCCAGGGGCTCAGCACCCTCAAAGAGAAGAATTTCTTCCTAATATCCAATGTAAATTGACCTTTATTTCAGTTTAAAGCCATTCTCTCTTGTCCTTTCAGGCCATGCCCTTGTTTAAAGTCCCTCTCCAGCTCTCTTGTAGACCTTTAGGCACTGGAAGGGTCTCTGAGGTCTCTCTGGAGCCTTCTCTTCTCCACACTGGATGTCCCCAGCTTTCCCAACCTGTTTTCATAGCAGAGGAGCTCCAGCCCTTGGATCAACCTCGTGTCTCTCCTCTGGACTCACTCCAACAGATCCACATCTTTCTTGTGTTGGGGGTCCCAGAACTGTGTGGGTGAGGTGTATTAAATTTTAGGGAAAAGAAAACAAAAACCAAAATCACAGCAATAAACAGATTTATAGATGAAAATATCTGACAAGAGAGTACTTGCCACATTGTTCAAGTGATCAATTATTGTAATACCTTATTGTCATGTCTACATTTTCAGGCAGTGGATTTTTTGCACTATTCTTTCTGCAGAAGTCAGTATTACTATCGTAACTTTTACCCCCATCTGAATTTTTGCATGGCCCTGTTATGCCATTTCTTTCCTTTTTTTGATAAAATAAAGAGACCAAGCTGGTCTTTGAAGGAAAAACCAGGCAAGGGTTAGACCCTGTTACTGTTTCCTCAGCCTGGGTGAGGCAGGGACAAATCTTTTTCAGAATCATATCTTCCCTGGGGAGAGCCCACATTATTCATCCTTTCCTCTTCATAGGTCCTCTGACAGCCTGATCAGTAAGAGTTTCTTCCAGGTCACTTCACTGCACAATGAGCACAAAAGACAGTCTAAGACTCCACTAGAAGCAGACCATGCTAAAAATAGTCCTGCATTCTAATTGCTGGATGCAAACTATCTGCTGACCAACAACTGCTCCATCTGATCTGTTCCGTGTTGATTTCTCATTAAAATGTTAAATATCTTACAGGAGTTAGATATGGATGAGAAAAAATGCCTGTGGGCTGATATCAGTGTCCATTCAGCCCAGAAGTGTGTCTTTAACAGAGGCAGGTGCCATTTCAACACTTAGTGGAAATTAAGGTCTATTATTTTTCTCGCCTTATAGCCTCACATTAAATTGATGGTATTTCTTTTCCATAGATTTATAACCTTGTTATTGCTCATCTTTAACTACAGATGCTGCATGACTTTGACCGGAGCTGACATGCATCTTTTAATACCAGAGTTGGTCAGGTGTGGATACACACCCACAGCTTCTTCTGGCAATAAAGGTAAATTATATCCTGACTGGGCACAACTGGCCTCTCTCACAACATCAGAGCAAGTAAAAGGAAGCAGTATTTCAGCTGTTCCTTTCCACCACCCCTTAATTTCCCTCAAGCTGTTATGATGTGTTGATCTCAGGAGATGGTAACAAAAACTTTACATCCCTTTTGAGAGCATGAGAGAGCCTAAGCAATTTTTGTAACAAGGAGCCATGCAGGTACTTTGAGGGCCCAGTGAGTAGTTAGGAATGCTGTTGTCTAAATGCTATCTCTGTTTTTATGTCCATATAGAGAGAAGCACAGTCAGAAGGGGATATTGGCAGAGAACACCTCCTAGGCAGCACCTCTGTGGAAAGGCTTAGAGGAAAGCTGCTGCCTTCCTGTTTGGAGGGGAGACCACTGCTGTTATGAGGTTAAATTACCCTGTAATTGTGGCCTGCACCCTCCAAATACCTCAAAAAGTTCTAACATTGAGTTTTATTGTCTTGGGTTTTTGTTTTGGTTTGGTTTTTTGGTTTGTTTGAGTTTGGGGTTTTTCTGTGCGTGTGTTTTGTTGGGTCTTTTTTCTGTGGCAGTTCCAAAAGTGTCTCTTCCGAAAAATCTTTTCTTTGCTGAACCCATGTTTAGTAATCCTTCCCACAGAATCAGAGAATCACTGAATTATGGAATAATTTGGGTTGGAAGGGACCTTAAAGACCAGCTAGTTCCAGCCCCACAGCACGGGCAGGGATGAAGGTTGCTGAAGGCCTCATCTGACCCAATCCTTCATTGCTTCAGTGCTGGCAAAATTACAGGCAGAATGGGGATAAATGGAATTTATTAATCTATGGCCTCCCCTCTCCAACAGAGGGAACAGCCTCAGTTGTGAGCTCAGGACAGGCACCACAGCCAGAGGCACTGCTGGAGTGAATGGAGTTTCCGCTGGAGTGTCTGAGAGTTCTTCCCTTTGCATTTAATGTTAATAAAGGAGGTGTAAAGATGGATTTTCTTTAATTGCTGAGCACGGAGAAAGCAGTGTCTCTCAGGAAGCTGTGGCCAACATTCACACCCTTGTCACTGTCCATAACCTCTGAGCTGTGATCTCCCAGGTGCTGCTATTGGCACCCAACACTGAGAACGTGGAAATTTGGCTCTGCTGGGTTTTTTATGGTTCCCATACAGGACTCCCTGTGCCTCTTACTCACAAGATCCTCATAAGGTCAGGACCCACCAACCTTTGTGTGGGGAGCTTTACTGATCTGTCTGAAAATCAGCATTTATTGAGTCACATTAGCACATTTGAGACATCTGTGCAAGGCTGGCAGGTGAAACAGGGGATGCAAGGTAGAAAAATCTTTCTGGAGCAGCAGTAGGAGGAGAATCAGGAAAGACAGAGAGCTGTGTATAGAATACAAGGCATAGAATTATTACGGTTGGAAAAGAGCTCCAGGATCGTGGAGTCCTACCATTAACCCAACACTGTCTGGTCCACCACTAAATCATTTCCCAAGGCACCACACTTACACATTTTTTGAACATTTCCACTTTAGTGATTCCATTTCTTGCCTGGACAGCCTGTTCCAATGCCTGACCACCCTTCCAGTGAAGAAATTTTTCCTAATATCCATTCTAAATCTTCCCTGGTGCAAATGGAGTCTGTTTCCTCTAATCTTATCTCTTGTTATCTGGGAGAAAAGACTGACCTGACACCCCCACCTGTCTACAACCTCCTTTCAGGTAATTATAGTAATAGCAGTTGTAGCCATACCCAGAGCAGATGAAAATCAGTACAGGAGTAATATTGTACCATCTTGTACACCTGTGAGGGAATTAATTTCAAAATGAGGGGTTTAGAAGTTTTTTATTTCCACCAGCTTCTTTTTTAAAATAACCAAAGATCATGTGAACTTGACCCAGAGCTTACTCTTAGTACCCAAAACTCAGCACCATCGTGCAGCTGACAGACCCAAAGTGCTGCCTTTACTGGAAATAACATAAAATTTTGCAACCTCAGGAATGATAAAGTGATCAGAGCAAGTACTTAAGGTTGTGGCTGTGATTCATGGCTCCCTCTTCATTTACAGCAGCAGAAACCTATCTCAGGTTTTCGATTTTACACAGCTGGCATTGAAACTGTTCTGACTAGCAGTGACCACAGGCTTTAAAAACAGAAAAAGCAGAAAAAAGCCCACAGAGGTGCAATTTATCAATACTAAATTAAATTATAATCCTGAGTTAGGAGAACATTTATATACTTGTGTAACAACAGCCATGCTGAAATGCCTAAAGGTGTGCAGCCACTGAAGAAAGAGCTGAATTAGGGCCTACTAAATTAACCTAAAAGCTGTAAAAGCATGATCAGCATTAGTTAGGTAAACTATCTTCTCTACTCTGAGGAACTTTATTTGACTTGGATTTCTCCTGCAGACAGCAGATTCCTCAGATTCTTTTCCTGACTGAGAGGTTTAATTAAACTTTGCCAGGTTTTCGAGTAGAACAATGACAATTTGCCACTGGATGGTGGAAGATACAAACTCCCCTTGGGTTCCCCAGTTATTTCTGGGTAAATAATACAAAGAGATGTTGTATATCCTCTGGCTGTGGAGAGCACATGAATCAAATGTCAGTGTATGACTTGATATTTCTTCTCACCCTACAGAGAGAGTCAAGGCTTTGACAAGGACATCGTTGCTTTCTGTATGAGGCCTCTTCAAACACTACCCCCATAAAGTCAGAGGATATAAACTGCATTTATCCAGCCTCATCACTGCCTTGATAAGCAAAAGAAACCTGTGAATATTAGAGGGGAAAATGTTCCTGCCTTCACAGCAGCTAGCAGGTTATATTGTGCTGTCTTGAGGTGCCCCCAGGCTAAGTCAGATTGCCTTCATAAGCAACTCCTCACCAGATAAACCCTTTTGCCTGGTACATTTTCCCTTTCTTTCAGGCGATGGAGTAGAGATTAACAAAATAAGATTGGGAAGTTGATCCTGCTACAGCTAGATTTGGGGCAACTGTTTTTTCCCTTTAAAGTAATCATAATATTATTGAAAAATACAGTGCCCTGGTGGCTGTTCTTGCTTAGAACGTTTTAAGGTACCAGTGTCAATTATTCCTGTATATCTGTGTGTTTTTCATCTAAGATAAATCCAAAATTTGCATCCCAGTCCCATTGCAGGGAGTAATTTTTGTGCCTGGAAAGGACAGGATGTGGAGGTGTTAATGCTCAGAAAACGTGCATGCAGGGCTTTTATGTGTCTGTTCAGAAAACTGGCCCCAGATATTCTCAGAGTGATTAATCTGTCTGTTCTTCTCAGTTTCTTTAGTAAGTGTTCTGTGACACACTCAATTAAATCTGGTGATAAAACATCTTCCACTGGGATGTCTGACATGCTTGCATTTAACTCCACACTGGAGGGTTTCTTCAGCTCATGGACCTGTTACAAACTCGTGGTGCTCAGAGTCTTTCTGTGAAAGGTGAAGGAGCTCAGTATTTCTTTTCATGTGGCTCCTGGCATTTAGAGACACACAAAAAACACCCCTAAAAGTGAAGCACAACCCCAAAGCAAAACAGCCCCACGCTAACATCACTAAGCCATGCATTTTAATCCTCTGTCTGGGAATGTTTCTGCCTGAATATCCCCTGGTGCTGTGTCCAGATCAGTTTTAAGTGCTTTGAGTGGTGCAGTGTTTGCTGCTTCCCTGGGACCATCACCACTCAGGCTGATAGATCAGTCTAATAGTGCCTAATTCCTGTCAGCATAAGCTGTGCTCTCAGTTTCTCAGCCTTATCTCTGCTGGAAAAGAAAAAAAAAAGAAGTACTTATCCTTTTGCCTTGCTAGTGGTTGACAGAAAGTTAATTAGAGCCAGAAAAAAACTTTTTCCCCAAAAAGTTCAACCAGAAGTGGTTCTGACTGAGGAGACAGTCTGAAGAGTACTTTCAACACAGGCAGAAGTGCTGAAGTTTCTGATACACATATTTTTGAAGGAAAGCTTCTCTTTCAATATTAAAATGTGCATGAAATTGCACGTGGCATCTCGAGTCCTCCGGGAAAGCAGGACTCTGCAGAATCAGTCTTCACAGAGCAGCATGGCTAAGGCTCAGGTTATTTCATCTGCCTCTTCCAGCTGCTGAATTGCATTTTTAAACTGTACCTTCAACTCTAACCAGTTGGGTTGTGAGCTTCGTGCTGACACTGCAGGTAGGTGGATGAGGAGCTCAACATGACCTGGCCGTGTGCACTTGTAGCCCAGAAAGCCAAATGTGTCCTGGGCTGTACCCAAAGCAGGGTGGGCAGCAGGTGAGGGGGGGATTCTGCCCCTCTGCTCTGCTCTGGTAAAGCCCCATCCAGCTCTGGGGCCCCCAGCACAAGAAGGATGTGGAATTGTTTGAGCAGGTCCAAAGAAGGGCCACAAAGACTCTCAGAGAGATGGGAGCTCCTCCCTGGAGACTGAGGCAGCTGGCGTTGCTCTGCCTTTCATTAGTTGGTCATGCATGGAAGATGGATCCATTTTCATCAAATTACCTGAACTTTTCAAAGACCCGGACCTTGCCCAAGTCACTCAGTATCTGGAGTTAAAGCCCAACAAGGATATAGCAACAAGGAAATTTTCTTCTTGTCTGTTTCAAAAGGTCTTGAATTGTTATGTCTCTAATCAGGTTTTGTATTAGATATTCTCAACATGGGAGTTTTCACAGAGCAGAAGAGAGAGTGCCTCCTTCTCAGGCACTGCAACAACACCTTCACTTTTGGGGACCATGTCCACACTCACTGGAGATATTCCAGAGCTGTCTGGACACAATCCTGTGCAATGTGTTCTAGGACGACTCTGCTTGAGCAGGAAAGTTGGACCCTTCCCTTCCAACTTTACCCATTCTGTGATTCTGCAGCTGGGAACAGTTGTGCCAAACTGAAACAGCACAATGTGAAAGGTGGAAAACAGGCAAAATTCCCATGAATTAGGAGCATGTCAGAAGTCTTCATCACATGGAGATGTGACCCCAGGGTACATTCAGAGGTGGTGTGCAGCAGTCCTAGGTTGCCTCTCACCCAACAGCTTCAGCTGCTTCCATTATTTGCACCAAGGGGAAATGAGCTGCATTCCCTCCACTTTCTCCTCAGGAAACCTGGACCACCTGTGGGAACAAGATATTTCAGACAAAGACAAGAAAATGGCTTATAAAAT
The DNA here is from genome assembly GCA_026261815.1 of Monarcha castaneiventris obscurior. Taxonomy (NCBI): domain Eukaryota; kingdom Metazoa; phylum Chordata; class Aves; order Passeriformes; family Monarchidae; genus Monarcha; species Monarcha castaneiventris. The sequence goes on along the minus strand of JAMPIT010000885.1, from coordinate 2,367,164 downwards.
AAAAAATTGCTGTGACAGAGGCATCAAAGTGACAGCTAAAGACCTTCTCCTTGAAGTGGTCTGATGAAATCTCCATGCCTTATGCCACCTGAGGAAATGCCACTGATACCTGCTCTGATTTTACAGGCAGGGATCATTACTGTACAGCATTACTGTCACTCTACCACAGTCTGGACCCAGTTGAGACTAAAAAAGACTGTTGGGGTATTTTTTTTCCCCATTCTGGGATTTAAAGATTTCTTTTTAGCTCCTTGTCACTTTCCCAGACAGAAGGGATATTAAAGTAATTATAACATAAAGCTCTGAGCAAAATATTTAGGTCAGCTCCTGATAAGCACCTGACAATAGGCTCGTTCCCTAATGGGTGGTGTTTGGAGCAGGTTTTCAGTAGGTTTTGTGAGTTTCAAATAAGATACTGGACAAATTTAGTACTGTGGACCATTTTCTGTGCTAGTTTGGGAGGAGAGGGGATACACCAGAATGCAGATTGGTGTGTGGATGAATAACCCAGATCCAGCTGATGGCTTTCTCTGGTGACCCAGAGAGAGCCAGGACACCAACACTGATATTTAGAATTTCAGGATGAAAAAGAAGGACGAAAGAAGATATGTTTTTCCATGTGTTGTGGGTGGAGTGGGAGCTTCAGAATAGTTTATTAAAGAAGCCCTGATGCTGAGTAATGAGGTGCAGACAGGATTCCCTGTCTTTCTAAACTTCTCAGAGAGAGGAGCCTGGGAGCAGCTGGATTTTATCTTGGCCTCAGACTGCCAACGGTTTAAGTTTTGAAACTTTGTCCTGCAGTTTTTAATGATGGCAGATCAGATAAGTTTGTGTAAAAATGAATTATCCTGATAAATGATTAGACAAAAAGATCTCAATCAGAATTATTTACAACACAGTATGAAAGCTAAAACTACTAGCAGTGTATAGGATAATGCGCTATATTAAAACAATTATATTAAAGCAACTACATTAAAACTAACAAAAGAAAAAATTAACTAGAGATTGATTTAACTCGCCATATCAACAGCTTGGGCAGGTCTGTTTCCTTTCACCTTGAAAAGTATCCTTGGTGGGTGTCCCCAAAATCCAAGAGAAGTATCTCCACACGCTCCAAGAAGGAATATGTTAGAAGAACCTAAAGATGAAAGTGACTGGATTTTTATAGTGTAAAGGGGTTGACTGCCACTCATGTGCCTCCAGGTCTGTTGCCAAATCCTTTCCTTTTTATTAGGATGTTTAGTTGCCAGATTGGATTTTAGCGTGGTTCAACACCAAACCCAGCTCATGGTGCCCCTTCTCAATCCACGCTGGTAGATCTGCAAACAGGACATTGTCTGTGCTGCTTGACCACATTCCAGAGCATCCAGGGTGAAGCATCCTGCTACACCTGTGCTGGGCCAGGAGCTGGACTCGATGGTCCTTGTGGGTCCCTTCCAGTTCAGAATATTCTGGGATTCTGCAGCTCTCTGTACATGACTCTGCCATTTTGGCACACGTTTATTTGTCTCTTGGTCCCCATGCAGACAGACAGAACTTGATGAAAAGTTTTTGTTCAAGCCTTTTTTCTTACATACAGAAGTACTTTTGTTGAAACACTGCAATTTTGAACTGTAAAAACAGATCGAACCCCAATACTATTTATTTTTATAAGGGCTGTTTCATTTTGCTAAATGATTTTAATAATTCTGATTTTGTCTCAAAATTATGTTTAACATCATTTTCTGGATTAGTTGTAATATTCAATTTTGCAAATTGAAATGTTTGAGGGTTGAATCACTTTGGATGGGCAATTTACACCATGTGGTAAATTTTGAAATTTTCTTTGACAAATGAAAACTGCTTTCTGAGAAGATGAAATTTCCCAAAGGATGAAAGTTCTATTTCCCAGACACCTCTGGAGGAAAACTCATGTGAAAATGACATCTTTCCCTGAACTGTAATAAAAAATGGTCTCAACTGAATGCTATTTATGACCAAGCCTACAAACTATGATTCTTTGGAAAGCATAAATAACATCAAACGCAAAATATCTCTTATTTCCTTAAAAGTGAACAACTTATCTCCAAGTGTTTGTGGGGTTTTTAGTAATTATTTTTTAAAAGAAAATTCCTTTTCTGATCCAAATTGAATTATCATTCCCTTGAATTTGGTTTAACTGCATGAGCTGATCATAGAATCATAGAATGGTTTGGGTTGGAAGGGACCTTCAAGATCATCTTGTTCCCACTTCCCTGGAATGGGCAGGGATGCCTTCCACTAGACCAGGTTGCTGATACAAATTAATTTCACAAAAATGGCCTTACTGAGGTCAGAGCAAAGGTTTGTCTAGTCTTGCAACTTTTCTCTGACATGGGGCAGTCGTAGCAGCTCCAGCAGACAGTGGGGCAGGAGACCTTAGAATCACAGAATCATAGAATCATAGAGTGCTTGGGTTGGAAAGGAACTCAAAAATCATCCAGTTCCAACCCTCCTGCTGTGGGCAGGGACACCTTCCACTATCCCAGGTTACTTCAAGCCCCCTCTGGCCTTGAACACTTCCAGGGATGGGGCAGCCACAGCTTCTCTGGGCAGCCTGTGCCAGGGCCTCAGCACCTTCACAAAGAAGAATTTCATCATAATATTCCATCTAAACCTTCCCTCTGTCAGTGTGAAGCCACTTCCCCTTGTCCTGTAACTCCAGGCTCCTTAAATAGTCTCTCTCCATCTTTCCTGATGGCTCCTTCAGGTACTTAGGTCTCCCCAAAGATTCTCTTGTCCGGGCTGACCAACCCCAATTCTCTCAGCCTCTCCTCAAAGGAGAGCTGCTCTATCCCAATAATCAACTCAGTGGCCTCCTCTGTAGTTGCTCCAACAGGTCCATGTCCTTCCTGTGCTGGGACCCCAGAGCGGGATGATGAAAGCTTTTTAACCTTCCAGCAACAACCAGTGACTTGTGCCAATGTTGAACTAAGAGAAGTTAGAAAGAACAGCAAGAAACTCTGTATCTTCTTCCTTTCCCCAAGTTCCTATTCCTTTATTTCACTTTTTTACCCTCTTTCAGGCTGAAACACTTAGTGGAGAACATTTTCTTACCTTTATTGGTACAACCCCGCCATTTAAAGCTCCACTTCAGAAGGTGCCTAAGCACCTACTGGAGTCCCAGTTGTGTGCTCAGAGTGGAGCTCCTGCTCACAGAAGGTTTCTCTAAATGCTACTCAAAACAGAGAGAGGGTTCATTACAAGCTCTGAATTAAATACAAAGTCACGAAGGGCTAATGATAAGAAAATAAATGCAGAGACAATGTTTGTAGAGGAATAAATGGCAACTAAACAGCCCATGAATAAGTTCAGGCTGGCAATTAGAAGGAAATTCCTAACCATTAACATACTCATGTTCCGGAAACTGATTTTTGGTGGTAACAATGAGGTAAAAAGGAGCCAAAATGGGGCTTCATGAGGCTTGATAAATATCTACAAAGAGTAGGGTGATACAGACTTGCACTAAGAGAATTAGAATCTGTCACCCTGAGGGTCTCAGGAAATTGCCAGGAACTTCACACTGGAGCAAATCTAGGTGGTGCAATGTGGTACCTCGGTGTTGAATGTGCATCAGGTGAACCAAATTTCAGTGGAGCTCTAAGTGGTAACAAGTCACAAAATTTTACAACAGTTGAGGGTCCAATTCTATAACTCGAGAGTTTACAGACCCAGTAACAAGTGCATTGAAGAAGAAATATATGGAATGTATTTTGAATCTTTATTGATCTGCAACGTTTCTAATTTCAGTGACCAGTACAAATAACACCTTATTGACAAACACGAAGGAAACAAAAGGTGGTTTCTTGCTCAACTTCACTTTCTTAGCTCTATATGAGAAACCTTTGAATCCCATAATTTACCTACGCAGGCTGGCTGTCTCTGATGTCAATGATTTTTTTTGGTAAATGACTCCTTTCCACAGGTATGGGATAGTAAGTGAGAGAAAAGTGTCATTTGGCTTCATTTGTCACATGCCTTAAAGACTTGAACAAGGATTTTCAAAGCATAAAGATAAAACACTGGGGATGGAGGTTTGCCTAATGACCTGTCGAAAATCAGCCCACCTCTGTTTCCTCATGCAGGGCAAATAATATAAGGATGGTTGGATGATTTCCATTAATAGTTGAGCTTGCAAAGCTACAAAGGAATGGGCAGACTGAGTAAAATCTGTTCAGCTTTTTCTTTTGTCTCTGACAGCATCAGGGGAACACAAGCTCAAAGCTATTTCCTCTCAGGGAATAATATTCAGGTTTCATGGAATGCTGGAACAAGTCCAGAAGAGGCCATGAAGATGCTCAGTGGGCTGGAGCCCCTCTGCTAAGGAGACAGGATGGGAGAGTTGGGGGTGTTCAGCCTGGAAAGCATCTTCCAGCACCTAAAGGCTCCAAGAGAGCTGGAGAAGGGACTTTTCAGAAGGGCGTGGAATGACAGGACAAGGGGCAATGCTTTTAAACTGACACAGGGGAGGTTTAGATTGGATATTAGGAAGAAATTCTTTACTCAGAGTGGTGAGGCCCTGGCACAGGTTGGCCAGAGAAATTGTGGATGCTCCATTCCTGGAAGTGTTCAAGGCCAGGCTGGATGTGGCTCCGAGCACCCTGGTCTAGTGGAAGGTGTCCCTGCTGTTGTCACAGGGTTTGGAACTAGGTGGTCTTTAAAGTCCCTTCCAACCTAAACTATTCTATGATTCTATGACTTTCTGTATGGAGTGTGATTTCTGTTATGTATGTACTACTTCAAAACTGATTTCATAAATCTTTTGCAGTGATTTCCTATATCAAGTCACTCCTTTGAAGGACAAGGTATGTGTGTCAAGAGGGCAGTGTCTGGTTAAACTAACACAGTACCCCAGTCCCAAACTCAGTCTTTGACCTGAATGTCTCAGTGTGAATCTCCCAAAATTTTTTTTCCAGCTCTTCACCATTAGAGAGTTTGTAAAGATTCACTTTTGTTACCTTCAGAGAGTCACAGAATCATTAAGGTTGCAAAAGACCTGCAAAATCATCAAGTCCAATTTTCAAAGTTTTACGTGTAACATTCCTGGGGTGCAGGTGTCTTAATGGTGCTGTTTTACATCTCCACTTTTTCACAACCCATGTAGTCAAATGTGTGGTAAAAGGGAGTATGGAGAGATTTTAAGAGTATCTGATCACACTGTGATCAAAGTGACTTGAGATCCATTATAAAATGTACCAGGGAGGGTCTTGCCCCAAGTCACTTAATGAGCCTGAGGAAAAATCCTGCTGCAGGCCAGGGCTTTGTCCTCATTGTCACAGCCTCTTTCTCTCCCATGAAAAATCATTTTGTTCAGGATTAGAACTAAATCCCAGGGTTGTGCAGAATAAAGCTATCAGGATCACAAAATGAACACAACCTTTGCTTAAAATCAAAACCATAGCAGGTTTCCCCAGAATGGGATTATTTTACAGGCAAACACAGTACCAGATAAAACCTAGAATTCCCTGTAGTCTCCCTGGCTTAGTTTATATATAATTCCTCTCCTGATTAGTAGAGTTAATAAAAAATAAAAATGTCTCCCTTTAAAGCAGTGAGACTCATATACTTGAATATACCTATCTCCAGGATAAAGTTTTAATTACCTTGAGAAAAAGCTGGAAGAAAGATGAAACTCAGGCACCTGTTACAGCTGGGAAGAAGGCAAGTAGGGCCAGCATGTAATAATTCAATCTTTATCACCCAGAAAGGAGTCTGCAGCCTGTGGTGTCTTCCTGGTGAATAGCACCATGTTTATTTTTAAAGCTACTTCCTGCCAGCATGTCCCAAAGTCATTCCATATACACAGCTGGCTGGGAAGAGGGAGGCTGGAGCTGGAAAAAGCAAGATCTAAAAGAAGAAAGACAGGGGCTAGCAAAAAAGTTATCAGAGAAAAGGCTAGGATAGAAACCGTTCCAAGTCCAGCAATAGGTGACCTACATTTACAGATCTCTTTGAAAAAGCCAGATCTTGGTGTCCCTCTTTCCTGTAGGTGCTGTGTTTACTCACTCAGCACTTTTCATTTCTTCTGGAAATTTTGCTTTTCCAGATAAGGTGACAAAAATATGGATTTAGGACTGAACCCTGCCAGAGGAAGAGCAACAGGGCCACAGCTGGTGAGTTCTGTAAATGGTGGAAAACTGGCTGGAGACCTTCAGCCATAAGTGGGAGGGATGGCAGTGGCAGTTCAGTGCTGCCTTTCCCAACTCACCCATGTCACCCCCAAAACTCCACGGGGTTTTGGTCTGTTGGTGACCCTGGGCCATCCCAGTCTCTCTGGGTTTCATCTGTACAGGAAACAAAACTGTGGCAAATTATTGTGCTGATGTGTGTAAGGATAAGTGAACACGCATCACATTTATTTATTCATTTGTTTATGCACGTAGGTCCATCCGTCCTCAGACGTATGAAACGATGTCTGTGTGTACACTGATGTGTGAAACTATTTATTAATTTAAAATCACTGCTGGAGAAGTCAATCAGCTGCAATAAATACCCCAATGCCTTAGGGCAAAGGGTGAGATTATTCCCTCCTGCCTGTATTTAGGTCTTCTCATGGAATCAAAACCCAACAAAGAGGGATGTGAGCTGCATAAAACTTTGGTGTTGTCCCTACTCCATGTGACAGGTTGAACCAGAGACCTCCAGAAATCCCTCACAACTGAAGGTATTTGACTCTCTGGCTGGTTTTTGATCAATGAAATCTATAATGATCACAAGGGGGACCCTCATGAGACTGCCTGGGCTGGAGGGATTGCAGAATAACTCAGGGCTTCCCTGGAGAACCGACGTTCCCATGGCCTGAGCATTGGGATATCTGCCAACCAATCAACCCCACATTTCTTCTGCCCTCTCCCCACTCTTTACCCCTGAAGCACATCCCTCCTTCCTTCCATGGTGCTTTCCACAGAGAGGGAGAGAAAAGTCCTAAGGCTTCATTTAAATTCCAGCAGGAAATGGCACCATGAATGTCTGATAAAACTCTTCTGATAAAACTCTTCAGTGAGCTCTCTCCCCACTCCAGTTTGGTCTAATCTTTTAGCTCACAGCTCCTCCACAAGATGCCTGTTTTGGGTTTTGGTGTGCTTTGGACAACCGTTTATTTATCTTCCTAACAAAGTGGTAAAATAGATTATTTTAAAATGTGTTTAAAAAGACAATGGGCAATTTACAACCTGGAGGGTTTTGCTGCAATCCTGAGTGTATCTGCCAAGAGCTGAATATGTTTTTAAGTGTAGCTATGTTGCTTCATTCTTTACCTTTCTCTGTGTGTGTTTGTGTGTTCTGCAGGGATTAGTCATGGATTCACAAAATGGATTTTCTCAGAAAAAATTCTTTCTGCATCTTATTCTTTTGATACAACTTCAACATCTTTTTCAGTATAATTTTTTCTCCTCCTCCTCTCTGTACATTCGTGTGTCTGTGCTGTGGGTGTGTATAAATATGTACATATATTCTGGTTGGCTGGAAGTAGAAAAATTCATTTTCTTTAACAGTCATATCTCTGAGAAGCAGACTCACAGGAAAGCTTTTAAATACTAAATTTAAAGGCTTTAACTGCTTGGCTTTTCCGGTCAGCTTCTCCTTAATTCTCTTCTCTCTCCCTCTTGCTCTGTCTCTCATTCTTACCCCTGTGCTGAGATTTTTCACTTAATTAAGGGGAAAGGAAATAGTGACATCAAGTCAAGGACATAATCTCTTTCCAAACAGGGAAAGTCAGAGTTTAATCTTCCTGGCATAGTCCTGTCCAGGAAAAGGAAAATTCCCTCCTAAAATATGAAGCTGACTTAGATCCTGATGTAGCACCTGTTGAAGACTGAAAATCTTTCTTGCTGTTTCTGTCTGTTGCTTTAGGTGCTGAATCCTTTTGTCTGTGGTTGAAACCTCTGGGAGCTGAGGACTGCCACAGCCAGAGGTTTTTGCTGAGCTGTCTGGAGGACCTTGGGATCACCGGGTGCATTTCTGACTCAGGAGATAATTTCCCTTCAGTAGACTGATAAAAAGCTCTGTGATTCAGCCACCCAGATAGGGCAGGACCATAATCCTGTGTAGTTTTCTGTCTTCAGGGTGAGAGACAGCTTTCATCACCATTTACTCACACTGTGCTGCAGCACAACCTTTGTTTCATTTCAACACCCTGTGTTTTTTATTTACATTCAAATTTTCTCCATTCTGACTATAATTCACCTCAGCTGAGTCCAGCGTGTTGCATAATTTATCTATAATAATTTCAAGCATATTCATATATCCCTGCTCTTAGAGACCCCTTTTTGGAAGGGATGGTTTGCTCATGGAGTTTTGCTCTCCAGTGATGGCCAAGTAGATTTTCAAAGATACTTTAGACGTAGATCTTTTAATTGTTTACCATTTGATATGGTGCTGCCACTCTAGGAGAGAAAGAGTTATGCAGATGAGGAGTGTAACGTCCAGCTTGAACCCCATGGAGATAATCTGAAAAGACACAGGGAGATCTCCTCTCATCCTGGTCACTGTGAAGAGGATTCAGATCCTGTGACAGGAAGCAAAGATAATATCATGATGCACCTTATGTTTATAGGTAAACATTTTTCTCTGAAGTCTCATGGCCATTTTGGATTTCTGAATCATTCATTATAAAGTTTCATCCTAGAGGAAATTTGTGATATAAGCTGCCATTCCTATTTACCTCTAAATTCCTTGCTGCAAACTGTGGCAACCATAAGGTGCCCGTATAAACAAACGACAAACGGCTGCAGTTGTTGTTTTGTGAAATGCAGCACATTATTCCTCATTCTTCCTGCAGAAATCACCTGTGCTTGGCATATTGAGGGCTTCACCCAGGTGCACACTGGGAGCAGCTTTTGGAGTGTGGAATGGACTCAGGTGTGCACTGGGGAGCCTGAATGACAGGGAGTCTACAGAAAACACTTATTTGCACTAAAATGCAGCTATTTCCTGCCTGCAATGTGGCAGCTGAGATCACGGAGCAATCGTTTCCAGGCAGAGAAGTGTGGAACAATGTCTCCAAATGAAATTATAGCTTGAGGAAAGGATTTCTTTGAGGCAGGATGGAATGTAATTACCCAAGTTGGAATTCTGCCAGGACAATGATGTTTAAAACACTTCCAGCTCTTGTGGAAAGTGCCACAGGACCTTTTAATGACTGCAAAGGAATGGGCTTTGGAGTTTATTTTTTAATTTTTTTTTTTTTGTTTGAGAATCTCATCCAAAAGTCAGGATAATAAAATGAGAAAGAAAAAACTATCAAAGAAAGAGCTAATCTTTGCAAAGTGTTGGAATATGTAAATCCCACTTTGAAATGGTAATTTATTAACTTCTTTTTAAGATAAAAATGCAATTAGTTCATTCTTTCATTTCCCTCATCCCCAAAAAATGCACATACATTGTTATCACGTCTTTTGCTCCTGTGTCAAATCTGTATCATTTAATTTTGTTGCAGTGAAACTTGTGAGTTTTATAAAAGCTTTTGGTGGGGTCTATTTTCTGCCTTGTTTCAATCCTGACTGTAAATAAAAGAATATATTACTATATTCAGAAATGATTGCTGTCAAAAATCTCCACTTTGTTGAATTTTATAAAGGCTATGGGCTATTTTTATATTAGATGCTGTATCAGTAAAGAGTAATCAGAGAGTGAAAGGGACTTTTTATCATTCTCAGTTTATTCCCAGAAATACTCTCTTGAGCTCTAAAGGAAAAAAAAAATGAAAATATTATCTGTGATAAAATTGTTAGCTTGCCTTATTTTCCACTTGATCATTTTTGGTAAGGGAATGAATGTAGCTGCATGTCTATCTACGCATCTCTATCCCCAGCACATGATTATTCCTGGCTAGTCAATCCATCTTAACTTTCCTGATTCCATGGCATTTTTATCACATTTAATTAAGATTATGTAAAGCTAGGTTTAACTGGCTGATTGTCTAAATTTGGGTAAGTACCTGTAAATGTCAAGCAAAATATATTAATAAATAAAAAATGTTAAGTGAAAGAATTATTGCAACTTTGGCAGACTTTATTTGATACCAGTGAAATCTGGAGATTCCAGGGTGTGTTAATACACAAGTTTGGATGTTCATGGAGGGTGCTCATGGAATTCAAACTTTCTTCTGCCTGTAGGGACTTGAATTCCCATCTAGGTCTGAAGAGAGACTTATCCTCACAAAGCTCTGGAATAGTCCATGCTGCTCCAGCTCTCATGGTCCTTGGCAGAGCTGCTTCATATTGCTTAAAATATTTAAATATGTACAAGTCTGAAAGTAAAAGAGCGAGAGGAAGTCACTTGTAAAGAGGGAATAAGATTCTTTGGCAGTGAAGACAGGGAGGGAGGGATTCACCTCCCCTGTTTTTAGGTGTCTTTGGAGTAAATGCCTCCATCTGGATTAAGTGAGAATCATAGAATTATAGAATATTCTGAGTTGGAAGGGATCCACAAGGATCATCAAGTTCAGCTCCTGGCTCTGCACAGGACAGGTCCAAGAATCCCAACATTTGGAGCTGCTTCTCCTCATTGGTGCTTTTAATTCAGTGCAAAGACAGATTTATATGGTGTATTTGGTGATGGAACTGAAGAAAGATTTAAAGCTGGAGATGTGTCTGTGGTCAGAAGGAAACAACTCACTGAGGTACAAGTTAAAGATTTCTTCCCCTTCCTCTGGAGGGATTGTGTCATCTTATGAGCACAGAAATCCCTGGAGGATGGTTCAGGATGCACAGCACCTCTCAGGAAGAAACCACACCAGGTTCAAGTCTGTAGAGTCCCTATTCCCTCAATTTCCCTCCATGAAACGCTCGGTGGAAAATTTGCACCTTCCAATCCATCCTGCTGCTGCTGGAAATTCATGTTCCTTCCAACCTAACACATCATAACTGTTATTTCCCAGGCAGGATTTTTAGCTTTCCACATGATCTCAGCATCTTGTCTGCTCTCAGTGCTGTGACTGAGGCAGCAGAAGAGGACCCTGGGGATGGAGTGTGCAGTGATGATCCCCCAAATCAGGAGTGAATCAGCTCCACTCTAAGGGCTGTGTTGGAATTTTAGCAGTTGCCTCACTGAGGAGATGGAAGCACACTTCTGGAGCAAGGATACAAATCACTGATTATCCCTCCAGCACTGGGGGTGATGAAAGCCTGGGATCTGAGCTCCCCATCCCCGTGCCCAGCATTCCTGGTAACCATGGTGTCCGAACGTGTGCATCCAGAGCTCCTGACACGCTGCCTGCAGCACCAGCAGCCTCACCAGCCGAGGGCTTGCCGTGGCGGGCAGGGATTAAACACTTTTCATTAGCAAGTTTAGAGCTTCCAAAGCCCTGTTACAGACATCTGCCGCCCACATTGTGAGGGGAACAGCTGTACAATGTGCGATTATAGAGCAGGAAGATGAAGTGACGTTTTGCAACTTTATTGTCTCCATACCCTGAGCCCTAAAATCCCACGGAAACAATTATATTTAATATGAAGCATTTCTGTTTCCTTCTGGGTGGGTGGGCTATTTGCTCTGTCTCCCCATAGAGGTTAAAAATAACAATGCATGGCTCACTTAGTGTTTTTTTAAGATTACCTCACATTTCCATCACATTCAAAACAAAACAAAAAAATCGCATAGAATATTCATAATATTGTGCTATATAAAGCTCACGACGCAGGAGAGCAGAATTGTTATTGTATATTTTTGTTATTTAACAATTATCACCATGAGAGTTTCTAGAACATAATTTTGGGGGGGGGTGGAATTGAAATAAAATAAGCAGCCACCTTCTTTCAAAAATTGACTCTGTAGAGTTTTAATTCCAATCAGCTGTAACAAAACTGATGACAGAAGGGGCTTTCAGCATGTTAATAGCATAGCAACATACTGGGTGCACTTGCAAATCCATTTGCTCAGAGATGCTTTGATCACTTAATGTTCTACATGCAAAAAGCAGTGTTTTCTGAAGGCAACACTCAGTGTGTGAGGCATCTATAAAAGAAATCATCTCCTTCATTCCTCAGAAATTCTCCCTTTGCCTGACAGTATTTGCAGTCACCAAGAACTCCTGGAGCCCAGAGTTTTGTAAGATTCACAGGCCAGCACCGTCCCATTGCGCATGAAAACTCAGCTTGTTGTTGCAACCACTGTAAAATATTTATTTTCAGACAGAGTGTTAGAGGCCACCTGCTACCAGGGTGTCCAGAACTCAGGTCCCCACGCAGGCCGGAAGTGGACTACTACTACACTGGGGAAAAAAATGTTTTAGGAAACAATGCTGGGCACTGGAATTTGCTGATAAACATTTTTACAGTGATCCTTAGTGGGGTTTTAGCCTGGGCAGTGTCTTTACAACTCCTGGATGCTGACTGATGGCTGGCACAGGCCCAAAACCCTTCCCTGTGGTCAGTGTGGGTGCAGCAACTTCAAATCCCAGTGTAAAAAGAGTTTAATTGTATAAACATAGGTCATTTCTGGCCTCAGAGCTGGAAAATGCTCTCAGATTTCCTTAATTTATTTGTGGAGATGTTGCCTTATCATAAAAAACTATGTGGTTACTGGTTTAGATGCATACAGGACAAATTTTATCTCCAGCCTTTGGCACAAGGGTGTGCAAAGTCATCACAGCTGGAGATGGCACAAAGCAGAGGCACAAAACACACCCCCAGTGACCAGGAGAGGCTGTAAAGTGCCTTTTTTGTTCAGCCACGGATGTTGGAAAGTGCTCTTCCTTCAGGGGCTGCTGCTCTGCATCTGCCTGGTGGGAGAGAGCAGCCAGGTTGGGGTGGGGGACAGGGATTTACTGCTGGGCCACTGAGTGGAGCAACCTGGAGCTCAGGATGGTGACAGAGCTTTTCTCCAGCTGCCTCCAGGGGTGAGATGACCAGTGAAGGGTCACCAATGGGAGCCTGGGCTTGCCCTCACAGCCCTGAGGATCTTCTCAGCCAGGCTTGTTAACTTGTTTAGTGGGGTTTAGTGAGGGTAACGTGGGGGAACCCAAAAAAGAGCTGACTTGTGTTTGACCAGCCTGCAGTGAAGTAAAAATAAATACTCGGTTCCCAAGAACTGGAGTCTTAAATTAGCCCAAAGCAGGACTTTTACAGAAAAGCTTAAGCATTTCATTTTAGATGTGACACAGAAGGTTCAGTAGGTAGGGAGAGATCTCAGCAGTTCATCCTGTTAGCCAAACGAGCAGGTTTTAAAGGGTATTATTCTTAACCTCCTTTGTTTTCCACTTCTGTAGTTCTATAACTGGTCAGAAGACTCATAATGCTCATTATTTTTAACAAAGGGAATCACAGAATCACAGAATGGTCTGGGATGGAAGGGACCTTCAAGATCACCTCATTCCAACCCCCTGCCATGGGCAGCGACACCTTCCACTATCCCAGGTTGCTCCAAGCCCCATCCAACCTGGCCTTGGACACTTCCAGGGATGGGGCAGCCCCAGCTTCTCTGGGCAACCTGTGCCAGGGCCTCACCACCCTCATCATAAGAAATTTCTTCCTAATACCCAATCTAAATTCACCTTCTTTTGGCTTGAAGTGATTCCCCCTTGTGCTGTCACTGCATGCTCTTGTAAAAAAGCCCTCTCCAGTCTTCCAATACAAATAATCATTAACATTAATATAATCAGTCATTAAAAATCAGTCTAGATTTGTAGAACAAATAAATAAAACATGTATAAGGCATCCTTTGCAAAGCCTCAGAGCTGGGATATCTCTGGACATACCTCCTTGTTGCTTATATAAGGTCATGGGTGACACATGTAATTTGATTTTAGGTGTCTAAATCTAAGCTCCCACTTTCATTATGATAGATCTAATCTCCATCAGAGTGATTTTATATCTTGATAAAACATGCAGAACTAGTTAGGGAAACCAGGAATCTCCCCCTAGTCTGCTGACACAGGGGGTAAACTCCAGTTGGCTGTAGGAGGATCTGAGGTGGTTTGTGGACGTTGATGGTTTTGCTGTAGAGACCACAAGGAGTCATGTAAGAAATAGCCAAGGACCTAAAAGTCTGCCTAGATGGCCATAGCAGGCTGAGATGGATTTTATAGAGATGGAAAGACCACTTAATTCAGCACCAACTTGGCTTTGCATAATGTGAGAATACCAGACTTCAGGGTGGCCCTCTGGGTGCAGTGCTCAGCAAGCCCATCCCTGACTGTGGCTGGTGATACATACTTGGGGGAAAATGTGTAAAAGCAAGACATGTTTTAAGTATAACATTCCTTCCCTGGTGTAAACCCCCCAGCTGCTCCCTGCAAATGGCTTGGAAAATTGTGAAAATAATGGGTTTTTTTCAGAACATGGGGTTTAAGGGAGTCTAATGAACTTGCCCTTCACCATACTTCTTTTTTTTTCATCAAGCCATGGACGTAAACTGATTATTGTCAGCCCAAAGATGCACAGTAACATATGTTGTGTTTTTCTTTAGAGGGGTAGTAACACTGAATGCTGGCAAAAAGTTTAATGCTGAGAGAATTGTGATTGTTCAGCCTGGAGAAGGCTCTGGGGTGATGTTAATGTGATTGTTCAGGACCTGACTGGGAACAACAGAAACACTGAAGAGGCACTTTTGACATAGTAATAGAGTGATAGGACAAGCTTTAAGCTGAAGGAGGGTAGATTTAGATTAGATATTTGGAAGAAATTCTTCCCGGTGAGGGTGGTGAGGCTCTGGAACAGGGTGCCCAGAGAAGCTGTGGCTGCCCCATCCCTGGACGTGTCCAAGGCCAGGTTGGATGGGGCTTGGAGCAACCTGGGATAGTGGAAGCTGTCCCTGCCTGTGCCAGTGGGGTTGGAAGAAGATGATCTTGAAAGTCCCTTCCAACCCAAACTATTCTATAATTCTATAATAAGGAGAAGTTCATGTGAATGAGGGAAGATGGGGTGGATTTGAGGCAAGATGAGGTTTTGTGGCTAACCAAGACAGGCAAATATTCTGGATTTTCTCCTTCCCCGTCTTTCTTTCTGCTCCCCAGAAATGTTCTTTCTCCAAAATCTCACTTCCATGTTTAACACCTCTTCCAGTGCCATGGGGACCTTCGTCATCAACAGATCAGTTATTTATAAAATATAAAAATAAGTCTGTTTGTTGAGTCATTTTACATGGGCAGTGTGATTTGTTGGCCTTTCTGACTTCTGAAATCAGAAATGTGTGGCCTTAAGTGCCAGGATTATTGACTGAGTGCATGGGGTTCGAGGCAGGTGTATGGTTACCCCTGAGTGTTTGCTCTTGCTGTCAGCTTAAGTTCAGTGTCTCTGAGTAAAATGTGCCCAATGCCTTCAGTGTATTTGCTTCTTACTTTGTGCAGCAGTGTTAGAGAAAACAGTCAATACTTCAGCAAATAGTGGGGAAGGTTTGCAGTACATATAATGTGTCCCATTGCAAGAACAAATGGGTTACATCCTTCACCCTGAGAGTTTAAACAGCAGATTACCCTCTGCACTTGGGGTAGATAATATTCCAGTTCAACATTATTATCTGAATTTTGCTAACATTACAGGTGTAGTCAGGCTGCTGTTGTGTTGGGTGCTATACAGACAAGGAGAAAAAAAGTAACCTGTGCCAGGAAGATTTTTTCCAAATGCTTTTTCAGTATTGGAAATCACGTTCTCAGTTATTTCCATCCAATCAGAGGACACAGGTAATGCCACGTTAAGTATGCTGCTGATAAAAACAAATATCTGATTCCATCCCCGCCGGTCACATGAGCCTGAGATGTCACTATCAGCAAAACTCTACAGATAGTTACACCACTGCAGCACACGGAGCATGAAAAGGCTCTGAATTATTTATAACAACTGGGTCAGCTTCTCAGCAGGAGAAAACTGGCAGAGCTAATTAACTGATATCCCCCAACTGATGTTCCAGCTCGTATTTGAGGAATAACTCCAAATAATTCACGGAAGTCAGGAGCTGCTTTGCCTGCCACAGACTCTGTTTTGCTCACTGTGTTTTGCTCTCAAGCTTGCAGGAGGAGCACATGGCAGGATGTACAGAGCAAGTTTTTTGGGTGGCTTGTAACCAAAATGTGCATGTGTGATTCCATGCTGGAGCAAAATGGGATGCATTCCATTTTTCCTTCCTTGCCCCACTACAGAATAAACCTCAAGTGCTGAAATAAAGGCCATATTTTATGGCAAGTATAGCGTGAGGGTCATTAGCTTTCCCATTTGGCTTCATCAGATGGCTACACAGCAGGATGCATTCCAAATTTATTTGATAGCTTGTCAATAAGCAGCTGCCTTTTAATAGCTCTTAACTTCATGGACTTGAAAAACAAAATGCCTCGTGCTCACATTAAACCAAGTGGTCCATCACAGGGATCTCAGCTTTTTCTGGCGTAGAAGGCAGAGCAGAAAATGACCTCTGACTGCAGCTTTCACTGTAATTTTGTGAACACTCATCACCAGGGAGCAGAGACAGAGAGAGTTGCTGTGCTGGGAATTACAGTGAGGAGAAGAGGGGTGAATCCTGCTGGCTGTAGCTAGGCTAGGGAGGGATGTAGGAAGGACATCAGCAGGGAGCAGGGGCAGCAATGGGGACTCCAACGTGTCCTCTCTCTAAGTAGGGGCAGGAGGGTAAAGTGATGAGCTTGTCAGAGGTAATTTTAATTAGCAGTCAGCTGATCTTAGAGCTGCTTCTGCTGGGCCACTTCCTGTAGATTCTGGAAATGCTCAAGGGTGATCAAAATGTAGTATTTCAATGGAGGATGGGAAACTCCCCTGTATCCCACCTCATCCAGGGGCAGGAGAGTCTGTTCTGCCAGTAGTGCTGGACCAGGGGGGTTGGATGATCACAGGCATCTTGTCAGCTGGAAACTCATGACCAAGGGTCAACACTTATGAGATCAAAACACAGAAACTCAGCAGTTTGTTAGAAAAGGGCCAAACGCTTGCAGATCAGTGCCAGTACAAGGTACCTTTGTAAGATCTACTGCTTGCAGGCACTTCTGAATATTAAATTGCTTCCTTTTATTGTCCCTCCTGTCTCTGAATTCTTTGAAGACAAAAGCTTCTACCTTTATGCAATAAAAAAATCTCAGAATTGAATTTTTCGCCTTATTTTACCCCTAGAAGAACCTGAGAGATTTGACAATCTGTGTGACTGTCCATTCTCTGTCTTCAGAGTTTGTACCATCCTCATGCATCCTGTGGAGAAGAAGCAACACTTAATTTTGTGTCACTTAAAAACTGTGAAAGGTCAGCAGCATAATTTCATTCAGTGTTGCTTGGTCCTACTCTGGCAGGTGGAAACAGACGCACAGTACTAGTTTTGTGCTCCAAAGCTGGGCTCTTTGGCAAATGAAAGAGCGAAGAAGTCATCTTACAACTACAGACCTAAAGTCTTGAAGTTTAACTCCTTTTTTTGTAGAATGGGAGAATGGTTTGGATTGGAAGGGACCTTAAAATTCATTTAGTTCCAACGCCCTGCTGTGGGCAGGGACACCTTCCACCAGACCAGATTGCTCAGAGTCCTTCCCAACCTGGCCTTGAACACTTCCAGGGATGAAAAGTCCACAAACTCTCTGGGCAACTTCCCTCTGCCCAGATGTGCTTGGCCAGACTTCCTCCATGCCACTGATGCAGCTCCCTTCATCTGCAGACACCAACTCCTTCAGAAGCCATTTGCAATCAGCTGGAAGGCACAAAACTGTGATTTTAAATGAAGATCACATCCCCATCCTCTTCCAGCAGTCTCCAAAGAATCCCTTATTTGCTCCAGAGCTGCAACCCCAAAGACAGTGTGACACAACCTGGTGGTGTGGGGCTGAGTGAGGGCTTGGCAGGTACAGAAGTGAAGAAATAAACATGAGGGTGGAGTTCAGGATACAGATGAAACCAGAGGAGAGGAAGTAGCAAGACTGTGTAAAATGGTCTGTGATCATTCTTTTTGTTCCCCCTAAATCTTCACCTAAGATTATACAGATTGTGTTTTTCTTCTGAGCTGTCCCTCACCCCAGTTTCATTCTACTTATTCTCCCTTGTTATACTGTGAACTTTTATCACCCCTTTAAACTGACACTGAATAGTCTTTAGATGAGAGTCTAAAGTTGTTCTAAATCTATGGATTTATTTGTGGCTTTATTTTATACCTTCCAAAGCATCAGTAAATAAAACTCAAGTTCGAAGCAAAGTCTGCTGTCTCCCTGCTTTGGTCAACTCTCTTTCCTGTCCTTGAGACACACACAGAAGCAACAAGAATTCTCTTGTTCTGTCACCAGGCTTAATTTAACTTTTAATTCTAATGGAATGATGAAAGAGAAATCATGTTGAGTAAGTAGGCACTAAAAAAAGTACAACCATTGCAATTATTAACTGCAATTTACACCATGTCCTACACTTCTGGGGGGGTAAAACCCAAGCCAGGTACCAGATATCCATTGTGAAATGGGGTTAAAAGTCCTTTTTTTGCTTGAAATCAAGTTCATGATTCTTTCAGCTGAACTGGTTGGAGGAAATTTAAAAATACACTCAATTAATTTCCATGTAGTAGGTGTTGACCATGGGTTTTTTCCTCTACATTGTGACACAGGCAACACAGGGAGGCATCGTTGAGCTATAAAGTGGAGTTCTTAGAAGGCCCTGCCAAAGAGAAAAGGTTCATGTCAATATTTATTAGACTTTCCAGCAGCTTGTTAAGTCAGTAGGAGAGCTGAATCCCAAACAAACTCCAATTAGATTTAGTTTCAAAGTGAAGGCTTCTTCCTAAACTATCCAACAGGGAAATGTCATTGGCACTGGTGTGGGCTTCTTTCTTACCTCTTTCTCAACTCTTTATTTTCTGGCATTATCCCTTTGGTCAAGGTTTTGATGGTGCTGGTATAGGGAGCGTTGCTATCCAGAAATGGACAATGTTGGACAGACACTTAAAAAGTGTTTGATAAAAATGCCGCTGTATCTACATTATTTTGGCAAAAGACAATGCTTGTGTTAAAAATGAGCTGAAAGAGATTTAGATTGGATATTAGGAAGAAGTTCCTTATAATGAGAGTGGTGAGGCCCTGGCAGAGGTTGCCCAGAGAAGCTGTGGATGCTCCATCTAAGTGTTCAAAGCCAGGTTGGATGGGGCTCAGAGCAATCTGGTCTGGTGGAAGGTGTCCCTGCCCATGGCAGGGGATTGGACCTGAATGATTTTTAAGGTCCCTTCCAACCCAAATCATTCTGGGATTCCATGAAAATCTCTTCTCCCAAAGAGGAATAACAATTTTTCCATAGATGGGGATGGGTGTTGTTACAAAAATCCTCACAGCAGCACCTTCAGCTGATTCACTCAGACTGAATGAGCCTCAAGGCAACCAAAACGCCCCTGGTTTTGGGGGCAACTGAAGTGCAATCCAACAAGGCTGAACAAGATTGCCTTTTCTGGTCCTGTAAGGGGCAAAGCATCTCTCCTGGAGGTGCCTTATTCCTGCATGATGGAGAAGTGGAGCAGGTCTGGAAGGAAGGAACTGGTGTGAGACATCTCCTTTCTGCAGCACTTGGGAATTTGGAGGCAAACGTGAGATGTATTAAGCTCCCCTTCTCAGCTTGCAGCTGGGGTGGGACAGGGATCATAACCCAGATTCATTTATTTTGGAGACCACTGTGGACTAATTGCAAAGGACAGAGTTGTGGAAAACAGGAGAGAGAGATGAAAGCAGCTGCTCCACGAAGATTTACCCCCAGGGAGAGCTTTAGGGTGAAAAGCTCCCACTTTGCTAAAGAACTTGGCAGAAGTAACACTTTTCCTCTGAGTACTAGAGAGGCAACCTGGGCTTCCCTGGGGAAAACAATAAAATAGAAACATTAATTCAGATCAGCAGCCGTTTCCTCTGGTCCTGTGGATTTTGTCACTGAATCCTTATTAAGTGCACATCAATAGTCAAAGATATTCCAATGAGAATTCCATGACTCACTGCCTAAAAAAATAATATTTTCATCAAAACTGCCTAGATTTTGTGCCCGTACCTATTTTTTTCCCCTTGAGGGTTTAGCCCTAAGTTGCTTTTGAAAGTGAAATTCATCCGTTTCAGCCACGTGACCTTGCACTGCAGACTGAAGCCATGAGGAACTGTTTACTCAATGGGCACTCCAGTCCCTCACCCTAAACACAAACCAGGGATCTGTATTCAAACTCCTCTTTCTTGGCCTTTCATCTACATTACTATATCAAAGCCACTGCTGCAGAAAAGAGTAAAAACCTGTATTTCTGTTTCAATGTCCACATTTTGCAGTTTAAGGCAGTTTTACTTTACCCCAGGAGCAAGTATTTAAAACCAGATTGAAAACCACTTGTTTGAAGTGTGCTTGTGGAGATTGGCTTATTCTGTTCCCTTTCTAGGAGCACAATACAGAATAAAATCCACCAGGGAAAAGAAGATTTCTATTGATAGCTTCATTTAGCAGTCCTCTCTGCAAAAAACTACTTCTTTTACAAATCAGGTTATGTTCTTTCATGAAGTCTCCAGATGAAATGTTAAAAATTCTACTTGTGTAAATAAACAAACCAGGGATTTTTACTTCCTCATGCTCTTCATACTTTCCCTTTCCACCTCTGATCTTTTCTTGCCTACAAATGTGATTATTTCAAAAGCCTTTCTTAAGTGCATTATTTTCTTGTAATTGTAAGGTTATTTTTTAAGAGGAAATTTCCACATAATGTCATGTTCAGAGCAAAGAAGTTACTGTCCTTCCTCCCCCTTTGAACAGTGATTTGTGAAGAGAGATGAATAGGGAAAAGTAATATGACATAAGTCTTTCTGGAAAGAAAAAACAGGCCTGTAATCTTGGTACCAATCTAGTAAATCTGAATTCAATTTAGCAGTTCCAGATATTTCCTGTGGGAAATGTCAGGCTGCATTTTAACTGCTTGATGGAATGAAAGCCCAGATTACCTCTTCTCTAAGGTTATTTTAGCCTAAGTTACGATTTTTTTTCCCCCCTCCTGATAGCATTCATGACCTATGAAAACTCATCTCTGGCATGGCACAACAGAAGAGAGCAAATAACAGAGCTTTGCCAGCTTTTCCCCAGGGTCTAATCATTTTTCCTACTATCACCTTCTACTTTTGGTACATTTATTTCCTCTCCAGGATTTTTGTCCCATCTTTCACTGTTGGTTTCCCTGAAATATTAGAGAGCCTGGTAACTTCTCTTTCATTCTCAGACTGCATCCCCTGCATCCCTAAGGGGCTTGCTGCAGCTTGAGATGGACTGACTACAACCCTCAGAGCACTGACAAAACACAACTTGAGTAATTTGAAAGTTGGCTAAGGTCTAGATGAGTCAATGTATTATTCCAAGATAGACTCAAGGTACCGAGACAGAGACCTGAAGTAGAACCTGGGACAGAGTAACAGCAGAACAGATAATGAGGAAAGCAGCTGAGCTGCAAAACTCCTGAAGGTCCCAGAACTGAAACAGCAGTGAAACTGTACAGAGAATTGCAGCCCCCTACTTCATCGAGTTACAAATTTGCAAAAATAAATATTGAAATATACCCACAATATGTTTATGCTGGCAATTCACAGAATGGTTTGGGTTAGAAGGAACCTTAAAGAAATCCAGTTCCACACCCCTGCCATGGGCAGCGACACCTTCCACTATCCCAGGTGGCTCCAAGTCCCACCCATCCTGGCCTGGAACAGTTCCAGGGATGGAGCAGCCACAGCTTCTCTGGGAAACCTGTGCCAGGGCCTCAGCACCCACATAGGGAAAAATTTCTTCCAAATATCTAATCTAAACCTGCTCACTTCACCTTAGAGCTGCTCCCCTTGTCCCATTACTGCATGACTTTTTACAAAGTCCCTCTGCAGAATTCTTGTAGCCCCCTTCTGGTTTTTAATCAGGTGATTTAAGTTGTTGGAGCTGTTTAATCAGAGTACGATGCTATTTATTATCTTGAATGCTGTAAAATTTATCACAATTTGAAAGGGGCAAAGAACCTGCCCCAGCTCGGGCAGCAGAATTCTGCAAAGCCAGGCTGGAGCCTCCTTCCCCATGGAGACCAGAAATTAACAAAATTAATTGTTTTGTTTTTCCAATTGGCCATGGCTGTGCCAAGCATTCAGCTTGGTGACTGACCACTCCTTTAGGCTACAGCACAGGGACACAAGAGGAGACCACCTGGAGAGGAACACACTGAATGGACCTGAAGTAGATGATTATAATTTGCTATTTACTCAGCACTATAAATAACATGACATTTTTCAGTGAGCAGCAGAGCAACAATCAGCTCCCCACTCTGAGCTATTGTAGCTCGTGCTGATATAATGTAAAATTATGCTCATCTATTTATTTTTTGTTGCTCTGACTATTGTGTGACCCCAATCCAAAGCATCCTCTGGTGTCTGATTCACCATGTGCTGTTGGCCAGTGGGATTTCTTTTCCAGTGTGCACGAGGGGGCTGCCAGCCCTGGGCTGGGGACACGTTGTGCACACAGCAGTGAAAGACCAAATAACTCACCAGAGACCTGATCTGGGAGCAGAGAACAGAGGCAACAAGCAGAGGGAAAACCAACAGCAACCACAGTGTGGTTTCCTTTGGGCAACGTCCCAGGTTCTCATCTGACGTGTGCAGGTGAGATGTGCAATGTTGAGTGAGTCCAATGAGGTTTTTTGGCACGCTTTACTGTGTGATAGAAATACTTGACATAAGCAGATGTAGATGTAGTTGTGGATGATTTGTGTGCTGCACATGTACATGCAAACAATTATTGCATGCGTTTCTACCTAAGCAGGATTGTGGAATGGAGAGGATCAACCTTGAACAGGCATTTTCACTCCCAGACCAGCTGGGTTGTCCCATGGGCCACCCTGTAACAGCAAACTGGTGACACTTGTGGAACTTTACTGAGGTGGTCCCAAAGACCAGAAATTCAGCCACATGATGAGATATCAGTGATGCATCCAACACTTCCCCAAGTGATCAATAGATCTCATGCGAACCCCAGCCAAGGTAAAACCCAACAATGCCACTTTCCATCCCAGATTTGTACCTGCTACTGTTTTGGCCTTTATTTGGGGGTAATAACTCTCCCTCCACACTTGAAAAACAGTTTCTTTAGTCCTCAAAATTCTTCACTGTTACAAAACTCAAAAAACTTGACACAAGGAGCTTGTCAGCACATAACGAATCTTTTGTGTTCAGATAAACACTGACTTTTCATCCTTCCCTTGTCTCCATCTCTACTCATTTATCTTTTATTAACTACTCAGTCTATTAAATTCCCAGGACTGTAACTTTCTTTTCAGCTGATGATTGTACAGCAATTTAGACAAAGACTTTGTCCCAGGGTTGGGATTCTGAGTAAGTGCAGATAGTTTCTCTTGTTTATTTTACCTGCAACATAAGGGATAAAAAAGGATTTGCCTCCAGACATTTATTAGCAGTGAACTTTGCTCATGATACAGTTCCTCACTCTTTCTCCACAGCAGATATTTATTGGCAAATTCCAAATGTTCCAGATAAATTAATTAATGTTACAATGGAACTGTTTCTACTTCTGATCTTGCCAGCAGAGAGGGAAGCTCTGCATATTTCCTGATGTGCTAGTTTGCTATTGGAGATAACTTGGAAATTACCCTTTCTTCCTCTTCAAGATGTGTCAGTGAAATAATTCCCTGAATTCATCATTTTATGGGGGAAAAAAAAAATGGGTTTTTTGGCATCAAATAATAAAAGTTGGGGTGTAGTGTTTTCATATGGATATTTTCAGTTGGGCTTATCTCATTTAAGAGATTTCTGCTGAGCCATCCAACATGGATAGCCGAGTAAAATTCTGTCTCGGGATATCCTTCTGTAAGTCTGGAGAGGGAAAGAGCACAAGAGAAATATTTGTCCACAGAGACTTTTAGAGTCACAGAATCATTGAGGTTAGAAAATCCCTCTAAGATCATCGAGTCCACTTGATCATCAAGCACTGCCAAGCTGCCACTAAACCGTGTCCCTAAGTGCAGCCTAAATACATCTTTTAAAACCCTCCAGAGGCTGTGACTCCACCACTGCTCTCAGGCAGATCTTCAATCAAACCCCTTTATTTTTTTCTTTCATCTTGCTGCTTTTCCTTGCTGAGTAAATTGAGCTGAAGATCGTCTGATCAGAACAGGCTCAGAAATGCTAAGCCCACGCTACTCATGGCAGAAACTCCAAATTCCACAACCAATCTCTTAGGATAAAGATCCTGACACAAAGTAAATGTAGCTCTGGCAATGAAATCATGAGATTTATAAAGGAATTTTTAAAGGAATATTTTGAAATAACAATATTAGATTGTTTCTTTCTACTTGTTTTTCTCAACTTTTTTTTTCTCAAACAAATTGGAAGAATTTTAAAGATTAAAGTCTTGTGCAGTTGAGGAATTGTAGTTAATTTTGTGAGGAAAAGATTGCAAAAATGGTAATTCAGTGGATCAGGTTTCAGTTTTGTTTTACTTTGGAGGTACTAAGCATTTGGCTTGATTTCCTTTCCTTTATCAGGGGTTTGTTGCTGATGAGGTGACTGCTTATGTGAGAGACTTCAGATATCAGCCTGATTAATGTTCAAAATTAAAAAATTGCAGCTTTTCAGCCCTGTGCCTCAGACTTAAATTCAGAGTCAGCATTAAAAGAGAGATGTTCAGAAAGCTGGGAAAAGATGCTGAACACCTAATTGCAACATTAAGCAGTGAAATATTAGCAAATTTATTGGGCTTTTTCTACTTGAAAAAAAATTTAAAGGAAGTTCATTATGCTCCGTAATCCTGCTTAAATATTCATCATGTTGTTAATGAACCACATTCATTTTTAAAATGTTCAACCTGAGACGCTGTCTAACATGATTTGATAATAATATAATTTCTGTATAAGCATAAAAGGGACAAGAACAGTAAAAATAATTGTATCTCTAAACACCCTAACCAGTTTTCTCCTGACTAATGAGCAGCTGTTTTTCATTAGCAGCACGGTTTTATCTCTTGCCTATCAACCTGCACAGCTGGGCATATTAGAAATAGCTCAGTGCACTGTGGAACGTATGTTTCCTAAACTGCAGAAACAAATGAGAAGGAGGTATTGGAGCTTTTTTCTTTTTTAAAAAAAATAAAATTGTTTGGAGCTGATTTCTCTCACACTGTCTATTATTCACCACGGTGTCATATCTGGAGGCTTGATGTGGGAACGGGATATTACTGCTCTGCCTGCTGTAGAAATGCAGAAAATTGTTCGTGCCTTGCAGAACTTGTGCTCCAACGAGCAGAAACTGAGTCACACGGAGCAGAAACCTTTTGCTCGTGGTTATGCAGCAAGGAAGGAGCAACAGCTAAAGCAGAATTTGTTACATCTGCCTTTCCCAGCCCTCTAACTTGTCCCCCACTCTGCATCAGACACAAATCCAGCTGAAAGTGGGGCAGTTTGGATTTTGAATGGTGTAAAATAAAACAGAGCCTGATCCTAAATATTTCTTTGTCATCTTGCAGTTTTCAAGGGAGTTACAACTTCAGGCCAATAGATACCAACTCAGTAAGATTTTTTAATAGGTTACATAGTCTTGAAAAAATGCAGAAATAAAACCTAAGGCCAACCTAAGATGAGAAAAAATAATTGTGAAACAGAAGAGGTTAGGAGATCATAGAATTGTTAAAGTTGGAAAAGACCTTCAAGATCATCAAGCCCAACCTTTGGTCAAATACCATCACACCCACTAAACCAAATTGCAAAGTGTCTGCTTGTTTTTTTGAACTTTCACAGGGAGACCCTCCACCCCTGTCATTTATTTCATTTATAATGTATTTATTTGAGAATCACAGAATGGTTTGGGCTGGATGGACCTTTAAAGACCATCCAGTTCCAGCCCCCTGCCGTGGGCAGGGACACCTTCCACTAGAGCAGGTTGCTCCAAGCCCTGTCCAGCCTGGCTTGGAACTCTTCCAGGGATGGAGCTGCCATCATAGCAGATGCTTTGCATTGACTGAAGTGGAATAAATGCAAATAAAGCCACCTCATGTCAACATGGATGTGATTCTGCTGTAGATCACAGCATTGCAGGGAGTCACTGGGGCTCAGGAATTTAGATAAAAGAACTACTCCTTTGTTTAGAAGGAGCCTCTGGGTATTCCTAGTCATGTGTAAAGTAGGATTGTAGCCAATACCAAGTGTGGGGTCAGATGCAGGCAGGGACGGAACCTTTCCTGGACCTCTTGCAGAATAAGGTACCTTTACTTTTCATTGCAGTGCCAAAGCAAGATATTATTCTGCAATATTTGGGTCCAGAAGAAATACACGAGTCAACCTCCCCATTAAAATAAAAAAATAATCTCTTCTTAGCAGGCCTTAGTGCTGGCTGCTTGTTTATTGCAGCTAGGTGTAGGAAGTTAAGGTCCCATTATTTACTTATGCATCACTTGGTATTCCTATCTTTAAAGATAAATACAATTAATGAAAACCTTGAAATAGGTCTTGTGCTTTCACTCAAAAGTATAATGTGCTTTCACTCAAAAGTATAATGTACATGTCTCCCTCTGTACTCCCCTGGTGTAGGAAAGCAATCAAAATCCTATTATGCTGACTTAACTACCTGCTGCCAGCTTTGTTGACCTTGTTTGTTTGGAAATTAAAAGGTAGGTCATGGCAGAGCTGCACTGCACAACCTGCTAGCACAGAGAGACAGAAAAGAGGTGCTCTGCTTATTTACAGCGTGTCAGGCAGATTACACCACACTTAGGCACCAATTTGGGATGGGAGCAGTGTTTGAAACGGGGAGAGAGATGCAGAAATCTTATATTTTTGTGTGCTTTGAAAGAACGACTTGATTCTGTTTTGTTTTGTTTTCCTGTTTTTTCCAAAGAACTTGTGAAGCTGAGTTTCTTCTGGGCTTTATTAGCACCCACTGGTGTATTTATAGATGCATAAATACACATTCTGCTGCTAGATGGCAACAGCTAAAGCAGCTGCCACACTTCCATTCTCAGGAGAGAAATGCACACAGCTCCTCGAAACAGTAGCACCCACAAAGTCATAATACTATCTTGAGAATGGGAAACTGATGTAGAAAGAAGATTTAAGAAGGTAATTTATCGTGGAAAAGCAGGATAGTTAAGAGCATCCATAAATTACCGTGAAATGAGAAATTATCTTCTGTATTTTTTGGGAAAGAAAGAAGAAGAAGTTGCATTGATTTACAGCAAGGAATCCACAGTGTCTCCTGAATGGAAATACATATCCTAGGGTGGACCTGGTACTAGTCTGACATGGAAAGAGTAGAAATTCTACTCTGTATTGGTCAACCCTTCACTCAACTTGTCTCATGTCATTTCCCTTTGGGTAGGACACATGGACCAGTGTGAAAGAAATTCATCATCTCTCAGGGCATGAGCTGAACCCTGGCACTGTTGCACTCATGGTTTCAGCACTTGATCCCCCTGATCCAGCATCCTGCCCCATCCCTGGAAGTGTCCAAGGTGAGGCTGGACAGGGTTTGGAGCAACCGGGTCTAATGGAAGGTGTCCCTGACCATGGCAGAGGGGTTGGAAAGGATGGGGTTGGATGGGGTTGGATGGACAAAAATGGACATCTTTTAGGTTCCTTCCAACCCAAACCGTTCTGTGATTCTCTCATTATTCAAGTAAATCAGGGTTATTTCCATGGAACTGCTATGAGGTGAAGAGGATTAAGGATTAAGGACCTCCTTTGTGGAGGCCAGCACTACTCTTCAGGGGTACTGCTCAGAGACCTTCCTGGTCCATCCCTGTCCCAGGACCCTGACCCCTAACACTAACCCTAACCCTAATCCTAACCCTAAACCTAAACCTGGCTAAAAGCATGCCTCAAATCCACCAGTCACTACAGGAGATTAATTTGACAGAAGTGGCACAGGATAAAGTAATGAAGCAAAGTGTGCTGGTTTGGACAAATTTGGAGGAAAAGATCTTCTGATAGAAGGCAAGTTACAACCACCCCTCCCCTGCCAGGTTTGGGGAAAAAAAAATTCCTCAGAGGAAAGTGAAAGAGATAAAAAGCCTATTTATTTAACAAACACAGAGGAAAAGGATAATAATGCTGAATAATAAAACCTCTCACTGTGGAGAGAAACCTGGGAAGGTTTCAGAGTCCTTCTGTAGGTGTGGTCTCTCTCCTCCTCCTCAGAGCTGGGTTGTGGGCTCACCTCTGGGGCCTCGGTGGAAAATTCTCCTGATGTATTCTGATGTTGAAACTGTCCAGAAGAGAAGAAGGGAAAAAAACAAAGTCCCAGGAAAACAAAGTTCAACTCTCTGTGTCCCTCTGGAGAAAAGGAGCCGAAAGCTGGCTGAAAAGCAAGGAGGTGCTTCCTCTGCTCTTCTCCTGCAGGAGCAGAAGGCAGAGCAGTGTATCTGTGTCCTTCAACAACTGTTTAGAAAAGTTTGCTTGGTTTTTTTCTCTCCCCCCTCTCGGGCTCAGTTTAAAGGCACAAAAAGGCACAGGATTGATTTCTGGGCATAGAGCAGTGATAGGGGATACACATCATAAAGTCACCCCAAGACACAAAGCAACTCATGTAATTCTACTCTTTCTCCTCTCTTTTTTAAATTTCACGTTTTATTTACCATGTAGCAACAGGCGCTCTTTTTGCTGCAGACTTATACAAGCCAGAATTCCACCCAACACCACTGTAAATGGCTTTCTGTCCATCTGTCCTTTGCTCTCTCTGGTCACATTCATCCTGCTAAATGTGGAATTCAATAAGTGATCTGGAATCTGGTTCCCTTTTTCATGGAATCATAGAATAATTAAGATTGGAAAAGACCTTTAGGATCATCACATCCAACTGTCAAGCATGTTCACCATTAAACCATACCCTCAAGTTCCACCTCCACATGTTTTTGGAACACTTTTTGTCAGAAAAGTGCAATAGTTACAGTGGAGGTGCAATGGCTTGCAATGCATCCTGATTTAAAGTCATTGTGCAAAAGGGTTGGGCTGAATTTCACCCTGAAAGGGCAGATTTCTCTGTGCTGCTTTATAAAATGAACATGGGAAGACTAGGTTGAATGTAAATATCTGTATGTATTCATATACATATGTATATATAAAAGCAAAACTGTCCTGTTTGGTTTAAATGGAGGAGAGGAAGAGGGCTCATACCTAAAGATAGAGGGAGGGAAATGAAGCAATACATCGTGGAATTAAATCTTTCTGGAATAGCAGTTTCTCCTAAAAATCTCGAATGATATTTTCCAACTGAGACTCAGAAGACTGGCTAAATCCTCCTTCTAACTCCCACGCTCGTTTTTTTCTTTTAGATGAATAAAACTTTCAGTACAGGAAAAACTCAATGATTAAAAATTACAAATGTACTGAATATGCAGCACTTTGATGCAAACATCTCTGCAGTAAAAGGCCAGGTGTTATATTAAACAGTGTTTTAATCTGATCCCTATGGAAATATTCCCTCTGGAAATGTGGCAAATCTTTCATTTTAGAGGAATCTCTGAATTCTGGGGCATTACAGTTGCAAAAAAAGTGCATTCAAATGCTAATACAGCTTTGGGTAAAGCTGTGGAATTGCCTCCTGCTTGACAAGTTTATATAGAGAGGAGTTTTCCTCTGACTTTTCAGAATTCCTGACAATAGCTGAGTACAAAACCTGGAACTCCAGCACTGGTTGGCCTTGTCCAATGATGTTTGGTTGGAGGTGATGTCAGCTCAGTCCTGGCTGGAAGTATTGATCCCACACATATATGGGAGCTGAAACTGCCAATTACTCTGTTCATTATGAGAGATAATTCTGTCCTTTTGCTTCCACCACATATGTATTTTATATCCATACCTGCCAGAAGAGCAATCGCCTCAAGCAACAATATTAATGGGATGTCTTTCTAAATGGATTACATTAAAAAGCAGAGTCATTTATGATCACTTCTTATGACATTGCCTGTGTGGCTTGCTTAGCTTCACAGAAATTCAATTTTCTTGGGGGAAATATTATATTTAAAAATGTTTTTCAAAGATGCCACAAAAAGGCAGGAAGATCCATGGTAACTTAAACCATTTCCCACATGGGATGAACGAGCTCACATTATCTCACAGTTACTTTGAAATCATGGAATCATTGAAGTTGGAGAAGTGCTCTAAGACCATTGAGCCCAGCATCACCACGTTCACCATTAAACACTCCCCAAGTGCCACATCCACAGGCCTGGACCCTCCCAGGGATGGGGATTTCACCACCTCTCTGGGCAGCCTGTGCCAGTGCCTGGCCACCCTTCAGTGAAGAAATTTCTCATCATCTCCAATCTAAACCTCCACTGGCCCATGCTGAGGCCTCTCACTGTAACCTGGGGAAAGAGACCAACCCCCACCCAGCTCCAGGCTCCTTTCAGGTAGTTGCAGAGAGCAAAAAGTTTCAGAGAGTATCTGCTAAACCATTGGTGGTGGATTTAAATGCCTTATTTTCTTTTTTTTTTCCTCCGTTTTCCCTTCTTCCCAAAGCTGACTGGCAGAGAAGGGAGAAGGAGGCAAGGGGAAGCTCAGTACCACAGTGCAGTCTTTTAAAAAGCCTGGAAATTCTGCCAGAATTAGGGGCTTTTTTTCTTATTTGCTGTCTTTGCATTTTGCTGCCTTATTTCTTGTCAGTAAAAATGATCAAAATTCAGCAGGCACGATGGATCTGATTGCAGCATCAGCTGTGAAGCTGGAACTGATTGCAAAATCACGAAAACCTGGCTGGGGACTGACCTGTCACCATCAGGGAGCCTTTGACCTCCAGACTGTGGAAAAAATCTGGAGGGAGATCACATTTTTGAGTAATTAGTCAGAGAGATCACTGCTGAAACCCCTCTTCATCAGTCCTGCTCTGCACTTGTCTGTCTGATTCCCCATCAGAGCTGATCAAAATGTAAAATTAGTGACATCCTACCAGTGACATTCAAAGGGAGAACACAGAAGCCAAAATCAGCCAGGCTATAAATCATAGAATCACAGAATGATTTGGGTTGAAAAGGACCTTAAAAATAATGGCATTCCAACCCCACTGCCATGGGAAGGGACACCTTCCACTAGACCAGGTTGCTCAGGGCTCCTGAGGTGTTTTTAATTCGCAAAAAAGCTCTTTAAATATCAGAACCTCTTTAAATAAAGAGGTTCAATCACCTCCCCACACATGCAAATAGAGGGGAGAAATGCATGCTAAAGAAGAGAAAAACCTCTCCTCTTTAGTTGAATGTGATAGTAATTTGCTATTAAAGTTTAACTAAATAAGGTGTTTTTAAGGACTTTTAAAAAAAAATTTATTAAAAGAAGAAAAAGCTATAAAGATCTGCCTTTTGCTTTTTTTTTTTTTTAATATGTGGGTGTTTGGGGCTTTCTTTGTTCTTTTGGAGATTTTTTTTTTGTTCATTTGGAGATTCTTTGAAATATTTTTCTTTTCATTGGAAGTGTCTGAAAACCACAGGTCTTGCTCCCTTCTGAAGTCAGTCACTCGGAGGGAGACCCAGGCTTTTGAAAAGTCTGATTTTCCCCAGCAGTTCTTATCTCCAACTCCCAAATTGAAGCACAGACTCTGCAGTCACAGAGAAGGTGAGGCACTTTCTGATCCAGTGGAGAAACTGCTTTTCCTGGTGCAGATGTGCACATATTGTCTGTTCCTGGGTATGTTAATAAAGGTTTGCACATGCTTTTTAACTAAAAGCTCAGATGGGTGGAACTCGTCTGCTTTTAACAGTACTTTAGCAGGCTTAAAAAAAATTAATTCAGTTTTACTCTTGGAAATGAAGTGACAGATGGTAAAAGAGCAGGAGGGTTAGCAGGAAGAATATTGTGGGAGTCTGTGCAGATATAAATACTTAGCTAATAAATAAGGTGGAGGTAATAATGCTTGTGAATATATATATATATATTTTAAGAAACCCACTCCAAAACCTGGAAGCAAGCTTGTTAATATCTCTCTTCTTTTTAATAATGATTCCTAAATCTAGCAAAGCACTTTTTGAGAGTGTATTTGATGGAGGAATCACAGTGTGTTGCCATGGTGTTAGGTTTTCTTTTTCAGAGTGGAACCATGTATTTAAAAAAGAAACCTTTACCTTGTTGCTATGCAAACACGACTTGGTGTTATTACATCCCCAGAAAGCAGAACAACAGTATTGCAAGAAAGTCAATATCCTGATAAGATAAATGCTCCCTCTCTTTGCCGTTTCACTCAAATGCAATGCTGCAGTAATACTTAAATCTGATGAATTCTCTGGAGGCCAGGCTGCAAAATTTCCAGTCTACTTGTCATTTCTGAATAAAAATTACCCACTAATATCCTACCTACGGCTCTATTCAGACCCAAACTTCAGCCTCATGATATAAAGGCTTGCTCCCAAGCAGTAAAATTTGGTTCAGGCTTGATAGGATTTTGTTCCAAGTGATTGGGAAGCATCTCTTGCTAAAAAGAGATCAAAGGTCCTTTTTAAGTGTTGTGTTTTTACCACCCTATTCTACAGCTGCCTATTTTATTCCACAAGCAGTGATGTGGTTGCTGCCACATCCATCACCTTGGGCTTCCTCTGCCACCCACTGCAATATGTGCAGTGCCAGGCAGCAGCTGGTTCTGGCTAAGTCCTGATCCCCTTTTTCCACAGCCCAGTTCTGCTGAAAGATAAAATTGGTGATAGCAGCTCGTGCAGCTTTTCCACTAGGAAGGCACAAGACATTCTTAACCACAGAATAACCACAGAATCACAGAATTGTCTGGGTTGGAAAGGATCTTTAAGATCATTCAGGTCCAATCCCCTGCCATGGGCAGGGACACCTTCCACTATCCCAGGTTGCTCCAAGCTCCATCCAACCTGGCCTTGGACACTTCCAGAAATGGGGCAGCCACAGCTTCTGTGGCCAGGTGCCAGGGCCTCCCCACCCTCACAAGGAAGAATTTCTTCATAACATCTAATCTAAACTTGACCTCTTTCAGTTTAAAGCCCTTCCCTCTTGTTCTGTCAATGCCTTAAAATCAAGGTGGCAAGGGTCTTAAAATCAAGAGGCAAACATGGTTAGAAGTTTATTTTATAAAATAAAAGGCACAAAATCATCATGGCATCACTGTCAGTACCCATTTGTTCCACAATTCTCTGTCAGTGGTGCTGGGGAGGTGGGTGGCTGTTCAAGTTCCTGGGATGGGAGATCACTGGATGAAGAGGAACTGTTTAAGCAGATGAAATTGAAGCCCATCCTCATTTGGACTCAGCTGCATTATTGTATCTTTAAGCTTGCACAGATGAGAAAATTATTTACCCTGCAGATTGATTCAAACCCTTAATTATCAGACATGCAGAATAGCAGCAAATGTGCAGTATCCATAACAAGAAATCAATTTAGCACAGATCCAAAAAACCAGTTTCACACATGATCATAGGACAGTGCTTCCAGCAACGTTTTATAACCAGAATACAATGGAAACTGGAACATTTCTTCCTTTTCCAACCCTTATAACATAAAGGGCTATGTCATATTATGATTGTGATAATCCAGCGTAATGCTACATCACAATGTGCCTGCCAGGGCAGCCTGTCACAAAACGTGCCACCAATTAGCCCAGCCACTAATTACATTTTTCCTCTTGCTTTGCACAGGGTCTATAACCAGGCCATGAAGAGAAATGTCCCACCCTGGTTTAGGAGTTACTGAAAGCAGTGAATGAGATTGGTTCCATAGCCAATCTCCTTTGATTTACTTCATTAACCAATGAACTAATTAGATTTCTTGCTCCTAAAAACACTTTCTGAGAGTGTTATTTTGGCAGTTACAAAGTCTGACCTGAATTTTTCAGTACCTCTTTAACCCATTTAATAATGGATTAACATTGAAAGGGCTGGAAAGAATAATTAGTGCTTAAATAAAAAGTATTGAGAAAAAACCAATCAGTTCTAAAACTTTATGATTCATCCAACTCATTTTTTTTTTACCTGCAGGAGAAATGTTTTCACTATGAGGTGTTTATTTCTTTTTCATTTTCCTTTGAAGTGTCTGTTCAGAAACATCATCAGGCTGTTGGGTTGCATATCTGGGTTTAAGTGGCAGCTGCTTTCCTGGAATAAAAAGATTGCAAAAATTAGAAATTGAACTTAAACCTCTGAACTTCTCAGTGTCTCCAGCAACTCTCTTTTCAAACAGGCTGCATCTTGCCAGTCCTGAAATGACCTACTCATTAAAATGGTACTTCCAGGAATGGCATCCCAAGCACCATCTCTTCCAGTAATTTAATGCTAGAAAGATGTTCTTGGAGGTCATTGCTTTGGAGAACTCAGAAATTCTGAATTCAAGACAAGAGCATCAATTTCTCTCGGCTGAAAGCAAGGGCAAGACACAGCTTTGGTTGTTGGAGTCCCTTGGCCAGCTGCTGAGCCAGGGAAAAGGGCTGAGACCGGCTGCTGGAAAAACCTAGGCATTTGACAATGTATCTTCTGACCTCTAAAGGAAAAGCCTCTCCCACAAGCCCTCGTGGCTGGAATGTAACCTTACCCCCAGACCCTGTGAATGTAAAACCACCTCTGCCAGCAGCCTGTGTGGCTGCTCCCTGCCCTGCTCCCCTCCCTGCCCCTTCCTCTGCTCAGTGGCTCCGTTCCTCGGCCCTGCCTTTGTACCACCCCTGTGCCCTCAGAGGACTCTGTAAAACCAGCCCGGCCATGAGGCCTCGCTCTCTTCGCCTGCTCTCTTTGCCTGTCCACCTCTGTGGATGAAATAAAACCAGCTCCATGGAATTCCTGGCTGGCGTTGTGCCCTCCTGACTCCTTGTCTCTGGTAATATTGAGGTCTCCGCCGTAAGGTGTGGGGTTGAATGCCACCAGTGCTTCCAGCAGGGCAGGGCAGAACGAGGGGCTGCAACAGCTTACACTGTACCTGAGGTGCCCCTCTCACGAGGCACTTTGGGGAACAAGTGGCCGCCTCTGTGAGCCTTGTATCCCTCAAACCTTCAGATTTTAATTTAATATTTGGTGTGGCTGGACAGGCTCGTTCAACCCCGAACCCAAAACAGTCACTCAGGGAACTTTGTACCTACAGGAATTAAGAAGAGAGGCCTCAAAATGCAGACAGAGCCCTCACATCCCAGCTGAACACTGGTGGAGTGGGAATTCACTGCAGGATATGCAGTGCCATTTAACCCAGGACATTTTACGGTCTTGTTTTTCCCTGTTATGACATTTACAGTGATCAATATCATCAAGAAACTGTCTTGAGGCAAATTCCATCTCTATAACTGGCAAACCTTTCCAAAGACACATCCTTCTAATCCAACCCCAACATGATCATGAGGCAAAGAGGCTTTTAGTCACGTTGCTCCAGGTGGAAGTTACTTCTTTGTTGAATATAGTTTTTTCTTTTTTTCTCCTTCTTTTTCAGTGCCTGGAGAGTTTTGGAGTTACTTTTACTGCCTGCATTTGAACTAAATTGACTGTCTGCAGATAATGAGCACCAGAACACAGCTGTTTGGGTGTGTGCTATGCATTTCAGTCTGGGGAAGAAAAATAACATCTGAATGCATTTTTACAGCCATCCACATATTAATCTCCCTGATAATTTCTGCACAACATTCTTGTAATTTTCTACAAGGGCCATTCTCTTGCTTTCCTTCTCTTCCTACAAGCAGCCTGTCCTGAGCAAATTTTCTTTCACAAAGAATGCAAGACGCATTAAGTCTTGGACAGCTTCCCAAACTGAAGAGAGACTATTCAGAGAGACTTCGAAATAAAATTTCTCTTTATTTATTTTTGATAAACAATTTAGAACTTTTATCTGGGCTGTCTATAAATTTAAGATTTAATTTCATGGTCTCAATTCCCCAAACTGACTGGAAGATGAACAATTATTACTGCTTTCTAAGTTAATTTCTTTCTTCAGGACAAGCTCTTTTGGTGGCTGTTCTCTTGTGACTTTCTTTCTGTTTGCCCTAAATAACTGATCTCATGTTGGCTTTATCAAATAATAGGAGGGTTTAGTGTTAACATCTGTAAAAGAGAACAAAAGCAAATGCTCTGAACCCCAGTTCTACCTCTGTGTCATTGAAAACAGACCTCCTTGAACAGGTCCCCAGGAAGATTTCTCTGTAAAGAAGAAACACCCCAAAATACCCCAATATTTAGAAAAAATCTCTAAATATGGTGAACAGAGTATGGGCTCAGCAGTTATCTGAGCTTTTTTAAAAACAATAGCTAAATAAATGTAATTGTGATCAAATCAGATGAATCACGATAAGATAAACAGCTTTGAATTTCTTTTAGGGATTCCATAAAAACCAGGTCAGTCAGGTTTTCCTCTACAGGTTTCTTCTGTGCCACACCAGGACTTCTAATGATTGTAGCTGATTCTATCAGGTGATGATTTTTATTTTTTAATCACTCTAATCATCAAGTTGAACCCTGTTGACCAGAGTAGAACAGAAATGCCACCCCAGCTATTTCCAGGTTCACTCTTTCTATGGGAAGACTGGAACAAGAAACTCCTGACACTCTTGAAACCTGGATTTCAGCACTGGGGGTAGCAAATATCCATCAGTGGTGATCAACCCATTAATGGACAGAATGAATTTTTACACCTCTTGCATCTGATAGCTGAAGGCTAAGATCACTGCAGCTGCATCTTTAAAAGTCCTCCAAACCTGACAAATGAGATCCTTTGCTCCAAGCAGAAGGACCCTGCACTCTCTGCAGCCATTTTTTCTCTTTATGATGTTAAAAGGAATTTTTCTCCCTGGAATTTGGAAGGACAGTGCTGGACATAAGCAGAGCTATGCTTTGAGGAGCAGATTTGAGTACTGTGGCTCTATTTACATGACCCTGTGACCAGGCACTGTGAGTCACAGTGCTGTGTGAGAACCTAATATCACTGTATTGCTACTGCAGATAAAGGCTGCTCCCTTCCCCAGTCTGTTCTATCAGACACAGTGAACTCAAATGCCCCACCCCTCCATCCTACTAAACCTTCCTTATGCTGGCTGCTAAGGGATCACATCAATCCTGCTTTTGGTGTTGTCACACATGTAACCATCTGGCACTGGAACAAGTGCCAAAACATGACTTGCATGTTTGCTGGACTGGGGGACAGACGTGTTTGACTGTGAGCTGAGCCAAATTTTTGTGATCTGCACAAATATTGCTTCTCCCCACAGCCTGGAGAACACAAGTTTTCAGAGAGCTTGTTAACTCCAGTCCTCATCTCCTGCATTCTGCCCCTGCTTTGAGCTGTAAAAAGTCTTTATGTTTGGCAGGTCAGTAAAAAACAGAGCATCATCCTGTTTATTTTATAGCTAACTTCATTAGCAAGAAACAGCAAGGACTGAAATACAGGGCTGTAAAAACCCAGCCTAGGTTTGGAACGTAATGTAATTCAAGTAATTAGTCCACTTAAACTTTCTAATGCCGTCTCTTGGTTTCCAAAGTGCTAAAATGCTTTCTAATGGCTTTTCCACAGCTTTTTCATTGGTTTGGCATCCTGGCTTTAGGCATGAAAGAACAGGCCATATCTTAATATCTCTGTTCTTTGTGCCAGGATCTCAGATGGTACATGTTGATGTGACACCCACAGAGCCAGTTGAAATATGTCACTTTTCACCAGCTGAACCTTGTCGTGCTTTTCATTAACAAGTCTCAAAGAACTCAGCTGTACTTCCAGTTCACACTGTCTTCGTTTTTGCCTAATGATAAGAAAAAAATTAACCAAAGAAGCAGGTTCATAACTTCACAGTGAATTGCTTTACACTTGTGCGGTGCAGTTCCTCTTCTCGTGTTTAACAGATTTGATCTTGTGGGACTCCACCTGCAGAGCTGCATCAGCTCTGGGGTCCCAGCAAGGAAGGACATGGAGATGTTGGAATGAGCCCAGAGGAGGTCACCAAGATGATCAGAGGGATGGAGCAGCTCTGCTGTGAGGGAAGACTGAGGGAATTGGGATTGTTCAGCTTGGAGAAGAGAAGTTTTGAGTTGACCTAATTATGGCCTTCCAGAACCTGAAGGCGATATCGGGAAAGATGGAGAAAGACTATTTACAAGCACATGTAGTGACAGAACAAGGGATAACAGCTTCAAATTGAAAGAGAGTGGGTGTAGATTAGATATTGGGATGAAATTATTTACTCAGAGGGTGGTGAGGCCCTGGAACAGGCTGTGAAGAGAAGCTGTGGTTGTTCCATCCCTGGAAGTGTTCAAGGCCAGGTTGGATGGGGCTTGGAGCAACCTAGGATAGTGGAAGATGTCCCTGGCTGTGGCAGGGGGTGGAACTGAATGATCTGGAGGGAAATTGGACTCAGCTAGGCCATGTACGCTAAATATTCTGAGGACTATTTTCATATTAGAAACATGTAATTCCAGTTTTCTTATGAGTTTGTTAGAGTTGATAATGAATTAAAGGATATGTTCTTTGAAAATTTTTCCCCCTGAATTTCTTATGCTGTTTACTCAAAACAGGACAAAAAACAATTTTGATTCTGTGGGGGAAGGGTGGAAAAAAACCAACAAAGCAAAGGCATTTCAAAACATTTTATTTTTAATCAGATTGAATCTCATGGCAATCGTATGCAAAGCTTGATAAGAAATGTTAATGTAGCCTAGACAACTTTCCCAGAAAGAGAACTAATCAGATAAACATTTGCTGTACCAGAAAAATGCTTAAAAGTGTTCCAAGCAACCTTCATAGCCTTTGAAAAAGTATGTGTAACTTTTAGACAAAATTTTGTGAACAGTTTGCATGGGATTCATGTCACCTAACTTCATCTACCAGGGTGATAAGTCTCTAAGCAAAACTCCAGAGCAGAACATTATCATTGTCATCATGTTGGTTTGGAGACATAAGCAAGACAGAGTTTGTAAGGAGGGGTAATATTTTCATTATGCCATTTTTTGCAGTTGGAAAAACCTAAACACATCTTTCAGCTGCTCACACTTCTCTTCAGATCTGAAACTGAAGATGGAGAAAAAATGCACTTCTAGTGGGTGATTCATCCCTTCTTAAGATAGATTGGGTGACTCATCCTCTGTGGGTGCCTATTCATCTCTATTGACCACAGAAGGATTCTGGTTGACAAGTAACAGTAAACACCTAAATTTGAGACAGAGAGAAAAATAGAATAGATGATATGGACTCCACCTTGCTGTGATAACGGTTTCTCATATGCACTTCCTTTCTTTCTTCCATTATTTTGGCATTGATTCACGTGCAAGTTCTGAGTATAATTACAATTCTTATTTTTTAGATACTGACAACCCATACACTGTCCTGTGAAGACCAGTCAGAAAAAAATTGGTGTTCAGAATGACTCAGTTATCTATCCCCAGAGAGGAATAGCAGCCTTTTTGCTCTCTAAACAATTCAGAGAACTCCTGGCAAACAGATCTAGGAAACTTCAGGGATTACAATTTCTGTCATTAATATCTGGCTGATTTTAGCTGATGATGAAATGACAGCGTAGTTATTGGTGCAGAATGCTGTAGAAAAAACATCCAGCAACTGCTGCATATGTTCTCTTCATCTCTCTGAAGTTCTCAGAACATTATTTTCCATATGACATAAGGATACAAACACCTTTTTTTTGTCTCCAGCTGTAATTAACAGTGGATTTTAATGATAACCAGTGTAATTAAAAGTCAGTACTGGCTGGAGAACATTCCTAAATAATTCTGGTAAAGGACAAATGTTTATACAGGTTAAATAAATACATCATTGTGCATGAAATGCCGATTTAACTGGAGACTTCTCCTGTGTGTGAAGTATGGCTACCCACGACTAAGTGATAAGGTGAGATGTATTGTCAGAAATAGTATCAATTGTTTTTGCAGTTAGGGTGGAGACAGAAATTGATTTTCTCTCTCTGTGGTGGTGTTGGGCCTTCTGGAAAGAAGAAAGGCAAGAGGAAGGGCCTTCTAGCAAGGCCAAGAAAGAACAACACAACTCTCAAAAGAGACCAAAACCATCAGACAGTCAAGTATCCCACAGGCATCGTCAACCAGTGACTCAGGAACAAACCAGGTATGGCTTCTAGAGGCAGATCAGGCTGAACTGATTCAGGAGAGACTGGATATTGAAATCCAGTCCTTGAAACACAGACATCTCCATCGTGCCTCTATAAAGCTGTGGGTGTTTTTTCCCCAATAGTTACGACCATTTCTCCCTCTGGTTGGTGAGTGAACACTGACAACAACAACAACAACAACAACATCCTCTGAATTCCAGCAGCCCTTTCACAAAATGCTGAGGAGGGAATTACCTTATGTGGGAGTTGGGTACTCTGCACAAATACAGGTTCTTTATCTTCACCTCTGGGAAGTTTTACCTCAAGCCCAAACAGATGAGAAACGGCTGCAGATGTTGTTTCAGGTTGTTTATTTCTCCTTATCTCTGCCAGCTCTCAGCTCCGGCCGCACATCTGATGCAGCCGAGTCCGAGCGGGCACTGCCCAGTCCTGGGCTGTCCCGTCCTTTTTGTGCCCTTTCCATGATCCAACCATTCTTCACAACGCATTTATTAGTTACTATTCTATACCAATTCATTTGCACCTATTCTAGACACGGCATTTCTACCTCTTTTTCATTCTACCAATCATTTTGTGCCACCACCACCAGAGAAGATGGAGGAGAAGGAGAAGAAGAAGAACAGGGCAACACCCAAAATCCTCCATCTTAAACCCTTCGTCCTCATATTAAAAACCCTAAAATCTACTTTTTTACCTTGTAAAATACTAAACCACTACTCATTTTCACACTCTCGTGGCTCTCAATGATTCTCGCAGTGTTGGTAACTTTTCCCATGGGCTGAGGTCAAAGCTGGTGCCATTCTGGGCTCTTGCCAGGGTCTGGGACCCCCTTGCTGGGGCTCCTGATTTCCTAGGGCAGCCCAAGGCATGCCCTGACCTCCCAGGGCAGCCAGAGGCGTGCCTGGGATTCCAACAGCCTTACTCTCCTTCAGGTCCCTTCCAGGTATCTCTGCCTACTCTGGACATGCACAACAGAGACAAAGACAGAAGCCTGGGGAGATGACATCACTCTGGATGAGACTGGAGATCGGATTGCATTTGCATAGATGACACTGGGGGGGAGACAGGACAAAGCAGAGCAGCCAGAGTTCTGTTTCTCCCCATCTCTCATGAAATTCAAATATCTCCACTCTTCCAAGCATGCTTCCTGGTGTGCATTCCCTTCAGCTGATGAGCTTCATCCACCCAGACTAATGGACCTGCTGAGAGAAGCCAAATGCTGCAGAGCATTATGTGGTTCACAGGAGAGCCAAGACTGGCATGCTCAGCCCATCCTGGGACCATTTGTAATTTGCTTAATTCTGTGAATGCTATGGATAACTGCCAGGTGATTGCCAGAGGTGCACATATATTAGAGGCTGGCAAGGGTAAGGATGAGAAATTTGTGAAAAGTTAGTTAGCTTTGGTCTTGTGTCTTTTATAATTATATAATTTGCTATTAGTGACTAGGTACCCCGACCATTGTTTGTTTTTTGGGTTTTTTTTAAACGTTTTCCCACCCTTTCCAGCAAGCTATTAAACTCTGAAATGGCTGAGTTTTGCTTCTTGTGCGAATTTCCATAAAATTTAGAATGTGTGCTTTGCCAGGTGTTGCAGAGGCAAGTAAATCTCCAGGGGAGTTATGCAAATGGTGGGATGCAGAGCGTGGCTGGGAGCACACGGCTCTGTGGATGCAGCTCTGGCTGTGGACTCAGCAGGGTATTAGTCCTAACCTTGCTTCCTCTCTGCTCTGTGATTATTGGCACATCACTCCAGGCTGTCCTCTGTACCCAAAGCAGTAGGTTGTAAAGTATATATTTGTCTAAGCTGTCTCCACTGTCTTCATCTTATTTTCATCCTCTTTTATTTGGTAGTTTCTTGTCTTTTCCCTTTTTTAATACCCTGTTATAAACCCTGCCCTCCTACCACCACCCAAATCAGTGTAATATTTTCTGCACTCCCCCACAGGCACTCAATACGCCCTTTTTCTCTTGCAAAGGCGAATTGAGTGGCCATGGCCTTCTTGTGCCTACTCCCTTGGGCCTCACTCTGAAAAACAGGGACAGGATTAATTGATTTTTTTCCACTAGTGACCTTCTTTTCCATAAATTTCAACCTTTTCAGCCTCAGAGTCCTCTTTACTGTGTATAGTTACAGAGCCTTGCATAGATTAAAATCCTTTATAGAAGTGAAAATATCTTATAGGATATCTCATCTCAAGCTTCATTTAGATGAAATTAGAGAGTATGGGAGGTTGTTCCTTGGCTGAAGAAACATAACCTTTCTCTTACTACACTCATTTACCTTTCTCCTATGTATTCACTTAAGACTATCAAAAAACCCACTTTCTTTGTGAAGACTATGGGAATATAAGGGAAGTTATGCCAAAAAAAATTAGATAAATGGAAAAAAATTAATAAAATCAAGCCTTCTGGGTCTCGTGTCCTCCAGATTGACTTTTGGGTTTGATAAATCCATGAAAAATCAGTACCTATAATCAAGTTACCAAAGACCAGTCTTAAATTCTCTCTGGCACCCTTCAGAGACTCCCTAAAACTGTGCATTTCAATTGATATCTGCACAGGAAGTCTGGATCTCATGCCCCAGCCCCAGAGTCCTGCCTCACAGGTGTGTTTCTCCAAGCCCATTGAAGCTGAAGGTAAAGCCTCCACCTGTGGACAAAATCTGATTACCAGGATTCACTGATCTGTCCTTTATCCCTTCATCAGCACAGTGCAGGCACTTCTCAAATGTTTTCTGGGTCTGGTG
Organism: Monarcha castaneiventris obscurior; assembly: GCA_026261815.1. Lineage (NCBI taxonomy): Eukaryota > Metazoa > Chordata > Aves > Passeriformes > Monarchidae > Monarcha > Monarcha castaneiventris. Next base: position 2,324,488 of record JAMPIT010000885.1, on the reverse strand, counting down.
AAATGCCAGCCCCATCCATGACTTTGATTCTGAACATCAAAGTCCTCCAGAGAATCAGCTCCCGTCAGCTGAGGACTTGTCTCCCTGCAGCCCACGTGTTTGACAGAGACTTAGAGACACATCATTTGTGTTGGATGAGAATAATTTTGATAACACGCCGATAATTTAATTATTGTTAAGCTGTGTTGACCCTCAATCAAGGACTTTTCAGTTTCCTATGTTCTGCCAGGGAAGAGGTGCATGGGGAGCTGGGAGGAAGAAGGTCCAGGACAGCTGACCCTTGGCCAAAGGGATGTTCCACACCACACCACACCACACCACACCACACCACACCACACCACACCACACCACACCACACCACACCACACCACACCACACCACACCACACCACACCATTAATATATAAATTGTGGGGGAAGTGGCCTAAAGGGGTCAATCATTGCTTGGGGTGGTGAGTAATTATATTGTCCATCATCTGGTCACTTTTTTACTGGGTTTTATTTTTATCTCTTTCTTTAATATCTCTTTTCATCATAAATATTATTATTATTATCATCATCATAATTATTTTATTTTACTTCAATTATTAAATTGTTCTTTTCTTAACTCACCGGTTTTACCTTTTTCCAATTCTGCTTCCCCATACCACCTGAATGAGATTGAGGGAGGGAATGAGCAGTTTCTGGTTTTTAGTTGTGGTTTGGAGTTAAATCTTGATACCACGGAGGGAAAAAAGAAACATGAAGACCCCATCTAATATTTTATGAACCTATGATCAGCAGCTTGAAAAACACAGAGATAAGTCAATGTGTGCCAAATAAATACCTTGGTTAAATGCATGTTCCACTTGGCTAATTGCAGAGTTGTGCCTGCTCTCACGGATACTTGCCTGCTTCCAGGGAATACTGATTTTTGGCCCAGCCAGACCATCCCTTGACACTTGGACTTTCTGCCACACAGATCTGTAAGAAATAGATGATCCTGGAAATCCAGAGGTGTGCGGGGCTGAAACGGCTCTTTGAAAGGCAGAGACATGAGAGAGCCCTGAACAGAGAAACACTGACCCTCACTCAGAGAAACACAAGTTGCTACACATCTCTCACTGTCCCAGGCCCCAGCTCTGACAGAGGCTCAGTGACCCTGATGTCATGATTTGAGTGCGCTGCACATCATCAGGGAGGTGTTCTGTTCCTCTGATTCGGCCCTCAGGCACAGCAAGCCAGAGGAAGAAAATGATTTTATTTAGAGACATCTGTTTTGAGGTATTAACTAGTAAATAATGCATAAGTTGGGATAATACTTTGGCACCACGGGGCTGTGTAGCTGATTAAAACAAATAAGAGAGCCATGAAATAACACTGAATTTTACACTTGGTCCATTTCTTGCTGGATAGAGCTAAATAAGTCTCGGAGACTGTAAGCAAAGGTGAAACAGATTTTTGTTGGGGGTTTTCTTTGTTTTCTTGCTTCCCCAAGGTTAGCATTTCCCATAAGCAGTGCATGGTCACTCCCACAAAGGTCCTGGTGTGTGTGGCAAGGTGGGAGTCAGACCATGGCATGGCCAATTGGAAACAGCCCTTGGCTCAACCATCCTTCCCTCCCTCTCTGCAGTGCATCTCAGTCATTTCTGAGTGGCTTCAGGTGCCAGCAAGAATTCCAGGAAAGCCTCCTTTGATTTTGGATTTTGTGGAATTTCTGTGCTATAGCTGGTGGCAGTTCAGGCTCACCATTAACTCAGCTATCCGTCCCCTGGGATGGAGGAAAAGGTAAGGAGACAGCTGGAAGAAACATCCCTACCTTCCTCTACTAAAGGTGCAAGTCAACATTTCTTTTATTCCATTTGTTTTGTGCAAGAATAAACTCAATATCTTTGTGGAAATTAAGTTTTTATCTCCATCTCCTGCCTTGGCAGGGGGGTTGGACTAGATGGTCTCCAGAGGCCCCTTCCAACCCTAACAATTCTGTGATTCTGTGATCTGTGTTGAACTCAGCAAATGGCCCAAATGGACATAGAGTTTAATTTCAGAGCAGTTTTCCTAGTCAGGACAGCTAAAAACTCCACTGTGTTTCCTAATGAATTTGGAACTAAATGAAAATCCATGGTAACTGTTGAGTAGAACTACAACGTTGTGTCGAACCCAGGTTTGGTTGTTTCCATGCATTTTAAGGCTGTTTTGCAAAGTTGCTGAAGTGAGCATGTCCCAAAACGTGGCTTTCATAAAGATTTCACCTGTCTCTCTGAAGAACACGTGAGCATCTGATAATGGGAGAGGGTTTCATTCGGGTATCCATAAATTCATACAGATTGTTATGACAGAAAAAAGCCATTGCAATCCCAGATATTTTTAAAACAGGCACCACCTCCCATCTCAGAACACAGCACTCAGTTAAACCAGCCTTGAGAGGCAGATTCAGGGTCACATGAAGAGGAAGAACATCACAAATTCTAACTCCAGTGGGACACTGATGTCATGCTAAGTGATACTTCTCTGTGATTTTTGCCCTTTATTTGTAAATAGTTGCCTTTCGCTACATTATATCAATGTTTATAAAATCTGATGGGCTTTAAAACATGCAAAAAGGGTTTAAAAGAATTTAGCAGAGATCTGAGGAGTATTTAGCATTTTGTACAGACTTAATATATCCCTCTGTGTTTATCTCTCATCCCAAACCAATGAAGTTTCTACTGGAATTAGTAAATCTCTTTCATTTACTTACTTAGAAGAAAATATTTAATAGATGCCACAGGAATTTTGCAAATTGCTCTAGATCTGATGCTGATTAATAGGAAACCATGTCAAACATATAAATAATTTCTAGTCTTAAATTAGTGCTCTTTCCTATTTAAACCTTGGGGATAGATGTAGGCTCAGAATATTTCATTATAAATGTTTTAGTCATACTTATTTCTTAATTGAGGCTCATATGAAGGTGAAATAGAAGCATATTTAAGGATGGAGACAAGAGTGTCATTGTCATTATCTCTGAAGGACAAAATGGTGCCAGTCTGTAAAAGTATTTAGTCAATCTCAAGTTGTCTTGATTAAACAAAAGCCTGAAAAATGATTTTAGGCTTAAACACCTGAAATCAGAGGAGGTGGAAAACAATCTAATAAGCTTAGTGTGGAGTATCTCCTAACTCTGAGTGATGGGTGACCAGTCAGTAATGTTCTACAGTGAGTTACAAGTTAAATTAAGAGCTTGTTCCTTTGGAGCTGAAATATTTTTAGAATTTTTTAAGGAACAGCTGCTTTTTGTCTTGGTGGTGCCTGAGTGCATTTACTCGAGTCATTTATTGTAAACCTGTTGATGCTGTGGCAATATTTACTGAACTTTAGTTGACAGGTGGGAAATTTCATCAGAGGCATCTGATTCCAGCCCAGCCTAGACCTAAACAGACTCAGAATATTTATCACACATCAACTTTTTCACTGAAACAAAACTAGGAGCTGCAGGAGAAATATAATCACAACATAAAAGGTGCAACTGTAAACTGGCACCTAATTATCTTCTTGTTGGTAGGCTCAGCACATAAATGAAATCCTAACTGTGGAAATGGCACTGAATTTTTGTCAACTTTGTCCAAAAAAGGCTCAGGCACTTTCGTGTGGCATAAATGGGAGGTTTGTTTGCTGTTGCACAAAGGGAATTAATGTGAGGCTTTTTTTTTTCTTTCTTTTTTTCCAGGATTTCCAATTTTCTTCCAACACCACAGAAAGTGTCTTGGGGTGATTTTAACAGAAAGTTATTTGAGATCAACAGTAGGGCCAGGTACATCCTTATTTACTGAAGATATCTGGTAGTTTTTAACCTCTTTGGGAAAACACTCAAACAGGATCTGCTGATTTCCTCCCTGGTGAGCTGTCAGGTGCTATCAGACATGTCCATGGCCATTCTAAGGATGGAATCTCCTGTCTAAGAGAGAGGAGAGGGGACAGCACAGATCTTTCCAGCTGCTGTAACCCCAGTGAGCCTGGAAGGATTGCAGGCAGCAGTAGAATAACACACATATGGCTGCAGCCCATAAAAGTTCCCTTTTAGGTAGATAATTCCCAATAGGTTGTTTAAACCTCCTCAGCCATCACACAGGAGGGATTGGTAGTTCCAGAGGGTGATTCAGCCCAGTCTGAGATGGATGTCCAACATAAGAGGGATGAATTACTCAGAAGACACATAATGTCTCTTCAGAGCCACAGAGGGACTGAAATAAGTATGTCACAGAAACCGCAGGAGAGAAACAAAAACCCTACAACATTTTTAGTGGTAGAGAATCAAGGCATCACTTTATTCTGGCCAGGATGTTGTCCTGTCCAGGATGTGCAACAGAAATTACTTCATCCACACATAGCCCGGGTGTGCAGAGAAAATCATTCCATCACACATAATTTTTACTAGATTTTTCACTTAGTTTCTACAGTCAAAACCCTGAGAAATTCATTGGTTCAATGCTCATTGGTCCCAAGTAGCTCAGTTTTTAGTATTTGGGTTCCTATTGCATACAGATTTCTTCACTTCCAATGCTAATTAGGTTATCATTCTTATCTCTCTTTTCCCAGACCAGGGGTCTCAGAGCATGCCAGGGGTGATGTTTGGAGTTGATGATCATTAATGGTCATTAATGATCATTATCTTTTGTATATCTTCTGTGCTATTCCCAGGCTGCTGAGATGTTCAGCTCCTCAGACCTCACCTGGTGGAACAGTCCCCTGAAAAGAAACTTCAATTCCTTTGCCCCGGGGCAAAGGGGAACAAAACTGACTAGTTACATTAAAAAAAAAAAAAACCAAAACACCCAAAAACTTTATATAATTTCCAACATGTAGAGAGAGTGAACTCAGGCTGGTGGTTGAAATACAGGTTGGATATTAGAAAAAAGTTTTTTACAGAAAGAGAGATAAAATATTGGAATGGTTTACCCGGGGAGGTGGTGGAATCACCATCCCTGGACGTGTTTAAAAGGAGATTGGATGTGGCACTCGGTGCCATGGTTTAGTTTAGTTGAGGTGTTCGGACATGGGTTGGACTCGATGATCTTGAAGGTCTCTTCCAACCTGGTGATTCTGTGTGGTGATTCTGTGTGAAATAAATCTGCATCCCAAGGTGTAATCAAGAGCTCAGGGGTAACAGGGAGCAGAGACACTTTGCAACAATGGAACCTCACTGTTATTCAGCAGCCAATGCTTAATTACTCCAAAAAGGGCCTGCAAAACTTGAGCAAACAGACGCAATTTCAGAAAATAGCTTTCTCCAGTTGATGAACAGAGCTACAAATACCCATATATTTACACAGAGGGACTTAGAGTACACCACTAATGTGGCAAAAATCCCCCTCCAACTAAACAAGTTCTTATTTAATTTGATGTCTAAAGTTTGGGCATCAGGAAAACTTGTTCACCACTCTAAGGACTGCTTGTGAAATCTGGGGATTGAGATCTAATCTATTCTTCTGTCAGTTCCAGTTACTTACATGTTTCTTTGTGTTCTCCTCTAATTTCAAATTTAAAAAATGAACATACTTTCTGCAATGCCTTTCCTGCCAACTAATGAAAGAAGCCATTGGAAAGTTATCTTGCTGTTGGGTATTAAACTCCCTTTAATTTGTTTTCATTCCTCATTATTCACTACAGAGTAAAGGATTATCCCAATATTTTACAGTCACTATCTAAAGTGGAGTGATTGGCCTGTCTCAGGACATGCTATCAATCCTCCAAATACTCAACTCTTCAGGTATTCTGTCTGAATGGAAAAATAATCAGCACAAGTAAAGTTATATGTGCTAACGTTATATGGGGTGAATTCCAACTCCAGATTTTATCTTTTCTTTTTAAGTTAGTAGCAATTTATTTCCATTCAACTACGTAAAATATATTCTGGTGGACACTTTCAGTTAATGGCAATATTGTACATATTTTTTTACTATGTTAACTTTTGTTACATTAAGATCAGACACCCTGCTCTTGTGCCTGTGAAGACATTGCTCAGACCTGATTTATCTCTGAAGTCTCTCCACTTTTAGCAGTCAGAGTCACTGAACTCATCCAAACATAAATGGACTTTTGTGCAGTGTTGTGGCTGTAACTGCACTGGTCAATTTTGCTGCTGAATGGCTTCATCTTAGAAAATCTATTCTGACTGTGATTATGCGGCCTTTGGGTCAGTCCTCTTGCCCACTTTTCACTCAATGCATTGTGCTTGGTCTCACAAGGTCCAATTTACAAAATTTGTAATTTGAAGACAAATAGGAAACAGAAATGAATGATGAGCTTCAGATGAGACAAAAAACCACTGAAGGAAATGTTGAAACCTTTATTCTGTGTATATCTGTGGGCATCCAAACTTCTCTGGACCTCCTGTGCCAGGGCAGCACCATCCTCTAAATAAAGACTTTTGTACATAGAGGTTTGAAATGCACTTTATCTAAGCTGAGAAAATACTTCCTTTCTTCCTTTCCCCTCTTTTGTCTAAAGCCTGTTGAATCTATCAGCCTTTACAATTTTGCATAAAAGGGTTTGGTATTGTTGCTGCTTAAATAGGAACCATTTAATCATTGACTACATTAGGAGACTAACTGGAAGTTGCTATGCTTTAATTTACTTGCAGACTTTTTGCTCTTGCTAAGTGTTTTTGGTTTAGTGTTCTGGAACTAAATCATTAGCAAATGTGCTCAGTAAGGCCTGGAGGAACAAATTACCTGTTGAGGTAATTTGAAAGCTATTTTTTAATACTTTTTATTTGTGTGGAGGAGGATGGACTAAGCTGGGGGTTTTAGGAGATTTACTTAACTCCTGAAAGTGTCACTGTTTGACTGTGTGGTCTCAGATAAATTATTTGAGCCAACATTTTCTAATTTGCATGACTAAATCAAAGTATGTAAAAAGGGCTTTGTTGTTTCAGGATTTCAAACACTGCTGCTCTTACTTCAGTTAAAAAGTAATTAATCCTCAAAAAAATGTGTGACTTGCAGGAGAAGAGGCCAATGGTGTGATTTTTACGTCTCTTTGTGTGCCTGCAGTGTATAAAGTCAGGGCCCTATGAGCTCTGATGCTTCCCTAAAACCTACAGGATAAGTTACACTTTGCTAATAAACATGGCCGAGTTTGAAAATATTTTTGCCACTTAAAATTCAATCTGGAATCCATCCAAACTTTTTCAGCTTTTTCAAACTGATGTAAAGCTGTTTTCTCCTGTTCTTTTTCCCTGTTAGATGTAATTGAGTTTAGGATCCTTGAAGATGTTCTCACAGACCAAAAAGGAGGGTGGTTTCCCATGAACACCTTACCCAGTAGTGCCAGAATTATAACTCTGTTTTGATTTCCATATAAACAAACATCTTAGAAGGTTTCTGTGCTAAAATTAAGGTGTGTTACACATTCAGCTGGCAAATTTAAATGCACCCAAACTGCTTCCATCCCTTTCTTCCTGGTGTGTTCGGCCTCCTCTGCTTGTTTTCCCAGACAACGATTCCATTATTTTATGGTTTTCACAGTTCTGAATCCTTCAAAGACATTTAGTAAATCATAATCTCTGAAGGGCAAAAATGGGCTGCATTTCTATGTGAAATACACTTTAGGTACAGAAACTCATTACACAGAAGTTTATATTTAAGATTTAGGTAGGGGAAACCAATCTGGCAGCACTGAGGGTCTTAGACTTGTAACGGGAATATCTTGGTGTTCCTATTTGTATTCCAGCCCCAAAAACAGTTTAAGGGTTAGTTGGGTGTATTGTTATAGGCTCAGCTGAGTGAAAAAATAGAGGGACAGAAATAACAGGAGGTGTCTCAGAGTTCCAGGAAATAGCCTGAAGAGAGGCCTCTAGGGTGCTAGACCAGTGTATTTACTGTACAGTCATAAGCCCACTCATTAAAAGGCCATTAAGCAAATTAGAAAGTGGGTAACCACTCCTCACAGCCTGTTGTTTATTTTCAGGTCAATGTAGGCTAATAGAGCTTTTTGTTCTTCACAAACACTTCTCACGACACTAACAGATTTCAGTAAAAATCTACTTCATTTATTACCATTTCAGGCTCACTGGAAGAGATAAATAGGACATTAAACATGTACAGAAGTTTAAATTAGCAAAATCCCATCTGTTCCCATCCTTCCTCTAGAAAAGCAGGAGCCTACAATCCATCAGTCTCGTGGCACCAGCCAAGCAATTACGGCTGCTGACACAGTCCTTTCAGAGGGACACGTTGGAGCTGAATGCAAAGTGAGTTTTGGTGTGCAGTGCACGCTCTGGGGAAGGGGGATAAAATCACACAGGCTTTTTTCAGCCCTTTTCCACCTCAATAGAGCATTGAAATGCCAGTTGAGAGGCAAGGAAGATAGTTTGGCTCACCCCAAAAATCCAAAATTACCCAGTTTTACAGCTGAAGCCAACTCTGCTGCAATAATAATGACTTTTCTATGGAGACATAATTGTGGGGTAAAGTAGTTAATATTGCTGACATTACCAACCACACACCAAAATTATCATATGAATGAAACCCACGTGTCAGGTATCACATATGAAGGAGGATTCAGGACTGAAACAGCTGCAGGAATGGGAATTTAAGATGGGCTCTGATAATGATTTACTGCAAACCCAGCAGTCCTCAGTGGGATTGTGCAAGATTTGAGCATGCAGCAAGATCTCAAGAAAAATAAAGCATGTCCACAGTATCAGATCCTTTGTTGGCTTAGTTTTTCTGACAGCTGGGAACTGGGATTAACAATCAGCACCTTTCCAGCACATGAGACACTCTCAGGAGCTGAACTTGAACAGCTCAAGTGCTAACATATTTCATTTCAGTCAGGGAACAAGTAATGTCACTTAGAATTATGATTTCTCAATTTGGGAACCTCTATTTCACTTTCTATAGAAATTTTGATGCATTCAATTAAATAATCTTTTCCTAAGAACAGGATTATGGAATCCTAATGCAACTCTGTTAAGAAATAAATTATATCAAGATGATCTGATTTGCATAGATCTGAGTTGATTTAGATATTTTAGTTCCTCCAATGTTTTGAAGGAGGACTCAAAATCTAGCAGGTCACCTCTGTCAGAGATTTACCTGCATTCTCAAAGGACGAATTAAATTATACATCTTTAGGTATTAGGACAAAATAAGAGGAGATAACCTTGAGGCAGGACAGGTTTAAAGGCAGAAGAGGACTGGGAGAGATGGGCCTGGGGTAGCTCACAATAAGTTTCATGGGGAACTGGAGTGACAGGACAAGGGAATGGCTTCAAATTGAAAGTGAGTAGGTTTAGATTAGAAATTAGAAAGAAATTCTTCCCTGTGAGGGTGGTGAGGTCCTGGCACAGGTTGCCCAGAAAAGCTGTGGCTGCCCTATCCTTGGATGTACCTAAAAATTGATGAAGACACCCACAATGTTTGAAATACCTGTAAAGTTTTTATTATGTTTTTATTTAATAATAAAAAAAATTTATAATAGCCTCAATGTGAAGGAATGTCAGGGTCAATAGTCAAGGATATAGTAGCTATGAGTACCCCAATTAGTAGTTCTGCTATAGTATTTTTCTCTTCTGAATTTATGATTTCCTCAACAACGCAGTCACGATGTTGGTTCCCTCCCTCCAGTGCTTTCTGAAAAAAGGAAAGTTGCAAACAGATGAAGCTCTGACTGTTTCCAGATCTTTAATCCTGACTCACACGCCAGAATGATAATTCTGCTGTTTGGATCTTTTTCCCTCCAGAATTCCCAACCATTTTACAATCCAGCAAGCAGGGAAACAACTCCTCTTTGTAACCCACCAATGGAAGAGTCAAAATTTCATTGATCACAACTTCTTTGGAGCACGTTTGAATTACCATTCAACTGAATGATGGTTACAGCAATTACCTAAGGGGAAGGTGGTGAGTAAATCAGTAAATCAGGCTGTCTTGATACTTAAGACAGGCAAGCTTTGGCTCCCTACAGAGGAAAGGGAATGGGAGAGAGCAGTAGGAATTTTATTAAAATAATTATGGAAGAATTGTAATTTTGGCAACTTCACCCCATAGTAAATGATAGGAAAATAACCATCATTCTTATCAGGCAGCAGATTTAACTTCCATGTTTTTTTCTTCTTTGACAGATTGGAGAGAAAGTGACATCACTGTGGGAAGCAGGAGATACAAAAACTTCAGTCATGCACGGACAGAAGATGTGGCAATACCTCTGATGAAGGAGCAGGTGGAATCCATTTATTGAAACCTTTCTACATCTGAACAAATCACCCAAAGTTGCATTTGTTGCCTCTGAAGAGCTGGAATTTAAATCAGTTGTGGAAGCACTGGCCTGTGGCAATGATGCCTTAAGGTGCCTGAGACCTCAGATTGACAAAACACCAGACCTTTAAGAGACCCAAGTTCTTTTGGACCACCAAACAGACTCCCAAAGGGCATCTCCAGCTGCACTGATGTTTTTGTTGAGCTGCCTTAGTTGAGGTTACAGGCAACAGAATCAATAGACTTAATGTGTAATTCAAGCCTTCCTAACGTAGGAAGTGAATCAGAGGAATTGTTCTCCCGCCATTCTGTGCACCCAATGTCCTCCAGCTACAGCAGAATCTCAGATAACTCGGTTCAGCACAGACACTGACACTGTAGGCATCTGAATTTAGTGTGGATGAATCCTGCTAGGATTGAACTCAGGCACTTTAAATATCTCCTGCTGAGCCATGGTGACAGGGGAACTGAGCTCTAACACCACCGTCCTGGCTCTGGCCTGCTGATATTGGGCTCCTTTGTTTTTGTTACTGCCTGTTATCCTTGGTGGATATCCTGTGATTAATATGGAAAAGTGTAACCGCTGCTGTGATTAACTTTTCCAATTCTAGGGTTTGGCTCAACAGTATCAGTTTTTCTGCCAGCCCCAAGCAAATATTAAAGACGTGCTGGAAATGATGACATACCCCATAAAATACTGAGCTTCTGTTTCATATAAACCGCATCTGAATTGAAAATATTGGTCTTCTTAGATAGACACTATATTTCTTCCCTCTGCCTTGCCACAAGCAGGCTCAGGGAGATAATGACCCTGGCCTTAGAAGGCCACATTACTCACCTTGAACAGTAGCAAGTAATGCAGTTTCAGTTCGCTAACAGTCCTGCTTCCCAGGCCTAAATTACCTGGCAAACATAGATGGATGAGCAAATGGTCTTCAGCAGGAATTCATTCTCCCTCCTGGAGCTTTGCATGTTTGTGTCTTTGTGTGTTTGAGTCTTCCTTCTTCCCAATGATTACTAAAAAAAACTCCCTTTTTTCCTCCCCACAATAGCACAGTTCTGCTATGAACTGGAAGATGGATACCTAATCTAAGATGAATGCAATGCTAAAGGGAAAAACCTTCTGATTACTTTGTGGAAGAAGAGAGAAATGATTGAGAGTGTCAGAATCCCTTGTCTATTCCCCCGAGAGCAGCCTAAAAAATCCATACTCCCTTACATCATTTGAATGCATTTTTTTCAAGACTTTTTCTGCTGTTCCGTCACACTTACAAAACCCAGAGCAAGAACTAAAATAGTTAGTAAATAGTGTTGAAGAGCAAGTTTGGAAGGGGATGCAAATTTAGGAATTTCAGAACTTGCAGGCATTGTTCAATCCTGTGGGTGAACCTCAAGCACACAGACTACTCTATGGAAGAGGCAGAGCCTGAGGAAGTGTTATTACTATTATTATTTTTATTAATAATAATAATAGTAATAATAATAATTTTTTTTTTGTTTGTTTTTTACTTTATTTCAATTATTAAACTGTTCTTATCTCAACCCTTTACCTTCTTCTGATTTTACCAATCAAACTGTGAGAGAAAAAGTGGGCAACTGCCTGCCTGGTACTCGTGTCTGGGGTTAAACCATGGCAGTCAACTCTTCACTTTTCTCCTTCTTAAGTGGAAATATGTAAAGAAGTATCTCCTACAACAGCACCTATTTTTGGCAGCTGGCCAGGTAGCTCTGAGACTGCAAGGCAAGGTCTCCACACTGTGAAAGCAGAACTCTGCATGCCAGTGCTGGCAATCCTCTTAAAAAAAAATCTTAATTCCCAGCAATTATGCCCAAGTTGTCACCCAGCTCACCCCTGGCAGTCATGACTTGCAGCAGGAGTTAAATGCCCAGCCTGCTCAGAGGTTGGTTTCACTGCTATAACTCAATGGACTTTTCATCACATTTATTGCAATCGTCTCCTTTGGATTTTCTCTAAAAATAATGAGAGCCAAATTGAAAATACAACGAGAGCCGTGGTTATCAGAACATCCTTCTTATCTCAGAGCTCTGGGATCAGTTATACGACTACAAAATCTGATGTGTGCTGAAAACTCAGTCCATTAATGTATACTGGGGGTATCCATATAAATCCCCTGCTCCAATCATGTTCAGATAAACAGCTTGAGGCTGCATTATTTTATTTTTAAAGACATGGCTTTGCTGTTCAAACACAACCAGCAAAACCTGTCCTTGCTGCTTAATTTTCCTCCTTTAGCTGCCAGGAATGTTTTAGTAGGGGTCATATTTTGATTACAGTGACTATTAGGGACAGAAGGAAATGTTGGTTCATACCTGTTTAGCACCACCAGCAGATTGAAAGCCACATCTTTTTCTCCAGAATTTCAGCATGGAAAAGTTTGATGTCTAAAAATTTTTTTTAAAAACTGTAGATTTTTCCACATGAGATAAAAAATACTGTCTAGTATTATCAGTCATATTTCATTAGTGTGAAGTATATTTTATTCAATAATTTCTGCACAATAGAAAGGACTCCATACAATGGTAATGTTAAGATATTCATTTAGAGGGAAATTTAAAGGAGTGTTTTCTTTATTAAAAGGGAAACATTTTGACTTTGTCAGAACTATAAGATGAAGTGATGATGGTTCATTTTATCATTTTCATGTTAAAAATGCCACAGAAATAGGGCACATTTCTTTGAAGTGTTTAGATTAAATTGCACTTTCTGCTGAAAAATTGTCTTGTCAATTCTACTTGTGGCTGCTTTTCCTTCTCCTTTTCATCTTTTTATCCTATGTATGTAAGGTTGCCAAGCCATCCTTTCCACTCAAAACTACCCAGTTTTGGGGTATGGATTTCAGGGGGGAAGAGGAATAGTTTCTAGTGTGGTTACTGATACAGCAGCACATTGCATGATGTAAGCAAAGATTTGCACTTTGAATTTTATTGAACTCAGGGCAGATAGACCAATTCTGATTCTTAATTTACAGTGCCCTGACATGGACCTGGAGCTCTGTCTCAAAATAAGAATCACAGAATGTTTTGGGTTGGAAGGGACTTAAAATCTCATTCCATCCCCTGCCATGGGCAGTGACACCTTCCACTATCCCAGGTTGCTCCAAGCCCCATCCAACCTGGCCTTGGACACTTCCAGGGATGGGGCAGCCACAGCTTCTCTGGGGAGTCTGTGCCAGGGCCTCACCACCCTCGCAGAGAAGAATTTCTTCCTAATATCTAAGCAGAACCTTCCCTCTTTCATTTCCAAACCAGTGTAATCTGTAAGTAACATTGTTCATACCCACTTCAGCCATATTTGCAATATGGGCCAACTTCAGACAAATTTAACAGAGAGGCAGAAGTCACAAACATTATATTCATAAACACTTTGTGGAAATAGCCTAATGAAGGAGAGAGAAGTGTTAATGTCCCTGCTCAGAGAGAAATTGCTCCATTAACTGAGTGCTTTGCAGACACCAAGGGATCCCTTCAGGATCCATAAGTCCAGGAGAAACCTTTGGCACTTTGGTTTCTTATGAACCATTTACCAAAAAAGCCTAAGACAAAACAGTTCCCCAGATGCTTCTATTTATACAGCAGACAGGTTGGCTAATCCTCAGAGTGTCAGGAGTCTCATATTCACATTTCCACAGTTGCATAAAAATATAATTAATATTGATCTATAAAGTTAAACAATAATGTACTCCTAAAATTGCCTGGAAAATTAAGGCATTGCAAACAACATTCACAAATTCATAGTGGAAAGTTAGGGAAGTGTCAGGGGGGTCAAATAATCTTCAGGATCTTTCCAGTGTTTGCAACCCTTCCACATTCACCAGGATGCCAGTTCATCCAGTGAGATCTTGCCATGAGCAGCACCTCTCTGTGCATGGAAAACCTGCAGCACCCTCACTCTGATGGGTTAAAGGTGCATAATTTAGCAGATCAATATGACTTTGTTTGCCCAGGCAAACTGTGTGACCTGTGCTGACTGCAATTCTCACTGATACACCAGGGTAAGACTATGGCACTGCAAGAATAACATAAAATTACAGAATGGTTTGGGGTAGGAAGAGACTTTTGGAGATTTTCTTGTCCAGCCCCATGAAATGAATAACAGAATCATAGAATGTCCTGAGTTGGAAGAGACCCACATGGACTATTGAATCCAAATCCTGCCCCTGCACAGGACACCCCAAAACTCCCACCATGTGCCTGAAAGTGTTGTCCAACGGCTTCTGATAGGAACCATAGGAAAATGAAGGTTGATGGGCAAAAGAATGCTGAAGGTTAGAAATATTTAACTATTGGATGTATTTGTTCACAAAGGCAGGCTATAGAGCTCAACAGATCATTTCTAGCATTCCTGGAATATTCTGAGATTGCAGAGGAATGGCACCAAGACAAAAGAGTGGGTGAGAAAGCATGATAGAAAGTCTTAATTTTAAACCCATTTCATGCACAGTACTGTACAAACACCCATAGGAAATCCCAGTGCAGATTTTGCAATGGCAAAACTCATCAGGCCTTTCTGCCTGCATTTGGACATAACTCCCCTTCTTTTCTCTGCAAGTTTCTACCTCACTTTGGCATAAATTCATAAATGATCAGGCAGCAGACCTGAAAGAAATGCAAGAATTTCACGCAGTTTTACATGAAATGAATAATTTACATAGTTTTACATAGTTTGACAAGAGATGCATGGTTCAATCCTAGAATTCATCATCAGAGGCTGTCATGTAAGGATGTGTACAGAGACTCAGAAAGGGTTAGGACCAATACACAGAGAAAAGGTGGTTCAGGAGTTGTGAAGTCTGGTGACTCAGATCAATCAGCTTCTTGAGCAGGTGTAAATCTCTGCTTTATACAGAGGGTAACGTTAATGTAGACTTGCCTTGTTTCTGATGCCATTTCCATCAACATCCATTACATTCTCCTCTCAGAGACTGAATGTTGGGCAAGAGGGACTGCTGCCTGATCCAGTTGAGCAGCTCTCACACAGTTTTATTTGCAAATACAATCCTTGGAATTAAGAGAAAGAAGCAATTTTATGAGCAGAGGCAGCATGACAGCACTAGGAGCAATTGTGAAATTTTTTCCACTAAAAAGCTGAAAATTAAGAGCTCTGTTGTTTGCTTTCTAGCAGCTAAATGTTCACATTTCAGTTGGAAGCTAATTAAAGAAAAAGAA
Source organism: Monarcha castaneiventris obscurior (assembly GCA_026261815.1). Taxonomy (NCBI): domain Eukaryota; kingdom Metazoa; phylum Chordata; class Aves; order Passeriformes; family Monarchidae; genus Monarcha; species Monarcha castaneiventris. The sequence goes on along the minus strand of JAMPIT010000885.1, from coordinate 2,309,082 downwards.
ATCAATAAAATTTGCTGGTGAAACAGTTGTTTTCCAAAAAAACACACATTGTCCAAAAATAAATCGCTTTTTCTTGCATAAAATAGGAAAACCCAAACCAAATCAAACCAGAAGAACTACCACACACATTTGTTTCATTTAAATACCATAATGAAATAATGACAAATTTACACTTCACACCCCTCTCTAAATGAGTGTTGAGAAAATATGCAAAAATTAAATAGCCACTTTTTCCAGGCAACGGGGAGCTGATGAGAGACGGCCAAAATGGCTTCACAAAGGACAAATTGCACCTGACTAATCTGGTTGCTTTCTTTAATGGAGTGACTGGAGGATAAGGGAAGAACAACTGATTTAATCTACCTCAGCTACTGTAAAGCCTTTGCCACAGTCAAACACAGCTTCCATGTTATTGAAATGTAGAGATTTGATTTTGGTGGATGGATTATTCGAGGGGTAAGGAGTTGCCTGGATGACTGCATCCAGCTGGAATGGGTGTCCTGTGAAGGAAAGTTGAGGGAGTTGGTCTTGTAGCCTGGAGAAGAGAAGGCTCCAGGGAGACCTTATTTTATAGAAATGTGGAATCATAGAGTCATAAATCACAGAATCGTACAGTCATAGAGTATGTTGAGCTGGAAGGGACCCATAAGGATCAGCAATTCCCTTTCCTGGCCCTGCACAGGACAATTCCAAGAATCCTGCCCTGTGCTCGAATGCATTTTCCAAACACTTCTTGAGTTCTGCCAGGTTTGCTGCTGTGACCACTTTGCTGGAGAGCTGCTGCAATGCCCAGCCACCCTCTGGGGGAAGAAACTTTCCCTGATGTCCAACCTAAACCTCCCTGACACAGCTTCAGGCCATTGCCTCAGGTTCTGTCACTGTCACCACAGAGCAGAGATCAGTGCCTGCCCCTCCTCTTCCCCTCACGAGGAAGTTGGAACTGCAATGAGGTCTTCCCTCAGTTTCCTCTTCTCCAAGGTGAACAGACCAAGTGACCTCAGCTGCTCCTTGCATGGCTTCACCTCCAGACCCTTCACCATCCTCATGCCCTCCTTTGGATGCTAAGAGTTCTGTATCTTTCTTACATTGGGGTGCCCAAAACCTCTCACAATATTCAAGGTGAAGCCGCCCCAGTGCAGAGCAGAGCAGAGCAGAGCAGAACAATCCCCTCCCTTGCCTGGCTGCTGATGCTGTGCCTGATGGCCCCAGGACAGGATGGGCCCTCCTGGCTGCCAGGCCACTGCTGGCTCATGTTTAACTTGCCATGGACCAAGACCATTTTCAGTGGTCTTTGGGATATCTCAGGGCTCTCATTTGGCTTCAAAATGGCACCTACTGACTCTGTAAGAGAGTGACCACCTCAGCTACTCTTATAAAACTTTTCTATATATTATTATTATTATAGAGTTTCTCCAGTCAAAAGGAATTCATGTTATTTAGGATGCAGGGAAGGTGTATCAGTTTTGCACAGTAGAGGTTTTAACTGGAAACACCAGTGACATTGCTAGAAAGCCAGCAATTTTTATTTTCTAGGTGGCTGGAAGAAAACAATTAGAAGATAATAATCTTTTAACAGTTCTTTAAACTCTTTAAAACTTTTCAAAAGTCAGCAGCCCAAAGAAGCCATCCTAGGAGTTATTAGAGCTCAGATGCCAAAGGCATCCATTTCAACACTTCGTGAATCCCATGGTTTAGGAATTTGCTCAGGACTTTGTACTTAATGCTGTATGAGCAAAGAAGCAGAAGAAGCAAAGGCTGTGCTGGACTCCTGCTGAGGTGGAGTTTTACAGTGAACAGAAGATGGATAAAATTAATGGATAGCACTGAGAGGCTAAAATGACTTGGTGAAGGAGCATAGCTATGGGATCTCAGAGGCCACACCAGGTGGGAGCATCCAACCACCCAGCTTGGTAATTAGGATCCTAAATTTTTGCATGTTTTGCACTCTCACAATTGAGATAATTCTGCAATGGCAACAGCAGAAAATTTTTTTTTTAGTCTCTTATCATATGGTCTCACTGTCTGGCTCTCACTCTTTCTACACTGATATTCAGCTTTAATCTGTCCAGGATTTAACATGCCTCAACATCCAAATTCCTGGAAAATATTTTTCAAAGAGATGCAATTTTCACATCTCAAAGCCTGCTGAAATCTGAGGCTGCACCTCTCTGCAGAATGCCAGGCTCACTCCAAGATGAATCAATGTTATTCCTAGACACAGACAAACGTGGAAAACATGCACAAACAGGCTGTGCCTAGAGCAGGGAAGCTGTTGAAGTTCATTTTCTACTTGATTTGGGTCCTAAATTCTTGGCTATTTCATAAAGCATAAGGGCTGATTAAGTCTTTTTCTGATGTTTGGGATTTTTACAAAGCCCTTTCCCTGGATGGATTCTCTAATTAAGAATGAAAAGATGTTGCACCTTTCTCTGAACAGGGGCATTGGCAGGCTCTCTCTTCTCTCTTGTCACCTTGTCCTGTGATTTTTGAATCTCTGTCATTTTGGCTCCTCTGTCAAATATGTCTGGCCAAATTTGTTAATTGTGGACATAAATTGGTCAAGAAGACTGAAAGAGAAGAATTAGGCATTCTTTTCTAGATTTATTTTTGGAATTTCCTGATTTATGGAGGTCTAACTTTGAAAGAAGTCATTTCCTCATGGAGTAGATACATGAGCTGATGCATGAAGTCCAGCAAGAGTCAGATATAGAAGAGGAAAACTGATGGAACTCGATTCCTTAGGTGATAAATTCACATTGTTCCATTAAAATAAATAGTCTGGGAGATTCTAGCTGTGAAACCTTAATATAACTACTAACTCCCACATGCCCAACCATCTGACAAAACTAAGGAACAATCTTTCTTTAAGATTTGGGTGCATTCCCAGCACACTTTAGGAAATAAAGTAAGATGTCTAAGTTGGTTGCCATCTCTGTCAGGCATCTCCAGAGGATATTTTAGATCAGCTGCACTAAAACACCTGCTGGAAGTGCTCATCTTTCTCTTCTGAGTATTTGGGAAACCTAGGTAACTAACTTAGGCTAGGCACATCAAAATTAGTTATCCAAAGTTAGGTGAGATAACTCTCTTCTAAAGCAGTCACCATTTTATAACAATCCACCTTAGTATGCACAGGAACGTGGATACTTCAGGGCAAGAAATTCAATACAGGTGCTAAGAACAACAATTTATCAGCCTGTTATCTGTGACTTAGAAGGAGTGAACGTTGCTATTTGTGTCTGAGCTCCCCTGAAGAAAAAAATTTATAAGCAATTTATTTTGTACAGGGAGAAGTGGTGTCCTGGCACAGCTTGAGGGGATGACAAGGATCGTAATATATAAATAATACATTCTCTAAAGATGAAATATTTAGAGGGATTAAAAATGCAATAAAAGTCCAGAAATAGCTATTTTTCAGGCATGAGAAGGGAATTTTGCATTCACCTTTTTTATATACACAGATTAAATGTGAAGCCTGATTCACCACCCCGTTACTGAGGTTTTAGTCTCCTGTTGAGTGGAGTCCTTTAGCACGTGGTGAAGTTAAGAATGTGTGTGACACCACTGATGGAAACAGGTGGAGTCTTTTTACTGACTCTGACTTTGCAGTAAGACAGGTCTAAAAGGCTGTTCAAGATGTCCTGTAGTCCAGTCATGTGGTTCAGCCTGGGGACTGTGGCTCCTGAGAATTTTTTAATTAGCAGGCGATTTGAAAAACAAACATAAGTAGTTTAAACACTAATATGCAAGGAAACACACTGAAGGGAAAGGGTTTAAAAGTAATGAGTGAACTTTCAGTAACAAACGTCCTTAATTGAGTGGATTGATAAAACACTTTGGCAACACAGCATAAAGCAAATTCTGTTTCACTCCCCAGAAAAGATAACCCTCCAAAGGCTTCACTGAGCTGTTCCACCTCTCAAAATGATCTCATAACTAATTTTTATGTAGATGGCCAGTCTATCAAAATCACCAGTGATCAAGATTCAACCACCTCATAGACAGCATTCCGTGGTACTTAACCATCCTCAAAAACTGTGAGATTTCATTTAGGTCTAACTAAATTTTTTCAGTCACATCTTTTCTTTTGATTTTCCTTATTTCTAGCAAAACCAATTCCATCTCTTTCAATGTTTCCTTAAAGGCCATGTGTTGTAGACCTCTGATCACTCCTAGTGTTGCCTCCTGGTCCTTCTCCAGCTGATTTACAATTTTATTGGATTTCAGTGCCCAGAAATGAATGCAGATGCTCACCTGATAGGTTTCCAGTGCTGAGGGGACTGGAAGGAGCAGCTCTGATGTCCTCCCTTCCTTGTGACAGCCTGACACTGATTCCTGTTAAGCCTTTGATCCACTCTAATCCCGCAATCCTTTGCTAACAAACTGCTGCCCAGACTGTCACTTCTTTACTTGTATCTCCTCAATTCCAAACCAATGGAAATTATTCACTCTGTCACCATCCACTCGAGAGCAGACAGTATCCAGCATCTGGTATAACAAGCTTCTTGTCTCAGTGGTCATCCTGGAAATACCTACCCATCCTAAAGGTCAATGTTATTCCTTCCTACAGGAGGTAACTCAAGTGGGAAGGTTGATTCAGTTCCTGGAGGAGTCAGTGTTCATCAGCTTCAAGGGATACAGATGATCAAATGAGACCAAAGGCTTCACCTTTTGGTGATTCACACAGAGTTAAGTCCAAACTCAATTGTGTTGTTTTGTTCTTGTCTTATTGAATCACGTCCTTTCTTTCTTGTACTGGTTCACCCAAGGTGATTTGGAATTCTAATGTTGGTCTCCAAAGCATTTCCACCCTGATCTTGGGAAACATGATCCATTTTTAACCAGCCAACGGAAGAAATGCACAAAGTTACTGACAGACCCAGCAGACCACTACAGCATCCACATATTCATTTTGATAAAGAATCACTGCTACCTCTTTCCACTCTGCAGCAATTTCATCAGGGGTTCTGAAGGGAGGAGAACATTTCTCTGAGCTGATCAGGCAAGAAATAAATAGAGTGCCCAGGATACACCCTAGAAATGCCTTTGCTCTCTCATCTCTGTCTCCTTGCAGCTGACTCCTGTGGCACAGGGGACGATGCATATCATGAACACAGTGCCCTGGATTTAAGCACTCCATAAACAATGATATTCCTTTAGAAGGGAAAATAATAGCCTTGGCACTGTCAAACATATGTATTTTAAACCAGTCATATAGAAATAAATCTCATTTTATCAGTACTGGAGTCCTCTCCTGTGGTACTTAATCACGGCCCCCATGGCAGCTGTGCCAGCGAAGGGCTGCAGAGCTGGGCCCAGAGATGGCAGTCACAGGTTGGTGCTGTTTTATTATTCATTTTTAGGCAGTCAGTAAATTACAGAGGAGAGATAGGAGCCCCATTTTATAAGGCAATAACAGCCTGGATTTTAGCAGAGAACAAGTCATTTTGTCTGGATTTCAGGCAATAAATCAAGGCCCAGTTGTTCAGCTATTATTTATAATATTTTATGGATATTGCCAAATAATTCAAAACTGTGATTAATACAACCCACTCCAGAAGCTCCACATTGTGCCAAAGCAAATTACCAAGGGTCTGTTTGAGCAGGGAAAGATGACATAGGAGAGATATCCATACCCTATTCTTTCTTCCTAGGGTAATAGATCAATCTTAAACATCCAAGTATCCTTACATGTTTCTTCTTCTGAGGGGACTCCACCCAACAGCCCTGAAAAATGAGAATTCTCATGAAGACACTGGTCAGGGACCTACTGAATTTGTGGCTTTAAGGATTTATCTGATTGCTCTGAGGGGGCAACTCATCCTGTTGCTTTCAGTGGCACATCAGAGGTCTGCATGTTTTCCTCAGACTTCGTCAGCTATGTTTGCAAGGGTCATAATTCCAGCTATTCTCTTCCAGCAGAACTTGCAGTTGTGGAGAGAAGTGCAAAATTTATTCCAAAGTCCAAACACACATATGCAAAGAGTGATAAAAAGCTTGTAGAAATCATGGGCAATCAGTCTTGCTCCAGATGACAGCAATACCTGGCTGAGAATATCCATGGGTGATGGAAGAACAACCCTGTATTTACTGCTTGAAACTTGCAGGTCTAGGATAAATTTTAGCAAACTGGTACCTGGTCTTTCTTCTGCCAAAATGTTCAGAGATTTCTGCTTGGATATGTTTTATACTCAGTACCCATTTGACCACTGAATTAAATTTTTTTTTTCACTTCCCAGTTCACCTCAAAATTTCTTCAGTGCTCAGCTATGCACAGATTTTTATCTGCAGGAAATATAACTTTAAAGACACTTTCCAAAGCTATTGCATTTACTTTTTTTTTAGTGAATACTTCAGTGCTTTCAGGATTAAGGCTTGTGCATTGACTGAAAATGCAATAATTACAGTCAGTCAGTAATTCCTTTCCCTTCTCTCTGTTTTTCCTCCCTCCTTATTCATAAATCAGAACAGACAATATCTTGAATTAAAAATTTCCCATGTAAAAGAATCATTCTCTTAATTTACTGTTTTTATGGTCCCTCCATGCTGCTGGAAAAGTGGAGGAGAACCCAAATGGAAAAATGAGGAGGTCAAGCACATCCTGATGCATAAATCTACCTCATTATCAGGAAGTATCAATTCAAATATGCAACTTGAACAATTTGAAAATTTTTCCATTATTTTCCTTCCTGTTTTGGTGAATTTCTGAACAAAGCAGCCTCAATGCATTGTTCTGCAGCAGGGACTGTGATCCCTCCTTGGCCAAATAAACAGCTGGATAACAAGGGATGATTTTCCACTTGTACTTTGGAACATTCTGGAGAATGAACTGGCAGGATAGAGGGTGCCCAGAGGGGCTCCAGAAAATCCTGGTTTCTGGGGCATTGCAGTCACTTCATTACTTAAGGTGAATAAATAAAGACATTCCTGCTTCAAGTACATGAAGTAGTTTTATTCAGAAACTTTGCCATAATTCATCAGAACTAGATCAAGTATCTGTCTCACATGACACATCCTCAATTCAGTTTCTGAAATATTAGAGAAGGGGGTTAAAAACATAGGATTTTTTTTCGTGAGCTATAGATATGTGTATATATTTTAGATGTTTTATAATTATATATATATATATACATAAAAAGTCTATGTATTACATATAAGTATTCATACACATTGAATAACAGTTATAGTCTAAATGGATATGTGATATAATTATGTATAATATACAATCATATTTTATTTAAGAGTACTTGTATTATAGATATATATTTTTAAAGAATCATAGCATATTTTTATTAGTTTATTGCCTGTTAGTATCTGAAACTTTTTCCTTGGAGAATTTTACATTTTTGTTTATTTAGGTAAATATGGAAATAAATATTTTTTTATCCTGATCTTAAATTCCAGCATGTATTTTTCCTCTAAACAGGCTAAAAACAATCATCAGTGCAGGGAAGCCTATGGCACCAAATCCTGCAAAGAGAATCGAAGCCTTTAGCAAGAGTAATTACACTTGTTCCATTTTCCCAGCTAATGGCTTAATTGGCCTGGAACATGTGATGCTTACAGGAAAAAATCATCATTCTTAAAAGTGACTTTTCCATCCAGCTCTTTCTGTCATTTTGTGTGTTCTCTTGGGCACAGAAGTGGAAGTTACTGCTTTTTGTCTTACAGAAATCTATGCCACACTTAGAATTCACAGTTGTTGCCTGTTTCTGTTGCAACTGTGTGCCTGTTATTAGGACTGCAGCATTCCTAAAATTACAGCTATGAAATAAAATCACGGATCTACCTTTATTAACAGCACAGAAGAATTCTGCTGTGAGAAGGGATTGGCATTTGCTCCTTCTAATTTCATATACATGGGATACCTGGTTTCTTTTGAGCAAGTTTGAGCTCTAGTAGCAGGGGTTGGCCTCTTTGCCCTCCTCTGAACACCTAAACTACCTGTACATAACAAGATAATGATCCCAGAAAAGACAATTTTTCAGCATAGATACTTTAATCAACTCCCAAGAAAGTTTAGGCATTCAAATCCATCCTTTTCTCAATTTTAAAATTTTCTTCATTTCCTATCTTCTTTTTTTACCATCTATTCAGTTAAACTAGAAAGCAAATAACAGAGGTTTGAAATTTTCTGATAGAACAATTTTCCATTTGAAAATGACAATACAACAGAATGTATATGGAGCTGTAACCACTACAGCTATTTTTTAGAGGTTATTACCTGCACACCTTATAACAGGATTATTGCTTTGACTATAATAGAGGTGCCTTGGACCCTGACCTAATATTAACCAGCCAACCCTGCTTTTCCTGGGGGATTGGAGCAGATGACCTCATGAGGTTTCTATAACCTGAGTTAATATAGATATATCCAAGTTTAATGCTACTGCAATAAGAAAGCAGTTAAAATATTGGAATCGTTTTCTCTGGAGTCATAAGGTTTTGATTTTTCGACAGATTACTTGCTTGAAACTAAATTTGAAAATGCCCTAATCCTTGTGGTACTCAAAATCCATATTGAATAGGTTTCATAGACAAACCTATCACTCTTTTATTCTTTCTGTGTATTATTCCTGGCATAAATAGACAGATGTAATTTAGCATTAAAGGATTTAGGATGTGGTTTATCATGACCTTTGAGTACATTCAATAGGAGAAAACACAAAGCGTTGGACTACACTTTAACCTAAGAGAAGGCAGCAAAAGTCAGTGCACTAAATGGACATCAAGAACAAGAAGATTGAAGCTGTGCCAGGTAAATGGAAACAAAATGTATGATACTGGTATTCAACAATATTCATCAGTATAACTTCCATGGGCTGTGGATTTCAGCACCATTCTGTGCCCTTAAACACAGATTGTATGTCTTTCTGCTTAAAAATACATCTTCCACCTTAAACCCATACTGCTGGGTTATACTCAAAAACTGTGATATTTTATTTTTTTATGTATAGTATTTTTTGCTATATGATGTACCAGAGTGTGGCTACTTATGATTATGGTCTCTGTTACCTCCAAAAAGTGCTCTTTCCTTGAAACATAAATACCTACTTGCTCAAATACATGGAGACCATTCATCTACCTGAAAAAAAGTTCATGCAAAAAGAAGAACACTTTGGGTTTTTTGAGCCATTTCTCCCACAACAACTTCCCTCTTTTTATAGCCTTTCTTCTGCTCCAAGTTATTATTATTCTCACACCGTCCCGTATTTCACACCACAACATGTTTATTGGCAGCAATGTGCGATGTCCCAGGCAGCACAGGAATCCACAATTTACTGACTCCTTTTCCCTCCAGTGAGCATTAAAAGATGTTCCAGTTGATCTCACGATCCTCCTTGGTGGCCTTTGGGCTCACCTGAGTGGCATCTTGTCCTGTGGGTCACCTGAGATTCAGGCTAAAGCGCTGAATTGAACTTGTCCAAAACTCATAACTCTCTGTGCTTGCCTGATACTTTTAATTTATCTGAGCTCTGCACGGGTTGTGTCTACACTGAGGAAAAACTCTGACTTTCATCCTGAGTAGCATCCTTGAACTATCAGGTTGGTTGCTTATTTATATAAATTCTCAGGCAGCCCCTGCAATCAAAACCAGCCGGGGACTCTGATGATGCTTTCAACCTTCTCATTTCGCAAATTCCCCAGGAATTTCCACTTGGTGGAAATAGGTTCAGAAAGGCTGGTGTGTCTTGGATAATTTGGTGAGCTCATCTCAGTGACAGGGAAAGCTGAAGAGCTGAAGAGTCTGCTGGACTCCCTTGGCTCTATCATAACTTATCATAAAAGGACCGTAAAGGTGGTTAGAGGGAGGGAATGCTCCTCTTATGAGGAAAGGCTGAGAGAATTGAGATTGTCCATCCCAGAGAAGAAAACTGTTCAAGACCAGGTTGGGTGGGGCTTTGAACAACCTGGTCTAGTGAAAGGTGTCCCTGCCCATGGCAAAAGGTGAAATGAGATGACCTTTTAAGTCCCTTCCAACCCAAAGCATTCTATGATTCTATGATTCCATGATTCTGCGGTTCTATGATTCTGTGATTCCATAAATCCACATCCTTGAGGGCAAGATTGGAAGCTCCACATGGCAGCACGGGAGATCGATGTAGTCTACAGGACAAAAAAAATTCCTCCGACCAAATGCAGGCATCCCCTGTGAGACAAAATAAATTGCACCTGATAGCATAGGGTTAAAATGTTTCTAAAATCATGGTAGTTAAGACAGGTCTTGGGAACGGGAGCAGGCATTGTCTTTGCTAAAGTCATGTTAACCTTTACCTGGTGTACCCACATGTATGGTAGATAATGAAGTTAAATGCGATGATTGCTTAGTAAATAATCATTTAATTATTACAAGAATCATGGGGAAGGGACGACAATCATGAGGAACGTTGTGGGGAGGGGGCTTAAACCCATGCTTGGGTGGAAACAATATACACAATAGAACAATATCAAGTTGATGATTAACATATGATTATACCACACTTATGTAAGGAAAGAGTATAAAAATGTATCTTGCGGGTAAATAATGGACAACACACACGATCAATGTGATCCAAGTGAAGCCGTTTATTCCGAAAACCCCAGGTATTCTTATACCCTAAGTGACAATACTAAAAATAAGTCATAAGATAAGTTTTCTCACAGTGCTTTTCCCACACACAGTTTCACACAGTTTTCTCTATACTAATTAGTGCTCTGACTCCCGTATCAGAAGGCTACAATAATAATTTCTTCTGCCAAACTCCTTTCCAGACACCTGGGAGTTAAGCTCCCTTTCTCACAGATGTTGTACAAACGGCCTTGGGAAAGGAATGCAGAGGCCTATTGCTTTCTAAATGCAGAGGCTTATTTCTCATCTAACAAGTTTGGATTGCTCACTGTCTACTTACGTACTATATGTATATATATATATGTCTACATATAGGACATAGTATTTCTCCACAAATCCCCCCTCTTTCCTGTGAGCAATCCAAACCTGGTTTACTGTTTTTTCTACTGATTTTATCAAACACTTAACAATACATGGTAATAACACACTTACGAATATAATAACTGCTAAAGCTATCGGTCTCATCTTAACAAACTATTAACCATCCCTTAATATCTCAGCTTGTTTTACAATGCTACTACCATTAACTACGTTTTTACGCGCTAAGTTTCTTGCTAACTTATATACCAGATAACCTAAAATACGTTGCTCAAAAGTTTCTATAAGCTGCAAATCCTGAAAAAGGTTAAACTGTCTACGTAAAGCTGGTGGCAAAGGTTGGGCTGGGTCAGGGTGCCTATGGTTTGGTCCCAAAAAGGCACAAAGAAAATCAGCCAAGCTATATCGCTCTAATTGTCCTGCACAAGCGGGATCGATTGTTGTTGATGTTTGTCGACGGACCACTCTCCACGTTTCTCTGTTACATCCTGGACAACGCACACACACCCACAGTCTGCAAGCCGTGCCGTGTGTAGCACACGCGTCAAACGCCTGGTTCTGTAATGCCCTGTTGTTTAAGAAGCGGGGTCCATGCTCTTCTACTATTATCTGCAAGTCTGCTAACAAACCAGATGCGTCTGTTGGAAACGTGTAATGCAAATCAAGTTGTCTCAGCAGTGGTGTCAGTGTCTGCTGGTATCTGGCTAACTGGCGTTGTAGGTGAGCTGGATCTCTGGATAGGTGCGCTGGATTCAGCATCAGAATGATATGGCTTAATCCATCTTGCTGGTATCCAAAGCAATCCGTCTCCTGTAAGCAAACACATATATCCTCTTCCTGTTAATTTGACCGTGGCAGGCCCTTTCCATTCCCCTGTTTTCGGGTCTCTGTATCTCACTAGGATCCCATTATCCCTCTGGCTTACTGAACTAGAACCTGGCCGAAGTGCCAAGCTGTGTACCAATATCGGCGGTTCCTGACTGTCCTTTGCCAATCTCAGATAATTAAGTACATACAAGGCTTTATGCAACTTCTCATGTGGAGACATACCTGCAGTTCCCCCCTTTTGTTTTAACAGCAAACTTTTTAACATTTGATGTGCACGCTCTATAATGGCTTGACCAGTAGGAACATGTGGAATGCCAGTGTCATGGGTAATACCCCAAAGATTACAAAATCGAGCAAAGCGCAAGGATCTATATCCTGGCCCATTATCTGTTTTGAGCTTTGCTGGGACACCAAGAACTGCAAAGCAGTTGTATAGGTGTCTTTCCACATGTCGGGTGGTTTCACCTGCCTGAGCTGTAGCCCAGATTGCCTGAGAGAAGGTATCAATGCACACGTGAACGTATTTAAGGCGACCGAATTCACTGATGTGAGTGACATCCATTTGCCACAATTGCAAAGGTTTTAGACCCCTAGGATTAACTCCAACACCTAGGCCAAACCCATGCTCCTGACATGATGGACAAGACTTGACAATTCCCTGAGCATCTATCAATGGGATTCTAAACTGTTTTGCCAGCATCTTTGCGGACTGATGGAAAAAATCATGGGAATTGCGTGCTTGAGCAAAGGTGTCAATTGATGGACCTGTCCACGCAGGAGCCACTAACTTATCGGCTACTTCGTTGCCAATAGCTAGGCCTCCGTGCATGGAATGACTGCGAATGTGAGTGATAAAGTAAGGGGCATTGCGTTGGTTAACCAGATTCAGTAGGTGAATGATGAGGATGTTAAGAGCTTGATTTTTCACTTCCCTTATCATAACACGTTCTATGCGCTTCACCATACCTACTACATACAAAGAATCTGACACGATATTAAGAGCAACTGAATGCCAATTACTGAAAGCCCACACAACGGCTTTAAGCTCAAGTGTTTGCAATGAGTCATCTGTATCTCCCATGAGAATGTTTCGTTCCCATGTCCCATATCGTGATAGCCAGGTGCACACTGCTTTTCGGGAACGCTTTCCAGCATCAGTGAAAACAGTGATGCCATTCACAGGAGTCTCCGATAACCACGGACGCTGTTCCATTACTTGTCCTTTCAGCAGAGCTAGAAGCTTGGAACGAGGGTACTGGTTAGAAATGGTTCCTGTAAATCCAAGCAATGCAGTATGGAGATCATCAGAATGTCGAAGGCCCCATTCCAGATAAGACTGAACCATTGGAAGAAATATAGTGACTGGATCTCGACCCAGAAGGTCAACGACACGCATTCGACCTTTCATAATGAGTTGAGCAAAACACTCCATTCTGGTCGAAACAGTTTTCGGCGGGTTGATGGATAAAAAGACCCACTCGAGAATGCGCAGTGGTCGCGGATGCCTTTCATCCCACTGCATGATGAGAGCACAGGGATGCTCGCGAGGGTTCCGCATATGAGGTGCATCTGAATTGACAAGCATGAGGTTTACAGGCAACTCAGGTTTAATCCGATCAGCGTGGCTGGTAACAATCTTATAGCTGATGCGTTCAAGGGCCCTTCGGTGTTCGGGTCCCAGCGTTCGCTTATCATTAGCCTGAGTAGTAGTCCCCAAAAGCTGGACGAGTGGTTTCAGATCGTCATTTGTAATTCCACATTTTGTACGGACCCACTGAACATCTCCGACTAATTTCTGTACGTCGTGCAGCGTTCGGATCTCTGTGACAATTTCAACCTTCTGCGGGCGTACTCGACTTCCAGTGATAATCCAGCCAAGGTATTTCCACGGTGATTGTTTCTGCACCTTCTCCGGAGCGATTTTCAGCCCTCTTGACTCAAGTGTCGCTGTAACTTCAGACAGGATCGGGAGATCGGTTAAGCTTTTCCCAGCTATTAGGATATCATCCATATAGTGGTAAATGATCAGATGAGGAAACCGTTTTCTCACTGGTTCTAGGGCCCACGCTACATAAATCTGGCACATTGTGGGTGAATTTTTCATGCCCTGGGGCAAAACAATCCAGTGGTATCGCTTAGCAGGTTCTGCCTTGTTGATGGATGGTACCGAAAAGGCGAATCTCTCCGCATCGTCTTTGTGCAGAGGAATAGTGAAAAAACAGTCCTTTAAATCAATAACCAAAATTTCCCAATCCTCTGGAATCATAGTGGGAGAAGGAAGACCTGGTTGCAGGGCTCCCATGTTCATCATGACGGCATTAACCGCTCTCAGATCATGCAATAATCTCCATTTTCCGCTCTTTTTTGGTATTGTAAATATTGGAGTATTCCACTCGCTCGTGGAAGGAACAATATGACCTGCATTGAGTTGTTCTTCTACCAGTTCATTAACTCTGAGCAGCTTTTCACCGGTGAGCGGCCACTGTTCAATCAAGACAGGTGTGTCTGTTTTCCATCTAATCTTGAGGATCGGCCGCTCCTCAGTGGCCGCTACGGAAAAGGCTGAGTAACAAGTGTAGCTTTCATTTGGCTCATGATGTCTCGGCCGATGAGACCTACCAGGCCTGGAGGGGTAGTGATCACAAAGGGGCGAGTTGACACAGTCACTCCATCAGGAAATGTAAAAGCAATCGGATCTTTGCTGATTCTTGTAGTCTGAGTTCCTCCAATTCCTGCGACACCAAACTGTGGAGATACCGTAGGCCAAATTCCTGGCCAGCAGGAAGAAGAGATGATCGTAACATCAGCCCCGGTATCCAAAAGTATTTTCAAAGTTATTTGGTGGCCATCACGGGAACTCAGCGTGACTGTTTCTTCTGGTTTACCTTTAGTGATGTCTACTGCAAAGAACACTTCAGGTAGTCCTGTGGATCCAAATCCCTTGTCTCCTCTGATAGCATTCCCGGGATGAGGTACACAAGAGAAAAACGGGACTAACTGAGCAATACGAGTACCCCTTGGGATGGAGACTGGTGGAGAGAGTGTATAAATCATGGCCTTGATGACCCCGGTATAGTCTGAATCAATTACTCCAGGTAGTACAAAAATACCCTGTCGACTAGTAGAAGAACGTCCCAGTAGCAGCGCACACAAATTTCTCCCTAGTGGTCCCTTTACGTTGGTATCGACCACTTGCACTGCTGTGGTGGTTAGGGTAATTTCTACTGCTGTTGAGACATCCACTCCGGCACTTCCAGCAGTGGCGGAGCGGAGGGTGTCGAGACTTCCTGTCTGTTGTCTGTGGTCACGGCCCAAGCCCCCTGCATTTGTGTCTGCACGCGCGGGGTCTTCGCGCTCGGATGCCGGTTTCCCTGTCTTCCACACTCAGCTGTAGCGTGAGTATTGCTCCGGCACTTTATACACCACTTTGATCTGGAACCAGGAAGGTGGCAGTGTTTTTTGAGATGTCCTGGTTTGCCACATTTAAAGCATCGGGCATTAGAGCTTGTGCTCGTCTTGTTTAGGAAAGGTTTAATAGCTCCAGTTACAGCGGCTGCAACATATGCGGCCTTAGCTTGTTGATCAGTTCTATCTGCCAGTTCGATCATATCGACTACTGACGCGGTCTTTGGCAGTGTCCCAAGGATCTGTTGGGTCCTTGCATTCGCGTTGTCGAAGGCGAGGATTCGGAACATCCGATCTTTCATTGCGTCATCGAAGTCAGGGTGAGTTCTGATGGTCTGATGCAGTCGGTCGATGAATGAGGAGTACTTTTCGTGAGGGCCCTGTTGAACGTGTAAAAAGGCTTGTGATTTGCCAGGCTCCGGCACGGTGGTGATAGCAGCAAGGGCTAATTCTTGAGATTTTTGTAATACTGACACATTACTCTGCATTTGAAGATTCACATCTAACCAAGGTCCTTCACCTATTAGCTGCTGCGATGTAACTCCATACAAAGGATCACCTTGCTGACGAGGTTTAGCTGCCTCCTGCACACATAGCTGTCTCCATTGCTTTTCAAAGAGCAGCAGTGCAGATGGAGGTAGTATAACTGAGGCAAGCTGAGTAGAATCACATGGCAATAATAGATCACAAGTGTACAAATATTGTAGCAGCTGGGTGGTGAATGGTGATCGAAGACCGTACTTAGCTACTGCATCCCTTGCCTTTTCAAGCAGTTTCCAGTCAAAGGCTTCCCAGCTCCTCTGCCCTCCAGGTTGCAGAGTAACAGGAAAAGCCTGGGGAAGAAACTGTCCTTCAATTAGGGCATCACGAATTACCCCTTTCCATCGCTGTGTATGCTGACTGCTTGCATCTGGGTTTTGGGATACTGGAAGAGGGACCTGTTGTTGCTTAATCCCTATTTTATTCATTGGAGGAAGTATAGGATCACGGAAGGAATACTGATTATACAAGCCTGCTTCAGTCTGTGACTGCTCCAAAGGTGCATTTACATTAATCTGTTCAACTGGATTTTGTATTTTTAAGTCCTCTAACCTTCCAAGCACATCTCGCAACAAATCTTCGACTGCAGCACCTTTTAGTTCTTCTTCTTTAACAGGTTGTAAAGGTGTCTCGGGTAGCTGGCACTGAGCTGCTGCTTGCTCTTGAGCAGCGGCTGGATCTTGGGCGGCTGCCAGCTCTCGGACGGCAGCTGGATCTTGGGCGGCTGCCAGCCCTCCTTTGAAATCTCTAGCACTCTGGGTAGCATTTGCTGGGGTGGTCGGCTCGGGTAACGGAGGGGCAGAAGGTAGGGCTGTTGCAGAAGTGGGAAGTGGAAACGCAACTCGGGTTGAAAAGGTGGAGGTGGTTGCTGTTTCGGTGTTATTTGACTCTGAGCCTGCAGGGGTTAACGCTGCGAAAGCAGAAGCAGCTGCCTGCCTCTCTGCTTTCATCGTCTGCAGGGTCTCTAGTACGAGCTTCCAGTGAGTGGAATATTTGGATGCTTCTTTGGCGGCTGCTCCACCGCTGCTGATAGCGTCCCACAAAGCTTTCCCAATTGCTTCCCATACAGATATCTGAAAGGCTACCTCCGCATTTGGGATAAAATCCCGGTCCCAAGCCCACTTTAAGAGATTCCGAAGAATGGAATCATCGTATTTCAGTTTTCTCTTAGAGATAATATGTTGGAGGAGGTTTAGGACAGCTTTCTGCTCCTTGTCCTTCCCCATCTCCTCCCTGACTGTACAGTTCAGTTCACAATCCTCCCGCAATCCTCTGTGGCGCCCAGGCGGGACTTCTCCCTTCGGGGAGGCTTCTCGCAGACCCTATCTCTGTAAAACCTTTCTTCCCACACACCCCGTGTGTGTGAGGCTTCCCGCACCACGGTGCCGGTGCGAGGAATTTCTGCGAGGAATCTCTTCCCACACTTCTATGTGTGAGGCATCCCGCACCCCCTGTGCGAGGCTTCACGCACGACCAGCGTGTGTGGCATCCCACCCTGTCAGTGAGGCATCCCACACCATTTCTGTGTGAGGCTTCTCGCCTTGCGACGAGGAATCCTTTCTTCCTGCACTTCCCAGTTAGTGCAAGGCTTCCTGCCGGGGCAGCAGGGATTAGGTCAGCTTACCCGCTACCGCCGTGCTCGATCCACTGAATATCAGTATCCGATGCACTCGGGAGTCTCCCCTCACGCCGGGTGGCATCACGTAGCGAGGCTCGGCATCGTCGATCACGTCGGGTGCACCATTTGCGGGTAAATAATGGACAACACACACGATCAATGTGATCCAAGTGAAGCCGTTTATTCCGAAAACCCCAGGTATTCTTATACCCTAAGTGACAATACTAAAAATAAGTCATAAGATAAGTTTTCTCACAGTGCTTTTCCCACACACAGTTTCACACAGTTTTCTCTATACTAATTAGTGCTCTGACTCCCGTATCAGAAGGCTACAATAATAATTTCTTCTGCCAAACTCCTTTCCAGACACCTGGGAGTTAAGCTCCCTTTCTCACAGATGTTGTACAAGCGGCCTTGGGAAAGGAATGCAGAGGCCTATTGCTTACTAAATGCAGAGGCTTATTTCTCATCTAACAAGTTTGGATTGCTCACTGTCTACTTACGTACTATATGTATATATATATATGTCTACATAAGGACATAGTATTTCTCCACATGTATCCATCCCAAATCCATGTCGGAGTCAGATTTGGGTCTGAACCCCTGATTCCCAGAGCTCTTCAATAAAAGCACCTGCATATAATCATCCAGTGATTATGTGTTTCTGCACTAACACACCTACAATTTAATGGCTTCATGAGTCTCTCTCCCTTAACTATAAAAAGGAGCAGATAGAAACTTGTTTAAAAGGTGAGGCCCAACAGAGAAAACACCCACGTTAAACCCTACCTTGGAGCTCTCTTTGCAGTCAGTGAGGAGAGAGCAACACCTTCCCTGAGACTGGAACACGCTGCCATCTGGGAGTGTTCATCCTTATCTGCATTGCCTGCAGTCAGAGCCTAGAAACTTTCTTAGACTTTATCCATAATTCTAAATGGATACAAGTTAGACTTCACCAGCAAAAATACACATTTTTAGTATCAGGTCTCCCATTCTGAATCTATTAGAAGGGTCCATGTCCTTAAAGCAGATCAAATCATAGTAATGATAGTAATGCACTTCTTCAGACAACTGAATTTTAACATGGTAAATGTACATGTAATTTAAGAAGATATTTAATGTTTTTCTTCCCTGTATAAAGTCCTTAAAACTTAGTTGTATTTCCTTGCATCATTTACATGGAGAACATTGTTAAGCACCTAGAGATGTGTATTAAAAGTGTCCAAACCCAATTCTGATCAAAGGGATATCAATTGAGATAGAAGGATTTTCAGAAGAATTTAATTCTGAAAAGTTTATGCAAATTATGAATATTGGTTGCCATAGCTGTTGGGTGTTGGGGTAATTTTAGAGATTTGTCCAAAGAGCAGGAAAACCTGCTCTCAGGAAAAGTGGAATAAGAATATGTTGAATGGATTAAAATGGACTCCTTGTATCTGTTATGCTGACAGATATTTATCCTTAAGCACAGGACTGTGAAGGAGTAATGAAAAACCAACCAAAAAAAAAATGACAACACCTGTCTTGGAGAAACTTCCACCTGTCCTTTCTTCTATTTCATGCTGCCTTCATCACGAGTGCCTTCCCTGGTAAAATAATATTACTTTTATTGTGTTCATGGTGTTGTCTAGTCTAAATTTGATTTTATTGTGGGATTTTCAGCTATTTTTCAGTTCTATTCATGTAGAACTTAGACTATAGATTTGACAAAGCTTACAAATAAAGAGTCTCTGGAAGTTTAAGAATCACTATCAGCTCATGCAAAGTGTCCAAGGCCAGGCTGGATGGGTTGGAGCCACCTGGGATAGTGGAAGGTGTCCCTGCCCTTGGCAGGGCATTGAAATGAGATGATCTTTAAGGTCCCTTCCAACCCAAACCATTCCATGATTTTATGATGATTGTATGAATTCATCTTCATTCTTTGTATCTCTGACAGTAAAGTGTTTGTTTACATGTATTGCTATAAAATTACATATATATATATATATGGAGTAAGAGTATCCCATATTTTGCTTAAGTTTTGATAAGCAGATTACATTGACAGTACCTCATACGATGAAATTCACAGCTCAGATATGCATTGAATAAAAAATGTTCTTGATCAATTCTAAATTTTATAGCTTTCAGTCTTCTGAAAATTTTCCTGTCACATATGGTGAAGTCAGAAAAATAAACTACCACTGTCTGCCTTCTGTATAATGTTCACAAGCATATTCCATCACTTTTCCCTCTCATATTTGTCATCTTTTAGAGTAAAATCAGGATTAGAACACGCTTCTCAGTCTTCCATGTGAATTCTGGTCTGTTCTTGCTCTTCTCTATCCACTGATCTCTGTATCATAAATATGTCTGCTCCAGAGTGGAGCTGCTGATTGCAGCTGCTCTCTTGTGCTTGAGCAGAATTTATGTCTCTTGCCCTCACTCGAATGGAACAGAGGGAAATACAAAGGGAAGTCCCATCTACTTCTTGATGGCCACTGTATCAAAATATCTTTGTATCACTTCATTATCTAAACACTCTCTTTCTTAAGAACATTTTTTCATTTTCCCAGAATTTGGCACTGATACAAAAAACTTAGGCTGTGCCTTATTAGTCAAAGGGTGATTTTTTTGGGTTGTAGTGATGTGCATTCATCCAGTTAAAGAACTGTGATGTCAAAAGACAATAGGCAAAAAGAAGCATGATCATAATCCAGTTTGGATAACACAATTCAGACCAGTTAAACTTGGAATCTGAAAGCTGGAGATGTGGTGTTGCACCATCAGATGCTGGTGGGGTATTGCCCTTTACAATGCCCTGTGAGGAAGGAAGGGTTGAATTATTTGTCAAATGTAAATGTGGGAAACATTTTTCTGTGGAGAACATGATAGAAATGATGGATTAATTTCCCTGTAGTTTCAGGGAGATCTGAGTACACATCCTTTCAGTAACATGTAGATTTAATCCATAATTTCTATTTTCTGCAACCTCCTCTGCAGGCACTGGATGGCTCCTATAACACACCAAATTCTCCCTTCTGGTTTTGGTTTGGTAGAAGAAAGAAGAAAAAAATCTAGTCCAACTTAGCTTTTTCAAGATGAAAGGCCTTGCGTTATCTCCAATCTAAACAAACAAAAGAGGATAAATTACCTCTTTTCCTGCAAACTTCATATTTTATAGCCTCTGAAATATAAAGAGAGGAGCTCTTATTGTTGTGAGCTACTGCTTGATTTGTGGCCACAGATGTTTGTGAATTAAGGGCTTGTGAAAAGCTGTGAAGTTTCTGTTTTTCCTTTGTCTAGCAGTGCTCCTTCCTTTGCTAGGAAACAATATTCTTAGCTCATCAGACACAGAAAACAAACATTAGCTTATAGCTTCCTAATTTCCTCATTGATAAAGAGAAGATTTACAAGCATTAGTTTACTCCTTTTATGTCTGTTTTCTGTGTCTGTTCCCATTGTACAGGAAAAAAAAAATGGAAACAATTTGTTTGATAAAGAAGAGACCTGTAAGAGGTACGGAACCCATTTGCATGTTGTTCCACAGCATGTTCTCAGGAAAGCCAGATGTCCCCATGCATTGCAGCAGTTTTTGTCTGCAGCTTCACTATTCCACTCTCATCCAAAGTAAATTATTTCAGGGACAGCCAAGGTGCACAAGGGACACAGCTACATTTCAGGGAGGTGTGAACTAATTCAGATTTGGGTGAGTTTCACAATTGCATAGCAGAAAAATCTCCATTGATTTGAAGTGGCTGGGATTGATATTCTCCACTGTGGTAAGCCAGGTTGATTTTAAGGCCAGGTTTGATGGGGCATGGAGCAATCTGTTCTAGTGGAAGGTGTCCCTGCCCATGGCAGGGGGTTGGAACAAGAAGGGCTTTGAGGTTCCTTCCAACCCAAACCATTCTATGAATCATTCCATGATTCATCCCATGATTTTAGTACTCCACCAGCCAATATCTAGATCAAAAAATGCCCAGGGGTAAAAAAAAAAAATAAAAAGTCAGAGTACAGCAGAGCATTGAGTTGTTCCAAAAATGCCCACAACATTCACATGTGCTACTTTGTCTGCACATGTAGCACATTCACCTTTCCAAATCATTGTCCTTCTACACACAGGCTTTGGACTACATTTTCCAGTGGTAGCCACTTGATATCCTTCATTTAACACCCTTTCCTATTCTCTATTCAACTTATTGGAGCCAGAGGTTTCTTCTGTGCCACAGGCTACTGAGTCAATGAATCAACATCAAAGGGATAGTGAAACTGAGTTTAATAATTGCCACACTGTGAAATCCTTGGTTTATACCTCATCAGTTGATATAAGTCACTGGGTTTTTTTTTTTTTAGATTATCCTAACTATCTACAAAGTCAAATATCTTCCTTCCCACCTCCCACCAACCCCAAGATAATAATTATTTCCTCTATTCAATGTGAGTTGCTGTGGGACTACTTAGTTAAAAGTTCAGAGAAATTTTATTACATTGATTATTACAACAATGCAATGAATTTATGTAATGTTGATCCTTAGTGTGCTGTATATTTTATAATTTTTCCCAGTTCAGATTAACATGGTTTTATGCATATCAGAATTTTACCTTCAAAGTGTTAACCAGTGATATATGGAAAATAAAGTGACATCTCTATACTTCATTGATTTCCAGAAGTTGTCCCAGAACAACTTCTTAATTATTTTTCTAGCAATTATCTTGAAATCTAATTATAAGACCTAATTTGTTAAAGTTATGGAGCTGCTATTATTTTCCAAAACAAAATCAGGCTGGCTGGCAAAATTCTAACAACAGATGAACTTATTAATGATTTCTCACTTGCACTGAAAAAGAACAAAAAGCCAGACCAATAGTTTTGAAACTTTATCTAAGCATTTATTGAAGTCTATAGTCCAGTCCTTACTGCACATTGAAAGACCTGAGAGGAAATCACTGAAGGATGAATAGGAGGTTAGTTTTCAGAAGAGAAAGCTGTTAGACTATTATTCTTTTAAATCCAAGGGCATTTCCATGGCTTAGAGCATTTCAGACTGTGTGACCGGGAAATCCTTTGGGAATGCTCATCTCTGCTTCAGTAATGGAGCAAATCATCTCTGTATCTCCTCACCACAGTCACAACTGATGAAATCAGGGGGAGCTGCTCTTCCCAGAGAGCAGGAGGCCACACCTTTGTGGCAGTTTCCCGAGAGGATGGACCAGTTTGTTAAGAAATTTACTATTCAAGGGATGAAATCTGTGACTCCCTACCCACCTCGTGAGGGGTCACACACACACACGGCCACATCAGTATCAAACCCAAGCTTCATCTTCAAACACCAAACCATCCTGGGACCTCTTCAAGCAGGTCCTTGGGGTGAGGTGACAGCTTTGTGCTGTGTCCCCCCATGCTCTTTGCCTTGCTGTCCTTTTTGCTGCCTGTGCCACAGGTTACAAACACCCAGGCTGTGTTTGGGAAGAGATGAGCTTGGCCTGTCCCCCAGTGTGGCTTTGTGGTGATGCTGAACCCTCACACTGCTTTTCTTAACCCCAAACATGGAAGTGGGACCTGAGCTGAAAGATTAGGTTCACCTCCTACAACCAGTTCTGGAAGTGGAGTTGAAGTAATTGCTGGATGTAGACTTGGAGAGTGGGAGAGAAAGAAGAAAAATAGGCTTAAAAAGAGGAATTTCCTTCCCTTGTGACTGTAAAATCCTAAAATGCTGTGAACTCCTACATCTACAAATCTGTGCATTTCACTGAAAGATTGTGTTTGCTCTCTCTGTGATGTGGGTGTGTTGGAGTTTTTTGTTTATTCATATTGTCTTTTATTTTTGTGACTATTTTTAAAAATTTTTAATTTTTATATTTTCACGGTGGTATGTAACCAGGAACTGCTTTGACAAAGTTTGGGATTTGAAGTCTGTCAGCAAAAATCTCTCTCTTAACATTTAATTGAGCCCACTCATTGAGACTGAAATGTTACTGCATAGGCTCCAAGTTCTGAAAAGAGGTAAAACCAGCACATTGAACATACAGTTAAATGGCAAAATAAAATCTATTTCATAGGAAAGTTTTGTGGGGATTTTTTCCACTTTTTACGAAAAGGCAGATGCTGATGCTTTCTTTTTTAAACAACAACAAAAAAAAAGGTTATATAAAGAAGGGGAAAGAAATCAAATGACTTTCTGAACCCAAAATGAAAATGGCTATTTTAGAGAACTGCAGAAGTATTTATTTTTTGAGTGCCCCCTCGTGACAACCTTTAGCAGGCAGGTAATACATCATCAGAGGTCCATGCTTGCAGCAGCACGTCCATTCCAGAAGATTGCTTTGAAGGAGCAGAGTAGAGGAGGGAGTCAGAGTCATCAATTACAACTGCTCCAAACGTGTCAACAGGTTCATGACTGAGGTTCCTCTCAAGCCTTGGATAGTTAGAGTGGAAAAAGCTCCGCCAGCTGTAATTTCAGTGCCTTTTGCATAGCAGGAAAAAATAGAATTTGCCCAAACTTTCTTGCTCAAGGCCAGCATTAATTATGCAACAAAATACATTTGTTACTTTTAATGTGACTAAACATAAATTTAAGATGATGGGTTTTAATGATATGAAAATGGAGAGTCTTGCTTTACCTACAACCTTTGATGTGTTTTGGCGTAATTCTTCACTTCCCTAAGGCTCCATGAGGTTTGTAACATCATTTATATTGTGGGGCCTCAAGCAATACAACATTTTCCTAGACAGAGCACAAATCCTGAGAAGAAACCAGGCATCACTGGGGAGATGTGAGGAGGGAAAAGGGAATTTGTTCCAAAGGCAATTGAAGGCTGTGGAATGACAACTCTCCCATCCAACTTTTGGGCCATCTGTCTGACCAGTTCAGGCCCTTTTGTGCTTCCCAGCCCAAGGACTGACCACTGGAATGTCTGTGATGGTGGCAACAAGATGAAATTCTAGTCCTCAATGAGAAAAAAGTTTTATTTTATACAGTTGGAACTTCCTCTAACAGCAATGAAACTCCAGCTTTTTGGCACTAGAATAAAGACTTAAATTTTATAGTAATGAAAGCAATCTTAGTGAAACCAGAGTCATTATTATTTGAACTGAGAAACTCCACCTTTCATGAATACAATGCCTGAATTAGGTGCAGGACATGCTGAAATCCCATGGTAAATCACCTGGTTTTTGCACAGTTAGGCATTTCCGTGCCTCTTAAAGCATTTCAGCTCTGCCTTTCAGGTCTCAACCTGAGTGGCTGGAGACAATGCTGAAGAATTTAGCATATACAGAATTGGATACTGTAAGTGATGAAAGAGCCACTCAGAGCACATTTAGAACATGATGCACGATGAGTAAGGAGAATTTGCAGCTAGACAAAGCTCAGAAAGCCTCCCATAATAAATATGAGTCTTCATCCCAATGTGAGCACCACGGAAATTGATCATTCTCTGAAATAAAGGCCATGTTCTCCAATTGCTTTAAATGGTACCAACTTGGAGAATCAGAAAGTCAGAAATTTTCACTTTGCTTTAACCAGCAGGACACTCTGAAATGAGCCTTTAAGCTTAGCTGGAATGAATCTACAGAGAAATT
This sequence comes from Monarcha castaneiventris obscurior, assembly GCA_026261815.1. Taxonomy (NCBI): domain Eukaryota; kingdom Metazoa; phylum Chordata; class Aves; order Passeriformes; family Monarchidae; genus Monarcha; species Monarcha castaneiventris. The sequence continues at coordinate 2,284,203 of JAMPIT010000885.1, read as the reverse complement.
TTCATTTTATTCTGAATAACCAAGGCACCCGTGCTTCAAACGCTATTCCCTTCCTGGTGCATGGCAAAGCAGTTTTCATAGTCCTTGACTTATTGAAAAGCTCTCTGCTCCCCATATGCACTGGAAGGCTGATTGAGATGACCTTCTATATCTGCAGCCCATCAGCCTTTTCTCCTTTCTCCCAGGAAGGAGAATTGTTTATGAAATTATGTTTTCAACAGCAGTAGCAGGCAGAATTCTGATTAGGCGAGTGGTTTGCTCCTTGGAAAGGGAACAAGGATGTTGCAGGAGCCAAAGTTTTAATTACATTGGCAGTTTTCCCCATTCATAAAAGTTCAGGAGAAAGAACGATTCAGGACAGGGTCATGTGCAAGTGTGCTGTGAACATGCAGAGCAGTTGGGCACTCTGGTGTTTAACAGATTATTGTAAAGTACTTTATTTTTGGGGTGTGTGCACTTGTATTAACACAGAAAGCATCCCAGTGATCCAGACACACAGCAACCAGGTCCTTTCCAACATATTCCTCAAGGAGGTGACCATTCCTGTTCTTCCATGCATTGCAGAGGAACACGGCTGACTTAGCTGAGATGAAAACTCAGCTCATGCATTGTGCTGTGCAACGATGTCCTATTTCAGAATATCGAGTCTGTTAAGGCGCCTCTGCCAAACAAAGAGGGGGAACAGATGGAGAAGGAAAGTGATTCACAGAACTGTGGAATTGAAGAAGATCCTGAGTTAGAAGGGACGCACAAGGATCACAGCTCTTGGCCCTGCACAGGACATCCCAAGAATCCCACCCTGTGCCTGAGAGCATTGTCCAAATGCTTCCTGAACTCTGCCAAGTTTAGTGCTGTGGCCACTTCTCTGAGGAAGCTGTTCCAGTGCACACATTAACTGGTGATGAAGGCAGGACTCTCCAATATCAGACATTCAGCATCTCCCTCGAAATCAGGATGAATCAGTGAATTAACTGCTGAAATTCTGTTATTAATAAAACATCAACAACCAAGCATCATTAGATAAGGTCAGAAAGCAGCAGCATGTTATATCCTGACATGAAAACTCCAGTTATTTACAATATATTTAAGATTCCAACATGGGGCCTAATGCAATTAGTCAAAATCATTTTGAAAATAGCTGGAAATCCCTAGGATGCCTCAACAGGCAAAAAGGAATCTAAGTAGGCTTAAAAAGATGCTATTAATGACCCTGCTGTGATGGAATAAAAAAGAAGCTGTTACTCCTTGCTAAGCAAATGAAACCAAAGATATACTACTGATCTCTGCTTCCATGGTCTTAATTCCTAGTGGAAATTTTCCGATTTCCTTTCCCATAAATACATTTTCCTCCAGGAATTTGACAAACATCTTGAACAAATGCCAGATTGCTTCAAATAGCTCAGTGCTGGGTCCAGGTTACTCTATAATTCAGTCAGAGCTGATATAAATTCCACTGGGATGTATTTCTCTAAGTTTTGTGAAACTAGGACTTTATTTTTGCTTTATAAATTTGGGTAACAGAAAATGTCACACATTTTAAGTATTTATTGTGAGGGTAATTAGAAAAAATGTTGTGTGCTACGTTCATTTGAGAGAAGTCTAATGGATCAATTTATAAAAACATGATTAAGGTCATTAAACACATTACAACGTGTACTGCATTTGACTTTCTTAGTGTCTTTTTACAGTTTCTATATTTACTGTGGAGGTTTGAGGGTTTTGTTTTGGGCTGATTGGTTTAGTTTTTTTGGTTGCTGTTTTTCTTCTCCAGATCTCTACCTCAAGATGAGATATTTTGTTTTATTGATTTTGTTGGTTGGTTTTTCAGATTTTCACCTAGGAGTACAATAATAATTTTAATCAAGGAGTTTAGGGGGAAATTCATTTTTTTTTCTACTTTAAAAGAAAAATAAATTTTTATTTCACTGCTTACAGGTTTTTGCAATCTGTGTAAGGGCTTGGAAGTTGCCAGGAGTTTTGCTGGTGTCATATTTATGAATTTCACCTGAAAGTCCACTGAAAATTGATTATGTTCAGACAATTTCTTAGCTGCCCCTAAGCAGAAAAGAGCTACCAGGTGCTCCATTTCTACCGAGTCAGTGAGTCCCCACAATCCCCACATGAACATCAGTGAGGTTGCAGGTGCCCTTTTCTTATCATTCTTATCAATAAACCAGAAAACACAATTTTTCCAGTGGCTTTTTGAATAGTTTGGTGGTGCCCAGCTCTCAGAAGGAGGACGAGGAATGAGTGGGAAAACAGAAATGCAGAGGGATTGGGTCAAGTTTGGGGATAGATCAGGGACAGGTGTTAAAGAATCTGTTGTCTGTGGCATCTTTATAGTATTATTTATAGAATGTAAAATTTAAGCAAGGTGGTGGCAAGAGGGAAGTGTACAGGGTAAGAGAGAGGCTGAGTTTTCATGCACAGGAAACTGGAAGATATCCTGAAGGACAGAATTGCCTTCCTGTCTCTGCCACTGAGCTCCTCACTTGAATTGAATCATCACTGCTGACTGCATCTTCATTTTCTGAATGGACAGCATAAGACATTCAAGGAAAGAACTGTTTTGGATTAAGCTGTCCCAGCTACAACAGAAACACATCGAAATTTGATTATACCAGACCACCAAATACCCTGGAAAAGCAGTGTCAGCCTCTCAGGTCCACTATGTTGTGGTTTTTAATAGTTTTTTATTATTAATAACTTCCCCAACCATCTCCCCCCTTTGCCCAGAGGTGATCTGGGAAGGTTAAGTCAGGAAGAGCTCCGAGAAGCTGCTGAGTGGAAATAAAAGGAGTTGTAATGAACACAGGATCTGTTCAGTGAGGAGGAACCAGGTAGGCTGAGCCTCTGCCTCGCCCTTGGTTGCTGGAGCAACCCTTCAGCGAGTGTGATCAGTCAAGCATTTAGTTACAGAAATATCTGAGTCTGCCAGCACACAAAAAGCTCCCAAATATCCCCCAGATCCACATCCTGTATCCCACCCTGTTCTTCTCTTTCTTTGGCTCTGCACCTTTCAGCTCATCCTAAAATTCCCACTCCAAAGTCCCATTCACTGACCTGGAAACAACGTCCACATCATCAGTTCTGGCTCAGGATAAGCTTTCTCCCCATTTCAGCCTGCCAGGGAACACTCCTGGCCCCAGATTCGTGTGTGTTGCAATCTTTTCTCAGTGACCGCCTCCTCTGGAGCGTTACCTGTCTTTCAGCAGAATGAACAATATTTCCTGGGAGTCTGTAGATCTTCCAACAGACTCAGCTCCCTCTCAGGGTGGTTTTCTGTCTTTTACCAGGCAGTGTGGGACAGGTTTGGTGACATTATGGGAACGCTGGGAATGGGGAGCACAATGCTGAAAGGGAAGAGAGGATGCAGGGGGAAGCCTCATCCCTTTGTTTTCATATTAAATATCACCTGCTACTTCTTTATTTTTCTTTTTTTTTTTTTTTCTCCACCAATGGTTGGGTTGACCAAGTTTTCAGGAAGGCATGAACACTTTTAAAATGTTATCAACTCACTAATTTCAGAGAAGCTGCAGCTTCTTGTGGTTTTCATTTCACAATGCCTGTAAGAAAAGGCTGTTTTGGGTGCTCTTGTCTCACACCGAGTAATGAACTGAATTTGTAAATTCATCTGTCAGCTGGAACTTGGCTCTGACTCCCACTGAACCCTGGATCCAAAGGTGGCAGTAAATACCCAGCTCCCTCTGCACCATTCTTGTCATTTCCCATGAGGAATTGCTCTCTGGTTACAGGATCCTACTTTCAATCATAACAAGACCCCCGGTTTCTCTGGTTCTCCATATAGAAATGTCAGGGATGTATAGATGAACTTATTCCCTGATATTTTTCCCTTAGCTTGCTCTTTTGTTTTCTTCCACAGGAAGTTCAACAGCTTTGGAGCCTGGTATCCCAAAATCTGTGCCCAGTGAAGAATCAGCGGTTAAATCTTGATGTCTTGGTTTTATTTTTATGAAATACCTCCTTTAAATCATCCTGTTTTTGTAACAAACCCCTCATTTCCAAAGCCATTAACCTGGTGATCAGGGACTGTTCAGAGACAAACAGCCACAAACAAGCTGCTCCTGAAATGGCTCTCCAATTCACCATCCATGTCTCTGACTGTACTGACTGTGTACAATCTGACAAGGTGGGAATGCTACTGAAATAATATAAGTACACTTATCTGAATTCATGTATTATGCTTTTCTAACCACACTTCTGTTTGTGTGACAAAATCCATGATGTAGACGAGCTTTTTGCCACTTTCTCCTCCCTGTAAAATTACCTCATGGACTATGGGCAAGTAGATGTTTCAAAAGAAAAAATGGACTAAAAGGAAATAGGGAGAACAGACCAATGATTTTAGAAAGAATTATATGTAATTCCATTTGTATTAAAACTAGGAAAGGTTCAGAGTAGAGCAACAAGATGATAAAACCTCAGATACAACTTGGAATGATTGAACAGAGTCGGTGTCTTCAACCTGGAAAATAAGTGACTGAAAGGAAAGATGGTATAAGACTGCCAACACCAAGGATGGTGTAAGACAAAGGTTGTGGAAGGGATGAGAGTGCAGACTGCTTCTTTTGTCCAGGGACAAAGTGAGCCCTCTGGAGCAGTTATTGCCATTAGTTTGCCTGAGCCAGGTTTGTGATACGGGCAGAATTAAAAAAAAAAAAAGTCATAATAGCTGTGAAAAAGGTTTCAATAGGTACTGACCAATTCTTACTGATTTCATAACCAGAGGGAGGAGATGTCTACTGAAATTTGGATATTTCCAGTGCAGGTGGCTACATCTGAACTGTGTCCCTCCAAAGCTTCTGTTATAGTGATGGGGAGTGAATCAATCGACTTAGTGAAGTCTAAGACTTCCTCTCACCTCAAAATCGATGCATGAAATGGTCAGACTGACTGCACCCTCAACAGGCCTGTGTCATTCCATGGGCTGCAGAAGAGAGACCAAAGTGCAGGTGTAGAAATTTAGAGTGCAATTAAAACTGATGTAATCAGCCTTCCCATTTTGTCTGGCAGCCCTGGAGACTGAGTTCTGTGGCTTTCATTGGCTGCTTGACAGTGATCCCACCACTTACTGGGCAGTCTGCTCCAAATCTTGACCACCTTTTCAGAGAAGAAATTCTTCCTAATATCCAACCTGACTGTACATTGAGGCACACTTGGCTGGAGTGAAGCTGACAACGACTTACCCAGCCTCAGTTGCAGCATGGCAGCATCTCTGCTCTTTGAGCAACTTGTCTGTATTTTGTGTCTTTTTAATGTATGTGTGAGCACAGCTGAAAAAAACTAGTCGAAAGCAGTAACAGCACCAGAGGGAAGTGACCATCTGCTGTCTTTAGAGAGAAATCTGTCATGAAAAATATTATAGAAACTGCTTTTCCTTCTTCGTATGTGTGCTGGACAACTTAAAAAACACAGAAACCAAATGCTCTTGAGCACACACTCCTGGTAGGTAAGAAATGTATTGCAAGAAATTGTATTGGAAGGGCTTGTAAGAAAGACAGAGAGAGACTTCTTGCCAGGCCTCTAGTGGCAGAAAAAGGGACGATCATTTCAAACTGAGAGTAGATTTAAATTGGAGATGAATTTTTTTATGATGAGAGTGATGAGACTCTGGGGAAGGTTTCCCAGAGAAGCTGTGGATGCCTCATCCCTGGAAGTATTCAAGGTAAGGTTGGATAGGGCTTGGAGAAACCTGGTTTAGTGGAAGGTGACCCTGCCCATGTCAGGGGGTTGCACCTAGATGTCTGAAGGTCCCTGCCAACCCAAATCATTCTGTGGTCCTATAAACACTATTCTTTGCACCTTGGCTTTGGCTAATTCTATGTCTCTGTGGTTCTCCCAAAAAGACAAGAGATTTGCTAATGAGAGGATATCTAAGATACTGAATAATGACTGTGAAGGGGCAGCAGTGTCTAATATCAGACAGTTTAGCTTTACAGCAGAAACAGCAGAACCCAGTTCTGAGAAATGTGGGGTTTTTTCTTCTGTTTTCAGGGTTTTCCAAATAGGATTGAGTTGACTCAGTTCCCAAACAGGTCAGGACCATAATTAATAGGAGCTAACAAAATCCTAACCTTTCTCTTCCAGAGAAGGGATGATCTAATTTTAGTCAATTTACCTGTTAATAATCTCTTATTGTTTCATGAAATCATAGAATTTTAGAATGGTTTGGGTTGGAAGGGACCTTCAAGACCAACCAGTTTCAAACCCTGCCATGGGCAGGGACACCTTCCACTATCCCAGGTTGTTCCATGCCCAGTCCAACCTGGCCTTGAGCACTCCCAGGGATGGGGCAGCCACAGCTTCTCTGGGAAACCTGTGCCAGGGCCTCCCCACTCTCACAGTGAAGAATTTCTTCCTAATATCCAATTCAAATCTAACTTTTTTCAGCTTAAAGCCATCCTTCTTATCTGCGATGCCATGACCAGAGAAAAAGAATAGAAGGCAAGTATCTAACTTTTAATTCATTTAATGGACATCATTAGATGCTCATTTCAGTGAATGAACGACTCAGGTTCCACAATATCTGAAAGCTCCCCCACCCCACACTGAATATTTTGAGGATGGAAATGTTGCAGCATTAGGAATCAATGACGTATTGCACTGACTGTTCCCTGTAAAAGACTGCACTGATGGATCCCCAACAGTTTTTTCATTTAATTCATCCTGTTCTGAGGAGGAGGAATCATATACTCCGAGACACTTTTAAAAATAAACTTCCAATATGCTGAAGCCTTAGTGCCTTTCCAAACTTTGAAATGAGTAAAGCTGTGTGCAGTATAATGGTTCTCACATCTACTCTAAAAGCCTTTTCTCACCTCAAATTAGTCAATAACTGCAAAGCATCAGATAAAATCACTACCTGCTCTTTATGACACAGCCTCAAAACAAAGCCTCCAAACCTGGTAATTTGTGTTAATGGATGACAAATGGAACCACTGGGGCAGATTTGGGGCTGGTGGAGGTTTCAGTCATGCTTTGCTTGATTTGCACCTACCGAAGTTCTCTTCTCCATGCCACAGATGGGTTCCAAACTTTTTTGAACGTGTCTGGTCTCTCTGCACTACTATTAACACCTTCCCACACTCTGGAGTGGGTGTCTGAACCCCAAAGTGGAGCTCTGTGCTTTCTTGGCTCTCATAGATGGAATTGAATGGTATTTGTTTGCTCCTGACAATCTCCAAAGAATATATGAGAAACAGCATCTCTGTTTTTGGGATCTTCATTCTCAGCATGTCATAATCATAGAGATGGGGGGGTTGCCTTTTTCTTTTTTTACTTTTTTCTCATGCCTTTCATTTTTTTTTTTTTTTTCTTCTGTGCCATCTTCCTCCACTGTGGGGGCTTTCCCCATCCAGAGAAAACGCTTTTATCTCTTATCCCAAGATGTGATCTAGATTGTGGATTTCAGCATATATTTTCATATATTTTCATATCTTTTCAGCTGGGTTCAGACTCTTCCTAGAGGAAGATGATAACAGTTGATGAGAATAGTTTAAGACCATATGTCACTACAAACCACAAGAATTAGGCACAGCCCATACAACTGTGCTGCATGGGGTGCAGGCTGAAAATAAGACCTGAGGTATAGCCCCAGACAAAAGCTGCAAATACTAATTAGAACCCTCTAGGAAAAACAGACTTTTAATTGTTAATTGTTAACCATAATCGGCCTAATGGCCACTACAAGAGGAGCTGTTTTCCTGAGGAAAGGGGAATATTGGAAAATTCAAGCTTGTGATACCCACATGTATTGTAACAGTGTGTCCAAAAGCTGTTGCATTCACTAAGAATTTCATCTTCCTGAAGCAGAGCAATTTTTGGCCTGGAATCTGTGGAGTGCTTTGGTAAAGAAAACACGAAAAGATGTCTGGTTTCTACTGTGTGAAGAGCATGAGGGGGACATTTCACAGTTAAGACACCATTTTAGGGTCATTCCTCCAGGTTCCACCTCTGTCCTAGCTTGGCTGCAACAGTTTATCCTGGTTGTGCAATGTGTTTTTTAACTAAACAGGTGTTTTAAAAAATATTTTTAAAAATTAGGAATCACTATGGATCTTAATAGGCATTGGGCCACTCTATTTTAACAGTGAATAAATGTGTATGCAAATTGTTATTATTAACATTAAAAACAAATCTGGCACCTCTTAATTAAGAAGCACGGAAGTGTTTGTGGCAACTCCTTCTGTTGTGTCTCTTTTCTTTGATTTAGAATTTGTGATTCAACCAGGAAAAAATTCTTTCTCCTGTGTCTTGTTCTTGTTCTTTTCTTACAGATTCATGGCATTGTTGAGGTTGGAAAAGACCTCCGAAGTTAACCAGCCATTAAACTGCCTCTGTCAGCTCCACCACTTAACCATGTCCCCAAATGCTGCATCTTCACGCTTTTAAACCGTCGAAGGATGGTGACTCCACCACCCCCCTGGAGAGCCTGGTCCAGTGCCTGACCACCCTTTCAGTGAGGAATTTTCCCTAAGATCCAATCCAAACCTCCCTTTGAAGGGAGGATTCTGCATTCTTCCGCTGCTGCTTTTTTCCCCTATTTTAAAAGCCTGGAAATAGTTAAGTTGCCTGGAAAACTCAGTATAATTTCACACATTATCCTCTATAGAGCAGAATCCATTTCTTTTTCTGTGGCTGTATCATTAACAGTAAAATATTTTGTATTTCTCACTGTGTGTATATATAATATAGATATACTCCCCAGCTCTCTGCAGAGTTATAAAAAGCCTCCACTTGCCCCATGTGACCTTGTCACCACAAATTGCTTTTAGATTCTGTGCCATTTGAACAAACAGAGCAAGTCACTTCCACGTTCCTGCAACTGCTTAGAAAGAAAAAAAAAAAGGAAAAAGGGGAAGCAAAAGGGTGCTAGAGTATGCAGTGTATGTTCAGGCTCATTCTCACTTTGACACACACTTTTCCTCACCTCCCTTTGAGGCTAAAGTTCAGGGAATTCATGCTACTGACATGGAACAGTTTTTATTCAATCACACTTACATGGAAACGTGTTCTGCTTGGGCTCAGAGGATGAGCTGAGCTGTGTTCTGAGAAGGAGAAAAGAGATGGATTTGCTCTAAAGTGAAGTTATTTCAGTGAACTGGTAGGTGAAAGGGGCCTGAACTCAGTAGTTACAACACCAGACTGAAAATGAGGCCTCCAGTGTTTTGGTTTTCATGTCCCTTGGACATGTTTGTAATATACTAGGAGGAAATTAGGAATTTATGATTTACTACTAGGAAATATTAGGAAACAGCTTTCCCAGAGAAATTGTGGCTGCCCCATCCCTGGAAGGGTTCAAGGCCAGGCTGGACAGGGCTTGGAGCAACATGATTTGGTGGAAGGTGTCCCTGTCCAAAGCAAGGTATTAGAATGAAATGATCTTCAAAATCTCTTCCAACTCAATGCATTCTGTGATTCTATGACAGAGGATGGACCCAGATTTCTCAGGGATGTATTATGAAGGACTGCAGGTAATGGATGCAAGTGGTCAGAGGAGAAATTTCTGTTTGGTGTAAGGGAAAAATTCTCCACAAAATACATAATCAAATATTGGAACAGCGGCCCAGAAGGCTGGAGTGTCATTTTCCTTGGAGATTTTCAAAACTGAGCTGATGAAATCCTGAGTGATCTGATGTATGAACTTAACAAGGCTTTCAGTAGAGGATTGGACCAGTGGTGTCCAGAAGTCAATGCAACTGGAATGATTTTAGATTTCTGCATATTAGGAGAAATTAATACCTTTACTTAAAAGCACTGGCTGTAGAGAAAAATGGGCTTCTCGATCAGCCAGAGGTAATAAATCTCATGAAGACTTGGAGAGGAGATGATCATTCAAGGAAATATTTCTCCATTGCATTTTACATCCAACTTCAGTCAGTGAAAAGTTTCCCTGAGGACAGAGGTAAAAACTGATAAACCAGCATCATATCACTGGATTCTTCTGTGTGTCCTGTCTGTTCCTTGAATTTCCATCAACATGTGATGCCCTCACAGGCTGGTTTCTTGCTCTAGTTACTCTTTGTAAACAATTACTTTATTTATAATTCAGAATTCATCAAAATAATATTCCAAAACACTTCTTTTAAGCTTTCTTTCAAGTAAAATTTAAAGGAACAATATTGCTTAAAACACTACTATAAATTTTTTTTATTAACATATGCTTCCGGAATTGCACTTTCAAAGCCCATGACAAGAAGAGTTCTGGCAGGCATACATTACCTGATTTAGAGAAAAAGAAATATTTCTCTATGCTCATGCAGCCATATGGGTGTCTGTCTATTCTTCCCTGCTCTGTGTGGACAGTGGAGACTGGAACTGGCTTGGGGATCAAAGCTCCCTTCCACTGTCTCATGGAGAAAAAAACATTAGTTCCTCATCTAGAAATAAACACTTTTTCTGGCTAATTTCCCTTTGCCTATTTTTTGGCTAGATTTTCTTATTTATACTCAAAGAGATGCACTTCAGGGTCTGATTATTTTCCATTTTCAGTCCATTTCCTGACTCAGGCTAAATTCCTTTTTTAAATTATTTTCTGGCCCTTTAGCACTCAGGGGTTGCAAGAAGGGTGAAGTTCAGCCCCTGTTTTTGGGCTGAGGCCTGCAGCTACAGGTGCTTGGGAGATGCAAAACCAATGCAGATGCACCCAAGAGCATTTGTGGCTGCCATCAATACTCTGTCTAACCCTCTATTATCTGTGACAGGGGAAATAGGAAATGATGTCTAGGAAAAGCACAAGTCTGGGTACTTTTTGTCATTCATTCCCCTTGAATTCTCTGAGCATGATCTGTTAGTGATGCTAGAGGGCCTGTCTCTGCCTAATCTTTTTAGTATCTATTTATGGACCTGCTGTCCATCAATTTATTTAATTTCAGTTTGAACTTCTGGTCCTGTCTGCCTCTGTTCTGTGGCAACGAACTACAGAATTTCACTACCTGTTGTATAAAAAAGTATTTTGTTTTACCCAGTTTCCCTTGTTTTCTTGAGCATCCCCAACTGTAGCATTATGGGATCTGTTACATTCCACTTACCCACCATCTTTATGGTTTTGTAAAGTTGAATAATTTCCTTTTTCTGCCTCGTCCACTATAAAGAGAAAGCTCCTGGGCTTTGTAGTCTTTCTTTGTAAGGCATCTGTCTCTACAAGGTTTCATTCCCTTTATCATTTCATCGCCTGCTCTCTGTGCTTCCTTCAGCTTCGCTGAGATGCTCAGGCAAGAATCAGACAAAAGAGGGAGGGGTGTTCCAGGCACTAGGGTGGAGAATCCCCTGTACCCCCAGTGAAGACCCTCCTCATCCAGGGTGTCCCCTTGTAGCCCATGGAGACCCACGGCAGAGTAAATACCTACTCTGCAATCTGTGGGCACCCCGTGGATGTGCCCTGGTGGGAGTCACAGTCCATGGAGAGAATACCAAGGAATGGGCTCCTGGCAGGAAATGTCTTGTGGGGAGCAGCCCATGCAGGAACAGGATGGTGGCTTTAGATTTTTCTACTCCCTATCCTACTCGATTTTTAACTGGTAACAGATAGACCTTTCCTTGAGGAGCTGCACCTGGGCTGAGCCCTTCTCGAGGTTATCAGAAACAATGACTGCTCCCAGAAACTAAAAGGTGTTTAACAAGCTCCTGTGTTTTAAAGAATAGCCTCAGAAACTTACTCTTCTTGCCTGAATAACAACCCAAGTGGAACAATATTTTTGTTACCCAACTTCCAAAGAAAGCTACCAGCCTGAATTGTGGTCAGGATGGAAACTCACTAGGAACAGAGGCAGCTTGAGACCCTGTAAGCAGTGGTCCAAAGTGAGACCCTTTGAGCTCTCCTGGTCCACAGACACCTGTGACCAGCATCTCCCTCTGAGTGGGACATGTCAGAGCCAGAGAACTCTCAAGTTTGTTGTACTTGGAGGACTGGTGAGTGATAATAACGGATCCTGTTGATCAAGTCCAGGCTCAGTCTAGTACAGAATCTACTCTGAGCCTTGTGACTCAACAGGAGGGTCTTCCATATTCCTTTTTATTTTTACCCTTTCCTATCCTTTTGTCTCCCCACCTACCCATCCGCTCTCCACATAAATAGTTTTGCATTTATTTTGGTTTGGATTGATTGACTTTGGATTTTTGTTTGCTTATTTTTCCTCCGTGTGCTTTAACCATTTGGTAGAGTGAACCTTGCCAACAAAGTCTGTCATTCTGTCACTTTTATATCACTTTTATACCAATTTTATACCAATACCTTTGTCAGTGATTCTTAAATGACCTTAAAACCCTCATTTGTGGCAGCTCCCTTCAGGTACTGGAAGGCCACAGTAGAGGTCATCCTGAAATCTTCTCTTTTCCAGGCTGAACAAACCCAATTCTCTCAGCCTCTCCTTGTAGGAGAGAGGCTCCATCCCTCTGATCATCTTGGTGACCCACATATGGTTAAAAAAGGGACTTAAAAATTTCCATGAGTCTATCCCAAACAGAATTAAAAAATATCACAGAAACAGACAAAAATGTTATGAAAATCAAGACCCTCTGAATTTTCAGCAATTTCTTTCATTCCAGTGCCAAACCAACACAGGGTTCCATGTTCTGAGCACTTGGATGAGGTAATGATTAATGCTTCAAAACAATAATGCTGAGGGAAAATCAGACTTTACTGCAGGCAAAGAGTGGGCAATGGAATGCACACAGCATGCAAATTGGTGGAGGAATTAGCCATGATCAACAAGGAAAAGGAGAAAGATCAGATTGTGCAAGAGCAAGGTAAACCCCATCTTTTCTCTTCCATTTTTTCCTTTTCTTTCTTCCCATCATCTATCGCTTGCTCTCTTTCTCCCAAAGCTCACCTCTAGCTCTAATTCCAGTTTTTATTGTAGGACAGAAATACATTTCATTACAACTTGAACTCATTAAATAGGTCAGGGAACATAAATGATGATATAAATTCTAACACCCACCCAGCCTTCAAAAAACACAGTTAATTTGCCTCTCATCCAGAAGTACTTAACACCTGAGGATTGTTCCAGCTTGAATTCTGATACTGAAGACAGACTAATCTGGGAGCCCTTGATAATACCCTAATTCAGCTTAATTTAAGTAAAACCTGTTAACTTTTATGAGCATTAACCTTTGACTGTGTTAACAATTAATTGAAATATGAATGCATAGATAAATCTCTATGGAATAATATTTTTTTAAAAATTAAAGAGAGATATTTAACCTTCTCTAATACACCAAGAAAATGTCTAGATTATGTTGCCCTTATATGATCTCTGAATTTCCTAGGAGTGAGGACATCCTTAATGGCTCATTGTGATGGCAAGTGAAAGGATGACCACTCCATGCTGGACCAGATTCCACACATCAAACTTCTCCTTTCCTGCGAATATTTTCATAAAACCAGACTCTCTGGCCTCTCAGTTAGAGCGACACGCGTGTAGGACAGAAAAAGACAACAAAAAAGGTAATTATTTAAGATAACAGGATTGGATTAAAAAGTTGACTATGAAATTTGATAAAATGATTGTGAAGAACTGGGAAGTTTTGCTGGAGAAGGTTCTCTCCACGTGTCCTCTGCTTATACTGACTTTCTAAAATTCAACAGCTGACTCTACCTGGAGATTAGATTGAGTGCAGCCTCAGTCTTCCCCAGAATTCCTGGTATTACTCTAACTTTAGGACAGTTTGTGTTCCTTAACTATTTTAGGAACATGTCAGGGACAGAAGTTTGAGTAGAGAAGAACAGACTCTCCAGACTGTCATACCCACAGCTGTTGTTGAGAGCAAGAGCAAGTCCGAGGCAATATTTAGACAGAATTCCCCATTTATTTAAGAGTGGGGGGCCTGGAACATCACTGCTACAGCTGCATTTTAACCTGTACCTTGGACTCCTCTATTAAGAAGAAAATATTCTACTAAAAATGTGTGTGTGAGAGGAGGGGAACTAAAAACCTCCCTGGATTTTGCCATCCACCCTTGAGGTGAACATCCTCCTCACCCCTCCATGGAGGATGGAGAGGTGGTATAAAATCATATTACTAAGTTTCTCTCTATAGCAACTCTTTAGATACCTGCCTTGCTTTTGGAAACAGTTTACACAGAGTTTATGAGGTATTATTACTAATATTTTTCTTATCTCTCTGTCTGTAATATCAGCTCCCCTTACAGCCTTGACAACTGTACACAGTTCCAGGAAAGAAAAATGTTGACCAATACCTTTTCGAAAATGTGAAAAGCTGCCTCATTTTCCTCTCTGCATGTCTAAACAACCTTAAAACAAACTGAGTTGCAATAAAATTAGGAGGTGTTGGATCTGCTTTTCTCTAATTCCTTTTAAATGTTTTCCTTCATCACTTGTCCTTTTTTCTTTTCTTTTAAATCTTATTCTCGTTTTTATTTCTTTTTAAACTCTGAGATTGCATCCATTAGCCTTGTAAGCTAATTTAGGACATTTGTCTAAAAACTGTTGTGTAGAATATGATGGCATTTTTCTATGGTCTTGGTGTGCACAGAATTTCATTACATGCTTTATAGACATAAAGCATAACATTACAGACAATTTCAAATCCAAGGCCCACTCCAAACCTTTTTGTCATTTACGATCATTTTAGGAAGCAATGTGAAGTTTGATTGAAAATGATGAGGACACAAAACTTTGATCAAAGGTTTTATTTTTCATTCTTTCAGCCATCAGAAAATTAGGTTTTAAATAGATTATGTCTCCCAATCCAAGGTTCTGATTTAAGCAGTGGCTTTTTCCTGTTTTTGATGGCTACTTTTGTGTTTTTTCCTTGACTATTTTCTCTTACTGTCCAATCCCTCAGGCTGGTTCTTGGCAGGAACATAAAAACCCCAGATACATCTTCCTTACAGGTGTCCACAGATAATCAGTGTGTCAAGCTGAACAAAAGACAGGAGTGTCAGATGGATCTGTGCAGTCCTGCTGGGCAAGGAAAATGAGGATGAAAATGAGAAAAGTAAAAAAAATATTCAACATGGAGCTCTCAGCTGATGGGAAAGTGGCTCTACGGTATCAGACATCCTCAAGGGAGGGACTCCAGCTCGTTCAAGGTTTGTGTAAATGACTTCAGAGACGTGTCCTTGTCTCTGGTGGGACTTAAATTTCCTGAAGGTGAAGTTGAGATAATAACAGTAAAATTTTTCATTTCACCTGCCCATGTTTGTTTGAGTGTCTTTAATTACTAAACATTGAACAGTGTGCAGCACAACTGGGATGTTTCTCAGGGAAGGAGCAGTGAGATTCCTCTGTGTTGCCACAACAGTAACATGCAATAATGAGTTATTTTAGTTAGGTGCTAAAGATACAGTAACTTTGATCGCCTCTTGGAGGACTTTTTACAAAATCCTGTAGGGAAAGCCAAGAGGAAATGATTTTAAGAAGAAAGAAGGTAGGTTAGATTTGACATAAGGAAGAAATTGGTATTTTTTTGGTGAGGTTTGGTAAGATGCTGGCACAGGTTGCCCAGAGATGAGGATAACCATCCCTGGAAGTGTTCAAAGTCAGACTGGACAGGGATTGGAACAACCTGATGTAGTAGAAATTGTCTCTGCTCATGGCACTGGAGTTGGACTGGATGATTTTCATGTCCAAAGAAGAGCAATGAGGCTGGTAAAGCACTGAGAGAAAAAGGAAGGGGCTGGGGGTGTTTATCCTGGAGAAAAGGAGGCTCAGGGAAGACCTTCAGGAAGACCTGTCCCTACAAATACCTGAAAGGTTGTAGCCAGGTGGGGGTCGGGCTCTTCTCCAAAGTAACAATCAGCAGGACAAGAGGAAATGGCCCTAAGTTGCACCAGGGGAGATTTGGATTGGATTTCAGGAAATTTTTTTCATTGAAAGGCACTTCAATTAATTTTAATTAAGCATTAAAACAGGCTGCCCAGGGCAGTGGTGGAGTAATTCTATGATTGAATAAATTACAGTCTCTTCCAGCCTAAATCATTCTATGATTCTACAATTCTATGACATCTTCTTAATGTTTGTTTTCTAGAAAAGTAGAACAAAATCTATGTGAGATCTCCCATTCTGCTTTGTTTGCTGGCCTAAATCTAAGGCTGGCATTGAGGCAGGATTTCTTCTTGTTTCAGTGCTTTCTCACTTCTTTAACCTTCCAAATTTATCACCTCATTTCCTGGATTGCTGCAATGATTAAAGCCAGTTTGGGGAACATAGGATCATGAACATGAGGAAGAATGAAAGAGTCAGGACGTGGCCACAAAAAAAGAGTTTTTAGTTCCTGGCATGAAATAGAAGGGCTATTTTTAATATGTGGAGGTACCCAGTGGGAACTACTCCTTGCCATTTTCAGACACTGCAAACGTACACAAAATAGGGACACGGCAGAAATTAAAAAATAAGCTGAAAAGCCTTTTGTGATGGTGTGGTGAGAGAGAATTCTGGGCAGATGAAGATAACCATATCTGCTGATCCCAAGGCCTGTGTTTCAGTGAATGTAAAGCTCCAAGACCAAAATACCAGTACCTGTACCAGGGTATGTATGGAAAAGCCATTTCCAAGGGAGTGGTTTTTAAGCTGATTGAGATCTGCATAATTCCAGTGAAATCAAGATGGTAGGACACTTAAAACTGAAAATGCAGCCTTAACCTTCCCTAAGGAAAAACAGAATCATTAAGTTTGAAAAAGATCTCTAAGATCACCAAATCCAACCCTTAATCCAGTGGTGCAAAACTGAAATCAGCTTCTCTTTCTTTCTGCAAAAACTGCAAATGTTTGGATGCATCAACATGTGATTAGGTACCCACTGGATCTGCTCTGATGTCTGGATATAGAATTTGGATGTTGGAATATCCTGCAGAAGCAGAGAAATCAGAATCAGGTGGTGGAGCAGAGGCAGAGCCCTGTGTCTAATAGGCAGCTTGGGGTCCCACAGGTTGGGATTTCATAAAAAGAGTAAGGTCAGTTTAATTCAAAATGTGTGTCCCTCACTTACAAACAGACCTTTAGAGAGAGAGAGTAGGGTGGAAATGCTGCCTTCTTCCCCTCCAGTAAAAAGTTTATCTGTAGATAAGAACAGAGAGGATGGAGGGCCTCTGTCAGCTTTTCTTCCCTCTCAGAACTGTGCTGACAAAAACTCACTTTTAAAAATACTGATTAAATAATTTAAAATTTCTCACTGGCTTAACTTCCTTTTAATATCTTCTTCTGATGCACTCCCTAATTCCTGAGCTTTCAGGAGTATGTGTTGTAGTATCAAATGTAATGTTCAAATGTCTGGAACACAGGATTTTCCATACTGGATCAGGCCGTGAAGCCACACTGGTCCAGAGCCTGCCTGACCACGTGGCCATTATCTCCTAGTTCAGAGGAGGCAGTAACCAGGCAGAAAATTTAATGCTGAATTTCCCTCTTGCCTGAGAAGGGCATGGACTTGCCTCTGGGCTTCGGAAGTGGAAAATATCCAAAGATATTTTGCTCGCCACTGCTTTTGAATTTCCTTATTACCAATCTTCTTCAATTTCATTATTAACAATTTCGGTAAACTAATTAAAAAATAGAAGTTTTTAACTCTCTTTTAGCACTCTGAAAGTGGAAAATGTCCAGTGATATTTTGCCCATGACTGCTTTTGAATTTTCACTATTACCAGTCTCCTTCAGTAAAAATTTTATACTTGAGTGCAAAATTGAAAGCTTATTATACTCATTTATGTGTATATATATGTATATATGTTGGGTAACAGTCACATTGATGTTTCAGTAGCCTCCTACTTCTTTGAGTAAATTCCATGTTGGACCCTGGGCTCTAAGCATTTAAAATTGCCATAAATATATTAAAATACATAGTAAAATATTAATATGTGTATGAGTGTAGGTGTCTATGATCTCACTACAAAATCTAAAGCCGTGTTTCCCAGTTTTGAAGCCAGTATGAAATATCCTGAATAAAATGTATTTCTTTTCAAGTATATTACACAGGGATTTTGCTCTTCTAGTCACTGTGTTTGAAGGATATAAACATTTGCTTACATTTGTTCAAGCTGTGGGGCTTGAACAGCAAGAAATCATTTAAATGCTCTGTCAAGTAAGTTGGGATACTGATTGGATGTCATAAATATAAGTAGGCTTAACAAGAAAATTAATGAATTTATACGAGATTAAGGTATTATAGTGTTTGTCATAATCCTCCTCTCTCTTTCAAAAGTTTGTATCAACAAATCAAGAAAAATATCCCCACATCCCTTTGCCTGTGGTAACCCCTCACAAGGAGAGCAAGTACTGGCAGGGAACAGTGCAAAAAAGGAAGATGTTCCTTTGCAAATATGATCCAGGAAACTTTCTAATCTACATAAACCCTCAATGTACAAACCATTCATGTATAATTTTGTTTGACCCAGATAGAGCTGAGTTAGGAGGGTTTGAACAGTCAGCACTTGTCAGCTTAGCTGCAGTCACTGACCACATGCACATTCTTAGCATCCAGCAAGTAAGAAATAAAGCACATTAGTTTGACTCTCAGGGAGAAAGAATCAAACACAGTGAGTCATGACACTTTTTACAAGGAGCAAGAAGTGTCCTTAATCATTTATCCAGGCTCAGCTAACATTCATAAACTTGTTGAGCTGTGGTTACTTACTTGAAATATTATTGTAATTCAAATCCAAGTGTTCCAGAATTAAAAAAAAAAAAAGTGATGTTGATGTAAGAAACCCTTTTTTTCCCAGTGAGGACAATCAAGCAGAGGAACAAAACACTGGAAGACGTTTTGGAGTCTCTATTGCAGATTTTTACTGGTCAAAGCCCTGAGCAGCCAGGTCTGATCTTACCACTGACAGGGTTTGTGTAGGACCTGTTTATTTACATAGGGTTTTTGTTGTTGTTGGGTTTAATCTTTGCAACGCACTGAAAAATGCTTTAGCAGAAATGGTATGAATCTGCAAATTTACCCTGAAGTCAGTAGAGAGGAATCAGTTTGCATGAATTCCAATTCTTGCCCCTTAATTTAATTTCCATATGCACTTATTAGGTTTTGTGAATGTCTATTGTGCTGCTAAATTTATAATTATTTTTTGGAAAAAAAAATTGCCTGGTGTGTTTTCATTAAAATCCAATATTCTGCTTCTGTCAATATTAGTCTTTCAAAAGCTTATTGATATTTAAAGTTACTGTCTTTCTTCTTTCTTTTTAATTGACTCAATTTAGGAAAATGAATTAAAAAAACAGACGTTTTCTAACTCTCTTTCTTGAGAAGAAAATTGTAGTGCACAGGATATTTACTTGGTCAAATATTGCCCTCAGCTAAAGCTGCCACTGAGAAGAGGTGGCTACATCTAGTTGGGAAATTTCTTCCCTGACGGATGTGACCTTTGTTGTAATTTTGTTTAAGTCGAAAGAAATAATTCTTGGCTGTTTAGAACATCAGTGGCCAGAGTTTGTCATTAATGACACACGATGGTGCAGCTCTGGAGAGAACCCGTGTGCCGCTTTTGGCCAAAATCTAGCAATAAATCCTCTGGGAGAAAGTCAGGTCACTACCACCCTTCCCCCCACCAGGATCGGGAAAAAAAACCCCTCAAAGGAAAGTGAAGGAGATAAAACCTATTTATTAACAAACACACAGGAAAAGGATAATAATGCTAAATAGTAAAACCCCTCACTATAACGAGAAAACCTGGGAAGAACTTAGAGTCCTCTCGTAGGTGTGGTCCCTCCTCGGAGCTGCCGTGGGGGGTGGCCTTAGGCCCCCTCAGGGCCTGAAGAGAAGTTCTCCTGATGTGTTCTGATGTTGTTGAAACAGTCCAGAAGAGAAAAAAAGGCAGAAAAGAAAACCCACCAAAGTCCTAGGAAACACGCTGGAGAAAAAGGGAAGAAAAAAAAAAAAAAAAACCAAAAAGCTGGCTGAAGAAACAGTCAGGGAGCTCCCTCCGTGCTACCGCTGGAGAACACAGAGGAGTCTCTATCTCTGTGTCCTTGGGAACTTGCTTTGAAAAGTTCATTTGTTTTTTCCTCCCCTCTCAAACTCAGTTTAAAGGCACAAAACAAATTCTTTGGCATAGAGCTGTGATAGGGGATACACATCATAGAGTCATCCCAAGACAACCCAGCTGTACAAATGGGACAGAATTGCTGAATTGCTGAATTACCTGTGTTTTACCAGGTTCTGCTCAAAGTCCCCCCTAATATCCATCACAGGTTGTTGCTCTCTGGGTTTGAATCCAGCCCTCATCTCCACTTCCAAAAGAGGATTACTCAATTCTTTCCTTAAAAACTGCCCTGATTGTAAATCCACAATTAAAAACCCAGCTCCTCATGCTCAAAACCTGAAAGGTGTCTTCCACTGTTCCGCTTTCTCTATCCCAATGTTGACTTAACAATTAAATCCTGCCCAAATTTTTCTTGTCAGATGCACTTAGACAGTCTGGACTAAGCCTGATCAACTCTCAGCTTCCCTCCAAAGTTCTCCAATATGTTCCTCTCTTTCTCTCTCTTACTCGTTGCACTCCTGTCCCTTTCAGGATAACTTCTATGATTCTATGGGACAGTCTTACTCACTGCAATCAAATGGTATTAGGTACCTTGAGTATTATGCTATAAAATAAAATAAAATAAAATAAAATAAAATAAAATAAAATAAAATAAAATAAAATAAAATAAAATAAAATACATGTATTCAAGCTGCATATTTGGAACAGCTTAGGTTAGTCCAGAATGGTCAAGTTCCATTGCTGATGATTTTCTCTGAAAAAATTGATTTTTTTTCCCTTATGACTATCACAACATGGCACAATGAAGATCTCCACACTTTTACTATTTCTTTGATCCACAGCTCCTGGGAGTTTTTGTTCCTACCTTTACTTCTCCCAGTTGCTTAGAGAGGTAACATCTTGTGGATTATGTTATTCAGCAGATGAGATTACTCTTAATTTATAGGGCCTCACTTTCCAAACTGTTTTGCACCTTTAGATGATAGGAAGCTTCTTGAACACTCTGTCATCCCAAGACCTCCAAATGCAAGAAAGCCTTTTTCTGTTAAGTGGTTGCTTGAGAAAGTCCAGCAGTTCATCAAAAAACAATGCTAAAGGATGGATTCATTTCCATTCTCCCATCTGAACCAAAAATACCAGTATCCAGGCAGGAGATGGGGTATTTGATTACGTGAAGCTTGAGAGATGATTTCAGTATGAATATTGCAATACAAATATATTATTATCTCTTTCAAAATACACTGGAATAGTCAGTCCCACACTCATCACCACAGTATCTGAACACCTCAGGGATGATATAATAATGTAATTGATCTAAAAAAGGCAGTGTAATTATGTAATTATACCTTTGCTGCTGTATTTCACACATAGAGACCATTTATAATGAATACCCTTTTACTTACTTTTGAAAGGATCTATTTTCTTCAATGGGAGACAGTGGGATAATTTATAGACAGGAAAGCTCTTTGACTGGGGAAAGTATTAAACCTTAAACGAGAATCTCAGTGTTTGCATTTGAGCAGTTCATTGTCTCCTTGCACCTCAGGGCTCCTCAACAAGAAAAGATAACGAGGTTTCTTTTTACCCAGATGTGTCTTCTCTGGTTGGATGCTGAAGAGAAATACTCATTTTTTGAAGGAATTTTACCCAAATTTCACAGCTAAAATGCAAACTTTTGGTCTGAAATAGTCATTCTGCCTCTTTTGCAGTTGATAGGGAGCAACTGGAACCATTAAGAAGAATAATTTATATCACCAAGGGTGTCTGATGGGTTGGACAACAGATCATGGGTGGAATTCCTTAACAATCAATGGAACCATAGTATCACAGTCAGAGAAGAGCCCCAGCTGGAAGGGATCCACAAGGATCTTCAAAGTCCAGCCCTGGCCCTGCACAGAACAATCCTAGGAATCACACTAGGTGCCTAAATAATCTGAATAACCAATTCCAGCTGGTTCCTGGATGAACACAGGCACTTCCCTACATTTGTGAAGTTGGGCTGACGTGCATTAGGGCACAGATTTTCCCTTCAGCATGCATTTTTTCTTACTGTCTGTGAAGCCCAGAACACCTACAGAAGGCACAATTTTATACCATATATTGCCTTATATATAAATATTTGTAGATACATGTTATTGCTACCAATTATAAAAATAGAGTGATACTAGAGCACACAAACTGGTCTGGCATTGCAGTGCTGAAGGGAGCACAACAGAACTTCTGCATCTTAAGCAACAGAAACAAAAGAGAAATATGAATTCCTTAACACATAAATATGTGCCTGTTTCTGCTGCTTACCTGAGAAATGCTTCTTAAAATTAAGGAAAAAATATTCAGTACAAGCTTAAATCTTTGTTCGGGGAAGTGTTGAATAGAGGGATTTTTATGCATATATTTGAGTCTTGCTGCCTTCAGGAGGACTGAGAAACATGCTAAAGTTAAGTAAATGTCATCATGGTAAAATAATGCATCTCTCTAAATTGGGAAATGTGAAAGGATGGCTGTAATTGATTGGACTCCTCTCAAAGGTCAAATGCTGCCAAGGATTGGTATTTGAGTTTTTTTCTATTGTTGTTTCTTCAAAACTTTCCTTTCTCTAATACAACCGTTAAAAATTTCATTGCAACATTTTAATTCACAAATTCAATTATAGTTCAAACACCTGCAAGCACTTATTAAAATTTCCCTTTAACCATATTCTCTTATATGATCTTCACACGCACACAAGACCCTAATTAAATTTTGTTTGTTTTCATGCCCAATTTGTAATTTCTGATTTCCCCTTTCTTCATTAATTAGATAAGGAAAAAGTGATAGGGTTTTAATTACTCCAGATATGTGTGAACACATCTTCATTTTCAATTAAAGGTGAGATAGGATGCTTGAAGAGAAATTAACTAACACAGTAATTTTTTTTATTATTATCCTGACAGAAAACATATATATCATGAGATGCTATCAGCGGGCCTGTTTACACTTCTTGGAAATCTCTAGGGTATGTTGTAAATGGAAAGAAATTCAATTATAGGAGGAAGAAATAAAGGTCTAAATCTCTAAAAAAACCAGTAAATGCAGCACCTCTGACTTCTTTTAGCAGGATCATTCCCAGTTAGGTGTAGTCTAATTTCTCTGGAGGATTTTACTGGAGCAGCGTGGCACTTAGTGTACACCCCCATCCAGTGAAGAAACTTCTGATTTCAGGGTGTTCAAAGTCAGATTTAAAACATACTGGTAGTCCACCTTCCTAATTTTATGAGCAAAATATGCATATGAATTGCTCTTAAATGATCTTCCTAAAGGGAAGGAAAAGTCAACGGGATGAAAAATGCCAATGAGCAGAGAATAAATACACTGGGAAAGACCACAGGCAAATCCATAACTCACTGCTCATGCTCAGTACTAAAGAATGACTTGGGTGGGCATCTTAGAACACACCTTTGCTAACTACAGCTCCTAAATCACCAGGTATCAGCTGCAGAGTCTCCTAACTCACCCTTGGGTCCAGAGGAGCAGCAGCCAGGCAATGTGGCCAGTCAGTCACACAGCAACTGCTCTGTGTCATTTGTCAGGAATGACAATGCCTCTGCCTTGTCTTCTTGTCCTCTTATCCTGAGTGCTCTGCAAAGCCCTTCAGATCTGTCGTTTGTTCTCTGCTCTGAATAATGTAGAAATGGATGTCTGAACCAAAGTTGTCAGAAACATTTAGAGATAAATAAACTACAGCATAAAGGGAACTATTTGTGTATGCTGTGGATTAGCTTAACCTGGTTTTAGGAAATTGCAGATACACCCAGGACATTAAGTATGTTTTCTTCCTTATAAATTATGCAAAGAAAGTAATACCAACTTTAATGGAGACATCTCTCCAAAATGATCTCAAATCATCAACACTCAGCATGTCCTATTGGTTCCTATGATTTCAGCACATGGCAGCATTGGGCTGACAGTCTGCTTCAAAATTATGCGTGCTAAATCATAGAACCACAGAGCCATGGAATCACAGATGTTGGGAAAGCCTTTGAAGATCATCGATTCCAAACATTAACCTGGCACGGCCAAGTGTGTGACCAAACCATGTCCCCAAGTGCCTCATCTACACATCTCTTATATCCCTCCAAGGATGGGGACTCCACCACTGCCCTTGGCAGCCTGTGTCAGCGTTTGATAACCCTTCTAGTGAAGATTTTTTTCCTTATGTCCAATCAAAACCTGGTGCAACTTGAGGTTGCTTCCTTTTGTCCGATTGCTTGTTACTTGGGAGAAGAGATCAATGCCCACCTGGCTACAACCTCCCTTCAGGTGGCTGTAGAGAGTTAGAAGGTCCCCCTAAGCCTCCTTTTCTCTGGTCTGGGCCTCCCCAGCTCCTTCAGCTGCTCATCATGAGACTTGTTCTCCACTGTGAGGAGAGGCTGAAGGACCTCAAAACAAATATGGCATAGTTATGAACCTGTGATAGCTTTGAACAATCCAAGGGCCTCTGCTGTGTAAAGAAGCCATTGTTCTACATCTATGGGGGCTCTGGATATTGCCCCAACCCTTCTAAAATGTAGTTGAACTTTAGAACTGCTCTTGATTCTACTTTTTAGCTAAAGGCAGCCCTGTTGCCTACACAGTGCTCAAAAACCTAATATTTGAAACAGCTAAGACATAGAAATTTATAACTAGTAACACATTTCTTACCTTTCTATTGTCACTGTAGTCTAAAAAGATATAGGATCTATAAAGTCCTAAGGACAACACTGGTCAGGACACAAAGGCTGTGTAAATTTAACAGTGTTTGGGCACAGACCCAAGAAGGTGAAGGGCACCATTGACGCCGTTGATCTCAACAGTCCTCAGCAACCTTTGGGTCTCATGAACCTTAGTCTTCTTACTAACAGCAAGGAAAAGCTCCAGAATTAGCCCAGCCCAGGGACTAATTGGCAGCTTGGAAGTGGCCATCATGTTGAGGGCTTGGGGAGTTTAATAGGGTGCACATGGTAAGATTATGTGAGTGAATATCAGCTGGAGGCCAGGTTGTGGAAAGTCCTCAGCTGAGGTGCAACTGAGGCAATGACAAACACTTCATTCTATCTACTTTGGACACTTGCCTTGGATCACAGAATCACCGAATGGTCTCAGTTGGATGGGATCTTAAAAGTCCAACCCCCTGCCTTGGGCAAGGACAACCCAGACCAGGTTGTTCCAAGCCCATCCAACCTGGCCTTGGATACTTCCGGGGATGGATTGGAGTTGTTACTTTGAGGAGTGTTTGGCACTGTCAGCTGATCACAGGTGGTTTGCTCAGACTTGCCAGGTGTCCTGAAGGCTAAGGATGAAGGCGGCAAATAAAACGACTTGTAGGATTCCTTGGGTCATCTTGCACAAATCCTTTAGACTTTTTGTCACACATTTTCCCCGCTTAATGGAAAGGGAGAATATCTGGCAGACTTTGCAAATGTCTGGGTTAAAACAGTTGTAAAATGGGGCTTTGCTGTGTCTGTCATTGCTCCTTTTTAAAATGGTTTGGGTTTTTAAAGCCCTAAATTCCAGTAGAGATAATGAAAGCCTTTTCAAATCTAGTTCAATAACACTGTGCTACGAGTCCTAAAGGCTGCTTTTTCTATGAGGAGAGTATTTTGCCCAAATTTCCTTCAACAGTTCTGGAATCTCTAAGCAGTCACCTAAAATACGTGTTCTGGTTCTGAAAGGATTGGGCATTCACCACTGCTGCTTAAATGAACTGCTGGATCCTCACCGCCATGGGAAATGAGATCATTTGTTTGTCAGGAATTACTTTGGTGCTGAAGTACCAATGAACCCAGGCTTTCTGGAAAACATGAGTGATTTTGTGTGCCTGGATTTGTAAGGTGGGATATTCAGACACAGACATGACCAAGGATTTTGAATTATGAAAGGTACCACACGGCACCCCTAAGAAAATCAAATCTTTTTAAGGTGTTCCACACTAGACATGCAAAATGAAAGGTCACATTTCAAAATCACCAAAGATACCCACAGGCAATTATTGCATTCAGAATTCTCCAGCTTTAATTAGCAGAGAATGAATCATTCCATAGTGGGTGAGTAAAAAAAGCAAAAGAGATGCAGGGTGGAAGCGGTGGGGGAAATGAAACTAAATTTCAGCAATAGACAAATACTAGTTCAGGTCCAGGAAATATAATTGTTTGAAATCAGACCCAAAGTGAATGATAATGATACAATGGAAGTTGTTTTTCTATAATTATTTTCAAACTTTAGGTAATCAAAAGCTTCTTTTCTCTTTTCTTTTTTTTTTTTTTTTAACAAAGCAAATACATGAACTGCATGCTTAACTATCATTGAATATTGTAAAAACTATGTATGGATTTATTTCGCAGTTAACAACATGGCCTATGGCAATTAATACTTTTTATTTACAGAACTCAGTGCTGATAATGGACAACTGATAGGCATGTTTAATTGGCTTTTAACTACCCATGTCTTTTTATAGTAGTTTTTTTTTGCCCAATGGCAGACACATTCCTGAGGATTTCAATGTGAGTTTAATACGTTGCTGGTTTTTAATTACATTTTTATTGCTTATGCAAATGCATGCTCATTTGTATGGCAAGCCAGGGGTCGGTAACAAGGACAGTTTTGTCACGTTTCTCTATTCAGGGCCTGCTTTCAACAGCATTGCAGCTTCTTCCTGTTCAGATTTCCTAAGTGTGGGAGACTTGGCCCTTTCTCCAACTCCTTGCAGGAGAGTTCATGTCAGGAGCGCAGATATCCTGACTGGTGGATGGTGATCCAAGCTTTTACTGAATTATCACTCCAAAAATTGTTTTCTTTGAGGGCAGCAGCCCTAAAGGAAATCTGGCATCACCTGGATTTACCAGCTTGTGTTTATGAACTCTCCTCACTCTTGCCGGCAGATGTGGACTCCCCATCCCTGGAAGTGTCCAAGACCTGGTAGGATGGGGCTTGGAACAACCTGGGATAGTGGAAGGTGTCCCTGCCCATGCCAGGGTGGCTGGAACGACATGATCTTCAAGGTCATTTCCACCCAAACCATTCTGTGATTCTGTGAAAAATACTGGCCAGAGGCAGAAACTCCATGGAAACTGTACATTCTGGCCTCAGAGCTGGAGGAACTGGCACCATTATTTTGGCACTTATTTCTCTCTCCTTTTCCCCTGCTTTCTTGAAAACAGAAATATCTCTGGAAAGGACATAACCCAAACAACAAACTGCAGTTTCATAGAATCGTGGAATCATTAAAGTTGGAAAAAGGCTGCGAGATGAACAAGTCCAATCTTCTACTGAACACCTCCATGGCCACTAAAATCCCATTGCAAAATGCCACATATAATCCCCTTTTTTAAAGTCAGTAGCCAGTGGAGGCGGATTTATGTCTCCAGAGCTTTTTGAAACAACTCAAAATGTTGGATACAGAGCCAGAAGAGAGAGAGAATTAAAGTTTATCATGAAGCAGGATGTGTTTGGGAAGCTGAGTCAGGGGTCTCCATAGCTATGAGAAGATTCAAGTCGAAGTTGTCTTGTCTCCTACTCCGCGGCATGTACTCTGTTTCTGGGGAAAGACAGTCAAAAAATTCCTCTGAGGGGCTCATCAGCAATAATCCTAAATAACTGGAGGAGAAAATTACTTGTTCTGATGTCAGTAGATGGCACTGTTTCTATGAACTACTGACTCACACCCCCAGAAATGCAGCTGCATCTCCTTCGTATTTTCTACACAGGGAGAAATCTAAACAAAACCAAACAAACTAACAAAAAAAAAGAAACCCAAACCAAAACCACTCCCCCAAAGAAAAAAAAAAAAAAAAAAGGAAAAAATAGCAAAAGAACATTTTTAAAGTGTAAGATTAGTACCCTGAAGTTCGAAAATGCCTGAATTAATGTTGCTCATTATATTTTATCTTACCCTTGCAGGCTTCATGCAGTGTGATATTGTCTTCGCTCATACGCTCATGTTTTCCATTTCCAGAGGACTGCTGCCTTAGTTAATGCAAAGAATAGAGTTGATTTGAGGATAAGACATCTGTATAGGATAAAGAAGAATATCCCTTATGAAATTCCAGGCTTCAGTGGTCTTATGTATTGAGGAATGGGTGGAGGCACAGCATTTGTGTCTGAGAAGGGAGGTGAGTGGACGGTCCTGGAGTTACTCATGAAGAGAGAGACCCTACAGCACCTCCCAGTACCTAAATGGAACTTACAACAAGGATTGAGAGAGACTTTTGACAAGGGCACGTAGTGATAGGACAAGGGGGAATGACTTTAAACTGAAGGAGGGTAGATTTAGATTAGATATTAGGAAGAAATTATTTACTATAAGGGAGACAAAACACTGGCACAGGTTACTCAGAGAAGTTGTGGTCTCCCTATACTTGGAAGTGTCCAAGGCCAGGCTGGATGGGGCTTGGACAAACCTCGTCTAGTGGAAAATGTCTCTGCCCATGGCAGAGAGTTGGAACTGGATGATCTTTAAGGTTGTTTCCAACCCAAACCGTTCTGTGATTCTATAATGATCCTAGGGTTCTGTGATTCCAGGACAAGAGTGAATTTTTGCAACCAAGGTGTGTTGGATGTGTTCGTGCAGTGACCATTCACCTGGCTATCCAGACACACTGAAAATATCTGAAAATATCCCAATAACCAAACTCCTAAAGTGCCCACCGGACAAAGCTTCTGCACAGGATAAAATCGAAGCTATATTGAAGGAACATGTTCTGATCTCATGGACATCCCTAAAAGCTTCACTCGATAAGATCCATCTCATTAAGATATCTGTGGTATGGCCTTAGGGTACCTTATAGTCATTTCATGTGCTTTTAAAATATGATTCCTTGTTTGTTTTTGAATCAATACAGAAATACAGAACAAACACATATCGAACATCTGTCACGCATCTCCCTGATCTTGGTGATGCTGCTATTTTTGTCAAATTTGTCAGTTGTCATTTTTGTCTTTTTTTTCTTAATTAGTCCTGATCCCTACTTCCTGGCTCAGTTCCTTGTCTCTGCCACACTGTCCTGCTAAAGTGAATCCCCCTTTTCCATATCAGTGCTTAACCTGTTTTTTCTTTCCCACTGAATTTTCTGTTTTTAACTTCCCTCCTTCACCAGCATCTCTCACCCTGGTGTCTGTCTTACACCTATCTATCCTACCAGATGTTATTTCACCTGACACTGTAGTCCCTGTTGAGCCTGTTACTTGTGACTTACCCTTCCCAAAACCAGTTTTACTTCCAGTCAGTCCCACCTTAATGTATCCACCCAGTTAACCACCCCCATCAACCCCAGTCTGGTATTCTTCAGTCCTCTGTATATCATCAAATTCTGTTTCAAACAACAGTTGGGTGTATTCAGTCTTTTTTTGGTTTGGTTTTTTTACTCTTGCATCACAGTTTTCTCCTTTGTGTATCTATTCCCTGCTATTTCTTGCAAGTGTAGGACAGATGTCAAGAGAACATGAGAAGCATGGGCATTGGTGTCTCTTGACATGTTCCTTTTTCCTGACATGAAAAAGTATCTCAGAAATACAACAGTTACTTACAAATTTTATAGGAGTATTAAAGGTAGATAAGTTGTAAGAAAAATGTTCGGCAAATGAGAAATTTAGACAAAGTCATCAGCAACCAAAAAGCCTAACTTTGAATGGAACAACACAGGCTGCCTTATTATAGGAAGGATTATAATTTTCCATGGAAAACAGTAATTTCCTGAACTTTAAAAACCTTCCCAATTTCTTATAACAATTTGTCATGCAAGGGAAGTAGCAAAATCAGGGATGCCACAAGGACAGACAGAAGGATGTCTGTTCCCAAACCAGTTGTCATTCTGCCTCCTGTAAGGAGCAAAATTACTTCAAACTCAACATTTCAGCCTCTGAAGTGTCTCATTGGAAATTCCTCTTTGGTTTAACCTGTACAGTGAAAAGAGACTGGAGAGAAATGAGTCACTTCACCTGCTGGTTGCCAGCCCTGACATTCAGGGGTTTCTCAGGGACAATGTTTTCTAAAGAATATATTTATCTTTGGCATCCCTTTTATATTTTCTGGACTTGCTTTGAGGTGCTGGCAACCCCTTGGGGAGGTGTTTCTCTGGAGGGCCACTATCACAATCTGGAGTGATCCCAACTGCTCCTGGCATCCCAGCAGCTACAGATCACCTTTGCAGGAGCCTCTGTGAAAGCTGTCACACCTCTGCTGTCAGCTTTTGTCCTACTGATTTAATGAAATCATATCAGAAAAAAGAAAGGAAAGACAAGGCTGAAGTCCTTTGCTGGTAACTTTGAATGAATTCCCTTCTTTGCTGACAAAGCAGGAGCAGAACCAAAGTGACACCACCACAGGTTTGCACTCTGTACTGTCCAAATTCCTCCGGGCTCAGCAGACCCCTGGGAGACCCTGAATCCCAGCTGGACAATGTGTTCAGAAGCCACCACAGACAACATTAGACTGAAAGCATCAACCTGATTTATTTTCCTAGAAAAAGCACTTTTGACTATAGCAGAGATTGAGCACAGTCTGGGGAAATTACTTTTGCCTGCTTTCACAAGAGGGTCAGCTCTGGTTTCCTCCACTAAACCCAGGGGAAGTTATTGCCTATATTTAGATAAAAAGTAAGTGATTAAGCTGTGTTTGTTACCAGTGTTTATTAATCTGAACCCAAATCTTGCTCCCCAAAAACCCCTGAAGCTCCATATATTGTACATATGATGCACAAAACAACTGGGAAAATGTACTTCCATAACATCTTACTTTAAATACTGCTTGAAAGTACTCTGGGGTTTAATAAGTTTTCTAGTAGTAGTGGAATATTAAAAAAAAAAAAAAAAAATTAGGACCACTGCATTTCAATATTGCAGTGCCTTTTTTTTTTACATTTTTTTAATGCCAAGCTGAAAGAAAGAAATGGTCTGTATTTTCCTCAGTGCAATACACTTTAGAATCTATGGATTTACAGAGCTATTGCAGAGCTGAGTATTGCTATTATCACTGTGGATTGCTATCAGGGAAGACATCATGGAACTGATCTCTTTTTAATGATGTTGTACTCAATTACTACCTACCCCAGTCTTTCTCCTTCCTCTGTTTCTATTTCTGGATGTGCTCAAAAAGAAGGTGGGGTTCTAGGGAAAGGGAGAGGCATTTTCCCTGGTAAATCAATTAACTTCTCCAATCCAGCAAACTGTGAAAAAATACAATAACTCTCTTTAAATGTTCCATTAGGGTCCAGTAACAGCTCATTAGATTATACAAGGTATGTGTAATTGCCCAGAAAAGATGCACTACCTTCCTGCAATGCTTAATTTAATCTCCACTCTTTACATACAACTATAACCACCCACTAAACAAGATTCATGGCCTCGTGCCCGCTGCTATATGTGTACAAGCCTGTGTTGTAAACCTAAGAATGTGTTTAAAAGTCGAAACTGGCATGGCTTTATTTCCACTTGCTTGCTATAATCTTACAAAACAAGGCTGTGGAGGTTGGGCGTCGTCCTTACAGAACGTTTTCCAGTTGGTTGGAAACACCTCACTGTATTTATTTTATGTTTCCTGCATGGAGGTATTGTCCCCCTGCGCTGGGCACTGGTGAGGCCACACCTTGAATCTTGGGGTCAGTTTTGGGGCCATCACTACAAAAAAGACACTAAAGTGCTGGAGTGTGTCCAGGGAAGAGAACAGAGCTGGGGAAGGGTCTGAAGCACAAGGCTGATGAGGAGTAGCTGAGGGATCTGAGGGGGCTCAGTCTGAAGAAAAGGAGGCTCAGGAAGGACCTTTTCACTCTCTACAACTCCCTGACAGGAGGTTGCAGTGAGGAGGAAGCTGGTTTCTTCTCCCAGAAAGCATATGACAGGATGAGTGGAAAAGGCATCAAGTTGCACCACGGGAAGTTTAGACTGAACATTAGGAAAAGTTTCTTCACTGAAAGCATTGTCAAGCACTGGAACAGGCTGCCCAGAGAAGTGGTGCAATCACTGTCCCTAGAAGTTTTCAGAAGGTGTGTGGATGGATTTCAGAAGTTGTGGACATGGCTTAGTGGTGGCCTTGGCAGTATTGGGTTGGACTCGATGATCTTCCAGACCTTTACCACTCTAAATGATTCTGTGATTCTCTGCGAGGTCCTGAAGTTACTGAGCTCTACTGGTAAAGGAGAATAAATCTGTGAAAATAACTGTTGTATGTATAATTCTACTGCTAGGTTTTTATGCAAGAGGTACTTTTTTCTTTCTCTTACCTATCATGGCAGAAGATGCAGGGACTTGAATTTCTCCCACAAAGCCTTGGCTTTTTCTGTGTGCTCCCCCTTAATATTACAACATGAATTATTAAAAATCCTTCCCTTCTTCTCCAGCACAGAAATGAGATCCCCATGAGCAGCTCTGCCTCTGTTCACCTCTGCAGCCTTCACAGGGGAGTGCTTGAGCACCCCAGAGTCCTGCCAGGTCCGTTCACACCTCCATGCTTGAGAGTCACCACACTTCCTAACCCCTGGTTCCTCAAGTTCTGCCAGGGGAGTTTTAGATTGAATATTAGGGGAAAAAATTTAATTGAAAGTATCTTTAAGCATTGGAACAGACTGCTCAGTGAAGTGGTGGAAACACCATCCCTGGGACTGCTCAAAAAACTTGTGGATACAGCACCTGAGGACACGGTTTAGTGATGGACATGGCAGTGGCTCTGGGTTAATGGTTGGACTTATTGAATGTAAAGGTCTTTTCTAACCTTAACGACGTTATGATTCTATGATTTCAGTCTGAGAGGGATCATTGGGATAAATTCCTGTTTTTGCAGTATTAAGAATTCTTTCTTCATCTTCAGGTTAATCAAGATAGCATGCACTATTTTGTTTATTATTATTACAATTATTTTCACTTTCCTCCAAATGCAAACACTTGACCAGCTCGCTTAGAGAAGCTGTGGCTGCCCCATCCCTGAAGTGTCCAAGGCCAGGTTGGATGGGACTTGGAGCAACCTGGGATAGTTGAAGGTGTCCCTGCCCATGGCAGGGGGGGTGGAATGAGATGACCTTTAAGGTCCCTTCCAAACCAAAATTTTCTATGATTCTTTTCTCACAAGAAAATCTGTTTTCCTGTGATCCATCAGATAACAAATGGAGAAACAGCTAAAGCTTTGGGCCTCCTCTGTTCCTGCAAGAGTTATCATTTTTTTTAAAGTAAACATTTTGTTTAAATAAACATATTTTACTAGAAAACCCCTGCCCTCCTGCCCCCCCTTCTCTCTCATATTTGCTGATAACTATAATTTTTTTTTTTTTTGTAAAATCTAATTGGTAAAATTTTGAGTGGTCAGAGCTTCAAGCCAACAAAAGAAATTGGGGGGGGAACCAGCATTGTGTTTCCAGTCCCAGTTCTCTGAGAAGTGTCTTCTCTACTGCTCTGCTTCACTCCATGTTTTCCCTTTCCTGGTAAAAGGCCATTTTTCTTTCTGTGCCAGACTGTACAGCACATCAATCCTTATTTGTAGCTCCCATGATTTCCAGACTATTGGTTCATAACAAACAAATAGAGGTTTCAAGTTCTCCCTGATGCAGCGCCGGTTGGACAGTCACTGATTTTGCTGGGATTAAGAATGTTAAAATGGCACTGGGGCAGAAAATACAGAGCTTTCCAAAGTGACATGGTAGGCACAGATCAGACACTCGAGTGGGGATGGGAAATTAAAACAGGCCAGAGAGCATTGTTTTACTCTCTGCAAAAATAATCCTATGGAAGCTTAAATTCATCCTACAGTTCATCATGTAGTGATTTAGCCTGGAGTTTTCACCATGAAAAGTTTCTTCTGGATGGTTGAGAGTTTCTGAAACCAAAGGAAGCACCTGGACATTAATACACACTCCAGTTGAATTAGGGCAAAATGGAGTGATCTTGCACCTGGAATAAAAAATGAACACTTTCTCAGGCTCTATCAATGAATATTTCCAAATACCTCTGACGTTTTAGTGTACAGACTCTATACTGAGAGGTATAACATTAGAAGAAAGCCTTGTTATTCTGCCTGGGCATCTCAAAAATTTCAGATAGTTCAGTGAGTACAAATGTTTTTAATCCTCCACTCAAGTTGAAAATACTGGAAAATGGGGAAATATATTGAAATAGACCCCTGAAATGAAAAGGCTTTGCTGTTAAATAGTCCCACAAAATGAGCTTCCTGATTTCATAAAACATTTTTGTTTGACTCTAATAGAAGCATCTGGGTTTAGTGGTGTTTTAGAGTTGGTAAGTCTTTAAGTAAATTTTGGAAGGAAAAATCATTTCAGAAGTAAATTACTGAAGAACTTCATTATGAAAGTTATTCCCTTCCTGCCTTCCTGTCTCCTTCTCTTCCTTCTCTTCCTCCCCTTTCTTTTATTCTTCCTCTTAATTTCTCTTTCACTTTATCTCTTTCCTTTGCTCTTTCTCTTAATTGCTACCAATTTGTAGGATCAACACAGAACTTTACAGCCAAACAAATATGCAACAGCAAAATGCTCTGTGGTATTATGTGGAAGATAATTTACAAACTCACATACAAAGCCAAAAAACAGAGTTGGTAAAATTCACAGAGGGGAAAGCAGAGAGGCTCAGTTCTTCCCAGTTCCAGGTCTGTATTTTCCTGCTCCTCTTTTCACTATTTCTACACAACACAACAGCAGCATGGAGACCAGTGAAGTGGGGTGTAATTCTGGAAATCAGATTTTGTGTGTATGTGGAGGTAAACTCCCTAAAAGTGCACAAGAAGAGATAAATAACACTTACAGATGGAAAGTGCTTCTGTATGAAGGTGGTGAAGGGCATTGAGGGGAAGCCACAGGCAGAATGGCTGAGGGTTTGCACAGCCTGGAGGAGACTGAGGGGACGCTCACCGGGGTCTGCAGCTTCCTCCTGAGGGGAAGAGGAGGGGCAGGCACTGATCTCTGCTCTGTGGTGACAGTGACAGGACCTGAGGGAACGGCCTGAAGCTGTGTCAGGGGAGGTTCAGGTTGGACATCAGGAAAAGGTTCTTCCCCCAGAGGGTGGTTCGACACCAAACCAGTTCCCAGGGCAGTGGTCACAGCACCAAGCCTGACAGAATTCAAAAAGCATTTGGACAAAGCTGTCAGGCACAGGGTGGGATTGTTGGGGCTGCCCCATGCAGGACCAGGAGTTGGACTTTGATGATCCTTGTGGGTCCCCTTCCAGCTCAGGAGATTCTGTGAGTATAATTCCATGTAAATCTTTGCTGCAACACCCAGCAGGAGTCACTTGTGCCTAAGAAGTCCCCAGAGTGCCCCTCCACAGGGTTACCAGAGAATGTCCACTGGGACCATGTAACCACATGTTTGCTGTGATGAAGCGTTTGTGAATATCTGTGCTGTAAAATGCAGAGTTACAAAGAGACCTTACCCAGCAGGAGTTTGAAAATTCAGCCATCATGCAGCGGGATATGGGAAAAGGTAGTTTTTCTTTTCTCAGGTGTTATGAGGTTAGTAACAGATATGCAGCTTCCATGAAATGTGTGGGTCTGAGCACATTTCTTCCCTTGCGTTCTTGACCCTGGAGAAGAGTAGAACCAATTCTTATGTATTTGAACAGTGGAGATATAAATGACTCCGGGGAGCATCCTTCTTCCAATCCAGGTTTAAGCACATTCTTTAAAGCCAGCAGGATCAGGCAAATGTTTAATTGGCAATTTAGCGAATGAAAGCCATAAGAAATAACAGGATAGTTTTCTTTTTCTTAAAATTCAGTCAGTAATTAAGACAATATTTTAAGTCTCCTTCCTCAGGCATAGATATGACTTCACTGTGTAAACTGATCTAGCTTGCACCTAACCTCTTTGAAAGGCCAAGGCTACTCTGTCTAGGCCAAGTTTTGGCAGTTCGATACTGGTTACAAAATCACTCTTAATTTAATCCTGGACAAATGTAAATCTAATTTCCTGCAGTGGATGTCAGTGGTGTTGCTTCACTCCAGCCCAAGTCTCATCACGAGTAATCAAGCAGAGCAATGGAGAGATTGCTCTCTACAAGACAAGTGACAAGCAATCTCTGAACAAAACTTATATTTCCATGCTTGGTATAAAAACACTATGATGAAAAAAATGATAAATATTGGAAGCACAGTGGTGGCAAATTGAACAGCATTAGGAGTTAAATGGTGGTGAGAAATGGGAACTGACACAATTTAAATGAAACTTTAAATACAGGTTTATTCACTGCAAGAGGAGTTGGGACTTAAACCACTTCTTTCATCTTGTTTGACACCCCCCTCCCTCTGAAAATTTTTGAGAGTGCTATTTTCCACTTCTATAGAAGTATAAAAATGCAAAGGTAGGTGTGTGCAGGAGAAAAATTTACATCTGTGTTTAACCAAAGTGTTCTATAACACCTCAGCATCTTCATCATTCATCAAAGTGTGAGTAAGTGGAATCTTCCTTTTTTTTCATTCTTTTTTTTTTCTTGCTAGAAAACAAAATCCATGCATGCTGATGATTTGAAATATTATGTGACCTAGGCTGAATGGACAGATGAACAAAATACCTTATGGGAGCAGTATCCCATTACAATTACTGAAACTTGTAACAATTCTTCATAATAAGCCCTATCATCCACTACTAATACTACTAATACAAGCACTTATGGTAATAATATCCCAAATTTAATAAGAAGGCAGCAGTTGTAGTTTGCTCTGTGTATGTGTTCCAGCCACTTTACATACATTATAAAGTCATGGATCATTTGAGAGTGCCTCAGGGAAAATAACGTGGTAAATGTTGTATAGGTATTATCTCCAAGTGTTGGACCCGTTTGCTACGATCCGATGCCACTTTCGGCTCCGACTAAAGCTTAACTGGTAAAAAAATACTAGAACAAGGAATTTTAAGTGGGACTTGCATTACTCTGGCTGGGTGTGCATATGCAATTTGCACACATAATTAGAGCACAGGAATGCCACAAGTGACCCTTGTCTCATTAGGAATTCAGACATCTCCATGTTGAACATGAAGGCCTGGCAGTATTAGTCCCCAGTGAGCCAAGTGCACATATTTCAGATCTTACTAAAAAACATTGTTCCAAATGTAGAATACCTCTGAGACAATTAAATCACCATTTGTGATGAGAAGAAAAGAGAAAATCCGAGCTTCAAATAAAGCATTTGAACTGGGACTTGATCTGTTTTGTGTAGGCAACTTGTTGCACCGATGGGAGAGCTCAGGTACATCAGAGAGGGCAGCAACACTTCCAGGGCTGTGCTTGGGTGGCAATCCTGAAGGGAGATCTGCTGAGGACTCACTGAGCAACAGAAAGTTCTCTTTTTAGCATCAGTGGAGAGAAGGGAGCTCATTTCAAACGCACCCCAGATCTCCCAGCCCTTTACTCAGTACATCAATCACAGGAACAGGGTACTTGAGTCAGTCCAATTACTTCCATTGACGTCCTTGAGCTTGATTAAGATCTGAATTATGACTTCGTGGCTTGTATGCTCAGTGGGGGAGCATTTAAACAATCAAGACTGGCCTTCAAGAACAAATGGATGATACTGTGAGAGTGGAGAGTACTTTGCAAGGCCTGGGGAGTGGTCTGAACACTGAGTCTACAGTACATGAACCTCTGAGTGCTCTGTGAACTCCTCCAATGAGGCTGGGATTCAAAGGGAGCAGAAAAAAAGCATTTCCCAACTTGGCTGTAAGCTGCCCTGATGGAGTGGGTGGGTTTTAAGTCCACGAACTAACAGGAGTTATAGACAGGAGCCTGCAGAAGTGCTCTAGCACAAAGCTGGTTTAGCAGCATGAATTTTGCATTTAAATGTGTGCTCATCACTGAATTCAGACCGGGTCCTTGCTGTGTCTTGGCTGGGTTCTGAGGAATTCTGAGGTGCAGATCCTATTTTGGATCTGACATTTTCCTTTCCAACTCATCTCAGGACCAGGAGCTGGACTTGATGATCCTTGTGGATGCCTTCCAACTCAGCGTATTCTGTGCTTCTGTGATCTCCATAAGTAATCTTTCTGTTCACTTTGTAGCAGAACTGTTTGAACAGGAGTTTATCTCTGGACCGAGGTGCTGAGTATATTTGCACTTTATCTGGGCAGTTAGTATCAAACCTTCACTCTACTTTCTTCTTGAGTGCAGACGAGGGTGCAGAGGGTAACCCAAACTTGTGAATGGAGCTGTGAATGGACTTGCTGATGGTTTCACACACTCTTCACATTCTAATTTAACTGAACATTGCATTTTCTGAATGGCTGCAAAGATGGTCTCTCTCCAGTCTATCCATGTCATACCCCAGCAAATTTAAATGTTGTTTGTTTGCTTGCTTGCTTTAGGGTGTTTTGGACTGGTTTTGTTTGGTTTTGTTTTATATTAACCTGAAGAGAATTCCTTGGAGTTAGCAGAGGGTTCAAAGAAACTTCATCCATATCTGGGATGGAATTCAGGTGCCTACAAAAAAATATCTGGAGGCAATTTAAAAGCCCTTGGTATCAGCGAGTAGACAAGAGGATGGAAACTGCAGCTCTGTGCTGAGTTTGAGTTTGCAAACGGATGTCAGGTAGGATACACTGAGACATTTCACGTGGCACCAAAAATTAAAGTTGTGGCACTCAAATTACTTTCTTGGAGGAACAGAGACACAGAATATAAATTTCTGGCAGCTTAAGGAAAAATAGAAATGAAATTACTGTTTCCAGTAAAACATGGGAATTATTTCTGTAGCAATGTGCCCTCCAAGAGTCACAGAGGAGATATATTTAATGAATCCTACAGCTTTGTTACTTAAGATGCTCATTTGAAAATTAGTCGAAGTGAGATGCTGAGGAATGGCTTAACTCTGAGAACAAGTGACAACTGGAAGGGTGACCAGAACCTAGTTGCTCTGGGTTTATTTTGTCCAAAACATAACCAAGTTTTCCCATCTTGGGGCAATTAAATATCCAATGTTTGATTTCATTTAAGATAACAATTCAGATTCTGCCTCCAGAGCCTGGCATCCACCTTGTTGTGATCTGTGACCTCAGCTCTGATCTCTAACTTGCTGTGGGTTTGGGTTCAGGGTCATCAGCTGTAACCCCTTCATGATCATGGCCTTTTTTATATCAAGTAGGAACAGTTCTACTAGGCAGTGAAGTATTTATCTGTTGGTTAAAAGAAGGCAGACAACAGAAGTGTTGGAGAGCACCATGGTTATTGAAGGAGGTTTTCCCAAAGGATTTGTTTCTTTGTTTGTTTACTGTTGCAGAAACCTTTTGTGAGACAAAGTGAAAGCAGCTAGAAATGAAGAGCTGGAGCGGGGTGAGCATTCCTGGAAATGCCACAACCACTTAGGATGACAAGGTCAGTTTATATGTGCTCCCTTTCTTCTGTTTGTGCTCTGATCTAATCAGCTGAATCTAGGCAAGGGGAAGGAAAACATCCCTGCCACAAACACTCAGTCTGCACACTCCTCCATTTTCCCTCAGCCAACATGCTGATGCTCTCTGAACTGATTGGGACTTTTCCAGATGCCAGGAAGCATTTTGTCATTGCAAGGTTTTAGTTTTCTTTGGCCCCATTTTTGTGGGGGAAAAAAAAAGAATGGGCAGGATGAATGGAAATATGATGCAGATAAGGAGGCCTCAGTGCTTGACTGCAATCTTGCTTTCTGGAAGTCAGTAGACACTGAGATTTCTGCTCATGGTAAAAAGCATCTTGCTCCTACTTTCACTTTGTAAAGCAGAGTTTTTAGAGAGTCTCATCTTTAGCCATTAGAAACAGCCTAGATTCATATTGTTTCATGGCTCAGTTCATGGAAATTTTGGACCATATTTTCCATCTGGAGGCTCCTCAGCAAGGAAGGTTTAGATTAGATACCAGGGAAAAGTTACTGAAAGGGTGGTCAGGCATTGGAACAGGCTGCCCAGGGAAGTGATGGAATCACCATCCTTGAAAGTGTTTAGAGAAGGTGTGGATGTGTTGAACATGTCAGTGCTGGGTGAACTGTTGGACTCAAGGACCTCTGAGGTCTTTTCCAACCTAAGCAATTCCATGATTACAAATCCAGTAGAACTGGGATTGTACTCTTTGCCTGAGGAGACCATGAAGAACTCCTGACTTGGTATTTCCTGCCTTAGATTAGTCACAGCTGGAATAAAATAAAGCTGTTGTGGGTTGAACATGTCATTTACAGCATTTAGCAGTTCATTTGTATAAGGTCCATGGGTAAATAGGAGATGAAGGCTCAGACATAATCCTCTTCCTTCAGGCAATCATTGATTGTGTCAAGTCACATCGTTTGATATCCTCTAATACCTCAGCATGCACCTGGGGAACCCCACCTTTGGAACCACACCATTAACATCTTTTTTCCATGTGGGAGGACACCCACATTTTTTGATTAACGTTTCAAAAGTCTGAGTATAAATCCACACTTTCTTTGTTCCCACTCAGGTCTTGGTCCCCTCACCAGATGCAGTGTGTAAGTTCACTCCTGGGTTATTTTTGCAGTAGACAAATTATTTTCCCCCAAAAAGAAGAGCCTACACTGGTTGTGGGAACAGGCAGCTCTAGGTACTCTTCTTTACAGGCAGAGTGGTAAAGATTGCACCAGTTCTAACTCCTACAGACTTGTGCAATCCTCCAAAACTAATAAAAAAACTTGCAGGCCTCCCAAATACCCACCAGATCCCTTCATGCCCTGTTCTAAGGCAAGCACCATGTACTTTTTATGTCATGTTATAATAATGTCTCTCTGGTGGGTTGTGACATTATTTTTACACTATTACAGGCACTTCAAACAGGAAAATCACACACACACAAAAATATCCCTTTACTTGAATACCAGAGGTGTGCAACTACTTGATGCTCAGAAGAGACACTTGTCTGCGTGTTTACTTACTGTTTTAGAAGACAACCCAAAACTTCGTATTAAAAGGCCACATTTTACCACAAGTAAGCTCAGCTAAAAAGAATAAACTGAGGGAAATTGTTAATGCATCTATGCAGAAGCCTCCTCTGGCACGCTATGGGTACTGCTTGTGAAGAATGAGCGTGTCCAGCCCACGGGAACTTTGTGATTACAAACAGTGACAGGCACAGAAACAGCCTGGTGAACAAGAGAATTCCGTGTCCCAGGAAGACCCAGAAACACTGGATCTGAATGTTGGAGCACCATCTAGTGAACACAGGAGCTCACCTTGATTCTGTGTTGGTGTCACACTCAGCAGAAGAGAAAAGTGTGTAGGCAACAGCCCATAGACTCTTGTTCTGTTCTGACTGCCAGGCTTATGCTAAATTTTTTCAAGTTGTAAATATTCAAGAGGAAGGGATTTTCCTCTTAATGATTCCTCTGGATACTGAAATGTCTTAAAGAAATCTCTCCTCTTGCTCTACAGGAAGCATTTGGGAAGGTTGTCTCCACTCTGATGGTGGCGATGGTGAGACCTTTGGAAGGAAACTGATGGTAGACTAATACTGAATGCAGAAGCCAATGTATGGATCCCAAAATAGCTCTTGCTGAGGTATAAGGTACCTTTCTGCTCCTGAAGAATTTCTCTGTAACTCGTAGATCACCAGATTCTGTAAGGTCCTGAGAAATCCTAATCTATAAGGTTTTCCCCTTTTTTTCCCCCTTACCTTAGAGATACAGAACTTGATTCTTTATTCTATTTAAGTTGAAAAGAACCCCTGGAGGTGAACTAGGCCAACACCTTCTCAAAATATGAGCAACTTTGGATTTACCATATGTTGATCTGGATCTCTCTACTCAATCTTTTAAAAATACCTTCAAGCTAGTCTGTGCCTCAAGAAAAAAACACACAGTTAACAACATCCTGATTATGGGTTGTTGTGTCAGGATCTTCCACCTAGTGCAGGGAAGAGAGCAGGTTATGATGAGGAGGTCACCACAGTAAGTCATGGAGAGCAAAATTGAAAAATACCAATAGAGAGTTGTTCTACAGGAGTCTCTTCCTCACAATTAATTTATGAACACCTTTTCCTCTCCCACACAAACACCTTAATGAAACGTGACAACACTGCTCCTAAACCACTGGAGCAGGAGGCAGGGCAGATGGCAATTTTGGAAGAAAATAAGAAGCAACTGAGTAGCAGAAAGATGAGCCTTACAGCCTTTCCCAAAACATGAGGATGTGCGAAAGTTTGTTCAGGTAAAGGTGGCTCAACTACTGTGTGAGGTAAAAAATATCAAAAATTCTCAAGATGATGATTAAACAGCTCCAGTACAAGACTGAGTGGGACTCAACTCTTATTGCAGGGTTAAGATTCACCTGGTTCAATGAAGGCACTGATAGCACAGACTTGAACAGGTCACCATGGACTCCCTTTGCAGTCAGTAAGAGTCTAATCAGTAGAGCAAATGGAGTTTAGGGTACGATTTGTGTCACCTTAAAGAGACATCCACACTTGATCAGTTGAAGCCTAAGTAGCACAGATTCTTCCCTCAAGAGCAGGACTGGATAACCTATTCATCAGAGGAATAATATTTAATTTAGACTATCAGTGGATACAATATCAAGAAATTCCTTGATCTATATATGGGCTGTACTCCCTTCCTGCACATGACAAAATTTTAAGATCCACACATTGTATGAAAGATTTGCTAGATTTTTGCAGTCTTCCAGTCTTTTCCAGTCTTCTTTCCTTAAATAAGCCCTTTTGGAACAACTCCTGACAACTCCCATCTTGTTATTGATCAAATTGCACTGAATCTTAAGATATTTTTGAACTCCTTTAAGTTTCATTGCAACCTCCCAAATTCTTTGCAGTTCAGCGTCCCTCATTCTTCTCACCTTTTGGCTCATGTCCTCTTCCCACTGTCTGTTTTGTGCATTTAGATCATAATATGTCAACCTTTCTGCCCCTTTTTTTTTTTTTCCCACTCCTCCATTATACAACCATAGAATGGTTTGGGTTGGAAGGGATCTTAGAGATCATCCAGTTCCAACCCCCTGCCACAGTCAGGGACACCTTCCACTAGAACAGGTTGCTCAGAATTTCTTCCAGACTTGCCTTGAACACCTCCTGGAATAAGGCAGCCACATCCTCTCTGCGTAACCTGTGCCAGGGCCTCATCACCCTCACAGAAAAGAATTTCTTCCTAATCTCTAATCTAAACCCTACTCTCTTCCAGTTTGAAGCCATTCTGCCTTGTCCTGCCTCTCCAGGCTCTTGTAAATAGTCTGTCTCCATCTTTCTTGTAGGCTCCCTTCAGCTATGAGAAGGACACAACTAGGACACCACAAAATCTTTTCCAGGCTGAGGAATTCCAATTCTCTCAGCGTTTCCTCATAAGAGAGGTGCTTCATCCCTCTGATCATCCTGGTGGCCTCCTCTGGACTTGCTCCAACAGCTCCATGTCCTTCTCAGTGGGGGGACCCCAGAACTGGATGCAGCTCTTCAGGTGAGGTCTCACTAGAGCAGAGCAGAGGGGCAGAATCCCATCCCTTGCTCTGCTGCCCATGGGGCTTTGGATGCAGCCCAGGACAGGGGATTTCTGGACTCTGAAGTACATGGACAGCTCATGTCCAGCCTCTCATCCTCCAGCACCACCAAGTCATTCTCCCCAGGGCTGCTCTTGATCTGCTTATCCTGACACCTAAAGATTTTTGCTTTTCATGTGTTTTTCATATATTCCTATATGTATAGAGTACTATTACAAAGTTATGTAGCTCCTGGTATTTTTCCCACCCCTTCTCTTAGATTTCAGAACAATAAATTAACCTTCTAATACATTTCTAAAATACTGTTTAGTCTTATTTTCAGTAAGAGAACCTAGAAGAACTACATTTTGCTTTCCAATCAGAATCTGAGAAAGTATAACAAGAAATGGGGCAAAGAAGCCCTGGACCAACTCCAATGGGGCAGCACCTAGGAAAAAAATTACCTAACCAACTGCTCTTCTAATTGGACAATATCTGTTAAAAGGTCTGCTTTTTATTTTACTGTTTCAACACTGTTGCAAGGCTTTTTCTCTTTTGATACCAGGCAACAATCCCCTCGTCCTGGATTGACACCAGGGGCTGCCCTGACCCAGGTACACCAGCAGCACTTGGCCTTGCTAAACTTCATGAGATTCAGGTCTCTATGGATGGCATCCTGATCCCTCTGGATCATCCTGAATGACTTCTTTTCCACCCAACCTCAAGAAAAAGCTCTTAATCCCGAGCTCCTCGTCAGTTGAGAATCCCATAGTACCACTGACCACGACAACTAAACACAGCACAGGGAACTCTGTGAGCCATTCCAAATCATCCTAAATACATTAGTTAAATTCATAGTTTTAATGCCTTCACGGCATTGTTGTACAGATGATTTGTGGGATAAACAGGGCCGTATTTGGAGCCCTGTGACAGCATTGAAGAGACTGAAATGTAATTAGAAGAGAGTGAGTTATCAGCAATTCGGGCTGATGCTAACAACAAATGGCAATAAAAAGATGGTTTTGGTTAATCTGATAAAGAAGACAGGATCAATTTTACATGTATTATGTAAATGCTACCAATAAAGATGAGAAGGAAGAGTGACTTCCCTAAGGTCCCAGTTTATAGCAATTAAAAGGAAGAGGCACAGTCATGAGTCAGGTTTAGTGGAGTGGAGTGGAAAGGATCAGCATTTCCTGTGCCATTTGTGTATTTTCAGCTCTCCTCCACAATACTTAAGTTTTCTGCCTAAATAAATCATTTTGGAAGTCCCGACAGCAGGAGAGTGATGAATGGGAAGGCAGAAGGAGAGTGAAAATGAGCTAATCTCCCCAATACATTAGAATAATAATTCTTTGTCAGGCCTAACATTCAATGAAAAATGACTCTTGCTAGCGCATTAGTCTGGAGAGGAGGTTTTGATAATACAGTAGTGGAAAGCAAAGATTCATCTTTGAATCGAAGCAAAGTGAGGGGATTAGAGGATCTCTCAGAATAATTCAGATGCAATGAAATACAGTTCATAGCAAGAGAAGAGCTAACACCATAGCCCCAATCAAATATGATTTAGGCACATTTAGAAGTAGTACTCTAATTACCGGCAATTGATTTAATTGATTTTGAGCTTCCTGCAACTCTGTAAGAGTGA
Source organism: Monarcha castaneiventris obscurior (assembly GCA_026261815.1). Lineage (NCBI taxonomy): Eukaryota > Metazoa > Chordata > Aves > Passeriformes > Monarchidae > Monarcha > Monarcha castaneiventris. The sequence continues at coordinate 2,239,204 of JAMPIT010000885.1, read as the reverse complement.
AGAACGGGATTTATTTTGGTTTTTTTTTACAATAAAACCCATGCTTTTTCAATGGTTTCTTGGTTCCAAGGAAGAGGACTAATAGTTCAACTGGGAAGTTTTTATGGAATAAATCAAAGATATTTTACCATCAGTAAACCATTAGGCATGGAAATATGTTTCCTAGAAAGTGGCTTGGGATTGTGTATGAACAAGAGTGTCCTCAAATGCCAAATCAGTGTTACAAAGAAGATAAATGGGGTACCCTGACTGTTTTTAGCCACTTTAAAGCTCTTTCTTTTAGGTAACACAAATTAATGAAACCAGGTCGAGTGTTGAGACAACTTCCCGGAGGCTAAGTGACTTGAGTGGGGAGTTTGTCACTGCTGACTAAAAGCGCTCTGAGTTGTAGGAACTCTTCCAAGAAATATAAAATGTCTATAGGGAGACAGGCAAGAAAACTGGAGGCCTAATTGTGTAGATCTTAAACAAACACGTCTTGCTTGATTTGTGGGAGCCAGGCTGATGCAGCTGTAGGTCCTCACCGCGAAAGAACAGCGAGTGAGTCTTCCAGAAGAGGATCAGGTAGCAAAGAAATGTGACACTTTCACCTCCATCCTGTGTCAGCAATAGTGTGGCCAGCAGGACCAGGGCAGTGATTGCTCCCCTGACTCGGCACTGGTGAGGCTGCACCCCAAATCCTGGGTTCAGTTTTGCATCCCTCACCACCAGAAAGACTTTGAGGTGTCCAGAGAACGGCAACAGAGCTGGGGAAGATTCTGGAGCACAAGTCTGATGAGAAGCAGCTGAGGGAGCTGGGGAATCTCAGCCTGGAGGAAAGGAGGCTCAGGGAGGACCTTCTCACTCTCCACAACTCCCTGACAAGAGGGTATACCCAGGTGTGTCATTCTCTTTTCCCAGGTAACAAATGTCAAGATGAGAGGAAATGGCCTCCTGTTGTACCAGAGGAGGTTTAGATTGGATATCAGAAGAAATTTTTCACTAAAAGGGTTGTCAAGGATTGGAAAAGACTGCTCAGGGAAGTGGTGGAATCGCCAACCCCAGAAGTGTTCAAATAAAATGCAGATGTGGTGCTTAAAGACAGGGTTTAATGGTGGCCCAGCTGATGTAAATGTCTTGAAAGTACTTTGTCTGGAAGCAGAATTTTGAATACTTGTAGCACTTTGTGCTATGAAAATACAATAGTATTTTTACACAGGTATAAAAGAGGTGAGAGCACATGGCATGTGGGCATCAGATCATGGAGTTAACAGGATAATCAACAGGATGTGTCCCCCTGAACTCTGTTTTCACTGTTTTTGCAAGTTCTGTGAGTTTTGACAATTTCATCCCTGGGAAAGGCACTTTTTGCTCATCAACCTTCACTCCAGATTGGCTGTGCTTTTTGTCATTGGAAGTAATAACAGCCAATCTTCACTCAAACAACTGGGCTCTCAAAGTTACCCCTCCAAGTAATTCCACTGCCAGAAGTCACATAAAAATGGCACCATTTCAAGGCTTGTATTAACCTTAAGTGTTTCCTTTTAAATAAGTAGGGAGGTAGCTAGAAGAGGTGGGCATCTCTACTTTGAATACAAGATGAAGTAAAACCAAGATAATTTCTCAATTGTTCTAATCTCATGCCTCAATGCTTTAAAGGAGCCCTTTAGAGTCAATTGACTCTTTGATCATTGACTAAAATCTAACAACTTTGGCAGCAAATGAGGTGTGAAATGCTGTCAAAATCACTTCAATAATACCTGTGCAGTACTAAACATTTTCATCTCTCTGGTAACGGTTTGTAAAAAAAGCCACAGTTTAACAATTGATGGCTCTAGAAAATCAACATGCTTTTACATTGAAAAATACTTGCAATGTCCACCATGCCTTAGATTTCAAGTCCAAATCAAGGGAAACTCCTACATGGTGACAAAAACATTGATGGACTGTAATCAATATCCAGAATATGATATGTAGACTGTAATGAAACCATTACAATGATTTGTAAATGTAGTATTCTTTCTACTTGAGGACTTCCAGAGAGATTGTAAGAGTTGACATTTATAGGTCAAAATTTTTGCTTTATTTTTCAGTTAAAATTGGATGCTTAAGTGTCTTTTTTCCAAAGGAGATACCAGGTAATGGTCTGTAAGTAGTAAACTCCAAGAGCTGATTTCCAAGTTTTGCTCTGTAGCAGAATTATCTCTTGGGGCTGCAGCAAACAATGTGTGAGTGTCAGCCTGCATGTAGTGTGGATGAAGACTGATTTTTATGTTCAGGAGTTCTACATTCCTTCTTTGACCCTTTCCTCAAATTTTATGTGCAGCTTAGTCCTTTCTCTGATGTATTCAGTTTTTGAAATCTCTGAAAACTGAAGACTAACACTGTCTGACAATGTTCTTTTGTGAATGAATTGGATGATATGCATAAATACAGATGGTTGCAGGCTTTCAAACAGGTAGTGTCTCAAAATTTCCTAAGTCCTTCAAGTTTAAAATTACTTTTTCCATTCAAAATGAAGTCATACCTTTTATTTTCGTTTCCACTGAACTGAAATACTGTCTTCTTTCTGAAGAACCAAAATAAAATATCGTTGCAAATTTACTTCCTTTTCCACTCTTCTCTTCATTTTATATTTCCCCTCTTTTTATACAGGTCGTTAATACTTTATACCTCATTCTGAATTACTATGAGATCTTTGAATGTAAGACACAATGTAAGCATGAAGTACTAGCTCATGTATATTACAATTACAGTTCCAGGCAGAACTCAATAAGCAGAGGGCATATCTGATAATGTCTCATATTCTGTCAGAATAAGGGAAAAGTACATGATAAAAAAAGCTTAGAGGTGACCCACAGGGAAAGTAATGACTTCTAACAAATCTGGCATTTCTTCCCAGTAGGAAAATAATGAAGTAAAGAGAAAGATGAAGAGAAATTAAATAAAAAAAGTTATGCCTTGTAAAATATTTACAGAGACAAGTTCAATTGATAGTAAAGAAGACAGGTACATTCGGCAGGACCAGAATTGTTCTCTTAGTCTTTGGTTTCTATTCAGATAAAACCAAGGATTACAGGATGACCAGAAACCATGTTTCTCCCTCTGTCAGAAAAGGCAGCAAAGTTTTGTGACAGAAATTGAAACTGTGAGGTATTTCCTCCTCTTTAGGTCGTCTCCATATCTGGATGAATTTAAATGGTAGGTTTTGGAAAACACTGAACTGTGCATGTCTTTTTGTGTTGAAGATAATCAAATACGTCTATTCTTGATGTTCTAATCAAGATAAGAGACGAATGGCAGTGCTGTGCAGACCATCCACTCATTTTATGGGCTGTATTTTAGTCCATGGAGCTGGCTGCCAGCATTCATCCTGTTTTGCCAATTCTACCTCTCCTTGAAATGGGGTTTCAGCATTTTTCATCCCTATTATTGGTGCATTTTAAGGTTGATTCAGCTCATGCTTTACTTTTGAGACGCTGGCAAGTCTATTACATAGAGTTCTGGTGGCACAAGATAGAAAAGACCCTTTAGGTCAGGCTGTTCCCTCCCTGCGCTCCTTGGAGCAGGTCCTCTCCTGTTTCAGTTTCCCAAGTGGTTACACTGCCACAGCTTCTCCAGTGAAGATGCTTTATAGTCTTCAGATCCCTATCAGGAACAATTCTCAACATTTAAGTGACATTTTCTTTGTTCCAGATTCCTATCTCGATTCCTATTCCTATTCCTAACATTACTTCTTTTTTTTTTTTTAATATAGCCAAAATAATCTGTGTCTGTCTCTGTTACATTCCCCTCTCAACGGAGTTGTTCTGAATGATTAATCCATTACACATACTCTGGGTTTGATCTTACTAAGCAGTTAAGCTACTCCTTGTATATGAGAACGTGAATAGCTGCCAGACCTCAGATGGTGAATACAGTTTGTTACAAGCCCATGTAAATATGTTTTCTGAGGTGAGAACTACTCATTTCATTTATTACAAGCCCATGTAAATATGTTTTCTGAGGTGAGAACTACTCATTTCATTTTTCTCAAAGAGATACACTGGTTTTTTTGTAATAGCTTTTCTTTTAGTTTTCTCTGAAGTCTCCTTATTTTGGATTTATGGGGTTTTTTTCCAGGCAGACATCTCAACCTGTTTCCTTTTTTGCAATCTGTTCAAAATTTTATAAAGTGGTCCTTCCCCAAGTCAGACCAAAATTAAAATCTAAAACATAAAATGAAAAACATTGTATGAGCTCATTCTAATGATAGATCAAAGCTCTTCTAACACTATCTGACTGCTGTATGACTCTTATTTTTGTTGCTGCCCTGGGGGACTTTAAACTCCTGCATCTGCTCTTTGCTTTCCGTTCTTAACCTTTTGAATTCCTTGAATGGTGCATCCGTCCTGATGAAAACTGTGTTCACCTCCTGTATACCCACTGGTCAATAAAATTGTGCTGTTTGCTCTTCTATCTCTTCCTTGTGAAGTGGAATAGAAAATAAACAAAACAGAAATTACAGAAATTTGTACACTGTTCAATAACTGCCTCCTCGTAACCTGTCACAGGATACTCGCCAGTGTGAATGTATTTTTAGCTATAAGGTGTTGGTGAAACACTTTATTAAGCATGAAATACGACTGCTTATCATGCCTCCCTCATGCATGAACATACACCCAGCCAATCCTGTGTCTGAATAATTTATACCTCTCTCAAAGAGATGTTTAGTCACCCAGCCATGTGTTACCTGCAACTCCTCACATTTGTCATGTGATGCTTGGTCTCTTCCTGAAGGTCTCCTCAAGAAAACCACCAGCCATGGCAGTGTTTTACTTTATTATGAGTTTATTTTTGCTTTACCTGAGTGCAGTACTCTGTTTCAAAAAGAGACGCTGGAGATAAAACTTCCTTCAACCTACTGGGTGACTGATCTCATTTTTTTACCATTACTGTGCTTTTGTAAACCTGTCCTCCACATCACAGCAGAGAGTGAGGAGCTGTGCTGGGCTCCGCTTCCTTGGAAATGTAATTATTTTGTCTTTCCAGTTTCTTTAGCAAAGGTTGCCTCTTCTGAGATTGACTCTTGAAATAGAGATGTCTGCTGTTCCAGGTGGAGAATTATAGCCTGCAGGATTATTGACATTGCTCCACAGGAGCTGTGGAAGGGTCAGCACAGTGCCAGGAAAAAGGGTGGATGTTAGGAAGAGCATGGATTAACAATTTTAATTATGTAACTCTCCTTTAACTATCTTGTTCAGCTTGGAGAACCTCATCGCAGTCTACACCTTCCTCAAGTGGGGCAGTGAAAGGGACGGTGCTATCTTCTCTCTGGTGACCAAGAGGACACATGGAATTGTTACGAAGCAGCATCAGGGGAAGTTGAAATTGGACATTAACGAAACATTTTCACTGAGAGGGTGGTCAGTCACTGGAACAGACTCCCCAGGAAAGCCATTATGGCACTAAGGAGCTCCTGGATGATGCTCTCAGTCAGAGGATTTAGTTTTAGGAAGTCCTGTGAGGTGCATGGAGTTGAATTCTGATCCTTGTGGGTCCCTTCCAACTTGAGATATCCTAAGACTTTATTATTGTTACTTTCTCTGTACATAAGCACTTTACCCACATTATTTTCTTCTCTTCTTTGTAACCGAACTAATGACGATTCTTGAATTAGCCTGTGAATTATTAGACTGTAAGTTGGATGTAAATTACACCGACAAATTCTTGGTTTTATTTAGCCTGTGGGTAAGGTGTGCTTCCTCTCTGCCCATAAATAAAACTTCAAACTTAACAACCATGGCTGGTCCTTCAGACTTGGAACATCATGTCAAAACTTCCAGGTGACACATATGGATATGTGGCACATATAGGTAGGTGGCCCATACAGATAGGTGACACTTACAGATAGGGAGGCAGCTTGGATTTGGGCTATGAAGCACCTCACAGTGCCCTAAACGTCTTGCACAGCTTGGTATTCAGCAAATTATTTGTGTAGAAAATAGAGGAGAAGTTTGATATGATCACCGTAATGTGTTCCAACTTGAATGCTTAATTTGAGTCAGGACAGAAGTTTTGATAAGGATCTCACAATAATTCTCATGTGCTGCTATTTGGTTTGTGTTGCAGAGCTTGGCAGGCTCCAAACTCAGCTCTATTTCGATGGAATTAGACGAAGCCTAACTCACTCAAGCCCAGACAGCCGGACAGCTCGGAGCTCTGGCTGCTGCATCCCCTTCAAGGCAGTGCACACAGAAGGTCAAGGGTGAGCGCCTCACCCGAGAGAGCTTCCCCAGGGCAAATCATCAGGTGCACAGGTGGAGGTAAAAGAGGAGAGAGGAGACTCCCATATGGGTTCCACAGAGACGTTTATTAAATTGAAGATCCAAAGATGAAAAATCATAAGGGATGAAGGTACAGGGATTTTTATACTGAGGAGGGTAATGGCGGAGATAAGGGACACAGACAATGGGGTGAGGGATGGAAAGTGGGGCTTACAGGGAAGGAGCCAATGGGAAGAACACATAGGAGGGACTTGGGGAAAGAACCAATGGGGTGTTGAGTACAGAAGAACTTTCTAGAACTTATACATATTAACAAAGGGGAATGAATATTCATGAGCTTACATATAAAATGGGGGGGGGGGTGGGGAACATGAACCAATGACAGCAAAGTATGTAAAACAGAGGACTGGGGGATTGTGGGCTCTCACCCTCACCGCAGAAGTCAGGCATCAGTCTTAGACCGTCACTGCTTGGGATGGGTGTTAATCTTAGTGGTTTGGGCAGTTTAGATCACCTGCACTGCTGTAGAAGTCTGTGGTTCACGTCAGCCACTCAAGCTGTAAATGTGCATTATGACCACACCACTGGGTTTGGTACAGTAGTAAGCCAAAAACTTGAGTTGTCTTTATTACAGATATGTGGTTTTCAAATGCAGCTCTTCCTCAGTGCATACCCACTGCTGCTCGTGTGAGTTATTTCTTAAAGTAGGAACAGCCTTTATTTCTGAGGAAAACTGGTGAGCTGGCAATCAGAATTTGGTGGTGTGATTTGGGACAAGGAAGATTTCCCAATGGGTCAAGCTGCAAAGTGGCAATGGGGCATCTCTCACCAACACTTTGAGATGATACTGGAGCCGCTGAAAGAAGTGGTGCATCTTCCAAACCTTCGGCCATACCAGGGAGTTCCAAAAGCCTCTCCATGTTCCCAGAAAGCTGGATACTTTCAAAGTAACTCAGCATGCTGATCATGAAAGTTGAGCTTGAAAAACAAAACTCGGGTTTCTGAGATGGCTTTAAGTGTTTCCAAAACAATATCTGCACTGCAGCACTTTGCAGATGAGTAGAATATTTCCCATGTAAACTTTCTCATGGAAACGTTCTACCAAATATTCTCTCTTTGATCACAGTCCTATCTGAAAGCATTTTTAATCGGGAGTATTTTGGAAAGGAAAAATATCACTGCTATGATTTTAGTGATCTAAATTATTGTTTTGCCATGGGGATAAAGAAAAGAGGAGCTATTTCTAAAGAGACAATAGAAGTAGGATGCAAACATTGTTGCTTTGCCAGTAATACTCAATCATTTTCAGAAAATGCTTAAAAAAAAAGGAAGAAATTTCTTTGAAAGGGGAAGAAAGAGAAATGAGAAGAAAAAGTCACAAGGCTTAATTTAATTTTCAACATCTTTACAATGAAAAAAAAAAACAATGAAGAGGCTTAATTACATTAATTCCATCAAATTCAGTGGTAATAATCAGAAGCCACAGATCTGGCCCCAGAAAGCCGTGCACATACATCTACTCTGAATATGCATTTGGGCAAAAAATTTTCATATATGTTGAAAAAAAACATCATTAGGACATGTTGTCATTTTGGATAAAATTACTTGCAAAATACCTTGAAACTTCCTTTATCGAGGAATGTTTCTAAACATTTCACAATCTTCCACTCAGAAGAAATGGTTAAGTAATAAATCTTATATTTGCTATATTCATTTTGTAATGTGAAATATTAACGCTTGGGTTTTTTCAAGCATAGATAAAAACACTTGCTTACAAATATTTTCAGACTTTGCATTCCAGTAGCTTTTGAGAATGTGTCAAAGTGGCAAAGAATTCTATTTGATACAGTTGTGTTTGCTTTAGCTGTCAGTTAAATTCTCTTAGTCCAGCTAAATTGTTATATGAATAGAGAATGGGAATTTAAATTGTTGATACAGAGGAGCAAAGCAGAAGACACTAAATATTTAATGCACTGGCAGAAGGACTTTGGTAACATTTCCTTCATTGCACAAACAAGCTGGCCCACCCCATATGGGATCCCACATGCAATTACTTCTGAAAAATCTGTTGCAAACTTCTGATTATCTGCACAGCTCTTGGAAGGAGCTTCTGGGGAGGTCTTAGGCTAGAAGTGTCCAGCTTCATTCTCATGTCTGGAAGAAAGCCCTGCACTCATGAAGACAATGATAATCAAAGAGATTTCTTAAACGCAGTCCCAAATCCAGCTTCCATGAGCTGACATTCGCCCTTCAGATTCCCTTGGTCACATCAGATGTACTGATGGACATTTTGGGAGCTTAAGATCCCACGTTTCCACTACATGAGCTCAGTAAGGAGCTTGGTATGAATTCCATTATTCTGAGACTCTCCACAACCTGAGGAGCACTGAGCAGGTTCCAAACTGAAACACTTTGGGTAATACAACATTGTTCAAGCCCTGTGGCAGCCTGTCTCCATTGAGGTTAGATGCAAAAGAATGAATTAATGGTCTGATCTGCTGCACAGACCCAGATGGATCACGTTTTGATCTCTATGTGGAAAACACACAAAAATTCCCCGTGGCTGATGTCTTACCATCTTGGCATCAAAGCAGTGATACAGGATCTCCTGGGAGCTGTAATGCAGCTGCCTCAGATTCTCATTCTCCTCTGGATGATGACTGAACCATCCAGACTGCAATTTCTGCACTATTTTAAAGTTTCTTCCTGGGGTACTGTGTGGGAATCCAGCAGTTGCTGGAAGAGTTTTCTTTGTATTCTTTGAGTAGGTGCCAGCAGGATTCCAATTTCCATGGTTGTACAAGCACCTAACTTGGGACCTTATTAATCCTATGAGGTTTGATCTTTTTTTCTCTTACTGGTATTTATTATTCAATGAGTATGTGCATGTTCAGACAGTTTGCATTCTCCTAGTACTATAATTTTCCCATAAATATACATTATTGGCCACTGCCAGAGGCAAGAACTCTGGGCTGGATTAATATTTCATCCAGTCTTAGTACTTCTGCAGTCACAGCTCTGAAGTTTCACAAATCTGACATCTGCACCTCTCTTCAAAGGTGATGAAGTCACATCTTTATCATGGCTCAGGTTCTGTGTCTTCTCTGCACCTCTTCCTACAGCAGCAAGGAGTGAAAGGAGAATGTTTCCTTTTGTGTAGGCTTTCTTTGCACTGATTTTTGTTCTTTTATGAGTAAGAGAGAGAACAAAGTGAATTATGTTTTGTTTGGAGTAGAAAATGATGACTTTCATGTGCGTTTTCTGTCACCAACATGTAGCCCTGAAGAAACGTGCCATGGTTATTGAGTCCACATCATTTGGATCTCTGGTAAAGAATAATAAAATAAATAATCATAAAGAGGAGCCGTATTAGTCCTGACTGTGGTAGTCTTTAATGATACCAAGAAAAAAAGGCAATATTTTCATTCAATTAGACCAAGAAAGGTTGAGTTACTACACTCGATTGTACAAATGAACATCTCATGGGTTGTGTTCCAATGAAGGCATTGGATAAAGTCTTCCCGACTGTTTCTGGAAGTGCTACAGGTATTCAGGATCAATGTCATTAAATAACTGGCAAATTGGGAACCAAACTTTCATCATTAGATATTCAGGGACATGAGAATCCTACCCAGCACACCTGAGTTGGGCATACAAAACTAGACAGGCATTGTGAAAACATCCAAACCAGTAGTTCTAAACCACAGATTTGTGTAAATACTCTTATTCTGAAATAAATTCTCTTTAATTTTCATTTCTCTCTAAACTGTTTTCTAAATGACACAAACCAAGCTGAAAAAAAAATTGTAATTTTCATACCAGAATAAAAGCAGCTATTAGCATAAATATCCTGCTTTCCTGAGGAACTGAGGCCTGAAAAGGAGTATTAAAATGTCCAAAAGACAGAGAAAAAATATCAGCCATAGATTTCTGGGTATTAACACTATTCCTCATCACAAGCAGGTGAAAGTGCTGCTCTAAACAATAGCACAGGAAAGGCCTCAGAATAATTTCTATTCAAATTTATTTTTGTTCAAAGATTCCTTGTGTAGAGGATTATGCAAAGTAGATCTGTGCCTTTTCTTCACTGAGTAAATAGGTTATGTAAAATTTCAGTGATATTTCACTATGCATTCCATTTTGCTGACCAATAAGGTGAGTGCATGTGCTATTTGCTTGGCACAGACCTGAGCATAATGTCATCCAAAATAAAATCTGCTTTGCCAGGAAGAGAGAGAGAAGAAACATTTTCTTCCTCAGCTGTGACCTAAACAGGGGGAAGAGGACCCCTGTGATTTGTATTGGTTCATCCAAAGTAGGGCAGTAAATGACCTTGACATGTCTTGCTTTTCTTGCATTTCCTGTCTACCTTTTTTATCCTGGAGGATAGAATTGGAACAAATCTTTCTGCACAAAACTTCACAATATGTTGATCCAATGGCTTGACACATAAAACTTGGGTTAAAACAGAATTTCAGGAAGTTTTGAAAACTAATCTTTAGTTCTGGAGCTAGAAATTGTATCCCACATCCACTGCCGAGGTGTTCATATCAGGTTTGGGATCCCATTCCTGGAAAGAAGTGACCTGAGGCAGGCCTTGCTTTATTGTGTGATATTTTTAGTCTTCCCTAATGACTTGACTGGGCAGTGAAATACTTAATATTTTCACACTGATTGTCTCACTCTCAGTCATTAATCCAGTAACAGTAAGGAGGCATGCAGTAGTTTTATTTTCTGGACAGTATTTCAGCCTCTATTTCACCAGGGTATCCAGAGGAGCTGTGGCTGCCCCATCCCTGGAATTGTTCAAGACCAGGCTGGATGGGGCTCAGGCCTGGTGGGAGGTGTCCCTGCCTGTGGCAGGGGGTTGGAATTAGATGATCTTTAATGTCTCCTCCAATTCAAACCATTCTGTGATTCTATGATTCAGATACCTGGTTGAAGTGGCCACACTCTGTGGGTGAAGTCTGATATTCCCCCTCCAGCTCGAATCTGGGACATCATCCCTGTATGGGGAGCTGTGGGCCTACACCAGAACACCAACACTGCTGCAAGGAAGAGCCTGGAATTTGGAGCACAGTGAATGAATAACCTCAGATCGAGTTTCCTCAGAGAATTTAGATGGATACACCTTGTTTTTTCATGCTGTGTGCAGGAGCATAGGAAAGCCTACAGACAAGTATTGAACCAATACTTGAAATTATCCAAGAAAACTTATTTGGGATTCTGAGCTGTGGCTGCAGCTCCTGACCCTGCCACAGACAATTCAGAGACCTTGGGCAAAGCTCTCTGTACTCTGCAGCTTAAAATGAAAGTATTGAAGCTTCATTTCCTAGTTGTTTGTCTTCTTTGCCTCCACAGAACAGGAAGATTTTTTATGATTCTGCTCCACAATGTCTAAAAAGGAGATTAAGGTCTTTCATGGAGTTGCCTGTCTGTTGTGAACCGCAAATAATAAATACACAATTCTGTTCTATGAAACAACAAGCTTTATCTTCCATATTATATTGCTGTTCAAAAAGTCCTATTGCTATTTCAGCTGGAAAAAGCAAGCATCAGTTTTCTCTCACTACTGGGACAGGAAATTTTTCTGCATTCTGGAAAAAAAAGGCACCCCAAAGCCACCTGCATATTTTGGTTAATGAATGATTTGAGATGTGCATTGACAATCTTCGAAATACTCTTCTACCTGCTAGGTTAACTACATGCAAGAAGGCCATAAATGCCGAGGTTTAGATAAATCCATGACATTTCCAGCTTAATGGCACTGTTCAGCTTGCTGCTCCCACTGCCAGCAGTACTTCTGGATTTAATTGTGGAAGTGCTTCTGCTACTGAACAACTGATGTCAAGTGACCCTTTAAAATAAGAACTTTGCAGATGGGGAAGATTTCATTTTTTATTTATTTCCTCACCCACACTCAGACTATCCTAATGAATGTGGTACCAAAATTAAAGAGCTGTGAATTCACCCCCAGGATCTTCCAGCTGGACAAGACAACTGCAGGATACACAGCTTTTACTTAGAGAACACAGCTCTGCAATTCTAGGCCTGGACTCCTCTCCCTCATTCCCCTTACACACACATGGCATCAGCTCATGCTTCCCTTCACACTCCCTCCTTCCCAACTGTACAATTTAAAGACTGAGAAGTTTAGCAGAAAGTTGGTCTAAAGCTTTTTGCTGCTCAAACCATCAATTTTGTCCAGACCTGAGTTTAGACAGAGGCATTTGGAAACACAGGGCTGTGCTGGGCTGGAATTCTGTCACAGTCAGAGCTGAGCTCAGCAGGAGAGCAGAGGAGCCATCCAAAGCTGTCACTTTGGCCATACTGAGTTCACTGAAGAATTATATATTTTACATGCCTCACCCAGCAGCTCCCAGGCTGAGTTCCTCTGCACATGCTTGGTAACAATCTCCCTAGAAATTTCCATGGTAACACTCGGAGATACCACAGTGGATTCAGCAGCCACCTCTGCTTGACTTTGTTTTTAACAGAGGGAGCCTCCCTTTACACTGGTGTTACCTGTCCCTGAGCATCCCGGAGCAGCACAGGGTGAGGTGGGAATGGAATACTTTCCATGCTGCAATCTGGAGGAACTGGGCATTGCTCTAGGTTCTGCCACTGGTTTCTGGGGTAATTGGGACCAAACCTATCTGAAGACAGAACCATCAGGGTTGAAAAAGACCTCCAAGATCATCAAGTCCACTCTTTGGAACACCCCCTTGTCGATCAGACCACAGCACTAAGTGCCATGAACATTTCTGGGGGTGGTGACTCCACCACCTCCCTGGGCAGCCTGTTCCAGTACTAAACCAACCTTTCAGTGGAGAAATCCCTTGTGATGTCCAACCTGAGCCTCCTCTGGCACAGCTTGAGGCCACATCCTCTTGTCCTGTCACTTGTTAATTGGGAGAAGAGACCCACCCCCACCTTGCTACAAGCGGATACCAGGGAGATGTAGAGAGGAATAAGGTCCTCCCTGACCCTCTTCTCCAGGCTAAAATAAAATGAAAAATATTTTATATTATTTATGCAAATTTATGTTACATTTAATTTATAAATTAATGAGCTATTCCAACACATTGTTTCATATTAATTCCTGACAAAGTACCTGGAGAAATCTGGAGTTCTCCAGGGCAGTGGCTCCCAGTTCCAAAAATATATTCACATCCTACAGGGCCTTTGTCAGTTCTGCCAAACCCCTGTGAATGTCTCAAGTACCTTGGGGGATCTCCCATCACACTGGGTGCATCGTTAGGCAAATGAACTGAGCTCTGCATCTCTGTTTTCCCTTCTGGCTCCAGCCTGATCAGCAGAATGCCAAAAACTACAAAATGCTGCTGCAATGCACATCATAAGGGAAGGATCAAATAAATTTCTCCAGAAAAAGCTGTATGCATCAAGCTCTCAGCTCAGCCTTGTCTTCATCCATCTAGGATTAATTATTTTCATTTGTGTACTTGTCATTGTTGCACTCAGGATTATTTTCCTTTAAAATGGGACCACAAAACTGCCTCGCCTCATCCCTTCTTCTCTTAATGAAAGCCTTCCCATCCCCTAAAGATCCAGAAGAGAAAATAATGCCACAACATCTGGATTTTATTGGTAGGAGTGACAACACACTCCCATCTTTCTTTACAGTCAGTTGCTCCCTGACAATGCAAAAAACCCACAGAATTTCTGCATCAAATAGGCATTTTGAATGTGAAGCAAAATGCACTCATGAGAGAACAACCTCACCTGGATGATTATCCCTTTTCCGAAAAAAAAGATGCAATCAGGGCAAAGAGAGCAGGATTCCTTTCCTAAATGAATCAGAGGCAGAACCAAGGCTGAACTCATATTTTAGTGTCTGCTGATACAGTTGCACACAGGGGGGTTTGTGTATTTGTGCCACTTTTTGAATGCTTTCGACAGAAACAAGGTTTGTTTTTCTGTGACCAATTCCACACAACTAGAGAATTTTGTGGGGTTTTATTCCTCAAAAACATCCTTTAAAAATAAGCAAATTTTTGTTTAAATGGATCCATTTCAACCACATTAGCACAAATCTTTCCCATCAAAGTAATGGAAAATATTCAAAGAAGGCAAATATGTAAAAGGAGAGGAGAGAGGACATCAGCAAGACTGCTTCAGAGACAAATCACCAGGATCAATTTCCATTACCAGGGTCAATTTCCTTTTTTCAAAATCAATGATTGGCATCATTAGTGATGGCCTGTCTTCCAACCTGACTTCCAAATGCTGTTTGTCCATTTTCTAGGCAAAAATTCACCAAATTCACCATGGTGGAGGCAGTGGGAGCAGCCTGTTAAATCACTGGGTGTGTGCTCAGATCCAAACTGTTCACTGGTGACTATGCCTGGGAGAGGGCCAGGAGCCCGGAACTCTCACAGGCTGGGGGAGCAATTGTTGAAATATTAAATACAGGCAGAGAAGCAGTATCAGCTCCTTCCTCAGTGTTCTTTTGCACAAATTCCCTGCCAACGGCAGGGGATTGGAACTTGATGATCCCTATGGTCCTGTCAGCCCAAACCATTCCATGACTCTCCTGGAGTTGTTTACTCTGAACAGAACTCGGATGTTGGGATCTGCAAACTACAGATGGAAAGACTCATCTTGAGGCAACTGCTGGAAATTAAATGTTCCCAGCATTCAGGTAGTCCTGGCCTTGTACAAACACTGCAGACCCACAGGAAAAACCTGAGACCTGTGTGAAGTCTGTTCATTTTGCTTAACCTCACACATCTCAGGTGATCCTGCTGCCCCTGGACAGCAAAAAGGGTTTTGTCATTAAGGAGTTCTAGACAAGACTCCTCATCGTTAGAAGTTTGAGGTAATTCAAATTAATCACAGTTTAAATATGCTTCTCCATTCATTACAAAACAAATTTGGGCAACCAGTTCAGGCACAGAATTCCTGCTCAGTGCATCTCTTATCTGAGACAAGATGCAACCAATTCCTTGAGGTTTTGAAAGCTTCTAAAGCTTTCAGGGTTACTCAGTGGCAAATCATAACCAATGAGACTCTTAATTCCACTTTCAGGTATGTTGAAGTGGTAGTTTGGCAGCAGTCAGTCTCCCAGGTCCTTTCATGCACCCAACTCTTAGTCTTTTGAAGCTCAAGTCTTTGTCAGAATTATAAAATTAATATCCAATAGTATCCAGGACCAGAAAGATGCTGTAAAGATAATTACAGTCAAAATTGAAGGTGATACTGCACTACAGAAATGGAATCATGCCTTGCATGCCTTAGATCATCAGTAAACCGTTTGTTCTTCAAAAACATTTCTATGATGTCCTGGAAAATCCTTGTGGACATCTAAAACGTGACTCTGCTCTTTTCCCTCTGGCTCTCAGTCTTTTTTAAAGACCACATGTGCTCTGCTTGTTCACTGCTGATCACTGAACTAATTTATTCCAGCCTGCCAGTTCCATCATCGAGCCAGTTCATTTCTCATCCCAACTCCCTTAATTATTTTATGCAAACTGGAGTTGCCTAGTGGAAATACTTTATTGAATCAGGCCACCTAGACATGTCTTCTGCTTTGAATGTGCTTTGTCAGGAAGTAAAGAGAGAGAACTGGGGGAAGAATTAGGGAAAAACAGAGAAAAAGAAAAGCATTCATATTGCATCTGGTTGATTTTGCAATAATGCAAATGAGAAGAAATTAAAAGGGCTTTTTATTGGTAAAGGAGAGAATGTGAGAGAAGGTCGTGTGCTGTTTCAAGAGTTCCTGTTTGTCATTAGCACTAATTTCTTTTCTCTCTTTTAAGTTTGTGTTAGCTATTTGCTACTCCCTCAGCTCCTCAGACTGCAGCAGTGGATGATGGACACGTTTCCCATTTACTCATGAAAGACCTGTGTCTATCTCCCATTAGATTAATGTTTTCAAATCGTATTGCATAAAGTAATAACCATCAGCCTGCTGGTAGCTTTTACACATTTTAAGTAATTTTTCTCTCTTGACAAGACATCAGATTAACATTGTAAAGGAGAAAGTTAATGCCCATGCAGTATTTAGGCAGACAAAGAGAGAAATTACATCTAATCACGCCTGGTGTGAGTGATTTAATTAATTCCTGTTCTACCAGCTCCAGATATTTTATGTTATCAATCATTTATTATCTTTTCTGTTAATAAACAAGTTAATTTGTTCTGTTTTTTCCCTTCTTCCAGGAACACCGAAACCTTCAAATTACACTACTCTGAAAAAAACCCAAAATCTGCATGAATGAATCACCTGTGATTTTTAGAACTTACTCCAGATAGAATGCTCAACAGAGAATACAAACCCGTGCAAATTCATGGAATCACAGGATGGTTTGGGTTGGGTGGGGCCCTAAAAATCATCTTATTCCACCTCCCCAGCCACGGGCAGGGACACCTTTCCCTAAACCAGGTTTCTCCAAGCCCCATCCAATTTGGCCAGAACAAAATGATAAGTCACTGCCATAATATATATTGATACAAAGTTTCCTTTATATTAACATCCAAATAGTGCTGATGGAGGTTTACAGTTGTGTGGCACAATCTGGTCAAAGCAATTTAGGAAATTTGGCTGTTCACAGCTGTCTAAGACATTGGTCTTGGTATCTTAATGGGGTTTGGGAATCACAGAATCACAAAATCACAGAAAAGACCTCTAAGATCACTGAATCTATCCTTTGAAGATGAAAACAGAAGTGTAAAACTGTCCTTTAAAAAGGACATTTAAAAACAACATCTGAAGCAATCAGCTGGATGCTCCAGAATTCATTATTCATTGTGGCTCAAGGTAATAAGTTTTTTTGCAGAGACAGTTGGAGTTTTCATTTTTCTGCTTGTGCTGTTCTTCAGTTGTCCACTTCTTCCCTTGAGTCATTTCTTTGTTTTCCCTATTCTTTCCAAGGTCACCTGAAGGTTTTCCCAGCTGATGCAATAAATTAATTCATTTTGTTTTTTATTTGTTCTCTCAGAAATAGCCAGACCAAGACTACTACGTCCAGCAATCAACTTGTCCCTTCTTTTATCCAGACTGAGGAGCAGAGTTGCTCAACAAATAGCTCCAATTGCAGTCCATCATTCACAGTGTAAGGTAGTTGTCAGTGTGGGAGAAGATGATAGAATAGAGCTCCTTCTACTCTGTTTCCCCAGCTCCAGGGGCCTTTTTGTGGTGCTATTGACCTTGGCAGAGCTGAAAAGTTTTATTTAGTGTTGGTGTTTTCTTCTCTGAAGTTTACATATTTTAACTGGCTCGGGAGATGTGTGTGTGTGTTTCAGACAATAAATGACTTCAGGCATTCTGATTCTATCAGTCAGTGAGATCTATCCTCCCCTGCTCTGAAGGCTACCACATTTTATAGTGAAACAGCTGAGGATGTTATATGCTGGTTGTACTATTGAAAATGCATATTATTTCAACTTTTTTATTTTATTTTATGAAAACAACTTCATTTTGTAGATACTTTAAAAGCCTGGCTTTGTACCCAGGTGGAACTATGTTTACTCAGTGGACAGGTTTAGTTCTTAAAGTTAATATGCTGAAATTTATTTTAGCAGTAGAGGTTTGTAATATTAAATGCTTAACCTATAAATACTTCATTTTTCAAGGATTAGGTAAAATTAAAAACCAATAAATACAGGAAAAGAAATGGTTGTATGGAAATCATCCCTAAAATGACAAACTACTGAACGCTGGAGGTGAATGGTGCAGCCACCTCCAGGAAAATTCTTTTAAGATTCAGCCGAAAAAGCACTTTATGGCATCAGTCTATAGTAACACTTCAAGACTTTAAAAATCTGAATCTAAACTGAGATGAATATGCATAAAATAATAAATAGCTACCTAAGTAAATAAATGAAAAATAGCTCCAATATTTGGTTATCATCTCTGGAAAGAAGCATCCCAGTCTGAGAAAACCATGAGATTGTTATCTATAGATCTTGGATGTTTTTGTATAAAACCTGTTGTGTTCTTAGGTGTCAGACCAGAGATTTACCAAGGACTGAACATAGCAAACCTGGAATGGCTTTGGGTAAGGTGTTTTTGGCCAGAACAGGAATGTGACTGAATTAACCTTTCTGAATGAGGAAAGGCTTTTGCAGCTGATTTCCCCAGAGCTGTTGACAAATTATAACCTCCCAAGCTGTTTGCAGACTATGAAATGGACAATGGAAACAATCAGGAAATGGATAAAGAGGAAAAAAAAAATTCCTTTTGTTTCTTCATGATTTTTCACAGACCAGTGTTTGGTGTGTTCAGGTGTGAGCCAATAAAAGACCAAACAGACACAAGCATTTAAGCATTATTTTCTTCAGTGCAAGCATGACTTTGGGTTGATTATAATGAGTCTATTAAAAATCGTTTGAAGTAAACATTTTGATCTTTTGTGACAGGTCACAGCACAATTGTCACCTTCCCTAAATTTTTTATCAGAATACTCACCTTCAGGGATCATTATTTCTGAAGAGGAAAGATGGTAGAGATATTGCAAGGAAAAATGACTGTTCTGACACTTCCTACCTCAGGTGCAATACAGGTCCTTTTGTAGCTGTGAATGGAGGTGAGGCAAGGTCGGGAGAAATAGGAAATATCTTTTATGATATCTTTGCAAAAAATAAAAACCACAGGTGCTTTTAAACTCCTTTCTTCAAATCTCAGATAGAATCAGAAGCCTTCAAAATAAAATCCAGCTTGAAAACAGTTGCTCTGAATTTCCCTTGATCTTTCATTTCTCAGTGTCTCTGAGGCTTTCTTGTGTAATTGTACAACATACCTGGAGAGGGACATGATATTCAACAGCTTTTTTACTGTAAAAACTTTGGGGTGAAGATCTATTTTTCTTTTGAGACCCAGGGCAAATGGCTTGATGTTTCAGTGCTTGGATGTTTCTCCTACCTTTAGTTTGCTCTGTTTATTTGACATCTGAAAACACATCTTCCTTCACTTTCTATTTCTAGTGTATTGATGCTTCCATCAGGGCTGAGTCATCTCCCGGACAAAGCAGAAAGAATGGGACTTTTGGGTGCAAGTCTTCTTACTTGGATGTTTGTTTTGGGATGAGGTGAGTCACAATTGATGGGTCTTACTCTTCTCCATTTGGTAGAGGGAGCTCAGAGGAATACATCAGATAGAGGTGTCAAGATGGGAACAATTATGGTTACCATCCCAGGCTACTTATCCATCCCTTCACATTTGAGGTACTGAATTTGTTCAGTGATCACACTAGAGGGCTCAAGAAGTCATAATGCTCAAGCTTCACTTCAGGAGTTGGGAGAAAATACAAGTTTTTTTTCTCTTCTTGGAGATTTTATTTCCTACTATAGAAAAATTGATAAATATTATTCACTATCTGCTTAAAATAAACTACTCATAGTATCATAGAATGGTTTGGGTTGGAAAGGACCTTACAGATCATCTCCTTCAAACACCCTACCATGGGCTGGGACACCTTCCATTATCCCAGGTTGCTCCAAGCCCCATCCAGCCTGACCTTGGACACTTCCAGGGATGGGGCAGCCACAGCTTCTCTGGGCAACCTGAGCCAGGGCCTCACCACCCTCACAGGAAAAAATTATCCTAGTATCTAATCCAAACCTCCCCTCCTTCCAGTAGTCAGAAGATTTGCTAGTGGCAGGTACAAGGCAGATCCCATTCAAAATGTGCCACAAGGTGCTCAGCTCCATCTGTGAGCCAAGGAATCTTTGGAGATGTTTCCTAAGTAATTTCAGTGATGTGTGGATCATCCAAACCCTTCAGGTAACACGAATCATGATGTAGCTGAAGGATTTTTCAAGATGCCATCCGAAAATTTTTCCTCTATCTTTCTCCTGTCACAGCTGTTTCTCCATGACTCTTGCCTCCCTTGTCCCTTGTATCCCACAACAAAGTTCTGAACATGCCGAGGTCGGATGGGCTCCCATGCAGTACAAATGATTAAATTTGCAATTCAAAAGAAACTATTATGACTCCAACTGTTGTTAAAAATCAGGCCAAGGTTTAGAGTCCTCCAGGATGGGCCACAATAGCAGGAGCAAGATCCCTGCTGGGTAACTTGTATATCTTTTACCTCTGTTCCTAAGCCTTTATTTCCTTAAGACCTTGAGATAATGTTACTTCTCAGCTTTTTATCAGACTGTTTGTGAGCACTGGAGGAAATGTTTTGCTATTAAGGCAGCATCTGATGCTTAAATGCTTTCAATCTCTCCCAGGGAAAGAAGAGGGGAACAGATGTTAACATCTGCTTTGTTGAATCTGGCCTACATTTTCTTGTTGCCCACCCGCTCTTCTCCTCCCCACAGTGTACTGCAGTAGCATCCTGCCAGACAAAACCCATAAAATTTCATTCTGTAGTTCTTGTGCTGAAATCAGAAACCTGTATTCAGAGCACAGTCTATCTTTAGAATAGAAAGAAAGTAACAACAACCCCTCAACTCCAGATTTGTAAAGTTCAGGTGACAAAAGACTTTCCTTCAGGCATCTGTTCCTCTGGCTAACTTACTGTCGCTGTTACCTTCCCAAAGATAAAAATAACAAATAAATAAATAATTAAAAATACAAAAAAGGGAACAGAATTATTTTCATCTTGAATTTTGCTTGCTCTGACTCCCCACATCCCAGTTTTGTACAGGAGCTGTCTGCTCAATAAACAGCCCTGCAGCACCATTTCAGAGAATATCTTTCCTAGATCCAGGTTTTGCTGTAAATCTTTTAGAACTGCACACAGCAATGACATGCTTCATCCAGGATTTTAGCAGCCCACAGTCTTGATATTATGCTTTAATCGAATTGAAATTACATTTAGTCAGAGCTTGAAATTTCTGATTTGCTCAGATGCCATTGTTTTCACACACGAAGCTCTTGCTCTGTACTTTTTTCCCCTCACCCTTTCCCTCTTGAATTATTTAACATTTAGAAAGCTGAGCTTTGCCACTTTTATTTCCATCCCCAGTTTTATTGCTATCTAAGTGATTTACAAATCAAGCCTTGCATCTAATGGCACTGTGTATTTCCATTTCCAGTGCTCTTCTTTACTGTCGGCTCTTGTTGGATGGGGCAAACCTCAGACACAAATAACTGAAATTAATGTCAAATTGCATCATGTGCAACTTGAATTTCAGTTATGGGATCTGAGTAAAAATGCATGTTTTCAGCAAACAGCAATAACACTGCTGCTCGCCTGGCCCCGGAATGTACATTACTAGAAAGCATCACACGCAAGGCAAAGACGCAGCATCTCAAAAGCTTAAAACAAATCTGCTTGGCATTTAGTTAAGACCAATAAGCTGAGAGAATGAGCAGTCATTCAAGCCTTCAGCTTCTGTACCCCCTGCCCTATGATCTGTCTGTGCCTGTTTAGAGCCTGGAACTCAACTGTTTTCTTCCTGAGTGACAGGAAGTGAGCAGGGATTGATCTATCCTAAGCTCTAGTGCATCCTGAGTAGATCTGGTAGTTTGTGGGCAAGGTGAGTGACTCTGCCCGCCTTCAATTCTGTGTTCAGGGCCCTGGGGGTGCTGGCCAACAGCAGCCAAATGTGAGCCGAGGTGGGCAAGGAGGCTGGTGGCCCCCTGGCCTTCTGTGTCAGCAATGGTGTGGCCAGCAGGAGCAGGGTGGGGATTGTTCCTCTGGGCCGGGCACTGATGAGGCCTCACCTTGGAGTCTTGGGTCAGTTTTGGATGCCTCACAACAAGAAGGACATTGAGGTGCTGGAGTGAGTCCAGAGAAGGGAACAGAGCTGGGGGAGGGTCTGGAGCACAAGGCTGATGAGGAGCAGCTGAGGGAGCTGGGGGGGCCTCAGCCTGGAGGCTCAGGGGGGACCTTATTGCTCTCTACCCTTGACAGGAGGGTAGAGGCAGGTGGGGTTCATTTTTTCTGCCATGTCTCAAGTGAAAGGATGAGAGGAAATGACCTTAAACTGCACCAGGGGAGGTTCAGATTATATATTAGGAAAAAAAATCCACTGAAAATATGGCTAGGCATTGGATTGTCACCCAGGGATGTGTTGGAGTCACCATCCCTAGAAGTTTCCAAGAGGCGTCTGGATGTGGCACTTGGGGATATGATGTAGTGGTGATTATGGGGTGCTGGGTTGATGGTTGTACTGGGTGGTCTTGAAGGTCTCTTCCAGCCTTGGTGATTCTGTGACTCCCTGTAATGCCCAGTGGGTGTGGAGGCTCAATGGGAAGATGATTTTCTCTCCTGGTTATTTTGGGTCCATCTGGTGACACAAAGAAGATAAATTGGTTTGTTTCTCTGTAATAGCTGGAGGGAAGAATTCAGGGTGTTGAGGACAGATACAGCTGATATTCATGCAGGTGTTGAAGTGGGTCAAAGGAATCACATTCTCCCCTGCCCTTTCCTCTCCATTGTCTTCAAAGGTTGTTGAGGCACAAGGTTAAATTTAGTCTACAAAGTGCAGTGCCCTGCCACTGCTGAAGTTTATGTGGCTTCAAAAGCTTCAGCCAACAGAATGACCTACATATCCCCTCCAAACAGGGGCATTGCAATGCGGCTGCACGTTTTGCCTCTTCAACTTGCTGAAGAAAATATGTTCCTTCCATTAGAGAGTGACTGCAGCAGTTGGATATTCTGTCCAGAAGTAAAAAAATCATTGTATTGCACCCCTGTTGCTTTGCAAGCACTGCTCTCAAAGAAAGAAAAAAATAACCTTCGATTAGCATAAAAAAATAGTATTTTTTTTAATGCTACAGCCCAAGTGAAGCTCATGGATATGCCCAGATGGCACTGGGAAAAACCAGATAGATCCCACTTAAATTATTTGTGCAAAAACCATCCAGAACCTGATGTCCTGGTGGAAATGACAGCAAGTTGGAGTATTGGAAAACTATTTTTTTATAATCTGGTGCAGGTCTTGCTGCCACAATCATCTCTAAACAGAAACTGAAGAGCTACCCAGCACATCATTGATCAGGTGAACTTTCAAAGAGTTATGACTTTAAAATACAAAGAGCTTGTAAGGACATTTTTATAGGGGAATGGGATGTGGGTTTGTGTTAAATTCTCAGTGATTAAATCTTCCCTTTGTCTGCATAAGAGAAAGAGCAAAGATGTATTTCTATAATTATTCCTCTGAAAATATATTTTAAGCAGAGAAGAGATAGCAAGTTATCTTTCACTCTTTCTGCTGCTTGCCAGCTCAGGGTGTTGGCTTTGGTCAGACACTCAGGTCTGAACTAAGGCCACAAACCCCATTTTTACACTCCAACAGAGGTTTACACAACTGAATTTTTAGTGGGGGCTTTAGAAATGGAAGGGACAAGCCAAGATCAGTCCTTCTATCCCTGTAGGCACCACATCACCTGTGGTGATGCTTCTGATCACATTATGAGTTCCCAAAAGCAAAATATCTGCACCCCCACCCACCCCTGGCACTGAAATTGCTTCGGATGAGCCTGGGTGAGATGCAGCTGCTCCTGTTAGGGCTGTGTTTCAGGAAACAGATTGTTTTTCATTTGCTGTATCTGCCCCAAAGTAATGTGCTTAGTCGAAGCTGATGATTTAGGCTCCCTTTGTAGCTGCTGGACTGACAGATCCAGCACCAGAAGGTGCTTCATCCTATTCTGAGGCAGAGCTGTGATGTCTCTAATAAATATAAAGGAAGTTTAGACATCTGGCTCAGATTAAGCATTCAGCTTTTAGATAGTTAAGCTGGGTGAAAGCAAATTCAGCCTCACTATGAGCCTGCAAAGTTGCTGACAACCAAGACTGGGCATGTCAAACTCAAAATATGCAACTTTAGCGAAGAAGATCTTATTTTGGAAGTGTTCCTGCAGAAAAGAAATACAAGATACAGTCCTTTGTAGGGGAAGATAGAGAGGGAAAAGCAGTATGTGAGTGGTTTTTGCCATGGGCAAATAAAAACGAGTGTCAAAGGTAAAACAAACCATTTATATTTCTGTCAGCTTCCCTGGTTTATTGTGCACAAAAGCTTTTGGAAGTCAACAGAAAGGTCAACCAGCAGGGTGGAAATTTTATAAAAAATATTTAGAGTGGCCTTTATTGCCAAATGTAAGTGGAAACCAATTAGATAATCAAACTAAAAGCAGGCAAAGGAATGGCATTGAAACTCCCAGAATGTAATGGTCACTGCTAAGGATGGATTTTGTCCAGTTGTTTGCCTTTGGTGGTGGTGGCAGGGGGCAGTCAATTATGTTTCACTTTTTATCTGCCTTTTAAAGCCTTGCAAAATTGATTTCATGCAGCATCAAAGATCTAGCAATAAAACAAGGAAAAAGTGGATAATAGAGAAAGGATGATGTGAATGACCTGTAAATGCTGGTCTGCAAAAAACCCCAAAAACCCACAAAAAAACAGGCTGCCTTTCTACCTGGGAAAATGGGTTAAATTAGCACTGCTCCATTGCAGCCATGAGTGCAGAACGAAATTAGTGTGGCAAAGCCACATGGGGTGAGAGGTGTGATTCCTTCTGCACAGTCACCCCCTTGAAGACTTGGCATTTGAGTTTGCACTGAAAAAGCAGTGAGCATCTTCAGCTCGTGACCACACAAGTGCAAGTCACAGCAGTTGGGCCATCACACGGTTGTGGCTGAATCATTAAATCACAGAGTGGTTTGGGTTGGAAGGAACTTTAGGTCATCCAGTTCCAACCCCCTGCCATGGGCAGGAACCGCTTCCACTAGACCAGGCTGCTCAAAACCCCATCCAACCTGGCCTTGAGCACTTCTGGGGATGGGCTGTCAACAGCTTCTCTCAGCAACCTGTTCAAGGGCATCACCACCCTCACAGAAATCATTTCTTCCCAATATCTAACCTAAACCTACTCTTTTTCAGATTGAAGACATGATACACGGGCAACATTGGTGCACTTTGGGTTAATCCTCTGGGTATCCATCTTGTCTCTTGCATTTTGTGTACAGATAAAGGTAGCCAAAATTAATGGGATTCAGGACCAGGTAGGTTCCTCTCATCCAGCTGTGAGGCTGCTGTGACTCTGTGACCCCAGGTCCAGCAGCAAAGTTGAACAGGTACCTTCAAAAAGTGCTCACACAAATACACAAAAACAGCCACAAAGGTGAACACCCAGAGCATCCCATAAACACACAGCAGTCACACAAACATGAGCACCACAGCTGCCACATTGCCTTCCTCCTCCCCTACTAGCTGGGATTGAAGTTGCTACAGGAATATGCAGAGTAGGGATTTTTCCAGCAGCTGGACTTGGACAGCTTTTGGAGCATCTGGCCCTGAGGTCCCAGTCCTTGCCTGAGGTTTTTACCAGGACTCTCAAACCCCTGTGGCATCAGTGTGGCATCAGACCTCCCACTCTTCACAGCCAGCCTGGCTTGCAGCCCATCACATTTATGTGCTGGCTCACAATAGTGAGCTCACCAGCACAGGAGAAAGCACCAGGATTTAGGAATAAGACAGGACACATTGTGGTGAAGGGCTCAGCCAGACAAACATCCTGACCAGCAGACAGTTTGCTCATAACCCTTTTCCCTCTGTTTTCCCACTCTTTTTTTCTTCCTGGTCCATCTTGATTGCCCCCTTCTTCTGCTAAATGTTTCTTCTTTGCACATTCCCGTATTCTTTCTGCTTCTGTATCCCATAGTAAGCCCTAATCCTTTTCAGGCAAGAACCCCTCCAGTTTTCAGGGCATTCCTGAGAGGGTGGTTCTTTGGTTGTCTCATCCACCTGGACTGGATTCACTGATTAGGGAACTACAGGGGCTCAGACTCATCCCTGGGTCTCTGAGTTCAGAAAGAGTGGCCCCTAATCACATAACCCAGCAGAGCACACCACATTTCTTTCAGTCCTCTTTCCATGTTCTATTTCTTCTTTTCACTTGCCCTTTGCTTTGTCCTCCGTTCCCTGCCTTGTCTGCCAAATAATAACCAAATGTCAGCAGTTTCTGCAGCAGGGAGAAAGTTTCTACACTGGTTAGTGCACAGAGGGAACTTTCCCCCTGTGCCATGGATCATTCTGACATCCAGTTCTGTCTCTTCAGCCCATGAAGTGATGCCATTAACCCATAATGCCGTATTCTGTTGTGGCTTGGGGACCAGGGGAAATCTGTTCTGGCTGTGGAAAGCATTCCCTACAACAGTAACTCATTTAGCTGAAGACACATCCGAGTGAAACTGGAAAGCTGGAGAGAAGTTGGTGAAATGTCATGGGGTGGTTTGTGTGGATCAATGGGATTACCTTGGTCCCTAAACTCTGGCCTTATGAACTGCCAGCATATCAGCGAGGCAGCTTGGCTAGGCAAGACCCCAATTGCACTCCCAACTTTTCCTAAAGAACTGGAAGGGTAAGGAAAATGTCAATCTCTACTTTGTTGTGATTTGGAGCCTGGTCTGGCCTCCAGACTGGGGTAATCTGTTCCATTCTATTAAAGAAAAGGGAAAATCCATTCCATCTCCACTAATACATTCCATCCCTTTTAAAAGAAATAGAAATTGGTTAAACAGGAGGATTTTTATCTCTGTCTGAAATCAAGTTCTTAGACAAGCTTGTTATTTTGGCCTGCGGTAGTACACTGAAAGGTGGAATCTGTTGGGTTTCACAGTCCTTTTTACCTCCTTCCCAGTGTTTATGGAAATCCTTTAATTATAACATCGTGTAGTTAATGGCAGGAAAGGATATTGGGCAGGGTACCAGTAGGGCTTTAAATCATGAGAGCTCTGCTTAAACGAATTATTATCTTCCATTCTTCGGAGTACATGTGATGCCTGATGAAAGGTCAAAGGCAAACCTTTTAAACCAAAATAGAAAATAGGTTTAAAGACAGTGCAACCCTATTCCTTTGTTATTACTTTTGACTTGCTTTATAGGAGACGTGAAGGATGCAGGTCAGCTCTGCAATCTGAACGAGTCTTATCATGTCAGATTGCCTTTCAAACCCTTTCATTTGTGCAGAGTTACTCATTTTAGCAAAGAAATCCTGTAAAATATCTGCAAGCCATAAGTTTCTTCCACATGAAAAGAGGGTCTGTCCCATTCTTTGCATCCCATCCTTCATTCCTTCTTGTCTTGTTCAGGACTAACTGACCCTTCCCTGTGTTTCTCCTTAATGCTCACCCAGTAATAAATGTAATTATCTTCAAAGTTTAGGAAATTCA
Organism: Monarcha castaneiventris obscurior; assembly: GCA_026261815.1. NCBI lineage: Eukaryota > Metazoa > Chordata > Aves > Passeriformes > Monarchidae > Monarcha > Monarcha castaneiventris. Next base: position 2,211,871 of record JAMPIT010000885.1, on the reverse strand, counting down.
CCACTGCTGCTGGAATTTGCCTCTTACTCTTATAAGAAATTAGCTTGAAAACATCTTTTTCTTTTCTCATACCATTACAAGTTGCATTTTTTACAAAATAGTCAGGATTCTCAGGGGCAATTAAAACACAAATACTGAATATTTCCATGCATCCACTTTTATTTTCCTGGAGACAGTAAAACACAGCTACAGCCCAAAGGCGAAAGAGAATTCATTACTGTGCATGTTGTTATCCTCTAATGTCACCATAAATTAGTTGGAAGACTCTCCTCCAGATAAGGATCAGAAAGATCCTTTGAGATTAAAGTTTTGTTACAGCAAGAAGATGTCCTGAAAGCATCCTCATTTCAGAGACACTGCAGGCTTGGAAATACTCATACCTTGAAGGGCCCCATTTTGAGTCATGCACATTTCCTTAGGCAGTGGTGAAAATAAAGAAATCAGTAATATTGAAAATGTCCTTTCTCACCCTCTTTCTAAGTCTGTTCCTACTGATCCTACTGATGTCTGTTCCTTCCTTTCTTCCTTCTATGCCAAATACTCATTATTAAAATGCTTTACAACAATTTAATAATTATAATAAGAAAATGTTATAAAACACATTCTTATGAACATTTCCTCGGAATTGATGTCCTTTTCTGCTTCACATTCCTTGCATTGTGTCTTTCACTCAATGAGATTTAACATTTCAGTTGTTTGGACACACAGATCCACCCAAGGAATGAAGTTCCATAACAACTGAAAATCCTTTCTCACAAAGGCAAATAATCTAAGAAGACAGAGGTCAGAAAAGGATGTTCTGAGTGTTTTTTAAGAGCCAGGGAATGTGGATGACTCCCAGCTAACCTGGTGCTCTTGGAAGCATTCAAAGGAGTCCCACCTGAGCTCCAGCCACTGCTCCAGAAAGGAGTGGCTCCCTCGAGGATCCTCTGTGCTGTTTACAGTCCAATGGAGACATCCTGGACAGCCTGGAATACACCAGATATGATTGGGAAGGGGAATTTCCCCTATGGTGAGATGAAATTCCACTTTAATATCTCTAAATGTGAGTGTGTAGGTGAAGTTACCTCCCCCTGTGTGAGATCTGGTCAGTACAGTCAATACACCAATAAAGAATAATTCAGCCACGAACCTCTAAGTATTTATTTAATGACAAATGCAACTTTCTTTAGTCCTTATTGAGTATTTTTCTATTTTTCTCTTTCTTGGGCTTTTTCTCTGTGTTTTATTTTCCCAACTCATTAATGTCCTCATTTAAGTCTGTGTCTAAAATACGGCTTTGGAACTGGAAAAGTTTAAAGCAGTCATTTCAGTTGCACCATCTGGTATATCTGTGGGTAATTATGACACCCAAAATATACTAATTTTTCAGGTGTTTTTCAGGTGTTATTAGCAATCTATCAGCTGGATGTGTGAAGGTCATGTTGAGGACTTTCAAAGGACTGGTGATTTGTTTTGCTTCTGATTTTTTTTTTTTTAATATATAATGTAAAGCAATTTAGAGAGATCTGATTTTCAGACAGAGTGTGAAATCCCTCCATCTTTTCAGTTTTGATACCAGCATTGTTATCTTGCTGGGATCTTTGATGGGCCCAGCATATCAAAAAGGCACTGAAAGAGTTTCCCATGCTTCCCATCAGCTCAGGGAATATTGGCATTCACTTATTCTGAGGAGTGTTTCTGTTCTGAATTAAGATCTTTGCCTAGAATTTCAGATAATATCTCCAACTGAAGATAATTTTTTATCCCGGAAAATGCCTTTAGGATTACTGTTTCAGATCAGGAACTAATCTAGAGGATAATGTACTGAAAAAACAAGGATGAGTTTTCTGCAGCTGTATCAATCACACAGACAAGTAACTTCTTCTAGACTTCCACATTCAGGAATCAGAGAGGTTTTTTGGTTACTTTAGGTTATGTAACATTTTTTGCTGTTGGTGCTATTGGTGTTGACTTTTTTCCCCACCAAATTTGTGAGAAATGCAATATATTGTGATCAACTTCTAGAGCAATAATTTATTTATTTCTTCTGAAATAATGATAGGGTAGGTGGTACAATTAGCTCCCAGGTGCTTCTAGAAATAATTGATAGTGTTCCATGGCATCAGACATTTACCTACCTGTCAAAAATTAAGAGGGGAGAACACTTAATTCTAAAGGCAAAAATCAGGCAGGTTTCTGTCATGGTTAGTCTGCTCTTCGCTACACTTGTGCTCTAATTAGGTGATTTTATTATCATGAGATTCATCCTAGTTAATGTTTTGATGATGCCTTCTGGTTACTCAAGTGGTTTAAGGAAAATGAGTATATCAATATTTTCTGATAACTGAATTCCCAAAGCAATTAGTTTCATATTGTGTTCAATCTTTTCTTCTAAAAGAGAAGTGTTGGTCAATTATTTTTATACTCTGCATTTGTAGTGTTGGAATAAAAAAATTATTCTTCTTCATCATCTTCTTCTTTTTCTTCTTCTTCTTCTTCTTCTTCTTCTTCTTCTTCTTCTTCTTCTTCTTCTTCTTCTTCTCCTTCTCCTTCTCCTTCTCCTTCTCCTTCTCCTTCCTATTTTATTATTACTATTGTTCCTGTTGTTATAATGTAAAATCTCATTACTATCACTTTATTATCATGTATAAATCCTTTGGTCCCCCAAATCCATGTTCAGCCACCAGAAATAGAACTTTCAAGGTGTCTGGCTACTGATGATCTTGCTATTAATGCCCAAAGTTTGGATTTTTTCCATGGTGTTAGAAATAAATTATCAGAAGTCTTTCTGTCTACTTTTCCTGCAATGCTCTGGTTCTGTATTTGAAGAAACACCAAAATGTTGGACAGAAACAAGGGATTTAACATGGTTCTTATGCCTGGTAGGGAAAACATGGAGCTTCTATCTTTTTCCAGAATTCTCTGCTCTGTAGATTATTTCAACTCAGCATCTGCTGGATGTCTGAATCTTTTACTGCCATATATGCAAAATAAATCAACAGAATAAGTCATTAATAAGGCAAAATTACTTGTAAATTCAGAATGGGGTTTTTTTCCTGCTTAAATACAATTGCATATTTCTGAGCTACAAACCCAGATTTATACTCCTTTCCCAGAATCAAAGGTATCAACAGAAAGAACCAGACATTTCTGGGATGTGATATATCTGACATCTAAAATAGATCAGATGTGCCACGTCTGTTCCTATCCACTGGCTCCATAAAAGGAACGGAGCTGGCTGCTCAGGCTCCTGCACTGCAGAATTTATTTCAACTAATTTTAGCAGTGTAATCCTTTCTGAGATGCAGTGAATGATGGTCTATGGTGCCACATCACAGTGAAGTTGGGTGTGTAGGGTAAGGGAAAACCTTATATAAGAACACCAGATTGGGAAAAGACAAGACTTTCTGCATGTTCCCATTTTTAGGCTTGCAGCAGAAACAACAAACTCTGGGCTAAAGGACAAATTGCTGTGACAACTTAATTCTGTTAATCAATTAGACAATTCAAGAGGAAAAAAGGTGATTACTGAAAGCCGACAATGAGTTGCCTGCAGAGGAAGACATAAAAGCAAGCAAACAATCCTGCCTGCCAATCCAGCCTGCAGGGAACACTCACATTCTCCTCTGACCCCAAATCTAAGTGCCAGTTGAACTTTGAGCACAGCAGCAAGTCCCATCAACCAGCTGCTTTCCATTCCACACAGCATTTCACTGTCCAGCCTACTGCCTCCAGCCTGAAAGATGTGAGGAAGTGCTTCCAGCAGTCATTCATCAATTTTTCTACTCTGCTGCAGGGATGCACAACACGCTGGAGGTGTGTCATTTTTTTTTCTTTTTTTTTTTATTCCATAGCTACCCAAAATAGAGAGAATGAATGAGCTTTGTTCAGCATCTGTCCTGCCAGAACACCAACCTGTCCCAGCGTTCTGAGGATGAGAGAGAGTTATAAAATAACACATTTCTGGCTGTTGTTTACCAGATAATAGAAGCCATCACGGGGAGAGGAAATTCCGAGTGGCACTCTCCTGACAGCTCATCTCTGGCAAGCTGTCAGGTGCAGGCTGAGTGGAGCTTCCCCAGGGCAGGAGCAGAGCCCAGCACAGCTCGAGGAGCTGTTCAGAGCGAAAGCCCGACCTGCAGGGCAGGCTCCCATCGACCAGCCTGATGTGTGCTAATTGTGTACCAAAAGGATTAAATTAGCAAGGCAATCGTCTGCCATTTGCTTTTTCTCCTTCTCTCTCTCTCTCTCTCTCTGTTTCCTAATTTGCTTGAATCACGCACTCGAGAGGAATTTTTAGACTAGGAAGCTTGTTAGCTAAAATATACTTCTCCATTCACTTGATTTCATCTGCCAAAGCCTCAAGCAAAAGTGCAAGTAAGGACAGATAAAAGGGTAGTAATTAGAGCATATCGTGATTAATTTTTTTTTTAATCATTTATGTGATAACGACTGTGTTTTTGTTGCCACTTATCTTTCATTATGGAAATTAGTGAGGAATGATTCCATAACTTCTGACCTCAGGTGTATGAAGACTGCAGATCCTTTTCCTTGGTGCATTTCTCCTTGTAATGTTAATGAAATAATTTTACTGTCAACTCTTCTTTCAATTGTTGAAGAACAAAGCTCCAGCAGGGAGACAAGATTTGCTGTGGATTTGGGAAAAGGTTTGGAGCCTCTTCCATCTTTTCCAGAATAAAATCAGATCAGAGGCACACCAGTATTACATTATGGTGCATATACAGCAGAATTTACATATATATCATATAGAAGTTTGCATATCTATGTGAAGCTTCCAGTTACTATCTTAATTTTGTTGTCTTTCTTATTCTAAAAATGCCAGATGAATATGGATTCTTCCACAGATAAATGAAATACAGTGGAAAAAGAACATTACCTTAAAGCAAAGCAAATATATAGACTTCAAAATCAAAAAGGGAGAGGAGGAAACCCTAAATTGCATATATGTGAATAGACCTCACACCCCTTGATTCACAGTCTCTATTCACAGTCTCCTACCTATGGGTAGAGAGTGATGTTGAAATGTTCTATTTTTCCCTCTAAGAAAAGTATAAGAAGCAAAATGAGGTGAATCAGAAGGAAAGAATCATTCTACTGATATTTCAGCTATTTTGTCTATCTCAAAATTGATGAGAGGCTCTCAGTAAGCAGAGTCTGGTGTACTTGAAGCACAAAGCCTTTCATTTCTGCAGAAAACAGCTGTGAAACACAGACAGCTGTCTGGCCTGGAAGAGCCTTGTCTCAGGCACTGGCATGCTGCTCCCTGCATCCCACCAGGGGTTTTTCACACATCCAGCATCTGAGAGAAAGACACTCAGCACTGGGAGAGCTGTACAGGGAGCTTCTGGGTGGTTTTGGCCAGAGTTTATTTATACAAATGCCAGAGGGGCTAGTCAGGGGTGATGCTGTTCTTGAGCTGGGAACAGTTGCTGGCAAATGTGGCCACAGCAGTGAAGATGAGATGATTGAGTTGAAGGAGTGGAAAGCTGGGAAGGCAAGCAAAAGAGGTGAGAGAGGATTTAGGAGAGCAGATTATGATTCCTGGCAGAATTCCCTAAGAAACTTTAGGAGAAATAAAAGGGCAAGAGAGTAAAAAGATTTGCAAAGAAAGCTGAGAAACAAGTGTCCCATTATGTAGGAAGTTTGGGAATTTCAGCAGAAAATCCTTATGGCTAAGCCAGATACTTCTCAATGACCAAAGTCCATCCTTGATGGTTTTCAAGGCTTGGCCAGAAAATATCATTGTGTCTTTACCTAGTGCTAAGAGTATTCCAACTTCCAGTGAGCTGCTGGACAAAAGATCTCCACAGGTCCACAGCTAGAAATTTCTAAGGAAACAGAATCACAGAATCATAGAACCGTTTAGGTTGGAAAAGACTTTTAAGATCATCAAGTCCAAATGTCAAGTCCACCACTAAACCACGTCCCTTAGTGTCACATCTGCATTTCTTTTAAAAACCTCCAGGGATGATGACTCCACCACTTCCCGGGGCAGCCCGTTCTGATGCTTGACAGCCTTTTCAGTGAATAAATTCTTCCTAATATCCAATCTAAATCTCCTCTGGTGCAATTTGGGGCCCTTTCCCCTGTACTATCACTCATTGCCTGGGAGAAGAGTCTGATATTCACTTTCCCTGAGCCTCTTTTTCTCCAGGCTGTGCCCCACCAGCTTCCTCAGCTGCTTATCACCAGCCTTGTGCTCCAGACCATTCCCCAGCTCATTTCCCTTCTCTGGACATTTTCCAGCACCTCAATGTTTTTCTTGTAGTGACGGGCCCAAAACTGGACCCAGAATTAGAGGTGCAGCCTCAGCAGTGCCAAGTACAAATAAGAGATTCTTTTAGTTTTTCAAATGCTGGTGTTAATGACTGCACCAATTCAATATTGGAAAAGCAGGAGGACATCCAGAAAATATCATCTACCTTGTCATGCTTCTCTAGGAACACTAGATGGATAACTGTGTTGCTTAATCCATGAGAAAAGTAGATCATTAAACATTTCACACTGATAAAAGTGTATATCCATCCTTTTTTCTTTTGCTTGGTCCTCAGTAAATTGTCCCATAGTGGAACCATGGTGTAATCCTGAAAATCCAGGGCACAGCTCACGACAGAGGGTGTTCAGCCAAGTTTCTCTTTGTCTGCATAACAAAGAGTGTCACTGTACCTGGAATTCTGCTTGCCTTTCAGCAGGCAATTATTTGGTTCAAGGAATGCTCCTTAGGTTGAACATCAGGGGAAAAAGCCTTCAGCCAGCCAGAGGAGTCACCCCTGCACTCTGCTCTTGTGAGCATGAAATTTCCTTCTGCCCTCACTGCGAGTTCTGAGAATGGGAGAGTCAATCACATGTCAGGAGTGATTTCGATAAAGTTTGACCCTGCCTCAGGTCAGGAACGTGGAAGAGATGCTCTTTTGTGTCCTCCTCCAGAGAGCTGCATCCACGAATCTCAGTTTCTACTATTGGATTCTTATGATTTCCTATGAATATTAAACTGCTGTCGAGGTCCAAGGCATATTGAGATAAAAAATGACATTCCCGGAGGGTGATTCGGTCCATCCTAAACAGAGGTGAGCGTTTTTCTAGAGGAAGTGGGTGAGGGGGAATGGATCTGAAAAAGATTCCCCAGTAAATTGATTTCTCAGTTCATCTTCTTAGCAGGAAGCCATGAAGATGGATTGAATCATTGGGATAAGTTTTTTTTTTTTGCCATCACAAGTCTTTTGATGTACTGAAGATAAAAAGGGGCCTTGTGACTAAGAAACTTTTCCCAAAACAATGAATTCTCAGGCAGCAGGAAGGGTGGGAGCTCTGCAAAGAAAAAATAACTCACTGTTTGGCATCTTCAAAATAATGAAATAGTGGGTTTATGATATTAAAATTACATATTAGTTTGGATTTATCAGAAACAAATGTTTTATAACGCAAGTTTTAACAATTTTCCTGGTAATTGGCTATAGGTGTCCACCATAACTCTACATTTGAGTTAGCTATTCACCTAGAAATTCTTGTTTTTAGCTTTTTTTAAATGTCTTAAATAATTTCATTCATTCAGTGATGATTAAAAGGAAACAAGAAGGTCACACACACACATAGAGTTGTGTGCCCCAGTGTTTATTGGTTAGATTTTCTTTAACCACAAAAAGGAAAGTCACATTTTGACACCATAAGAGAGAGGTTTATGCCAGAGTAGGAAAAGTACCACCAGTGTCTTTATCAAATACAGGACTCGTATAAAAATTTGTTTAACTTTCTTTGAGGATTTTTGCTCTCTTCAGCAATGGAAGATTGGCATTGCTTTAAAAAGCATTATATTCTCACAAGATTCTCCTCCCAGACGAAAATCTCACATTAATTTGTGCAAAAGCAATTTTCAAATAAGCCAGTCCATGGTTTTGGGGTGCACAACACTAATCTGAATTGCAACCTCTCCCACTGATGGTGTAAGAAAAATTGCAATTTGTAACAAGTTGCAAAGGCCTCATAAGAATTTTACCTTGCAAATCCAGCTGCTGCCAATCCAGGCACCATACAGATGAATTTTGTGGTGCAGCAAACAAGATAATAATAATTCCTGGAAATATAAGTAATGACCTGTTGCATCTCAAAATCTATCAATAATTTTTTAATGGATGTGGACTCCAAAAGAGAAATATTTTTCCACCAGCTGCCTCTGCCTAAACTTCACTGCTGAGAAATTGTGTCAGACTCTCCCTGCAGTCAGAGCAGACATAAAGGAACATCCAGAACTGAATATTTCATTTTCCAAAAAGCTGCTAACAAAGATGTGGTGAGGAATTGGCCAATTAGACAAGGCAAAGGTGATTTAGAGGAACTCCAGCTTCGACCCAGTTCCATTTTGTAGCCACTGAGGCATCAGGTGAAGCTGGGAGCAGCTGGGTGGGAATATCTGCAGAGAGAAGTGTCCCATCCGTGTGTGAACTCCAGGCTCCTTGAGCTCTGGGACTTGTAAACGCATCAGAAATAAATTCCCGTCTTAGACATTAATCCCTGGCATTATTTCCCTTGTATTATCTTGTCTGGAGTGTAAAACTCAATCCTCGATTTTTTCTCCCCACTTGGAGAATATCATTAATGCTAATTGTGAACTTGGCTGTGATTGCATATTGCTTAGTGTGATGCTAATGAATTTGAATAGTAATTTGTACTATATTGAATTAGCATCATATCTCAGAGACCATGGAGAATTGAACCCTAAAGCTTTCATCATCCCTTTCTTCTCCTTTTACCAGCCAGGCCTCGTGGCTTTTTTGCTTTTTGAAAATCGTTTAACAGGCTGCTCACTGCCCAGCTGAGATGAGATCAGCCCTGCTGACAAGAGCACTCTAATACCTTACTACCAGCTAAATATAGACTGGTTTAAAATCAGAATGAGTTAAGGTTAGTGCTAGTCTTTGAAATATTGAATTGTTGTTGTTATTATTAATTAATTCATTAATTTCTTTTTATGTTTACAGAGTCACAGAATGGGTCAGGCTGGAAGGGACCACAGTGGGGTTCTCTGGTGCCACCTCTCTGCTCCAGCAGGGCCATCCCAGAGCACAGGCACAGGATTGTGACTCCAGACAGTTCTGGAATATCTCCAGGGAGGGAGACTCCACACCCTCCCTGGGCAATCTGTTCCAGAGTTAAAATATAAATCATGTACAGAACTCAAAAACCTCCCACGTCCTCTGGGGCGACTGAAGCAAAAGCCAAGTTAAGTGCATAAAACAGAAGAACAAAATTGGTGTAAAGACATTTTCCAGTGAAGGAATGAGACCTCCATGCACACATCAGTAATAAAAAAACTTCCATGCTTTGGCTGGAATTTTTAGAAGAATAAAGAAAATAAATAACTTGTCTGGTAAATTAAAGATTTTGCTGTTTTATTTTAAACTTAACTATCTACATGAGAATAAAATCTTATCATTGTGATCAGTGACCCTCTACAGGTTTAGGTGAAGAAGAAAATTAGGCAAAGGTGAGAATATATGGAAATCAATTATAATCAGATATAATTAAATAAATACACTAAATTTCAATATAAATTTCGGTATTTCTGCAAGTTCTTGGCAACAGAAAACCCAAGCAACCACAGCTTTCAAGCTTCTAAGGAAGTAGAGCTAATTATTTGCAAATAAATATGTTCAGAAGATCATAAATACTTTGTCAGAAGATCTTATGATTATGTCACAGTAACAAAATGTAGCTATATTTGAATTTTCACAAATGAAAATAAGCTTTGATCACCAATTGAAATGTCAGAAAAAGATTTTAAATATTTTGGGGGGTTTTTGCTTTTTTCCATGAATTAATAACATAATTAATTTTACACACATTCATACACTTAGTAATGTAATATCTAAAATATTTTCTACAAAAATCAAAATATTTTATTATCTTGCTATTTAATGTGTTTCCAACTCCAACCAATGATGGTTTCTTTAGGTCTCACAGTCCTACTGGAGCTTGATCTGTTCCTCACTGCCTTTGTATTCAAGGACAAGAATGTTTTTCAATCATTCCTTCCTCACTGTTTTCTCAGAGCTATGGGACATTTCACACATGAACATTCTAGAGGTTGCTCTGATATTCTCTGTGATGGAGAGGGGTTTGAAATAAAATAAAGGAAATTTACTGAAGGGGTTAAAGCTATTTTTGGATCATGTATGTGTGTGTGTGCACGTGTGTAGGTTTTTATACAGTTTTTTCTACTGATGAGAAAATAAAGAAACCTGTGGGCACTGGGCAGATCTGTGCTCATTCCTGTTTAAAAAGGAGATTTATTACAGAATCAGAGCATTCTCCAGCTTAACTTGCCTTACATGGAACTCACCTGATACTCATTCTGCATTCCCCGACTCTGACTCCTCCATCTGACTCTTTGTTTTATGACCTTGAACCAGTCTAAACAATCTCTGACAAGCTCATCAGTGATTTGTGATTATTCCAACAGAAGTATAAACAGCAGCTGAGTGAAAAAGCTGAATTAAATAAGTAATCTATGCAACACTTTTCCAAGCCTGAATCACAGTCTCAGGCTGGAAAAATTGCACATTGTTTTTTTTTTAGAGCACCTACAGAATTCCTGAATTAAACAGTAAAATTCAATATGACCAAAGTACCTGTGATGTTACTGTAAATTGCTTCTGCCTGGAATCACATAACTCATTAAACTAAACCTTCAGAGAATGGATGAAAACTGAATTGTACTGTGTGACAATCTTACTTACATACCCCATGTGAGTTCAAACATCTTCATGAACAGCATTTGGCTGTTTTAATCAGAAATATTTGATTCTGGTACTGTAAGTCTGCAAAATTAGTAGAACCACTTCAGGGAAGGGAATGGAGTTCGGGGAAGAAAGGATCCAAAACCAAGAGAGGAACGGGTTCCTCCAAGGTCTGATATCACGGAATGTCCCCAGGCCATTCTGTCAGAGTGGGGTCTGGAGGTGTTACCTATGGGCTCAATGAACAAAATTCTGATTGATGAGAGACTTGGAGACCTGGAAACACCCACAAGAAAAATGAATTTCCAATGCAGCAACTCCCTGATGAGAGCTGGGAGGTGGGAAATGCTTTGGTCCCTTCAAACTCTTAAATTTGTCCTCCATGTGGGGTTTCAGACCTCCCCTTTAGCTAAATGTAAACTGATTTATGGAGACTTTCTGAATTGCCTGTTCCCATTTACCCCAATTATAACATCGTTCTCTCTTATTCCATTCTGCAAAGGGATTGTTGGAAATGTCTGTGGTGGACAGTGGGGTGATGTGTGACCAGGTCCAGCCCTAGCACAAATTCCCAGTTTGGCTGACACATGCCCACAGAAAGCAAAGAGGACATCCTGAATGCCACAGTTTAGGAATATTTTTGTGTGGCTGACAGTAGAATTTGTTCCTCCTCTGATCAGCCATGCTCTCCCTCTCCTGATTCTATAGCACTGTGAACTGAGTCTGAGACACGTGTGTCTCCACAATAGACTTGCCTGAGTCTTCTATATTAAATTTTCCAATAAGATTATTTTACCCACTTAAATGCCTTTCAAAGATTAGGTTGTTTTTTTTTTTGACTTAGCTTGTGTCTCAGTTCTGTCTCAGTAAAAATGGGTGACAGTATTGCCTTGCTTTGCAGGACTGTCATGAATTTTTTCTAAGCTGACGCGTGTGAAGACATACTTAATGTGTCATAAATGTGTTCAGAGCTGGTGCTAATTTGGGATTGGGGAAATTAACCTGAAGTGCAGAGCACATCTGCTTTGCCCTGATCTCCAGTCAGCACAGTTCACCAAGTCAGACTGCAATATGGTGATAAATATAATCACTGGAGATGTCAAACAGCAAACAGCTATTAGCAATACAAAGATAATGTGAAAGCACTTCTGAAATCCACACTGGAGAAAAAATTAGACTGCTAGAAAGGGCTTAGAAAACAGTAATTCAGCTTCCTTAGAGTGTGGAGCTCATTGAATATGTTGAAGAGGAGATTAACAAGGAACTTAATTAAGGTCTATATGTGTGTGTTGAAACTTTTTCACTCGTAGGAGAACCAATTATTGATAGGTGACAGCTTGGAACCATGCACAACTCAATGAAACAGCCAAATGTAGGAGCTGTTATTTGGAACAAGATAAATTCAGATTATAAATAAAACCCAAATATTCATCAGGGAGAACAATTTACCACATGCAGAGATGCAATCAACTCACCTTTATGTGAGGAGACCAGCAATGCACACTCTCAGGAAGGGAATGAGGGGATAAATGCTCTGGCTCGTGTTGTACAAGAAAACAACTCAGATCAAACTGATCCTGTCTGACTCATGAGCATAAACACGCAGTGCCTATCAAAATCATTTATTTTCTCCTGTAACAGGGAACAGTGCAGAAATCCTGTTCAGAGCTGGGGTCCCTTCCTTCCAGGCAAGCACCAAACCGTTGGCAGTGCTCCTGCCACCAAGGAACTTCCCTTTGGAGTAACATCTTTAAACCTCAGTGGCATCTTTCTGCTGTGGATCTCCTGCATGGGAGAGCAAGAAGCTCTTCTCTGATACATTTCGGGCCCAAAGATGAGATTAATCTCAGCTGAGTCTCCGTCTGCGGGCGAATTTCAGCGATTTGACCATATATGCCTTTTGTCAAATACATTTGTCACAAGGTGGTATTTTCCACAAACCATCCAGAATAAACATATTTTGTTTACAGAAATAGCCTTGGGTTTAAAGTGGGGAAAAGAAATACCCTGATACTTTCTGTTTTCAATATAATTTTAACAAAGAACATTTTAAAATACTGGAATTTTCTATAAAACCAGCATTAAAAAAAAGAAGGGACAAAGAAACCTTGTTAACTGTGCTTTGACATTATAATACTTAAAAAAAATTTAGAAATCCAAGCTATGAAGAAGTGTTTTTTCTTAATTCTCATCCCAGTAATTCTGTCCACACACTAATAAAACTCCCAAGTTCTTCTATATAATGAAAAGAATAATAAGCATTATTAAAAGATATCGATAATTTTTAAAGGTAGTTAAAGAAATGGAATGTATCTGTGAAAATAGATCTTTCATAATCAAGGACAAAGTTTCATCTGGGTCTCTGTGGACTAAACCAATAAAAGGTGTCATTTTCCACACCAAGGCAGTAGTGGGACCATCTCCTTCAACTTCCCAGGGAGCCACTTGGGGATGCAAACTGTGCCTGGCCTTGATGCAAAGCTTAAATTCCTGTTTCCACATTTCAGTGAGATGTCTGAAAGCCTCTTCAGATACATCCTCCACTTTCAATACGGGTGTAAAATCACAGAGAAAACTCTGTCTTTGCATCCATTTATCACACACCTTTACTCAGTGATCCACCTGCCATTGTCATTGTAAGGTGAAGGAAAAGAACCAACTCTTTGAAATTAAAATTAAAATTAAAAGTAATCTCTACTGGTTTGGGGTTTTTTTTTTCCCCTGGGTAATTTGGCCAGACATGAAAGCACCACATACCCTTTAATTAATAGTTGCCTGCGGTTTCCATAACTGTAAGACATTGGAATTGTTCCTTAGGAACACCCAGTTGCCATCCATTAGTCTGTGGCTAAGTCATGTATCATTACAGAAATGGATGTGCAGCGTTGTCTCTGTTCAATAGATGTCCGAGATTTCAGATGTTCCCTCATGTGCTGTGGACTTTATTATGACAGTAAAGCATTTATCAACAACGACCAAAATAAAAAATCACTTTCAAGTGGACTTCAAGGCTGGGTATTCATGAGCAAAAAAACAGCTCATAAATCATCTTTAAAAATATTACCATTCTTCTGTGAAATAATTTCTTTTCTTGATGTATCCAGGGAACTTGTTGACTTCCTTTCGCAGAGTTGCAAGAGAAATATTACACACTCCTTTGTCAAAGTGAGAGTTTTTATTGGAATAAGTTTCATGGGAGACACTTGAAGCCAGAGTGGTGATTTGTTTCTGACTAAGGATACTGGGACCAAATAAAATATTCCTCAAAAACACCACCCCATCCTGTGATGCCCTCATGCAAATCAGTAGCGCAGCTTCCGTGAGTCAGGCCTTTCAACTGGTAAAATCAAGACAGAAACTGTATATATAAAGAGAGGGGGCTGGACTGAGCCAGTGGGAATGATTAAAGGAAAAAGAACTTGCATACTGGAAGTGAAGGAAAAAAATAAAATTTCACAATATAAAAAAAATTGGAAAAAATAAAAAGCTGAATGCAGTAGAAATTCAGGAAAATAATTAATGGCTTAGAGAAGGCAGATGTGATGTTCTGTTCTCATCTTAGACTGAAAAAAAGGCAACAGAGCAGAATAAAAATAACAGTTTGTTCTTTTTTGCTTATCTCAGATGCTCCTAGAAGTTAAATCCATTCATTCCCTGATTCTGCTGTGGAGCTCTCGCTAAGTAACTCCTCAGGGACAGAAAGTTACAGGATTAGACATGCAATTGTAATTTGTAAAACAAATAGCTTCAGCTAATTAATGGTACTAATTCTCCATTGCTGCAGCCATAAAGCTCAGGAGACAATCTGGGTTGGTATTTTAATACACTGGATTCACTCTGTTTGGCACTGTTGTGTTGCTGAAGAGACAGGGCTTGTTTTCATGTTAATGCAATTTCCTTACCAATAAGTGTAGCGCTGTACGAATAAGGAATATTCCAACTTTTTTTCTAACTATGCTTTTCCAAATGCTGCTTTCTGCACTGCCATGCATGTCTGACCTGCTCTGAGCTCAGAAAGTTTGAGCCACATTTATCCAAAAACATGCAGTACAAAATTAAATGACATCATGATGGGTTTAATGGTCTATTATTTTCTCTACTGAATGGAGCAGCCTGGTGAAACTTCTCAATATTGGTTAAAGCATCTCTTCCTCACCCCCACTTCATTTTGCTGGTTTCTCCCCTCTTTGCCTGTCTCTCGTCTGATTTTCCTGCAGGTTGACCACTGGAATTTTCTATCTCTGTGTGCCACTGCCATAGGAAATTCATGCAACGCAGTAAAAATAATTCTTCTTGCAATTAGAAGGAGCCACCATTTGCTATGAGTCAAATGGAGAAGTCTCACAGATGTCCTAGGGGAAAGGTGTGATCATAGATTCCCAGAACCACGGAATGGTTTGGGTTGGGAGGGAATTTAAAAATCATCTCATTCCAACCCCTGCCATGGGCAGGGACACTTTTGGCTAGACTGGGTTACTCAGAGCTTCATCCAACCCAGCCTTGAACACTTCCAGGAATGGGGAGCCCACAACCTCTCTGGGCAATGAAGTACCAGGAAAATCAAATTCCTGGTTCTTTTTTCCACCTTTGTCCTGTATGTCAGAGTGCAAACAGGTCCTGGCTGGCAGAACATGGAGCTGAGCTCAGACACTACATTTCCTCATCCAAAATCAATGAGGATAATTAGCAGATGAAAGATCCGTTGGAAACGGCTAATTTTCCATGTCAGCAGGTAGATAAGGAATCAATGAGAGAGTCTTGTTCCTCTCATTTCAGTGAATTTGTTTCCATTAGAGGATGTAACAAATCTAATGCAAAACATGTTTGTTTGTTTGGGATGCTCGTATCTGTCTCCTAGGCAAAAACACACAGGATAAAATAATTTGGAACAAATAGCACAGCTTGCTGGGTAAAAATGCCCACTTTTCCACTTATCCCAGACCAGGAGTCTGACCCAAGATTCACTACTCTCAGGCACATCCAGCTGCCTTAAAACAGACTACGAATTGAGGAATGTCCTTATTTATTCAGCAGAATCTCAATCCAGATTGGAGCTACAAAAGACTCAGTCTGAATTCATAACCAGATACCTAGAAGAAAAATCCCCCCAACTATTCAAAAAAAATATTCATTAATCCTCTTCTCTGGAAAGCTGCAATGGAATGGCCACAGGATGGCAAAACAATTTGGCTGATCTTCAGAGAAAGTTTATCAACAGCAGATCTGAGAGACTTAATGAACCCAAGGTGCCCAATGAATGTGGGCAGCTGACGACCTGCAGCAGTGACAGGGAGAGGCAGGAGTCAAGGAGCTGGAGATCTCAGTGTGGGATGGACAGGAATTCAGTACCTAAAAGTCAGGGACGGGGTGAATTGAGAGTGTGGCATGAACAGGATGAGCTGGGCACTGCTCCTCTTCCTTGGCCAGCCTGGCCAGGACGTGTTCTGCCTTTCTTCATCTTCCTGCCATTTGTCACTGCTTTGGCACTTCCTCTCTTCCTTCTCCACCCTTCCTCAATCCTCTCCTTCACCTGACAGAAACGTTTACATAAGAACTTTAATGTATATTAATCCAAGCACTCTGTGTTTCCAATCATTAAATTAGGCCTGGAAACAAAGCTGCTCACCTAAATTTGAGTAGGTTTTGCGTCCTTTTGTGTCTGCAATTCCATCTGAAGTATGAACTTTGTTAGCTAACAGTAAGAGAAGGTCTTATCTCCCTGGATGACTGCTCTAAATGCAGTTCACTTTCATTGATCATAAAAGACTCAACTTATAGATATAGTATATAAATAAATTAAACAATGGAAGATGGTTTGTTTTCACAGTTAACCTTTCCCTTCACAAATAGGTTTCTTGGGTATTTCATCCCTCTTTTTTTTTTCCCCAAGGCAACACATAAATACCTAAATAAATGCATGTGCTTATTAAACTGTTACTAAAATCAGATTTTTTAAAAAGATCGATTTTGCAGTTGGCTCACAAGTTTTTAGAAAGGTCACAGGAAATATAACTTATTATTATTATTATTTATTTATTTTTGTTCTGTATTATTGCTACTGCCAGAAGAACAGAGAGCTTAATTGCGATTGTCATCATTATGAGCAGCAAATTTAAGCATGCATATGCAATGTATTTAAATTTACATAAATTGTTTATTAAAAGAAATGGAAAGTCTGAGAATCATGTCTCATTTTCTCAAAGTAAGCCCTGCTCTACTCTTCTCCAGCAAGGACTTTGCGAATAATTATGAACCACTATTTATAGCAAGTCTGGGTTCACAATTCAACCTCCCTTGCTTTGTTGTGACTTAAAGGTAGAAGATATTTCCTGGTCAATAAGAGCATTTTTTTAAGTTAAAAGGGGATGTACCTGGCTATGGCCTTCTCTGTTCCAAGTTTCATATTGACCTTTGTGGAAAACCCTCTCCTCTCCTCTCCTCTCCTCTCCTCTCCTCTCCTCTCCTCTCCTCTCCTCTCCTCTCCTCTCCTCTCCTCTCCTCTCCTCTCCTCTCCTCTCCTCTCCTTCACTATCTCTCTCTCCTCTCCTCTCCTCTCCTCCTCTCCTCTCCTCTCCTCTCCTCTCTTCCTCTCCTCTCCTCTCCTCTCCCTCCCTCTCCTCTTCCTCTCCTCTCCTCTCCTCTCCTCCCCTCTCCTTCCCTCTCCTCTCTCTCCTCTCCTCTCCTCTCCTCTCCTCTCCTCTCCCCTCTCCTCTCCCTCCTCTCCTCTCCTCTTACTCCTTCCTCTCCTCTCCTCTCTCTCCATCCTCCTCTCCTCTCCTCTCTCCTCTCCTCTACTCCTCTCCTCTCCTCTCTCTCCTCCTCTCCTCTCCTCTCCTTCCTCCTTCCTCTCCTCCCTTTCCCTTTCCCTTTCCCTTTCCCTTTTCCCTTTCCCTTTCCCTTTCCCTTTCCTTTCCCTTTCCCTTTCCCTTTCCCTTTCCCTTTCCCTTTCCCTTTCCCTTTCCCTTTCCCTTTCCCTTTCCCTTTCCCTTTCCCTTTCCCTTTCCCTTTCCCTTTCCCTTTCCCTTTCCCTTTCCCTCTCCTCTTTCTCTTCTCTCATCTCCTCCCCTCTTCCCCCTTCTCCTTCCCTCCCCTCTTGAAATTGCTTGCTTGAGAGGGATTACAAGGTGATTCTTCCCCTCTGCTTCACTCTTGTGAGACCCCACCTGCAGTGCTGCAGCTCTGGAGTTTTCAGCACAGGAAGGACATGGACCTGCTGGAGAAGGTCCAAAGGAGGCTGCAGGATGTCAAGATTTGGATGGAATGTGCTGTATGAACCTTTCTGATCACTCGCAATCTATTCAGGTGAGTATTAAAGCTTTACAAGATAGCGTAGCCAAATTAAGAGTAGAAGATAGTGCTGATTGGTTTAGTAGCCTTTTTGGAGACTGGGGGATCACTGGGTAGATCAAAAATTTAGTTAAGATGGAATGTTTATATTAGGGGTGCTTTTAATCACAGTGATATGCTTGCCTTGCTTGATTCAATGTATTCAGAGGCTGATTAATAAATCAATAAAGCAAATAATGATCGTTGGACAGAGATGGGGATTGAGCACCTCTCTTGTGAAGACAGGCTGAGAGAGGTGGGGTTGTTCGGTCTGGGGAAGGAAAGGTTCCAGGCAGACCTAACAGAAAACTTTCAGTGCTTTAAAGGGGATTATAAAACAGATGGGGACAGATTTTTAGTAGGGCCTGTTGCAACAGGGCAGCCAACAGCATTTTTAAACTGAAGCAGGGGAGATTTAGACTGGATAAAAGGAGGCTGTTTTTTACAATGGAGTTGTGAAACACTGGACCAGGTTGTCCAGAGAGGTGATGGAGGCCCCATCCATGGAAAAATCCAAGGTCAGGTTGGACAGGGCTCTGAGGAACCTGATCCTGTTGAAGATGCTGGGAGGTTTGGACTAGAAGACCTTTAAAGGTTCCTTTCTCAAACTATTCTGTGATCCTGTGATACATGTGACAGGTTTTCCTCATCACCCATGGTACCAGACACCTTCTTATTTCAACTATAATCTGTTAAACCTTATTGTATCCCATAAATCTCATTTATCTAGCAGTGCATCTCACCCTGTGGATACCAGGACTGCTAACGTTCACCCACCAAGCATGAATTCTTGCCTTTTCCATGAATTTCTGTCATCAGTCAGGAAAATTCTTGTTTGCTTCATTAATGTCATTTGGTGTGACCTGTAAGGGGCCAAAAGAGAAGAAATAAAAAGTTTATGACTGCAAAATGACTTTTTTTTTTCTCACAAACACATACCGTGGTTAATGTTGGTCAATACAATTTTATTATGATCTAGAAGAGAAAATGATCATGAGTGAAAAGATGATATTATTTAGTTAAATTGAACAGAGTTTGGGGTTTTTTGTTTGGTTATTTGGTTGGTTATTGTTTTGTTTTGGGGCTTTTTTTGTTTTTTGTTGTTTTGTTTTTGTTTGTTTTGTTCTGTTTTGGTTGGTTCTGTTTGTGCTGGTTTTTCCCTCCCAAGACTTGACTTGGAATTGTATTTTAACTTCTGATGACCTTTTAAAAAAAAAAGAAGTCATGCTGAATAAAATACATGGTGACCAAACAACAGGTCTGTAAACAAAGTGGAAAATGGTGCTGCTTTGTCATAGTGGGTGGATGAATCACAGGAAACTTTGTGTGTTTGTCAGGAGCAAAACTGGCCTGAAATATTGGCTACAAATATCTCAGCAGGACATTTTTCCATATAAATCCCAGTTCAAGGGATTTATAGTCCTGTCCCTCCCAGTAAGGCACTGGGCAGAAGCTGAGGTTGATACTGGGCTCAGTCCAGCACTGGATCCTCTGAGTTCTTGTATCCAGAACAGTTATTTCACATTCCAGAAATGGTAATGACTATTGAAACAAATCTATTGACTTTTAATCAAGGCACAACCTGATGGCAGTCCTGAATAGTAATGTTTTAATTTTTTTTAAATGTGATTCAGAACCCAATGAGTGATTTCTCAACTCTAAATGAAACACTTATTCAATACGCTTTATTTGAAATTGGTCATGCAGTTTTTTGTTCTCCCCCTGCTGGATTTTGCCCTTTGACTGGGAGTATGAGCTGTGCTTTCTGCTTAAAAGTTGGTACATTTTGGCTGAGTGGGAGGGATTCTGCAATTCTGATAAATATTATGAGTCCCAAAGTGGCTCTGACAAGGTGCTCTTAATGCAGGGATCCAAACTAATCTAAACTGAGCCTTTGACATTAACTCCGGTGGAGACTAAGGGCTAGAAAAATAGTTTCTGCAAAATTAAATTTTAATTGGAAAATTCAGCAAATTCGATCAATCTGAGTGTTCCTATTCAAGGCAGACCAATGAATAAGGGTAATTTAGATGGTTCTTTCAGCCTTGACAACCCAATACTGCAGTGTTGAGGTCTGAGGACCAGAAAGTGAAACTGGACACGAAACAAACCCAAAACTAACTCGATTGTGTCATGTTTAAAACTCCAATAGGGAAATGAGAAACTGGAGTAGGCGAAAAAGTATTAGAATTACCAAATTATTTATTTTCTGACAGCTTTGGTATTTTAGTGCACTGCCTTGTTGGCCATGAAAACACACAGCTGTACATGTAGATGCAGAGCAGAGAGAAAAAACCTGTTCTAACCATTGAGTGAAGCCTGCTGGGTTTTGCTTCTCTGCTTATAGCAGCTCTCACCCTTCACAATTACAGACACATTTGTCTCCATGTTCCTCCCATCAGCTCAGGTTGTCAAAACCGAGTTTCAGGCTGTGGTGCTTGGCACTTTCTGTGCAAGCACACACATTCCACTGCTTTGTGCTTCCCTTCCTTTACCTCCTTCCACATTTATGTCAAGAACTCAAAAATCTGTCACTGCAGTTGTCAGTCATTATCCTGAAAAAACCCCCAGCTTGTTCCTATACTTGTCGTGAGTTGCTGGGTAGAAAGGACAAAAAGTTGTCACAGGAGCCCCTGCAGTAACAGCAACATTTCAGCAGAAACTCTTTGGGCACAGTCTGAGCTCTGTGAAGTGTCCAAGCTGTGCCGAGCCCTGTCTTCCTGCGAGGGAGGCCTCTGGTGACCTGGGAAATGCCTGTGAGTTTCTCTGACTGAGAAAAGACTCTCCTAAGATAACGTTTGCTGCCCAAGAGGGCTGACAAGATGCAGTGGCAGGTCTGTGCAGGTTGTCAGATAGCATTTCTGTGGCTTGCTTGCCTTTTACAAGGAATATTCTTATTCTTACAGCACAGACGTTCCCCCAGAATCCTCCTTGAGCTTCTGGGCTTTTTGCTGATAAGTGCAGCACAAAGGAGAAAAGCAAAAAAAAAAAAAAAGAAAAGAAAAGAAAAGAAAAATATTGTCCCCAAAGCTGGTTCAATGCAAAGAGACAGGCACAGATGGTAGATGAGACAAGGCTGACACTGTCGCCCAGCCCAGCTCACACAACTGAGCAGTGGCACAGCTGAAAACACACCTGTGTTCAAAGCACCACTTCATTGTCCCACCCTGGGCACACCAGGGCTTCTCCTTCACCTCCTGCCAGCCCCCTCCCCTCATATCTCAGCCCTCCTGGTGGCCTCAGCCCAACTCCTGACACAGCAGTTCTGCACTGGGTGGCAATAATTGCCATTTTCTTCATGCGAGGGTCAGTGGGCACTGTGCTGTTCTGCTGCATCTCAGCCACTGGTGTGAGCAAATGTCCCAAGGCATCAAGGGGCAGCTGTGCAAGTGTCATGTTTCTATCATGGGCAAATAAAGACTTCTCCCTCTGCAGTTTCTTTGGTTTTAGTGCTTTTGTGGAAAAAAAAAAAAAGGGAAAAAAAAAAAAGAGTAAAGGAGGACACAGTAAATACCTGAGAGATTTGCTGCATTTCCAGCATCAGCTCTGATATTCAAAGGTTTGCTAAAGCAGCCTTGGTCAATATCCACAGGCACAAATGAACATTTCTTTTCTAAGAGAAACCATAGGTTTGGTGACTGACAGAATTTGTTTCATTTATTTTGGGTTTAGCAAGCAGCAGCAACAAGAATGACACAGTGAAGTGAGTGGAGACTGCTCAGTTTTCTAATTCCCTCCTGGCTGAATGAGGGGAGGGGAGGGGAAGGGAAGGGAAGGGAAGGGAAGGGAAAGGGAAGGGAAGGGAAGGGAAGGGAAGGGAAGGGGAAGGAAGGGAAGGAAGGAAGGGAAGGAAGGGAAGGGAAGGGGGGGGAAGGGAAGGGAGGAGGGGAAGGGGAGGGAAGGGGAGGGAGGGGAGGGGAGGGGAGGGGAGGGGAGGGGGGGGAGAAGAGAAGAGAAGAGAAGAGAAGAGAAGAGAAGAGAAGAGAAGAGAAGAGAAGAGAAGAGAAGAGAAGAGAAGAGAAGAGAAGAGAAGAGAAGAGAAGAGAAGAGAAGAGAAGAGAAGAGAAGAGAAGAGAAGAGAAGAGAAGAGAAGAGAAAACCAATTCTTTCCCCAGACAGCTGGTTTCATTTTTAATAATATTCTCCCAGGCCGCGATTACCATCAAACTTTGGATAGGACTCTTCCTGAATTATTCAGGGCAATTTGTACTGTAATCATATGCTTGTTAATACAGCTGCTTGTGACTTTAATTCAGAAGAGTTTTGCTTCTGTGCCCCGGAGCTGCTGCCATTAAGGTTAGAGATAGTCTCTGTTTAACAATCTGCTTCTCAGCGCTGTGCAGAAAACTGCAAGATGCTCTGGAACTTGCTGTTCATAAAAAGATCAGTAAAACACCTCACGAGATATTGGCAAATGTCAAGAAGTTCCTTTCCCACGTTCAGGAATGTTGGAGCATTTGTCATATTGGATCACTATGAATTTTAATGTTAATGGAAGTTGGTTTGTAATCAAACAGAGGTAGAGTACAGCTTGATTTAGTATCTCCCACACTGGCGAGGATGAAGTCTTGATCAGTCACTGGAAATGTGACTCCTCTGTTATACCCTCACAAATTATTCTACACCTTTCCCCCTCTGTAGAGTCAAGCAGAAGTTGACCCAAGGCTGCCCAACTCTTCATTCTGTCCTTGTCCTTATTGCTTGTCCATCTTCAGGACAGGAACTGAGGTGAAACAGTTTCTAACTCAAAAGATTCATAGTCAGCATTCCATTATTTAGGACTTGTTCACCAGTTACTTGGGAAGTCCTTTCTCTCCATGGCAGTAGATCTGCATCCTCATCCTTACACAATCCACAGCACATGTGAAGGAAACATCACAAAGATTTTCAGTGCTGGAAGAAAAGGTAACCTTCTTTTTTTCCTGATCAGAGGCATAAATTATAATTTAATTCTATTCACTTGGAGACTGATAAAATACAGAACCCTACAGCAACCTTTAGCCATTCACCTTACCCCATATTTTCTGCTGCTGTAATCCACCAGTGGTTGACACAGCCAAGCTTATAAAGCCCCGCATGATATTTTGCAAATCTAAATTGTTGAGCCACACGGGGAGCAAAGCTCCCATTGAAATGTCAGCACACTGAAATTACAATTTAATGAGTAGCTTTCCAGCAGCAGCTCTCACATATCAGTTGTGCCTCACAGCAATAACAGAGAGTGGGGGAAAAAAAAATATATTAAAAAATCTGTGTCTGTTTGAGATAAAGGTCAACTGCCAGGTGACACTGAGTGATGCCTCCTAATCACGTTTGGTTCCCAGGCACCGTGGTTATTATTGCTCCTCTCACTACTTTACTATTTCTGTTCCAGAAGTAGTTAAAGATTCTGCTTGAGATTATGGACCCATTTCTTCACGGGCTGGTATAAATTCTTTAAAAAATCAGCTCTGATCCCAAGAATTTACAATCTAAGGACATTAACAAGCAGAAGCAGAGAAGGTGAAGTGATATCTCCCAAAGCTCTGCACAATTCCACATAAGAATTGTGTAACTAATGGAATATCTGGCTTGGTGGACAAAATGGAGAAAAACTCACCCAAACTCACCAACCCTCCATATTCTCCCAGTGCACACAAATCAAAATAAGTAATTTTGGGTCCAATTTTTTATGTTCCACACACAGATTTCTTGATGAAACCAACTAACACAATGAAAAAATTAAAAATATTTCTTAAAAAGCCCATCACATTGGTTAGGCTATTTATTTCTTTTTTAAAAAAATACTTAGTTTGTGCTCACTTCAAAGAAGAATCATTTCATAATTAAATGTTTTGAGCTTTTTTCTGAAAAATCCCTCTTATTTTATTTCTCACTGGTTTTTTTTCAAACACTCTTCCTTGTGTGTGACCCCCATAATTTCCACATTTTACAAACCACATTTTATAAACCACAAACACAAACCCTTCCAAATACAGTTTTAGTACTCTATGACATCTTTGGAACTCTTATTACTTCTGATGAAAATGGTCATAGAAAATACTTATAAGTTTTGACAGATTTACTTCATACCTAAGAAATCCCAAACAGAGCCTTGCCTTTGCAAAACTTTCACAAAAAAAAAATTGCAAATAAAGAAATTTGCTGTTGTTTCAGGAGAGCAAAGTCCTGTGCTGTGATTGGGTTTTATATGATCATAAATGTTCAAATAGATAAAAGAGGGTTAAGCTGGCTCAGACTTACAGTCTCTAAATGCATTAGAAATATTGTAAGGTACTGTTCCACATTTGAAGACACTCTGAGTTATCAAATTAACTGGTTTGTTGTCCCAACATCAACAGATACTCCTGGGTTATATTAAATATCGAAAGCTTTCTCATGGGTGATTACACTTTTGCTGGTTTAAAGTGATTTATCAGTATGGGCAGAGTACAGAGGCCTGCTAAAATGAGGTTTTTTTCTGTCTTTTAGTGTATATTTTGGTATAAACAGAATGGTTTGAGTTAGAAGTGGCCTCAAAAATCATCTTGTTCCATCCCCCACCATGGGCAGGGACAACTTCCACTCTCCCAGGTTGCTCCAAGCCCCGTCCAGCCTGGCCTTGAACACTTCCAGGGATGGGGCAGCCACAGCTTCTCTGGGCAGCCTGTGCCAGGGCCTCACCACCCTCACAGAAAATAATTTCTTCCTAAATTTCTTCTTTCAATCTAAATCTACCCTCCTTCAGTTTAAATCCATATATATGGTATGCATTTTTCCCCTCCATGTATCTTTCTCATGGTGCAGATTACATGACCTGTTTTGTCCATGGCAGTCAAAAGACACAATAAATTACTGAATAAATAAGCCAGTTTTCTTCCTTCTAGTGTATAATTTATACACAAGAGGGACTCAAACCCCAAACTAGTGTTATAATTGATAAAGATATGTCTATTCGAGTTGATAAAATGAGGGGGGGGGTATTTTTATTTTCCTTGAGAAAAGAAACAGGGAAATGAACAAACCTAAAATTACCCCCTAGCTTCCCCCTCAGAAAACAAACAAACAAACAAACAAACAAACAAACAAACAAAACCTCAACCAAACTAAAAATAAAGCCAAACTAAAAAAACACCTGTGAAAGATCTGCAGATTTTTTCAGAAAAAAAAAAAAAAAGGAAAGAAGGAACAAGAAGCTGCTGCATTGTTCTTGGAAGGGGAAGATCCTCTCTCTGTGTGCAGCAGTCACTCACAGGCTGAGACACTGGAGGAGGCAGTGACAGTCTGTTTGAAATGCCTGGTACAGAGGAGCTCCCACATCTGCACACACCTTTGGAATTTCCTGGGTCTGTTTCTTAGCCAAGGTATTAAAACCTGCAGAGGCAGCAGCCAAGGAGCACCGACTGTCTCTAGAAAAACAAGAGGACGCAGTCTTAAGCTGCGCCAAGGAAAATATAGGTTGGATATTAGAAAAAACTTTTTTACAGAAAGAGTGATAAAATATTGGAATGGTTTACCCGGGGAGGTGGTGGAATCACCATCCCTGGACGTGTTTAAAAAGAGATTGGATGTGGCACTCGGTGCCATGGTTTAGTTTAGTTGAGGTGTTCGGACATGGGTTGGACTCGATGATCTTGAAGGTCTCTTCCAACCTGGTAATTCTGTGATTCTGTGATTCTGTGAAATTTTAGGGGATTTTAGCCCTCCCTTCAGTAACTGATCAAATATCCAGAACAAATGCCAGATCAGTCTGGTGAGGATGAACCAGGGTTTAGGGTGTTCCAGCTTCCTCCACAGTTCCAGTGTGAGCCACCCATCACTTTCTGGTCTTTACACTACAACAGAAAAGTCTCTGTGTTGCTTTAATTTTGTTGTTTGCCACCAGTTCCCAGGTGCCTGGGTGCCATCCAGGGTAAGAAGCAGAAGAGGTGGGACTGGGGAAATTTCTACTCTTTCTCTGCAAGTTCCTTGACTTTTCTTCTGTGCCACGAGAAGTCGAAACAGATGTTTGAAAAGTGTTCTGAAATCTTACGGCATCCTGGAAAAAGAAAATCAGGATGTAGGAAAAATCCAATGCTTCCATACAAGAAATTAGAGTTATAACTAAAGGAATAAGTATTGAAAGTGAGAAGCTGCTTGCCTGGAAGTGTTCAAGGCCAGGCTGGGTGGGATTTTGAGCAACTTGGTCTGAGGGAAGATTCCCTGCCCATGACAGGGGGATGGAATGAGAAGATGGGAATCTACAACTTCTCCAGACAATCTGTTCCAGGGCCTTACCAGCCTCACAGCAAAGAACTTCCTCCTAACATTTAATCTAAATCTACCCTTCTTCAGCTTAAAAAAACTCACTCTCCAAATTTCCAACCCTTTCATTTTTCATTTATTTTTTCTCTTCCATTGACATAATGTGACCAGAAATTAAATGAACAGGCTTTCAGGGTGGTCAACATGGAAAGATCTTCAAAGGTGCAGAACCATACAAGTGTTCAGCAGGTAATTTATGAATCTGATTGCTATTAAGTACCATTAATTTTAATGGCTTGTTCATTCAGATAGGAATTGTCAGCTTAAATGTGCTTAAATGTCTCTGCCTTTGAACTTTGGACCACGGGTCAGAAATGGTCTTGTCTTATTTTAGGGAAGGATTGTTTGCTCCTGCCCTGGCACAGCAAAGTCACCCAGGTCCTTTTTTCTGCTCTCCAAATTGTGATGCGTAACAGGGATCTCTCACTGAAGGGCAGTGAGGACAAATGCACACAGACAGCAAGACATGTTTTATTCATGGCACTTCCCAACAGATAAGCTCCATTATTTGGGGTTTTATCTGTCTCTTAAGGCATTCCTACAGGCAGCAGGGTGAATTGCATCTCCCCCTGCTCAGCCCATCAGTTACCTCAAAAGTAAAAGAGGAGAGGGAGTACATGGGATTTATCAGCAGGAATTCTTGGCTCAGGTATCTCTCCTGGTGAGGCTTGTCTGTGTAGGAAGGTCATGAAGCACCCTCTGTGATGGGAGAATCTGATGAGGCTGCAGTGTTAGATCTTGGTGTCTGTTCTTACACATTCACTCTGGTTTAATGTCTGCTTGGCAGTTCATGGCTTTTACAGTTCAGTAATTTCTTCTCCTCTTTAGCAAATCACGAAATCATCTTGCCCTGTGCTGCCACATTATTCTTGTCAATCAGAGCTTTCTGAAGGCTGAAGTTTCCTCTTGCTGCCTGAAACTGAGTCTGCATTTAGCATGGGAACTAGAGAATGATTTTCCAATTTTAGTGCCAGCTAAAAAGTGAACTTAGGAACCAGGGTGTGCTGGATACTGGAGCAAATGGTGCTGGAAGGACTTTGTAGCAGCCAAAGGTTGCATCCCACAGGTCATTTATGGCCTGCCAGATTTATCAGATCTGCTTCTGAGTCTTGCGATGGTAGTCTGTGACTGAAAGTACATTTTTTCCAAAGATATTGACTCCAAGTGAAGTGGTAACTTTGACAGAATGAGATATTTTGGGCATTCTGTCTTGTTAGGGCTGCCTCAGGTCAGGTTACTGGAGTTCTGGAGGAACTACAAACCCTTAAATTCAAGGTCTCACTTGACTTTGTAAGATGAAGAGATTTCTACTCCAAGGAAAAGACTGGGGACTTGAACTTATTGCACCAATCAGGATTTTTTTTCCCCCCAGGTGCAGTTGTGGTTTTGTTTTTCAGTGAAAAAAAACAGGAAAAGATTACATTGGAAAGTGAGACCACTGCCCTTTGCCAGAAGGGTGCCCACCCTCAGTGGCAGTTCAAATGACACAGTTTGGAGAGGTAAATGCTCAAAAACCCTCTCTGAATTCTCTGCATCATTCCTATGCTGATCTCTGTGTCCTTTGCAACCACTGGATGCAAGCTACAACTTTTGTTGGAAAACTTGTCATTAGCAATTAGGCATAAACACGTCTGATTGATTTATCAATTTACCTGATATTCTTAGTTGATTCTTCTTTCTCTCACTCAGCCAAAGAGGCATCAGAAGAAAATTTTAAATCCCAGGTGACTTCTCAGTTATATCCTCAAGTCTTTTATTTTGTTTTGATCTGCAGCAGAATCTCTGTGTAAATAAAAGCTCCATAAATTTCAAATTTCAAGGTCAACCTCCACGTATCCAAAGAGCTGAGCATTTCAGTCAGGCTTATTGATGGATAGTTTTTCCTTTGTTCTGCCACATGTATATCTATACTTACATCTGATACTCACATAGGTGATCTTTTCTTCCACAAATAAATATGCTGCCCTGGGCTCCCATTTGCAGAGTACTCTGCAGGGAGAAGAAAATTTTCCTGGGACACTGAACTCACAGTGCTGCATGATGTTGTTTGGAATTGAGACATACTTGTCTGGAACCTTGCACTAAAGTACATCATAATATTTGCTTTTTGATTATACATTTTCTTCTCCCATGCCATGGCTTAGTCACTGTGGGCAGCTGAGCCACACAGGGGCTCTCACTCACTCCCATCTTCCTGGGATGGGGCGAAAATGTGGCGAAAATGGGAAGGTAAAAAGTGAGAAAACTTGTGGATCGAGATAATGACAGTTTAGTAGGGAAAAGGAAACCTGTGGTCACAAGCAAAGGAAAACAAGGAGTTCATCCCCCACTTCCCCATGGCAGGCAGGTGCTCAGCCACCCCCAGGGAAGCAGAGCTCCATCGGGTGTGACAGTGACTCGGTGAGACAAATGCCATCCCTGAGAACATCCCTCCCTTCCTTCCTCTTCCTCCAGCTTTATATCCCGAGCATTTCATGGCATGTCTGGAATATCCCTTTGGTTTGTTGGGGTCAGCTGTCCTGGATGTGCCCAGTCAGATTTTTTTGTGCCACTCCAGTGAGAGGCAGAAGAGGCTTTGCTGCTGTGGAAGCACCAACGCAGCTTTCACCACAAATCCAAATTACAGCCCCATACCAGCTATTGTGACGAAATTTAACTGTATCCCAGCAAAACCCAATGTGTTCCATCATCATGCTTGAATAATGCCCAGATTCATCCAATAATTACTTCCTAATAAACACATCAGAGGAGCCTATTTGCCTGCATAAAACATTGATGCTAAAAGCAGATGAGCTTCCCAGGATGGTGGTTGATTTCCCAGGAAAACCAGATTACATTTTAAGAATTGGGTGTAATTAGTGCAGCCAAATACTAATCTGATTGGAGCAGAAAGGGTATTTGGGGACTGCAATGTGCGACAAGCAAGGGTTTGAGTACTTGGAGATAGTTTTGTGCACATCATCAACTTGCCACACAAAGAAGGCCAAGAGATTGCAGAGACAAAGGGAGAGAAAAGAGTGAAGCATTGACACTTCCAGTGACAGTAATTGATGTGGTTCTTTTCCAATTCATGGCACTTGAACTCCTGAAGGTTGAGCCTTTTTCCTGTGGAAGAAAGGCACAAGATTAGAAAGACAACAGCAGCGGTGGCAAATTAAAACCAGAAGACCCAAGGGTCAGAGAACAGGTTCTCTGCAAATAACTCAAGCCAAGGAAATGCCAAATGTAATTTAGATGGATTTTATTGCTTTTTCCAGCACAATTCCTATTGCTGAGGTTTGTTTCCAGGCACTTCGGGCTTCTGTCTCCTCTCTGCTTCGGGTATTACTTTTCAAAGATTCAGAAAAAACCATTTCTCTCCACACGCTCACACACATTTCTTAACAGAGGTACAATGACAATGACAAACCACTTTTCTATGCTGAGCAATTAGCTGGAGATAAGTCAAAGCAGTTTGAGAGGCTGCTCAGTGGGACAATCTTGCCCAGGAATTTCTCCTGACTTGGCTTCTCTGCTGCTAAAGGACACAGAGTCCCTTTGTGAGGGCTGAGCCTGGTGTGACTGCACTGTCAGCTCCTGGTAAATTCATATATATTTAAGTGCATTAAACATCTGCTGAATTAGTTCTGGGAGGGCTGCTCTGCCAGAGGAGCCCTCCTGCCCTTGAGAAGCAGATCACGAGGCAGCTCGAGCTGAGCGCTGACGTTGCGTGCGACCAGAGGCAGCATCGCCCTCCCGAGAAAGGATGGAGGAGACTCCATCCTTGGGTACAAATTGCTGACATTCCCTGTCCCAGGCAATATAATGAAGCCTTAACCTTGCAAAGCTTCTTCCCTTGTGATCAGAAATACATCCAAGTCGACCCAGCTACGCACTCCCTTCTGGAAAAAGCACTCCTGAGCTAAGCATTTCTCTTTCCCTAAATTCTAGGTGGAAGTGAGCTACAGAGGATAATGTTGGCAAGGTGTTTCACTGCCTGGGAGCACTTGAATGGCCCTGGAGATGCATTCAGTGCTCCAGGTTTGTACAAACCTACAAGGCTGATATGTGAATTGCCAGGACACATCCTGCTTGAGACTGGCTGAGAGAGTTGGGGCTGCTCAGCCTGGAGGAGGCTCCAGGGAGACCTTAGAGCCCCTTCCATTTCCTAAAGGGATTCCAAGAGAGCTGGAGGGGGACTTTGGACAAGGGCATGGAGTGACAGGATGAAGGGGAATGGCTTCAAGCTGAAAAAGAGTAGGTTTAGATTAAATATTAGGAAAAAATCTTCCCTGTGAGGGTGGTGAAGGCCAGGCATAGAGAAGCAGTGTTTGCCCCATCTCAGAAAGTGCTCAAGGCCAGCTTGGATGGGTCTTGGAGCAACCTGGGATAGTGGAAGGTGTCTCTGCCCATGGCAGGGGGATCGAACTGGATAATCCTTACGGTCCCTTCCAACCCAAACCATTCTGTGAATTTATGATTCCATGACACTGTTCTTGATTTCTGACTTGGTAGTCCCCAAGAGTGATGCCAGATAGATATTTTCAGGATTTTCCGTATTTATTTCTGTTCATGAGACACAAAAATTCTCCTGGAAGTGTCCACAGAGGCACTGGAGCTGTGGCTGGCAGAGAAGTGGCACCAGTTAGAGACAGACCGTGCAGGACAGAGGAGGGCAAACAGGTTGCACTGTATTGAGCGGAACATGACAACCCTGAAGTTATTTTGCATCTGTTTCCAATCACAGCAAAAGTATGGGTTGTGCAGGATAAAAAGTTAACAGCTGGTTGAGATTTCTGTAAGCATGAGGGCAGTGGCTTGCCAGCTGTTTCCAACATCTGCACATTCTTTAACAGCTGGCAATTCAAAGCCTTTTTTTTTTAAACTTAGTATTTCCAAAAATAAATGGTAGAATTAGTGTACTTTTTTCTTCTTTTTTTTCCCTGTAAAAAAGCTAATTTTGGGCTCTATTCAGGACAGCCCCTAAGTGCATATGAATATTCTGTTGGCAACTCCTTGCAAATTTCATCTTCACACCCACAAAAGACCCACAGGGGAGCAAATGAGGGTAGGTGACCCAAAAAAACCCCTGCCCTGGATGTTCCCAGGCTTATTACAGGAAAATCTCCCCAGACACAGAGGAGCCAAGAGGAAAAAGGGCAGTGGGGGAGCCCTCAGTGATGGGTCAGAGCCAGCCCCAGCCCCATGGGTGTGGGGGCACCTCCTCAGTGGGTCAGGGGGCAGGGTCCACTCACACACTAAGAGGGGTCACTTCCTTGGGGGAATGGGAAATGTCATGGGATGCAGGAAAAGAGTATTTTGTGATTCCACAAGGATTAATACTGGATGAGGAAGGGAAAAAGCAGTGTCAGGGAAAGGAATAGGCCTAGGTGATTTGAGAAGGAACATGAATTATAAAACAGAGGGATCAGGGGTTAGAAAGATGTGTCTGTGTTACCACACAATTCCCACTCTGGGTGTGTTTTTGTTGTGTGAGGCTGCAGCCTCAAGGGTTCATCTCTCCAGGTGCCAGAAACTGGGAAGGCCACGACCCAGGGGAGTTGGATCCACACTCTACATATTCATATGCACTTTATTTATATATTTGTATGTATAGGTGCGTACACATTTATCTAATTAAATGGATAAATAAATATCCCTGCTATTGACAGCCCTCAATCCTGAGCTGCCAACAAGGGCAGGAGGACAAGGCTGGATCTGTGGATCAGTGTGGCCACCAGGTATATATGGATTTATGAGCTGTGTATGTGCCTGCTGGGAATATCCACTCAGTTTCACCACTGGCTGGGCATTTTTTGGGCTACTGTATTGGCCAACCTCCTAAAAAGTACTTAGAGGGGCTCCCAAATTTCTCTGTGAAAGATTACATAATCCACACTAATGATCTGTCTCAAATTATTCAGTGCATTTTCCTTTCCTCATATTTTCAATCTATTATTTGTCTGAAAAGAGAAAGCCCAGACTGGCTCAGTATTTAAGATAAGTTTTAATAGGGCTTAACAAACCAGCAAGTCATTTTCAAGTTCTGATCATTTTCACATACATCAATAAAATGCTGGCCTACTTTTTTTTTTGGTCAGAATGGGAAACATTTCTCTTGTATTTGGCCTGAGATCTACTATAATCCCTAGATCCTCTGCAGAACAACTCACACTTTTTTCCAAGTGTTCCTCAGCTTTCATTTTGGCAAGTAGTTTTACCAAAATTGAGGGTTTGTGGCAATATAGAAAAATATGCAGCCACAATTTTCAGCCTATCTCTCACATTTGCCAACACTTACCACTGTATTCTGCAAAATATGAATAGACTTTAAAAAACTGATACTAATAAACCTAATCCCAGTTCCACCATTGTGGATATAAACTGAGCTCTACCCAGCAGAGATGTCTCAAAATCTTTATTTGCTGCAACCCTTCACTTGTCAGCACAACTTTGCTATGTTCTCTGGACAGAAGTTATTGTCAGGTTTGCCTTCCCTCAGAGTAATTTTGTTTAGCTAATGTTTATCTTACTGATGGGATTGTCATGTCCCACAGTGACAGAGCTTCACTGCAGACAAGGATTGAAGGCTTTTCCCCCTTCACCATGCTCCACAATGTTTATTATCTTGCCATACAAGGAAACCTCATTGGGTTGTTCTTGACAAATCCATCCCCTTGGCATCCTGTTTGTTGAGACGTTGTCTGCTCAGTGGTGTTCACTTAGACTTTTGCTAGGGACTGAATCTTTATGGTTTTTTTTTTCCTTTTCCATTATAAAGAGAGCTTTTGTGGTTTTTTTCTTTTGCAATCTCCTTTTCTTCCACAAGGTCTTGAAAATCTGAGATAGCATTAGCCAATTCAATAAATTACCCAGGATGAAGTTAATTGGAAGAAGGTATATTTTAGTTGATGACTATTCTGTCATCATAGTTCATTTCCTATTATAATCTGTGAGTTTGGTTTGTCATATTGGTATTTATTGGACCAGTTATTTCTCATTGTAACTTTTTGTGAACACTGATAACACATGAGGAGGCTCTCTCTAACTTTTCCAATAATTTTTCTGTGCCACAGAGTGATTTGAGCCCACTGAGTTCTTCCCTTGTTCTTACTAATGATGCACTCACATGGGGTTTCCTTTTTCCCCAGGATGTTCTTTGGAAAATCAGCTCAATTTATCACTGGCCTTTCACATTTTACTCTCTATATACTCAAGTCACAAGGAGTCAGATTGCCAGAGTGGTGTCAATACTTTTTCTGTAATAGTTTTATTTCATTAATTTTCTCACAAAATTAGATTTTGTCTTTACTGTTCTTTCTGCTGTGCTTAGTAATGTATCCATAAGCTCATCTGGGCCTCCCTCAGTGGCATCATATCCCTTATAATTATTAGGTTATTCATCCAGAAAAGGAACAGCAGAATTATTTGTGGCAACCTTTTGCTGGCACTTTCTATTTCTATGCTAGAGATCGAATATGAAGATGCACAGGGCAATAATATTTTGTGGTGATGATACTTTGCCTGAAAAATGGCCAGAGCTCCTTGCAAGGTGGGACAAATTTAATACAAGAGTATTAAATTTGCTCATCAGTGCTGTTGTCCTCATGGACCATGCAAGAGCTCTGAGCCCATGGCCAGGGAGAAACATGCAAATATCTCTTTTACCTGTATTTGTGCTGGAATTAATTAAATTTATGGAGTGGCTTGGTAGAAAGTAAAGTCTCTTTGGGGCTGAGCTGATGGGAAGATGGGATGTGATTTATCTGATCATGTCCTTGAAGAATGAATTTCACTGAGGAGTGAATTCATTATCAAGAATCATCACCAGAATACAGATGCTTTTACTATTTGTGAAACTTGATGCTCAAAATTCCAATTTTTAATCATGACATAACCCTCCAGGTACTGCCTGTCTCTGCCTTTGACTCCAGTTACAGGGAAGGAAAACTGGTACTTGGGGGCTTGTAGTTTGGAAAGATCTTCCCAGGAAAGCACAATACTTGGGATGCCATTCCTTTCAGTATTTATAATTCCTACAACACAAACAACTGTAAAATCCTAGGTCATGGCCAGAGATTTGAGGTGCTATAAGGAGAAAATAAAAACAGGGAAGCCAATTTACAATATGTAAGTTGGGCTTGAAAAGATACAACTAAAAATGAGACTTCAGAGTGTGAAGAACATAAAACCGGATTGATTGATGATAAATAATGATCCAATGTGGATGCTTAGAGGATGGCAAGCACACCGTGAAATTTCCTCAAATACCTCTCCCAAACTCCAGCAATTTGCAGCTCGTGGACTCCCTGAACCAGAGGTCATTTTTCTGTGTTTATTAGTCCTTGGTAAGTTATGATTCTATGAATAATTTGAGATATTATTATTGTTCTGCATTGCTGTAGAGCAGCAATATTATTTATTAATAACAAATGTTTATTCTTCTTGACTCATCAACAGAGATTCTGTAAAACTACACAAATGACTATGTATTGTGAAAAATAATGTCCATGTAATCATGTCCACCACATTTTGTTTCCTAGCAGGATTTGGACAAAGTCTCTATTCCACAGAGAGTTCAGAAAGAGAGAGTGATGTGTTTCCAAGGAGTGTTTTTAGCTTTTTCCTGTGGCATTCAGCACAGTAACATCCAATTCGTATTTTGTGATATTCTTGTGCTAATAAATCATGGCCCACATCACTTTCCCTCCATCTCAGAGACTCTTGCAAAGACCAATCACAAAAGGAGATCCAAAAGCCATCTTTATTTCCCTCCATCCTGTAATCATTTGACAAAAGAGAACATTTCATATTGATTCAAAATTGTCCTCAGAAACTCTATTTTGTCTGAAGAGACTCTGATACATTTTCACATAAAATTGATTCTCTCCCTAAGAAAAATGAAAACTCAATCATTGTTCATGCAAAAAGAGTTGACCATTTCCAGCTCTTCCATAAATGCCTCTGTTTATCTGGGAAGGGAAAGGATGTTCCTGTTTTTCAGTTCCTTTTTTTGGTGTTGCACAGGGCCTGAAGAACCCAAAAACTCCATGTCCTTCCCTGGGACACATTGCAAGGCTGGAAGGGATGAGTTATCCCCAAACACACAATAAAGGACACAGGCTCAATGTGAATGGTGTGTGCAATGGGCACAGCAAAAATTAATTTGCTTTTAGCAGAACTACCCACCATCAAATAGGGATAAAAGTCCAAGGAAAGCTCTCCTGAACCCCACTGGCAATTATAGAAAATCCCTGGAGGTGTTCCAGGCCAGACTGGATGGGGCTCTGAGCAACCTGGTCTAGTGGGAGGGGGTTGGAACCACATCATCTCTAAGGTCCCTTCCAATCCAAACCATTCTGTAATTCTATGGTTCTGTGTAAATTCCGTGGCTGATTTATCTCCAACATTGTCACACAATTCCAGCTCATCCTGCCATATTTACCTTCCTGGCTAAGGCTTTTTTTAGTTTCACACTCGCTATTTTATAGGACAGAAGGGCTGCGTTTTAGTCTGATGTTTTACACCAGTTCTGATCTCTGGATGTTCTCTAGTTTTAAAATATTTCCTAGACACTGCACTCTAGTAGCTGATCCCAAAGGAATGTAATCCTGATGCATTTTTGAACAGCTGATGCACTTCACAGCAAGTCAGTGAGAGCATGGCTTTAAAAGTCTCTCAGACTTTTGTTTCTTCTGCATAATTTTTTCTCCTTTCCCTCAGTTCATATTAAAATGAGTTGTTATTTTCAACAGTGAGCAGACAAGAAAGAGTAAAAGAGGACAGGAAGCAGAAAGCTGAGGAAGATCAGAAAGGGAAGGAATTAAATAGGACTTGGTGACAGGCAGTAAGTGAGCATCAGACAGGAGTCATCCGAGAGGGAGAACTCATTTTGGAGTTTGCACCTTGTCTTCTTAGATGAGGGGTTGTCATTCCTGCTTCACAGAAAAGGTTGAAGACACCCACTACACAAAATGCTTTTAAGCCCTAAAATCAGAAGAACAACTAGGAGATTGTGTGTGTGTGCTTCTACCATCCCACCAGCTCAGCACCATTCATTTTCTTGGGAATGTCCTCTCTCCCATGTGGTGCTTCTGCTTCATTCTGACTTTGTTAGGCTGGGAAAGAAAAACCACTGCATGGTAGTATGAGGAGTGAGGAAAAAGAGTGAGGAAGAACTGTGAACACCAAAGCCAGAGGAGGAGGAGGAGGAGGAGGAGGAGGAGGAGGAGGAGGAGGAGGAGGAGGAGGAGGAGAAGGAGCAGGTTTAACCCCCCTTAGCCATGGGCAGCTTCCAGCCCAGCACCTCACTGTTCTCTCATTCCAACTCAACAGGTGAGGGGGAAAATGAGATGGGAAAAGGTCGAGATAAAGGCTGGCACCTGTGTCTGACACATGGGAAGCCCAGTTTCTTTTCCCTGGCTACCCTGCAGCCCCCACTGCCAACACCTGGGCACAGACAGTCAGCGTGAGCCACCACAACATGGAATTCACAGGTCTTGCAGGGCAAGAAGCCAAAGTGGTCTCTGAGTGACATTTCACTGGGAGAGCACTGGGCTAGGAAAGGCCAGAACCTGAATTTCCTCTACAACTCCCTACAACTGAATTGGTTCTGGTGTCTGCCCAGAAGTAACTACATTTACTTTCAAGGCAAGCCAACATCAAAAGGAAGGTTTAGTTAAGCAAAATGAGGTAAACACTCAGCTACAGAGTCATCTATGCCCAGAATACTGAAAGCAGAAGATATTCTAGTCTAGATATGCTTTCTATGGATTTGTATTGCAAATTTCACTTTGTGTTTCTAAAAATCTTTTCACCACATTGCTTCTGTCGGAAGTGCTGACATTATCACAGATACGTAGCTTGGGAGAAGGGAGAATTCACTCTTAGTTGGAGCTGCAATTTGGCCTGACCTCCTCTCCTCCCTCCTGAGGCAACTCATACCCTCTCCACTCCCTGTGCTACAGGCAAGTTCGCAATTAATGATTCATTGAGAGCCAAGGCCTTTAAACTCCATTGATTTCTTGTATCTGGCTCTTGATTGCATCTGGTAAATTCATTTCTGTTTGATGGTATTAAGTATTTTGAATAATTAATATGGTAATTTATCCCAGGCTGAGGAGTAAATGTTACCTTCTGCTGGGAGGAGTGTTGGGAGGGGAGTACTCTTTAGGGCACTTTTCCCAATCCCTTTAATGTCAACATGGTACTTAATGTAAGTGCCTGTCTGACAGCTATTGCTGCTCTGAGACTCCAGGGCAAGCACAACTGCGAGAACAAGCACTCCATGCACAAGCATCTATTCTTGCAGTTTGCCTTTAATTGTCTGAAAAACAATCAAAATGCCTATGTGGCATCAAACAGAAGGGGGGAGAAAAAAAAATCTCTGCTCCATCATCTTGTCTTCTCAAATAAAAGGAAGTTTTTGTTGTGAGGTCTTCAGGAGTCGAACTGAACTCCAGGATCCAAACTATGCTAAGAACACTCTTTTACAGAACACTCTTGGAAACTTAATCCATTTTGGATTTAGCAGATCGAGTAATGACTTCTGGACCTTCCTGTCCAATCCACATTAAAGTAATCCCTTCCATAATGGAAATCAGCATTGGGACATAATTGACTTTTCTCATTATTTCCATTATAATGCATCTAATAATCAGAACCATTCATTATTTATGGGTTTACTTTCTATCCCATTAACTTATTTTCTAGACTGGTATTTATATCCTTCAGGTACTTATATCATAATTCCCATACCCTGAAGTCATCAGTAAACCAACAGCTATCCAAATCAATCAAATGCTCTAAGTCAAAATAACACTTCCTTTGATTTGCCTCTGATGTGAAGATCTTTTCATTGTGAGGTCATGCAGTACTAAGCATTCACACAGTGGAAAAAAAATCATTAAGTCAAAATGCTAAGTCACTTTTCATTAGAAAGATGTTTCAGGATCAGGATTCCCCTTAAACAACTGACTGAAATAGCCAGTGGTGGTTATATACAAGAGAAGCTTAACTCCTCAAAATGTTTTCCATTGTTTCATGACTTCCTTTGAGGGTTTGACTTCTGCCAGAGAGTGGTTGGTTTTGGGTTTCTTTCTTTCTTCCTTTTTTTTTTTTTTAATTAATATTTTTTTTTTTTTTTAATAAGATGCTAAACTTATTTTGTCTTCTCACATACTGGCACTTGAGTCTATTTCTGATCTGTTTTCTCCAGCACTGGAGAAAACTGTTTACAGTGTTTGAGGGCAGAAATAAGAAGTGAAGAGACAATTTGTTTTTGCAAAACTATAGAGATGAAGGCAATTTAATTCTCTGTACTTATTGGATATGTTCATCCAGAGAGGATTTGAGCCATATTATTTCTTAGATTAGACAGCAGTACCTTATGACCAACTGCAGAGCATTGATATCTGACAATGCCTAGAGAGTAATCTCAGGTCAGATTGTGGATTAGAGGTTACAGCTCTAATTTGTGTTTCTTTTGTTCTTGGATTGTTAAAAGTGTGATATCTTCCTGCTCATGCAAACTCTGTTCTGTCCCTACCCCTACCCTCTCCAGGAGCAGAGAGTTTCAACCAGTGACTGAAATACGTAGCACATTTGGGCACATCAGAAGCAATCTGTGCTTCTCCACAACTTTTAGCCCTGTTTCTCCACTACAGGGTGCCCATTTCTTTCCCAGAACACCCATTTTTAGCTTCAGAGATGGATTCCATTGTATAAACAGTTGATCTGTGAGAACGTAGTCATTTATTAGCTAAAATGTCCTGGGGCTCCTATTAGAAGAGGAAAAAATCTGAAAGACATCTATTTGGCTGTTTGCCCACAATTCAAAGCATTTAATATCTAGTGCTATCTTCAAGAATTCATTACTGCTCAATATGCCTAATACCTCTGCTGAGAGCGCCGATAAATGAGGTTAAATGGGATTCCTGCTGATTTCTTCTCTTTCTGTTGGTTTAAACTTTGATAAATATATGTTTTACCAGACTTGATAATAACATCAGGGAACAAATGCTTTTCAGTCAGGGAAATGAGTCAGAGGCATTTTCCTCTCTCTGTGACAGCAAAGATAGTATTTCCTCTTTAACCTTACAAGTTTCTTTGAATTACAGCTGGTGAATTTGTATGAGGAACTGGTCCTTAAGGACCAAGCTGTGAGGATCAGCTCAAAGCTTCAAAATTCAGATTGAAAGACTTTCTGTGGTATATGAATCTATTTGTACATATTTGTCTGTGTGCTGCTAAGCAGCTAAAGAAAATAAACAAATTATAAGAAAAAAATTAGATAAAAGAAATTTCAAATATATCTGCCTAGCCTCAATTTAAGAGCATGTGTCCCACTGGGAACTTAGGATATGCATAAATGAATATCCAAACATTAACCATGAATCCTGCAAATATTTCAGCCTGTCATTTGCAGCTGGTAAGGAGTGTAATAACTTTACATACAATGACAGTGTGAAATGTTTCCTCTCTCTTAACCTATGCCCCTCCTCGGTGTTCTTAGAGCTTTCCTAATAGGCAACATGATTCCTGCACAGGAAATTTATTAGCCCAGCATATTGTTTCTGACTTGCCACCTTTTGCTCGTAATTAAATCCAACTGCAGACGGAAAGACAACAAATCCTTGGCAAGGTTCACTAGGAAGACTGAGAAGCACGAAATATGGAATAATAAAGAATACAGATAGTGGAAGAGACCTCTGATCTGAGGTTTTCTGATCCAAAATCCTACTGAAAGCTAAATTACAGTCTGCCCACATACTCCTATAGCTCCTTCACTCAGCTACTCAATGTTTAAACTGGGGTCCATCTCTCACATATGAAACCACCCCTGCCTCTGATGCCAAATCTCCCTGCAGTGAGACTTGGGCAACTGCATCCTCCATCCAGAGCTTTGCCTGAAGCCAGGGAGATTTCTAGGAAGAGGATGATGCCTAAAGATTTTTGCCTTTTTATATATTTTTCATATATTTGTATCTTTGTAGATAGTTAATACATAGTTCTAACTTCTAGTACTTTTCCTGCCCTCTCCCATAGTTTACCAAATCCTTACTAATACAATCTTGAAATTCTGTTTAATCTTGCCTTTATTCTAGCAAGAACACTTTGTTTTGCACCCTGCATTGTAGACAAAATAAAGTGTAGGGCTGAAAGTTGGGGGCGGGGGCTCCAGTGAGGCAGAACCCAGCGGGGAAATTGCCTCACCAACTGCTCTTCTAATTGCACAATATTTGATAGATACACTAATCAACTAACCTTATAAAAATTGCAGAAATACTGTGTCATGTGTGCATATCTCCATATTGTGCACCTCGAAAGCTTTCAATTAAAGACTTTCTGTTATATTACCATTTTAACACTGGAAACGTTTTGTGTTTTATTCCAGGCAGCAAGGACACTGGAGCAGTGGTTCCATCGAGTACCAGAGACTGCATCTGTGCAGGCTTCTTCAATCCCACACTGTCTTAAAAACAATTCCTGACAGCCAAAGTTCCTGTCCTGAGAGCTGTGCTTCTGCTTAGCAGTTCTAGGTGTCCTTCCCAGTAGCACCTGGGTAAGAGCCCTGATATTACCTGAGGTGGAATTATCTCAAGTTGAAAGGGGTGGGCATTCCTTAAACAGAAAATTTTCAAGCAGGGAGCAGCTTTGGAACATTGGACTCTATAAGCAACTCTATACATTGTAATTTAACATTATTTGGTGGAAGGAAACGATTGCTGTGTTACCTGCTGAAGTTCTTCTTAGCTGGTCTTGTTCATCATAATCTTTTTTTTTTTCACAAGATGCAGAACAAACTATAAGAACAGCTCCTGTGTTGTCAGCTATAGAAAAAAACCTCCAAGTTGCTCTGTAAATCTCCATAAAACAGGACTTAAAGATGCCTGAACAGTTCTGAAGCATGAATGAGGAACCACATAGAAGACCTACAGTTTGGTGTCTTCTTTGTGGCACTGAATATTATTCTATTCAAATTGCAGTGTTGTTTTTAATTATTCTCCTATTGAAAGTCCAGTAGGGAGACGGTAAACTTCAGAATTTCAACTATTAGGAGCCCTGTTATAGATTGTTCTGGGAAAGAAAAGTCAAGCTGCACTGTGAAAACACTTCTTTCACAGACAAGCTGTCGTAGTTTCACTGCATAGTTCCATCATACTTTAGCTCATAACTGAATTATAAATATTTAAATATGTGTAATTGTGGCAATTTAGGGGATCTGTCTGTATATATTAAAGGATTAATAACTGTATGATACACGAAAGCCCTGCATCATAGAAATAGAGAAAAGAAGTATTTCCTGGCACAGCTTGTCCAGGGAAGCTGTGGACTCCCCATCCCTGGAAGTGTCCAAGGCCAGGTTGGATGAGGCTTGGAGCAACCTGGGATAGTGGAAGGTGTCCCTGCCCATGGCAGAGGGGTGAAATGAGATGATCTTTAAGGTCCCTTCCTACCCAAACCATTCTGTGACTCTGATATGTATCAGTATCTGACTATACTGATACAGTATTCAGAAATTATGGAGATTCTAGTATTTCTTTACTTATCATTCTTATAAATATACAAATGTTATCCATGTTTCTTTTCCATAATCCAGGAGTTGCAAGAGTGGTTTGTGGAGTTTTGGTAATTCCCCAGACTAGAATGGTGATGGGACAGCTGGAGCATAAGAAAAACAGTTTGGGCAAGTTTCTTATGGTCATCTTTAAAGGGGAACAACTTTTGGGAAGATAACCAGAAAACCTGGGAGATACCATGTGTCACCAAGTGAAAAAAACCCTTCAGCAAACGTAAATTCTGTTTTTCTAAAGTGATTATATTCTGAACAGAGGAGTCAAAGAAAGGGAAACAGGCCGTGACTGTTCAACTCCTCATAGCATTCTTGAACTAAATATACAGTGTCATTCCAGTTCTACCATAAAACAGGGAAAATGCTTCCAGGTCTCTGAGACTGAAATGAATTCAACATCCAAGAACTGAAACATGGAAAAGAGACAAGCATTCATGTATTCCAACATTTAAAAATTGATAAAGAAAATAAAATTTGTCTTGATTTTGTTGCAAGTACAAAGTTTATTTGGCACTTGCAATAATTCAATGAGGTGATTATTTTTTGGTCATAAAAAGGCTTTTCCTATCCAAACAAAAGTCCCATTTCCTGGGCTATGACTACAGTACTTCGAGTAAAACATGCCAAGAACAAGGATTGCATAAAACAAATAACTTCTTTCTCATTTTACAGATGATAAAACTGACAGTATGAGAGACTGAGTAATTTATACATCACATTTAAAATTTAAGATGGGCTTGAACTAACTCATGTCTTGAATTCTCATTCACTGCATCACTGGTTAAAAGATAAATAAATAAATGAATAAATAAATAAATAAAATCTCTTTCAGGAAGTCCTTTTGTTGAAAGTTGTTTAACATTGAGAATAAATGTTTAGCATTAATAATTAAATTATTTTATTTTTAAATGCTATTAAGAACATGATTGAAATCTCAGTCATATTCATTTAAGTGTTTTATACTTCACTTTATAAGAATACTTTTAAAAGGTATAATTCCTTTGACTAGCATCTAACCATGCAGCATTTTCATGTCTCGTAAAAAATAATTTTACTCAAAAATACGTGTAGCATTTAAATGAGATGCAAACCAGCTTTTTTGACCCCATCCAGGCACAATGAAATCCTCAGTCCGTTTGCTGCTGCACTGGAATAAACAGGCAAATTCATGCTCCTTGAAAAAGCAATTTTTTAGCAAAATGCTGATCCTGACGCTCCACTCGCAGAAACTCGACTGTTTATCTGCCTCGCCCACAGACGCCTTATGGAGCATATGTAGGACACATCGAGTGGCTGGAATTAGCAGAGTCATTTATGAGCTGCATGTAAATGCATCATTTGCACATCATTCTCAGTGATAATAGCCAAATTAAGGAATGTGATAGCACCACCATTTTTTTTTTTTCCCCCAACTTAGCATTTATGGAAATGATGCCTTTATCCAGTTCCTGTCCTTCTCAGAGCTGAAGTTAAATCAGAAACAAGATGTCTTAGGACACATTAGAAATCAATTGTCAAAACTTTCTATTTCAGTGCATATTGGAATAATGAGAAGGTTTTTTTTATTTTTTTATGAGGACCAGAGGGGCATTTTTCTCACAGACTCCAGTTTAAACCTTGATTAAGCACTTCCTTAACCTCATATGGATGTCAGTGGATCCAAGTGTTTGCTGAACTGTTACCACAGCAACTCTTCCATACCCTCAAATGCATCGATGTGGCTTTGGTGCAAGCTAAAAATCACTTCCTTGCTTTTGAACATTGGGGTCTGAATGCAACCAGAAGCCGGCCCAGGGAGACCAGACAGACCCAGTGCAGGGAAATGAGTTGGATAAAAGCTTGACGTGCTAGCTCAAAGAACATCTGTTCCTGCATTTCAGAGAGAATTGAGCTATTTAAAGGCAGTGAAGCCCTTTGTCAGACTTCCTGCTTAGTCCATAATTGATCTGTAAAGGTTTTTCAGAGTGTCATGAGGGGGAAGAGGGAAGTGGGTTTAGAATTTTTAAGGTGCTCTGGCTCTTCTGTTAAAATTTGGCTGAACCCTTTTTAGAAACAGAAACAACTGCACTCCAAGATTGGCATTTTCCAAATTAAGATGAAAATATGGCAGTGGCACTGCCTTGCCGTCTTCATCCCACATCTCAACCCATGACCAAGGAGTTCAAAGGGAGTCTAAAGCATCACATACAGCAGTCAACAACTTCTCAGTTTCTCCAGGGACCAGATGCAAGAAAGGAGCAAGTGTAGGCTGTGATTATTCCCTGCCCAATTTACTTTCTGGAACCAGCTCAGTTCCTTGTGGGAGGGAATGAGTGTCAATACTTGCTGAAATCAGTTATAATTTCTCCTCATCTTGTGCCTTGAAGAAACCAAGCTGCTTCTGAGAATAATGCTCCACAGACACAGATGAACGAAAGAGGCTCCTACTTCCAAAATTTTGAGAAGCACTGGCATAGCGTTAATCACTGTCATTTGCCAGTAGAAACAATCATGGACTGTAATCACTTCTTGATTGCTAAAGAAATTTTCCTTTGCCTAAAGTACTAAGGTTTGCTTTTTTTTTTTTCCCCCAGCAGAAATATCTGTTGCAGCTGCCACTGAAAACCACA
This sequence comes from Monarcha castaneiventris obscurior, assembly GCA_026261815.1. Lineage (NCBI taxonomy): Eukaryota > Metazoa > Chordata > Aves > Passeriformes > Monarchidae > Monarcha > Monarcha castaneiventris. The sequence goes on along the minus strand of JAMPIT010000885.1, from coordinate 2,167,364 downwards.
ACTGACAGCAGAAGAAATTTGCGATATTTTGGTGTTTCTGTTTACAAACAGAAGCTCAGAAAGTCAGTATATATACATATATAGGAATGAATATTTCATAGATGTGATGGAGATTGTCATACCCATGAGCATTTCTTTCATTGAACCCATAGCCCATGAGAACACCAGCTACCAGTCACAGAAGTTCTGTCTTCATCTCACCCAAGGAATGCAGCATTATAGCTTCCAAATTTTCACAGGATACCTGGAGCAGAGGTAGGACTGCAACTGGGAGAAGCATCCCCTGAAATGAGACTTCCACTCTCTGCTCTATTTCACTCAGTCATGGCTGCTAAAAGAATTCTGCACTGTGGACAAATAATGCCTTTATGTGATGTTTTATGTAATGCCTTTATGTGATGTTTTATCCTGAGTCTTCACCAGGCAACAATTAATCTTAAATCATACTTTTATCAAGTATTTATTCTTTTATTCCCTTTGGGTTTTGCGATATCAATGTCATGCCTGTCACAAACAATGACAAACTGCATTGCTGAAAATAAAGATGCGTGAGAGGATGTAAGTTGGTAGGAATTCAAAGAGATAATGCTTGATCTGGGAATAAGAGTGAAAATGTCCAGGAAAAAGGCATTAAATCACCAAATCCATATAGATGTCTCTGTGGCAAAGAAGAGCAGAGCAAATAGGTTTTGTTGCCCTGAAAGTGGCAGGTGCCCCATCCCTGGAAGTATTCAGTCAAGTAGGAGGGAGCTCTGAGCAAACTGATCTAGTTGAAGATGTCCCTGATCATTTCAGTCAGACCAGATGCCCTCTAAAAGTCCCTTTAAACCCTGAGCACTCCAGTGGTCTATTTTAGTCTTTTGAGGACTGGCGAAACATATCTGAAATTATTTAATTTCTGAGATATTTGCATCTCAGCTGCAGGAAGTCATCACGAGCACCAGAGAGTCAATAATTTACAACTGAGGCACTGACTGATTCCAGCCCTTACCAGTATTTTCGTCTCCATTGTAAGGAATTAACTTCCTACAGAGACAGTAATTACAAGAACATGAAGCTTGATCTGGTTGTCAATGAGTCTCACAAATGACCCACAAATTTAGGTGTCCTTCTGCTTCCTGTATCTGAGATGCATAGCCAATAATTGGGATAATAGGTGAAATGGAAATAGGTTTATTCCTCCTGAGTTTTCTGTTATATTGGTCAAACCACAGTGTTCAGGATGGTTTATTTTCCTTACCAGAAGTTTAACCTGGTGTACATCCTGAGAAATAAATCCTTTATTCAGGAAGAAATTAAATTAATCTGCTATTCTATTGGTTAAAGAAAAAACAACAACTTAATGCACAGACTCATCTCTCAAATTAAGAAAGTGGAAGGGACTACAGCATAAACAGAGAACAGATATAATTGAATATCAATAATCCAGTGGAAATGGCCATTAGTCTCTATGGGAACTTGTAATCACATAACAATTAAAGAAGCTCAATGGGTGATAACGAGATAGAGAAATGCTGGCAGTGTCAGTCCTGAATACAAGACTTAGGAGTTCTACAGGAGACTACAGAGTTGGGCAGAGAGAAACCTAATGAGGTTCAACAAGGGCAAGTGTAGGGTCCTGTGTCTGGGGAGGAATAATCCCAAATACCAGCAGAAGTTGGGGGCTGACCTACTGGAGAACAGCTGTGCTGGGAATGACCTGGGTGTCTTGGTGGGTGACGAGTTGTCCATGAGCCAGCAGTGTCCCCTGGGGACCAGGAGGGCCAATGGGATCCTGGGGAGTTCATGGGGAAGAGTGTGGCCATCAGGTTGAGGGAAATGATCCTCCTCCTCTACTCTGCCCTGGTGTTATTATTTTGGTCTCCACAAAGACATGGAGCTACTGGAAAGGGTCCAGCAGAGGCCACAGAGATGGTGAAGAGCCTGGAACGTCTCTGTTGTGAGCAGAGACTGCAGGAGCTGGGCCTGCTTAGTCTGGAGGAGACATGACTGAGACGGGACGTCATCGATACATACAAATATCGCAAATATTTTATATCTCAAAGCTTCGTGTCAAGAGGATGGTGCCAGACTCTTTTCAGTGGTGTCCAACAACAGGACAAGGAGCAAGGGCTATGAACTAGAATACAACAAAATCCACCTCAACATGAGGAACAACTTCTTTCCAAGGAGGGTGGTAGAGCCCTGGAACAGCTGTCTGGGGAGGGTGTGGAGTTCCCTCTCTGAAGATATTCCAAACCTACCTGGATGTGTTCCTTGCCACCTGCTCCAGGGGACCCTGCCCTGGCAGGGGGTTGGACTGGGTGACCTCCACAAGGTCCCTTCCAACCCTAAAGCTTCTGTGAGTCTGTGATTCTGTAATGAACAGAATATTACAAATTTATTTACTTTTTTTTCCTCTTTCATTTATCTTTCAGAAATCAGACTTGGAATATCATTAGGACCTACCTGTGTGTTTTTCCTAAAAATGTTTTAACCATTAGCCAATTTCAAAAAACACCTAAAGAGGGAGACATCTGGAATATCTTAAATTTTGTCACTAAATTGATATAAAAAATAGATAAGGGAACTGAGAACTAAGGGAACTGAAGTGCCTCACTGGGGGAAAAGTCACAATGTGACCATACACCTTCTGAAAGACCAGAAAACTCATATGAACATTTCTATAGGTGGTAATATTATTATTTGGAATATAAATTGTTACAATTCATATAATCATAGGATGGTTTGGGTTGGAATGGACCTCCAAAGGGCCTCTAGTCCAACCCCCCCTACAATGAGCAGGGACATCTTCAACCAGAGCAGCTTGCTCAGAGCACAAACCCATAGGAAAGAAGCTCTTGTGTTTACAGAGTGATTTGTGTCCCTGTTTGTTCAGGCAAGACCTTAAAAGGAGCATCTCTTTCTGCCTTTTTCTTTCAAAGGTCACCTCACCTCTCCTAGGCCTCTCTCCTCTTCTGAGTTTTCTTGATTAATCAAAGACAACGTTTTCAATCTGCTCTTAATTTTCTCAGGCCTGAGTCCTAATTCCTGGTCTCAAAGACTTTTACTGCCCCTTCCCTTCCACTTGAATTCTAACTAGGGAAATTCCTTATGAAAAATAAATGACAGCAAAAATAAAAAGTTCCACAAAAGCCTTTGGTTCAAATTCAGCATGCAACAAATGGAAGATGGATGGCATTCCTGATCACATCCATTATATTTTCATAATGATGACAACGCACGAAGTTCTGACAGTTCTGGACTGAAGTTCCTACATTAATCAAAAGCTGTCTTCATTGTTTTTCTGGCACTTCTTCATTAAAACTGTTGCAGCTGAGCTGTAGTCCTGTAAGTTATTCCTAAACTGACTGCTTTTCAAGTACAAATGCAATCTAACCCTGGGATATATGTGCATTTCCAGGCATGGAGATTTCAAAGCACAGTAGGGGGGAGATAAAAGTAATTATACCTCTGTTTTAAGGGAAAGACTGACAGAGGATGATACGGAATGTATCTGACAGTTGCTTACTGTAATTTCTCTAATGTATGTGTAAGCACTCTTTCATCATTATCTCACATACTTTTATAAATTCACCCTCACAAGAGAACAGCTTTTACAGAGGAATTGGTGAACATTTTTCCTCACCTCCTCTCCGAGGTGAGAAAAGAAGAGAAACACATCTGGGTTTGAATCTAACTCTTTTCATGTATCAAATTATTCCTTTAAAGAATGAGGAAACTTTTTCCAGAAAGTCTAACAAAGCATTCAAGAAACATCCCAGATTTAATAATATTCTCATGTTCATTGACAGTAACAAAAAAATCCCAACTTTTGCACCAATATTTATCGATTCAGGTTTTCTATACCTGAAGAGACCTCCTGTGGTCAGGCCAGCACTCATCCCCTGGAGTAATCTGTGTTTAGGTTTGGAAAGAGATGGACAGTGACAGGCAAGTGGAAACAGCCTCAAGCTTTGCCTGGGGAGGTTCAGGTTGGGCATCAGGAAGAATTTTTTCACTGAAATGTGTGAAAATCTGGTCAGGCATTGGAAGGGGCTGCCCAGAGAGGTGGTGGAGTCCCCATCCCTGGAGGTGTTCAAGGAGTACTGGAAGTGGCACTCAGTGCTCTGTTTTGGGTGAAAAGCTGGTGTTTGGTCAAAAGTTGGGCTCGATGGTTTTGGAGGTCTTTCCCAAACTTTATGATTCTTTGGGTCCAAGGCCAGGATATCATACAGGACTGGAATAATACTATACAAAGTCAGCCCAAGTTCTGTGCTTGGTCCTCCACCCAAAAATGGAGGTTGTGCAGCGTCTCTGGGAAACCTCTTCTGGTGCTTTACTCCAACTCCTTTTTCTTTCCACCCAATAGGAACACACCTTGTTGTGCAATGAGTGTCACCTCACATGGTCACACAGGGACTAAGCATCCTCTTAGATCCCACAGACCAATCCCAGCAGCAACCCTGACCAGGATGTTTCCCCAGGGTTTGCTGAAAACACAGGAACTTTTCAGCAGACTTCTCAGATGCTTGTCCTCAAACTTTTTAATGAATTTTTTAGGACTTCTCAGTGTTTATGGTAGACACTGAGTATCCACTCCAGCCTCTGGTGGAGTAGAATGGGGTGTTCTTTGTCATCCTCTACTGCTGACTACAGTATTTAATTATTTTAGAAATTGTTCTTTACTTTTACCATCAATTCTCCCACTTTAATTCATAAAGGGTCCAGTTACACCACTTACCTTTATTTTGCTTTAGGTATATGCATGATTGGCTCGCACCTAACCTACAGTTCTTCTAATCAAATGTTTCCTTGTGTGTTTTGTTTCCCTTACCAGTCATCCATTTTCTCACTTCTTAATTGTATTTATTGTTATAACTCTTTCCTCCTTCCATTTGTTTATACATATATATTTCTATGTCTACCTAGAAATTGTCATCCATTTATATCTTACTTTCATTTTCCTGTCAGCCCAGGCTGGCTCATAATCAGTGTGGCCTTTCTTGAACTGCAATTTCTGGACTGTCTAATAAAATACACTTATAGCTTTTAATTTTTCATTTTATCTGTGTTTTGTTTTTCATAATTCTAAAGCTGATTGAAGCAAAGGAGACAGTGATCACCTCCTTCTGTCCAGCAGGTCAAGTCACAGGTCTAGAATAAATACAGACACGCTGACCTCCAACACCATATTTTTCCCTTTATGTATTGAAATAATTTTGTGACAGCCAGCTGCCTCTCTTTGCCTTTGGTTGGAATATTTCTGGAATACTCCACACCTACACATGCAGCTGTTCCTTGGACACAGACTTGGACTCTTCCCTGTCTTCCAAGAGAGTAAATAGTGAACCAAACATCCTACTGACTTTGCAGGGTCTTTTTATAGATCCTAATATTAGCTATTGCAGGTGTTCAGTGGCACAAGTTTTATTTTCAGCTCAGTTTTGTCAACAGCACTCTTTGTGCCTGTGATGCAAGAGCTCCTAAATGCAGGAGACACACAATCTTCTATCTGTCAGGTTTAACTTGTTTAGAGCTAATAATATGACAAAAAAGAGAAAAAAAATGATTTGTTGTTTTAGTAGGAGATAAACCACTACCACCCTGGGTGAGCTCACTTTGCATTTAATACAATAAAACTATGAAAGAAATTTTATTAGACTTCCCATTAACCCAGCAGTGTTATAATTGGCCATCCCAAGGACCAGCAGCTACTTCCATGTGGGGACATGTGTATTAAAGGAAGTGCAGCAAAGGCTTCTCAGATCCTTTGGAAGCACCTCAAAAGCACCACTTATTCTGTGTATATATTACAGCAACTCTGTGGGGTAAAACAGTGATGATAATTTGGGATATTTGTTGAAGGTTTAATCTTGCTGATCCCAAATTTTGCTACAGGAATTTGTTTTACTCTAGGGAGCTCTTTATGCTTTTGGTGAGCATGGGACACAGAGCCCATCAGAAAGAGGAGAATTCCCTGATGAAGGCACAGAGAGAGTAATTCCTTACAGCTCAAAAATATACATGTCTTTTATTGTCAAATGAAATGCTCTTAACCACGAAGAAAATACATAATAAGTCATTAAAATTATAAGGAAATAATTCTGTATGAAGACAACATCTCTCTGAATTTGCAGGAGTGAAAGCACAGCTTTGCAGAATTTATATCAGCAGGACCACAGGGTCTTGGATATTTCAATCTCTGCCTCCCAGGATGCTACAAACACCAGCTGTCGTTCAGGCCATTAATGTTTCTCGTTCACTGGGATAAGTTTCTTGGCCTGTGGTGTGGATGAAATCTGGTTTGCATCAGTAGTCCTCACTCCTAAAATTGGGTTATCACTTTATAGCTTCCTGAAGGCACCAGAGTAAATGCATGTGCAAAGAAGGGCAGGGAAGTTGGTGATCAGTCTGGAGTACAAATCCTGGGAGGAGCAGCTGGGGGAACTGGGAATGTTTAGCCTTGAAAAAAAGAGGCTCAGTGGGGGAATTTCTCACTCTCTGCGACTCCCTGAAAGGAGGCTGCAGCCAGGTGGGGATTGGGCTCCCCTCCCAGGTAACAAGTGTTGGGATGAGAGCAAGTGGATATCAGGAAAAATCTCCTTACCAAAAGGACTGTCAGGCATCTGAACAGGCTGCCCAGAGAAGTGGTGGAGTCACCATTCCTGGAGGTATTTAAAAGATGTGGCACCTGGGGACATGGTTTAATTCTGGACTTGGCAGTTCTGGGTTAATGTTTGGGCTTGATGGTCTCAAAGGTGTTTTCCATCATAAACCTTCCTCTGATTCTCTGAAAATATTTGGGATAAACTCAGAAAGGGTGGGGAGCTACAGGCAGAGGTCTGAGACATAAACCCTGCTTTGGACCCCTTTTATCCCCGAACCCAAGAGCTGTCTGTTCCCTGACTGTTTTGAATCAGACCAGCACTGCACCAGTAGCATCCTACCTCTCCTTGATCTCTCTCACTGGGGATTTCCCAAGACCATCCCCTGTACCTGAAATTTTTCAGCATTCAAAGAAATACCCAGTTCAGTTTTCCTTAACTAGGCAAATATTATTAAGGATTTCAGGCAAATATACTTGGTCTTACCTGCCCCAGGTCTGCACTTAGCACAACGGGAGCTCAGCTCAGCCTCTGAGAGATGAGAGACTCTTCAGAAATTACTGTGAAACCTTGCTTTTTATTTTACCTGCCAGGACATTGTCCATTTTCTCCTGAAAAACTTCTTTTCTCTTTCTGTCTCCTTTTCCTGCTGCTTTGGGAACTCCCTGCCTTATTTGTTCCCACTTAGCAGAAAACTGCAAATGGCCAACAATTTTTCATGTTAAAGAGACTGGTTTCCTTAAATTCGCCTTCAATTTAGTGACTTCACTCTCTGGGTAAGGAGGCTAAACCAAGTGTACCTGCAAAGAAATATTTTTTCTGCCTTTTTTCTAGAGGAAATAGATTTACTCAGATGTGTTGTCTGTCTGTCTGTGCTAATTATGCTTTACTCTTCTTATTCATCAGAAAGATACAGCTCATGAAGGCAAAAATTTAAAAATTTTCATGAAAATGGGTTATTGAACTCACTGAGAGACTCAAAGTTCTCAACATCCTGTGAAATCAATCAACTCAACAGACATTGGACAATCCACATGGCAGAGCTAAAAGCAATCAGACCTCCCTGTTCCTCTGAACGTGTACAACATATTTTAAATGTCACTTTAATTTCATTAGAGTGCATCCCTTTAATAAGAAAGACTAGTTAGGCATGACTATGTTTAGGCTGATGTTTCATTTATTTGGATGCAATAAAGTTTTATTCCCTTTATTCCTACACCTTTAACGTGATGTGTTAAAGTGGCTGTTCACTGAGCAAACAGACATAGCAACAGTTTTTATTCTGATATTGATTAGGACATTATTTGCACTGATAACTCTCTTTATCTTTGCAGTTTTCTCCACACTGCTGGGATCTTTTTTCTCAGACAGAATGGAATTGCTCTTGACATTCCAGTTTGGGATGGTTGGTACTTAAGGATCTCATGAAATTACTCTCCTGCTTTCCTCAACATTTCTGCGCAGGAAGTAACATTAACCCCATAACAGCCCTGTCTGTCTTTGTAAAATATTTACAAAATGTCTCTTCAATATTATTATTATTATTACCATCATCATCATCATCATCATCATCATCATCATCATCATCATCATCATCATTATAGAAGTAGTTTCACGCATAGGAAGTTTATAGTGGGACAGTGCAATTCTGTGAAGAGAAAAAAGTGATTTCATTTAATTTTTGTATTAATAAAATCAATGATTGAAAGGCTGCTGTATATTCTTTTAAACATTGAATTCTCCATCCCAGTCCTTGCAGAGAACATGGAGAAATGTATTTGCACAGGAAAACATGTACAGAAGAAATAGCAGTGTCCCAAAAACAACTAGTAGACCAAAAAGCAATTATTGATAAAAGCGTTTTTCTTCCCAGCATTAATTTGAGAGGATCTCTGAGTTTGATTTTGAAATATGCATTATATAGGAAAAAAATAATGTTGCTCAGAAATACAGCAAATGAGGTACTGAAGCAGAACATCTCCTGCTTTACTGCCTAAACTGGCTGGCATCTTGTATCCAGAGGGCTAAAAAAAAACCCCATTACAATATTGATTGCACTTTGTTATTCTGCTTTAGTGATTAAATACATCAGCCACACCATCACAGCATTAAGTCTTGATTAATCATTCTCAGAACCCTAGGCATAATACACAGAATATTTATTTAAAGTGAAGGTAGAGAGATCCACTTAAGATTTATTCTTAGGTCAGCTGGAAGTTTTCCTTTGACTTTTCTTGGGCTTCAATTTATTTTGTTTCTATTTCTCCCAATGCCTTACAGCTCAAAGAATCACAGAACATCCCAAACTGGAAGGGACCCACAAGGAGTCCAGCTCCTGGCCCTGCAAAAGATACTCCAAGAATTCCACCCTGTGCCTGAGAGATAACGTTCCACTCCCTAAGGAGCTGACTGACAGCTGGGCTACATTAAAAATCTGCTATTGATATTAATATTATGATTCTTTATGCTTTTGTTTAAAAAAAAAAAATCTTTTGGACATGAAACAAAAAGCAGAAGAGAACATTCAGTTATTATCTAAAATGACAAAACAAAAAAATGTTCTATTCAAATAGAAAAGTAGAATAATTCATACATGATTAAAATTTAAAAAAAAAAGTTCTGAGCTGACTTTTTCTATCCTCCAGGTCATTTACATATGACCAAGCTCCAAGCTGCTAAAAGATGATTATCATAGGGCAGTATTCAAACGTAAATCCAGACTCCCAATAGGATTTATAACCTCCAGTCCATTGTTTCATTACTTCAAATACAGGCTCAATATCTGAGTGAGGTCTAGGCTGCTGTGATCAGAGGAAACTTAAAGTTCTGGCTTTTCTTACAAGAAAACTTGTAAATATCCAGTAACACAGTGGGGCAAAAATAATATTTATTTAAGTAGAAATTATATAGAAAAAACCCATGTTGCATTAGGAATTTTTTTGCTCATCTCACTCTTTTCAAACCTTTTAGAAATCTAAAATGCAATTCCTTATCAGTGTAGGATTAAATTACAACATGGAGGAAGAAATATTTGTCTCTATCTAGAAAAACTACAGAAGAATAAACAGCTTCAGTTTTCACCCCTGCCTCTGACAAAAGTCTTTGCCTGGTGGGATGGTCTTCATTTTGGACAAAATGTGTACAATCCAAGCTGTAAAAAACAGAAAGTTTCAAGCAGATTTTCCAGACAAGTGAGCTTTAAGAAATCCAGAACCACTAAGAATTTCTTGTTTGTCGTTTTCCCACACAGTCTGGCATTTTCACAGTGATACCTGCAGAGCTCAGTCTGCAGAGTTCATATTTTCGTGTTTTCACAGGATCCTAGAATGTCCTGGGTTGGAAGAGACCTTAAAGATCATCTCATTCCAACCATGGGCAGGGACACCTTCCACTAGATCAGGTTGTTCAAAGCCCCAGCCAGCCTGGCCTTCTTCTGCCTTGTTCATTTGTTACGTGTTTTTAAAAAAGAAATAAACAACCAGTGAGTTTGTCTGGGCTTGCTGTTCACCATAACTGCACATAAACTGAATTTTAAAGTTGCTTTTAAACACTTCCAAGACTATTTCTGTACCACACAAGGGAATCGTTCATGTTACAAACCACATATTCCTGTGACTCTCCATTTTCTTAATGGAATCCTAGAACCTCCTAGAACCTGAGCTGGAGGGGACTCATCAGGATGAGTGAATCCAGTTCCTGGCCCTGTACAGGACACCTCAACAAATCCACCCTGTGCCTGAGAGAGCTGTCCAAACACTTCTTGAGCTCTGTCAACCTTGATGCTTTGACCACTTCCCTGGAGAGACTGTTCCAGGGCCCAGCCGCCCTCTGGGTGAAGAATTTTTTCCTAATATCCAACCTAAACCTCCCCTGGCACAGCTCCAGCCATTCCTTCAGGTCCTGTAACTAGTCACCAGAGAGCAGAGATCTTCCTTGCAGCTGCAGACCTCCAAGGAAAGGACTGGTGCTCACACACAGCTGTACCTCGACAAGAAAGTGGATTGTTGAACACCTCACAGGAATATCTGCACTCAGCTCTTCACCCTGCATTACACAAGAATCTGTTCCAGTGAAAAGCAAATAAAAAATGACAGCTCCAGAAGCAGAAATGAGATGCTGGGTATTGTGTTTTCCTCCTCACAGAACAAGCTCGTTTCTTGTGTCACCTGCTCCCTGTTGTTAATACTCCCCTTGAATGTCTCTTACTTCAAGGCTGAGCCGAGTCCCAATCCATCCTGTGGTTAGAAATTGTTCCTGTGACACATTTTGCTCTGAAAATCTTTGTTATCGTCACCATAGAAATGTCTGCTTAGTTATAACATTTACTTGCAATAAGAAAATGAAGTGTCATATTCCTGAAAATCTGTACAAGGGCTACAGGAGACCGAGTTATTCAATTCCTGTAATTTGTATTTTTAAAGGTATAGCTTAGGTAGCTGCCAGTTTTCCATGCTGCCTTCTTCTTGTATGATTTCAGACTCTAAATACACCTCTGGGGCATGGGGGAGCCTCAGTAGCCAGTCTGAAATGATGACTTTCTCTAGGGAGGAAGGTGTGTGCCCTATTTCTGTATATTTTGCCCTTACTATCTGTATATTATGTAGAAAAAATAAATAACTTATTTCTATTTTAGCCCTTAAATTGATTAAATCTAGGGTCTGAAACAGGTAGAGATTATCAGACCTTGGGCAGGTTTCATTTCAAATAAACTTAGAGGAAATAAATGTTTTTTTAACACCTGATAGCCAAATTATTTGATAATTCTACACTTAAATGCAATCTCAACAGAACTATAAATAACATCCCTGTGAACACAGATGGTTTTCCATGATGGAAGCCATTAAGATGAATGATAGGAACACTTTTTCAAACAAGTATACATTAATTAAATGTCATCTGTATTACAATATGGTATGTAGAAAAACATATTACAGATGTCTGATGTGTTAAAAGTGTTTTTCCTCTCAATTAATACAGTATTAAATATTATTTTATTTATTTATGATTTCTTGAGTGCAACTAACTTAGAAAAATAATCTCCGGAGTGTAGATCATTTCTTTATTAGCCTCTGGAGAAAATTACTCTCTCCCTGGCAAAGAGTAATCTATATTAGTTCCATTCTTCTTTAACTAGATTGTGTTTGCAAATACAATTGCATTAATATGACTCCCACTTTCTCAGAGTCTTAGATAAGTTTAAATATAGCATTTTGGTAGTGCTCTCATGATGAATGCATCATTGCTACAGGCACTCCAAGACCAATTTTTCAGAGCTATCTACACAGTTATTCAGGGAAAATGTATTCACTGTGTCTTGGGAGAGTTTAATGCATAATGACTGCCTTTCTTATTTCAAATTAGGTAAATACCTGAGCAGAGCAAGTTAGAACTGCAGGTAACTATTTCTGTAAGCAATGTTTTCCTGTGTTTACACTGAAATAATTGTGTTTATAACCCAGAGGTGTCGTTACACTTCTATTGCTTAAGCAACTGCATCAGTCCTCACAATATATGGAATAAAATCCTATTTTCCTGCAGTATTTTGTTCCATCAGGCTAAGCATGGAGCATTGCATTGCTGCTGAGTCCACTTGTCCACTTACTCTGGAGGCTTTTGTCCCAAAGGATCACGTGCTGTATCCAATGCTTGACAGCAGCAGTAAAATACCCTGGGAGAAGGGAGTAAGTCTGAAAAAGAGTTTCTTCAGTTATTGGTGGTGTTCCAGGGATCATTAAGCACCAGAAAAGGCTCCCCAGAGAAGTCAGGGAGTCACCATCCCCAGAAGTGTTCAAAAAACAAGGAGATGTGGCACATTAATGGGTGTGGTGGTATTTGGTTGAAGCTTTGACTTGATGATCTTGTCAGCTTTTTCCAACCTCAGTGATTCCATGATTCTACGATTTGGTGTGACAATAGCTTCCAGAAGAATCAAACTTTTAAAAGTGGGAGAAAGAAAGTTTAGAACCCCATGTTTTTGTTGTGAGCTTGAGGGCTGTGTATTAAGGGGTTCCATTTTATTTTTCTTTTGGTGAAAGGAGTTACAGAGTGACCAAAGCAGAGCAAATGGAAACAGAATATATAAAATTGCATGTGACGGATTTAGGAAGCAACTTCAACTGGGTGAATTTGAATTTCTTTCTATGTGACTTTTGCCTAAGGAAAGAAAAGGAAATTAAGACCAAGTGAGATGGTTATTGGCTCATTTCTCCTACTGTCTGTACCATGCCTTTGCATGTTATGGCAAAGCACTTCATCCTAAACCTGAGGAGGCTCTTGATTTATCCTGGTTCTTCTTTAACCTTGAATGAAAAGGAAATATTTACAGGATTAGCAGACAAATCTGCAAATTCATTCAAGAACTTGCGGCTATTGAGATCCCTAAGCATCTACAGCTCAAAACTTTGCTCTTCCCTTTCTCCCTGGTATTTTTAGCAAAATATGTCTAATTGACATAGGTAGGGAGCCAGGACCACACCCTTTCATTCCCAGAATCCTGGTGAAGTTTTTAAAATGGGAAATATACACTTTCCTTGTAACTACTGCAAAATGGCCGTGCAGCTGGCTGTAAGGATGTTGAAGAATTTAGGGGAAAAATCAAACACCAACTGCTTCTGGATTTTATATATTCAGTATTTTCACTAGAAATGCAGAAGATGCTAAAGGAAAAACACTTCAGGCATTAAAAAGAAAGAGGTAATTAAAGGATTTAAAAGGATAGGATTAGCATTCAAAATGATCTTGAGAAATTAACATGTGGGGCTGAGATTGATAGAGCGGGACTCTTAAAGCAAAATTAAACTCATTCTCCTGTAGAAGATGCAATCCAACATAGAAGTTTAGCATTCAAGAAAACTGGCAAAGCAGCACGAGAGGGGAGAAAGATCATCAGAGGGCTGGAGAACCTGTCCTGTGAGGAAAGAGCGAGGAATGATGTCTCCTCTCTTCATGAGGAGCCACCTGCAGAAGACAAGGGACAATGGGCACAAGCGGCTCTGGGAGAGGCCTCATCTTGGTACAAGGGAGAAAATTTTTATACTGAGAGCAATCAACCCACAAAATAACCTCACAAAGGATTCTCAGGATGGGATGGGACAGAGTGCTGGATGACCTCATCTAGGCCCCCTTGCCCATGAAAACTTGGACCAGATGGTCTTTTGATATCCATTCCAACCTAGGCTTTTCTGTGAGTATATGAATTAATATCTGTCCTACACTATTTTTTTCTTCCACCCACTCATATCCAGAGCGAGATCTGGGAGCAGGATGGCCCATATGCTTCTGTGAGGTTTTTTTTTCTCCTCAGTGTGCCTGTTTCTATATATTTCTGTTAGCGAAGACAGGTTCTGTGTGTATGCGTCACACAGAAATTTAATTTGCTCTGACCCTTTATACACTAAGCTATCTGTCTCACAACTAAGTTCCCATCCTGCTGTTGTCAGTTTTTCTCCGAATATCCATAGCAACAGGATTGTCTTGTCAGTCAAATATTTCACAAGTTTTGAGGCCTGAAAGGTTTATTAAAACATCTTCTACAGATTTCTGATGAAAAAAATCCAAGAATTTTTTTTTCCCATTTCTCCTGTGATGAATGTAAAATGTATATTTGTGAAAAATACCTTCCAGAAAAAATTCCACCTGCATATTTCCTGTAAAGCCAGGAAGATGGAGCATTCACCAAGACCACTGAAGAGTTTTAGTCTATGTTAATTTTTTTCATATGTTTTAGAATTCATGCCTTGTTTCTAATTTGAATTTATATGTTTCTCGCTTCTGGGCTCTGTTTCTTGTTATGTCTTTCTCTACCAAATTAAAGATCTCTTTACTACCTGATATTTCTCCCTGTGGAGATATTCAAACCATAATAGAGTCACCTCTTGGTTGTCCTTTTTTAAGACAAACAGCCTGAGTTCTTTATGTGTGATTAAATAAGTCTTTGAGCACATGAAAAACCTAATAACTGGAAACCAAAAAAAATTCTTCCTCTGTCTTCCTCAAACATCCAAAAAAATTACGTGGCTGCTCAAAAGGGAGTACTTACAAGAAAATATAATAATCTATACAACACTAACGAGTTAGACTACAACTGCTGAAGTTATCCCAATATGGTGGTTCTTTAGAAGAGAGCTGAGGGGGGAGATATGAAATAAAGATGAGAATTTTGGATATAGACTTTTGGTAATTAAAAATAGGTTGAGCGGTCTCTGTTCAGAGGAAAGGATGCAGTCATTGCTTAAAGAGTTGGTGTAGAAGGGCTCAAGCATCTCTTAGAGCCAAGTACAGCCCATAAACAGAACAAAGGAGGGTATGCAAAACTAGGGGGACTTCACTAATGAGGACTTGAAAGTAACATGAAAAGAAGTATCATAACTAAACAATCATTCTGGGATTAGAAGTAATTGTCAATGAAAGTTGTGGAATTGTCATCAGAGGAGTTATTCCAGCCTTGTTATGAGCTTTGGAGATAAAACAGTGTGCTAGAAAAACAAAGGGGATGATTGAGAAACCTACAAGGTCCCTTTTGAAGCCAGAAATCCATAATTAGATATTTTAGCCCCCACCGAAGAAGCTTCCTTCATTTGGATATAAATACAGGGATGATGTTGAAACATCTAATGAGTGTCATTAAACCACACTAAAAGTCAGTGTTCCCGATGATCTGAAATAACTTTTTTTGTCTTTAATTAAAGCCCAGCAAATCAGCATCAAAGTTGGACAAGTAGATTTGAAGGAAACTGCAGGCCCATCTTCCCATTGGAAACTGGGCCTATTGGGTTGAATCAGAAAATATATCTGACCATGGCCCAAGAGTGAGAGAGCAGCAACTGCCTTTCGCCTCGGCATTGCATCACTGATAGCTATAAATCAGTGGAACTCAATCAATCAATCAATCAATCAATCAATCAACTACTGGAGATCAGCAGGGGAATCCTAAATCTGTGGTGCTGTAAAACAAGAGGCTGGCCCTGAATGATAGGAAAGGGGATATTGCTGGTTGGAAGCCCTGCTTTGTTGTGAAGAGGAAAAAGGCACCTCTTGCTTTGAGGATGGGATTCTCAAGGCTGATGCTTTGCTGGCCTTATCAAACAGGTCACCAACTCAAGGACTTATCAGTTTGTTTTTCTCCATGCTGAACACATAACTCGCCCACCTGGTGTGTGATCCAGTGTGGAATACCCCCAATAGTGGAATTTCTGAGACAGAAATATGCTGGGCTGTCTGTGGTTATTAGGACCAGAAGAGCACTGACAACTGAGAATTAAGTTGAAATTCCAGATTGCCGGAAACTCTGCAGTTCTGTGTTCAGTGTTTAACAACATTTCTGTCTTTGTTTATCCTTTAAGATGATGGTACAAGGTTAAGGGGCAATTTGTCTTTCCTTTGAATAAGGGCTTTGTTCAGTCTCTTGCCATCTATGACCACAATACTGGGAACTCTGGTCAAATCACAGCCAGTTAATAAAACAGTCAAAACACAAACCTAGAACCATTTATCTAAAGACTTAAAATGGGACATGGCATCCTGAATGTGTGATTAAGGTTTTTCAAAACTGAAGCCACCTATGGTCATTTTCCAGTAGGTGTAGGCAGTAAACAAAAAGTACGGGTGAGATCTAGGAGGAAAGAAATGATAGGATGTAGGATATGAATGCTGGATGTTCTTGCAGCATGGCTAAGGGTGTCTTCCAACATCACATTACATTAATATATTTGGGATTTTAATCTAGTTGATAATGGCTTAAAAAATGGGAAATTCATGTGCCCATTCAAGACACATGTGAAAGGAATTCTAAAAAAAGCCCAAAATTTATATTTCTTGTGGAATACATCCCTTTCAGCAGAGGATCACAGCACAATGGTCTCTTACAGTGCGGGTTTGAGCACTGAGTTAGATAATGAGCATCCATAGGTCTCCTATCACATTCTTGGATCAAGAGAAGGCACAGCAGGATGGGGACTATTTTCCTTTAAGGGGATAAATTTCTCTTTGGACAACATTTGGTCAAATATTTATCCGGTTATGAATGTCTTAGTTACCAAAAAAGGAGCAATAAATTTCTTGTTACAGGCAACGGATTCTGCAACTTAGAGAGGAATATTTTATTTAACATAATTAAGTTCTTCACAACACCATGTATAAT
Organism: Monarcha castaneiventris obscurior; assembly: GCA_026261815.1. Lineage (NCBI taxonomy): Eukaryota > Metazoa > Chordata > Aves > Passeriformes > Monarchidae > Monarcha > Monarcha castaneiventris. The sequence goes on along the minus strand of JAMPIT010000885.1, from coordinate 2,150,639 downwards.
TTTTGAAGACCTGAGGACAAGATGGACAGATAAACACATCTAAATTTATTTTCTCTCTCAGAACTTATTTCACCATTCATTTACCATATCTGGTCAATCCCCTTCAGCCCCACTTCACTCCAAAGGATGTAGCCACAGCAAAGGATGTTATTTTAAAGACTACCTGAACATCTCTGCTTTTTTATTCCTGTGACTGAAAAACATTCTCTTCCTTATCAAATCTTGCATCTACATCAAATTTATAACAGAGAACAAAAATGAAATTACTATTACTATTACTCATAGTTTTTGCTTTTGCTGTAGCAAAATCATATTTTTTATGAAGCACTTTCAGAAGAACCAGAAGAAACCTAATCTAAAGTCAACAGTGCTTCTAATCTCACCAAAGCTCTTGTCCAAGATGAAATAACTTGCCTGAAAACAGAAGGAATAAACCAGTCTAGAATTACAGTAAATGTTGGTTTCAAGTGCTTCAAGAGCAGGTTCTATGTCTTTGATTTTATACCAGAGCCAAACCCACAATGAATGACTCCTACCGTCTCTTTATCATTACAGAACTCCTTCCACATTCTACATTCCAGAAATTTGTCATGTTTGGTGATAAACTTGCTCTCCTACTTAGGCGACATCAGGAAATAATATTGTGGATGCATGTATACTGGGGTCATGAAGAAAGGGGAATGTGACAAAATCTAACAGCCCTGAAACAAATTAGAACAATTTTTTATTATTTTTTTGGGTAATTAATGGGTCTCTGTTGTCTGCAGCTGTAGTTATGGCAATTAGTTCAGCTTAGCACAAGTCTCTAATTTCCTACATCAATAAATGTTACATCAGGGCAGGATCACTATCAAGTGTAGTCATTGTTTACAGCATATTCATCTTCATAAGTGCCTGACTATAAACAGAACATCTTTGCATCGAGGTTTGCCTAAAAATATCCATCAGCGTGCCTTAGAAATGCTGGGAAATACTGGAGGGAGGGAGAAAGTGCAATAGATCTTCTGCAAAATTAAAAGCCAAAATGTCAGTGTAAGGAAGACATTTATTTTCCTCTACTACTTAAGTACCTACACGAAACAGAAACTCTACGGTCTTGTCCAAGCTGACTAAGAAATTCTTTTGCCCCAAAGAAGCTGCTGTTTGGAGAGACGAATGGTCAGGAGTTGGATTTTGATGACCCTTGTGCGTCCCTTCCAACTCAGGATATTCCCTGATTTTCTATCATTTGCTAAGGCTACAAAGTGGGGTTAAATGTGGGAGATGTGTGAAGACTTGGGAGGGAATGAGATAAACAAGGATTTCACAGGATCTTTGTGGTGAAGACAAGATTGAACATTGGCTGTTCACCTACAAACTGCAAAGGGACAAAATAATTTGGTCTCCATTCTTCGAGGAGGGCTGTGAGAGAGGAAGAAATCTGAGGGAATTGTCCCTTTGGCTTCCTAAGGAAAGACCCTGTGCTATCCATTCCTCTACTGTAACAAGATACTGACTCTACCACTATTCCCCAGGAAGGAATAGTGAGGATAAATCAACTCCAGCATGAGCAAAACTCATATTGAGGGCAGCAAAACACCAAATGCAATTATTTCAGCCGTGAGGTTTGCGCTCCTCGATAGTGGGAGCACTAATGAAGCAAACCCAAGGAAGAACCTTAAGCATCATTCCATGGAATTACTGCCACAGGCTACACTGGAACTTTGTATTTATTTTTAATTACACTACCTGGATTAAAAGTAAATTTTAAAATGTGTAGGGAGAACTCAGATATTTGTTTTTATGGGACAGGAGAATATCCAGTGTGTAAGGAGGCAGCGGTTAACAGTAAATAAGAATTAGAGTACATTTCTTTCACCTAGGACACCATGTACTGGTTCTGACTCCCACAGTTTTGCTGTTTCCTTTTGAAGAGAGTTCTGCTTTAGTTAATAGTTTTTTAATACACCTAAAAGAACCTTAAAAAATGTGTGAGGCACATCTGAAGATCATCATCATCTCTCTCCCCTTGAATTCATTAGATTTGGGCAACCAAACACCTTGGAGGTTTCAATAGGTTCTTACTCCATATATCTGTATTGGGAAAGTTACTCATTACCAGAAGAGTCTCCAGAAAAGGGGAAACAAAAACCACTTATGAACATACAGTTTCCTCTTTCTCCTCCCCAAATGAGCAAAAAACCTCTTAAACTGACATTTTCGATAATGTATTATGGCAGGTAAATTAAGCAAAGAGTTAATTAAAATCTGAGAGTTAATTAATGAGATCCACTGCACATTAAAGATCATTACTCCATCTGAAAAGAGTAATTAGAGAGCAGTTGCTGGTGTGTTTTATTCTCCTGGGTGTTTTGCTGACATGCCACATAAGTCATTTGATGTTGAGAAAATAATCTGCTGATCTCCATATTTACTGTGATTATTAGATAATTGTGGCAAGTTAAGCTGTAGCAGAGAGAATCCTCTTTCTACCAGACTTCCTCTGAACTACTTATTCATCTGTCTATTTATCTGGCCTCTTATGTCCCTTAATTAAGTTATTAGTGATAATAATAATTTCCAATCTCCATTTTAACTGGTTGCTTTTACCTAAAAAGCTCCTTTTCTTTAAATCACTTCAGAAGATAGAGCTGGAAGTTCAAGAAATCTGCTCTGTTGTGCTGCTGGAACTGCTGTGCTCTGTGGCCATGGGCAAACTTGGTTCACTTCAGTTCCCAACCAGTTGTCAAATGAGACTGTGAACTTGTGTGATGAGACCTCTCTGATGGCTGAGGTATCAGTCAGGAGCTGTGGTAATCAGTCACAGCGATAATTTGAGCAAACAGTACTTGATGGATAATGCTTCTTGCCATTTTCTAAGAAGCAAATCCTTGGAAATTTCCAGACTCGTATCACCATTGACTGCAATTGTTGCTGCTGAAAAATGCACAGTGGGTTGACATTGCTCTCTCTGGTTGCTTTAATTCACCCTGGAATCATAGAATCATAGAATGGTTTGGGTTGGAAGGGATCATAAGGATCACCCAGTTCCAGTTCCCTGCCATGTGAAGGGAACCTTCCACTATCCCAGGTTGCTCAGAGCCCCATCCAGCCTTGCCTTGAACATTTCCAGGGATGGGGAGTTCACAGCTTCTCTTGCACAGCCTGTGCCAGTACCTGACCACCCTCACAGTAAATAATTTCTTCCTAATACCCATTCTAAATCTAGCCCCTTTCAGCTAAAAGCTATTCACCTTGCCCTGTCACTGCAGAGATGTTTTCAGGGAAGCCTTTGAGAAATCAGCTTGTGTTTGTCTTCACACACTGGCACAGCAGTTCACTTTCAGATCCATTAGTTTTTGCCTGATTGTTATTTGTGCTGCCTCTATTCATAAATTCCCTGGAAGAATGTTGCTTGCTTCAGTTTAAGCTTGGTATTTCATGTCCTGCCATCACCATCCAAGAGAACTGTTCCTCTTTCCTTACACAGTCCCTTCATCAGCCACATTTCAAAACCACATTTTTCTATATCTCCTCCACCTCTTTAACCCGTCCCTCTTCCCAGCCTTGCTCTGTCCTTCACCTGCAGCCCTTGCAAGCTGTTACCTTTCTAAATCTGTCCTGCACTTCCAAATCTGCCAGATGTTTTCCATCCAGCAGTACCCCCGGTCAGGATCTATTGGCTGCAGGACTCTGAAATTGCTCATTTCACGTTTAGCTTCATTAGATAATCTCAAGGTTTCTGCTATGAAGGAAGTGGGTGCCTTCCACAAGTCTTTTTTTCTGAAAGAACACTTCAGAAATCAGATTAAGAATTGAGAGACACCAGACCTGTGAGATATCTTACAATGATATTTGAAGTGAAGTGAAGTTGATGAAAAAAATAAAGAAGTGTATTTTGGCTATATGACTCAAACTCCGGAACACTCTCTTCTCTCTTTCAATAAATGTTTTTCATTTTTCTCTCATAGAGGACCTAATAGTTTAAAATGATTGCTGTCTTCTCTGTAGACCAGTGATTTCCTAATTTTTCTAAAATGGCTGACCCCCTTTAAACTTTCAGCTGGCAATACAGTGTTCAGAACAGTCAATGGAAGTGTGTTGTCAGCTTCTGTGTTTCTTTTGTGGCTTTACAAGGACTTCTTAGACAATTTACAAGATGTTCCCATATGTAGCCCTTATACCTCCCAGAAATCACTGTCTGTAATTTCAAAACCTTTCCTGTGTGCTGCACCCATAGTGACAGAAAGCCTTTTTCCACATATGGTGAAGATGCCAATGTTCTCCACCTGTGTCCCGGTTTGAGACAAATTCGGAGGAACGTCCAAAATGAACATCCTCTGATAGAAGGCAGGTTTCAGCCACCCCTCTCCCACCAGGTTAGGGAAAAAATTCCTCGGAGGAAAGTGAAAGAAAAAACTATTAATTTAACAGACACAATGCACAGTGGGAAAAGAATAATGCTGAATAATAAAACCTCTCGCTGTGGAGAGTAACCTGGGAAGATTTCAGTCCTTTCTGTGGGTGTGGCCTCTCTCTCTCTTTTCTCTGGACTGGTGCAATAATGTAGGGTCTCCTGGTGTGTTCTGAACAGTTCCAGAAGAGAAGAACAAAAAGCCAAAGTCCCAGAAAAAAAAGTTTAACTCCCCATCTCTCTCCAGAGAAACAGAACAGAAAGCTGGCTGAAAAGCAGCAAAAATGGTGTTTTTCAGCCATAGAAGGACACAGAGGAGTAGCGTGACCTTGGAGAACAAACTGCTTTGAAAAGTTCATCTGGCTTTTTTCTCTTTCTCTCACACCCAGAACAGACACAGAAAAGCACAGGAATCATGTCTGGGCATGGAGCAGCGATAGGGGATACACATCATAAAGTCACCCCAAGACAGCCTGTCATTCAAAAATTATTATTTAACCCATGGAAACCAAATGGAATAAATTCTCAGGTGTAACGCCAAAATCTGTTGTTTCTTTGTCTTGAAATTTTTGTCTGACAAACATTTCCCATGTCTCAGAATTGGGTTTCCATTTTTCCAAAGGAAGTTCAGATTTTATTCTTGTTCTGCTTCAGGAAGCTGAGAGCTTGAGTTATTTCAGGAAAGAGAAAATCTAATAAAACACACCATAAGGGCAGAAACAGTAATATTTACTGATTAGTAAACATGTGCAGGTCTCAGAGTAGCTGATGGCTCCACTGAACTAGAATCCTCCTTTCATCCCTCACGATCTGCCTACCTCCTCCCTGGACACATGTGATGATAACTCTTTATTAAAATGCCAGGCCATTCTGGGAATTAATTAATAAAAAAAGAACTCTGGAATTGGCACAACGCTATATGTTAGAAATTCTTACTAATCCACAAACACAGCAGGATGACAGCTCTTCCCAAATGCATTAAGCAGAAATATGACACAGACAAATGATTTAGAGAATCAGAGAATGGTTTGGGTTAGAAGGGACCTTTCAAGATCACCTAGTCCTGCCATCCTGCCATGGCCCAGGACATCTGCCATTAGATCAGGTTACTCAAACCCCCTTTCAACCTCATCTTGAACACTGTAGTATCCCAAGATTTTCCCCAGTGTCATTGTCCCTGCCTAGGCAATTTTTTCCGATGTTTCATTATGATCAGGAGGTCCTTACCCAGCCATGCTGGTCTCCTTCCTTCCATGCCCAATTTCTTGCACATTGGAATCAAGCGTTCTTGCTTCCTAAGAAAAATTCTTTGAGTTGCTGCCAATTCTCTTCTGCCCCTTTACCCCTGGGGGCACTTCCCCAGTCCAGCTCACATCTTGTCCCAGGATAGGTGAGAAGCAGCCAGGGCTGGTATTCAATCCCAGAAAAGAAGATTTTCCCAGTTTTCCCACTGGGAACAGACAGACTCCTTAAATTAAATAGGTTTATTGTTCAAGTGATTTAGTACTTCAGGTTTTTCAAAGGATTTAATACTTCATGAAGGTTGATTTACAATCAATTAGAGTTAAGAAATGAAGAAATTGCTCCCAAACACAATTATACAATTCTATATTATTATTCTATATTATACAATTCTCGTGTATGCAATTAGATTCCAGTGAATACGGATGATTACCTTTCAGCCTGAACTATCAGCCTAATCCCTAAGCTATAAAGCAGCAGATAAAATATATGTTTTTCTATCACATCTTTAAAAAAAAACACAGAAAAACATTTGAGTGAGTTTCAACATCACTCTTAGATCAGTTATGCTTCTGATTATATAACGAGCTACTATTAAAGAGCACCTAAAATCATGATTCCGTTGTGTTGCTGAAGGGTATTGGAGACAATGATGACACCTCTGGATTTGGAAGTTCCTTCATAGCAAGTCACCACGTGCTGAAATATTATTCTAGAGGAGTCTAGCTCAGTTCTTACTCTGCCCTTGTAATGCCAAGGGGTTGTCCCCACACTGTCCTCTTCCCAGAGTCCAGCCACCTGATTTAGGACTCTCTGATGTATCATATGCCTAAGTTAAGTAAAAAAACTTGTGGTGTTAACAATAGCAGATTTCATTCAGTCCATGCGGGCCAGATTCTCATTTATCATAGAAATTATCCTTAAAAAGTGGTGCAGTGCAAAGCCCTGCAAAGACTTCTTCTTTTTCTTTTTCTTTCTTATTTTTTTAAATGTATTTCATTTATTTGATTTTTAGCCTTTCCACCTTCACCGTGGCAAATTTTTATTGATCCAATGCACCTCATACATCATCAATTGCTTTCAACCCATCTCTTAAAAAACTCCAGATTCTTTGCTTTCAAAGTAGGCTATTTACCTTCCAAATGCACCTGTTTCTCTTCTTGCATCTCTTTTCCCATCTTACTTCTTTCTTTCTTAACTCATACATGGCTCAAGGCATGAATTAGTTATAATTTTCTCATCTCTTGCATCTTTATTTATCAAATGGAGGCACAGCTCTTCCCAAGTGCAGTGGTTTGTAAACAATGCCAATTAGACTCCGGTTCTGCTCCAAGCCTGGGACAGAGCAGAGAAAGGCAGAGGGATGTGCTGCATTACAAATGGGACTTTGTGAGTTATGCACGCCAAGACTCCATAAAAGCCTTATCAGAAAAAGTCAGTGAGGGGAAAAAAACAGAAAGCTAATTATCAGGCAGCACTAGTAAATCAAAAAATGTATTTAAAATCCGTATAATTAAGCCTTCATCTAGGAACAGGGGGATTCCTGCCTGCAAGTTCAAGACTTTTTAAACCTGAGTTTGAAGGCAAAAAGTAGTGCTGTGTAAGTTACTTTTATTATTTTGCCCTCTGGTGAAGAAAAAGAAATCACAGCAAAATTGCTTGATTGTTCCATGAGAGGGAATCAAACAGATAACAAAAGGAAACCTGCCATGTTGACTGTCTGACAACTTTTTAATGAGCGGTTCTGGCAAACAGGTTGGGAGAATTAAACAAAATGTTTTCTTCTGTGTGAAATTCCAGAGCCATCTGGGTGGAATCCTGTGCAATGTGTTCTAGCAGGTGACCCTACTTGTGCAGAGAGGTTGGATCAGATGAGCCACTGTGGTCCCTTCCAACCCAAACCTTTCAGTGATTCAGTCTTTGACCTGAGAGAAAATAACAGCTTTAAACTGAGAACAGGTTTAAATTAATCCGGAAAAAATTCTTCCCTGTGAGGGTGGTGAGGCCCTGGCATGGATTGCCCAGAGGAGCTGTGGATGCCCCATCCCTGGAAGTGTTCAAGGCCAGGTTGGATGGGGCTTGGAGCAACCTGGGATAGTGGAAGGTTCCTTGTCTGTGGCAGGGGATTGGAACAGAATGGTCTTTATGAATGATCCTCCAGCCCAAACCATTTCATGTTTCTATGATTTCTGATGCAGGGGACTTCAGGAAACCCCAGTTTGCATATCAAGGTAAATATGTTCCTAAATCACTTAAACATGTTTAAATATTCCTACGAATGACTAACTGTGAAAAGCTATATGTGAATGGAGAGAGTTTCATTCCATCCTTTCTCTCTGGATGGTCATGGGAGACATGGGGGACCCCCAACTGCTCATGGGGGATGGGAAAAGTCCAGAAAAGAGAGATTGAACAATACTTGTAGGGAATATTCTTTCTTTCCAATTTATCAAAGCTATCAATTCCCTTAGTCTGGATATGCAAGAATATATTGGACCTCTGCATCCACCACACAGCCCAACTGAACACACACAGTAAAGCCGTTGTGCTCATAATAATAATAATACCTGTGCCATAAATCTGATCTATTTTGGTAGCAATGGTCGATTTTCTCATGTATGTCTGATTTCTTGTCCAGGAGATTGTGCTACTGTCCTGGAAAGACTTTGAGGTGCTGGAGAAGGTCCAGAAAAGGGAATGGAGTTGGGGAAGGGCTGAGAGCACAAGTCTGGTGAGGAGAAGCTGAGGAAGTTTGGGGGGCTCAGCCTGGAGAAAAGGAGGCTCAGGGGGACCTTCTCACTTCCTACAATTCCCTGACAGGAGGGTGCAGCCAGGTGGGATTTGGAATCTCTGCTCCCAGGAAACAAGAGCAGATGGCCTCAAGCTGTGCTGGAGGTTCAGGTTGGACATCAGGAAGAATTTCTTCACTGAAGGGGTTTTCAGACATTGGAAGGGGCTGCCCAGGGACGTGGTGGAGTCCCCATCTCTGGAGGAGTTCAAAGAACAACTGGACGTGGCACTCAGGGCTCTGGTTTGATTGACAGGGTAGTGTTCAGTCAAAGGCTGTACTCGGTGACCTTGAGGTCTTTTCCAAACATAATGGTTCTATGATTCTAATCTAAGTCTAAAAGAGACCTATTCACTGAATATCCTGAAGATTTGAAGTCTAGAGTGTTATGATAAATAATTAGAGAAAAGCATCTCTCCATCCTTTTATCAAACTACCATTTATTTTATTTTATTCCCACCCCTGCCCCATGAGTTTCTGCACTTTCTGGGACACCAAGTGCAGCCTCTCCATATCTGAGTTAACTCAGGATAAAAAACGTCAGGTGTGGAGAGTAATGAAGATCCTGAAAGCTGTGTGTGGCAACAAAAACACATTTTCACAAGAAAAGGCTGAGTGTGTGCTGCTTTCAGCAATGCTTTACAACATTTTCAAAGGACATTTTACAAGCAGCTTGCCTACATAAAAAAAAAAAAAAATTGGCAAGAGACATACAAATGACTCGATATAGGTTAGAGAACCTCTGGGGCTGTGTTGAGATAGCAGTTTAGCATCAAATTATGTTTATTTTTGCCTTTTATATGGTGTGCTCATGCTTAGCTGAGAATATTCAGCAATAGAAATGTGTTCACATTGTAATATATGGAATAAAACAAGACACAACTCCATTAGAGTTGTGACACAGAATCATATTAAGGAATTCCGAAAGGATACCGAAGGTGGAAGATAACCTGTGCTGTGGGTAAGAATACAGATTCTATTTTATTTTCACAGTAATCACACCAGATCTCAAGACATGTCAAAAATAAGAATCAGACATAAAGGTGATTTTAACATCAGCTTTGTATGAAATGGGGATTTTCTGATAGACCTTGTAACCTCAAGAAAACAGTGTGAAGTGAAGGTGGCTGGGGATTTTCTGTAGCTGGGGTGGGGGATTGCTTATGGTAGGAAAAGCCTTCATTGTTCATTGCACACAGATTAATAACTATAATAAAATAATTTTAGATTTTGTGATTATTAAATTTCATCCTCATACATGCTAGCTTCAGGATGTCACTTCATAAATCAAAAGAAATATACTAGAAAAACTTAAACAATAAAAAAATTTAATCGACCGGTGGTCTTGGTAGAGTCCAATTCTCAGCAAGGACATTTTTCTCCAGCTAAATCTTCCTCATACTCTGTTGAGATATGTGAAGAATTAAAGGTAGCATTTTAATTCTATCCATTCTCTGTCACTGATTTATTGGCAGCTCTATGGCAAAGCCCTTCACTGTAGGAAAGGCAAGGAGGGGAGATGGCCAGGAGAAGTTCCAGTCTGGCAAGGCAAAACCTCTCTGTGGTTTCAAGCAGAGACAAGAGCAGGCAGAACCACAGACTCATAGAATGGTTTGGGTTGGAAGGGATTTTAAAGCTCATCGAGTTCCATGGGCAGGGACACCTTCCACTATCCCAGGTTGCTCAGGGCCCCATCCAACCTGGCCTTGGTCACTTCCAGGGATGGGGCATCCACAGTTTCTCTGGGCAACCTGTGCCAGGGCCTCACCACCCTCACAGGGAAGAATTTCTTCCTAATACCCAATCTAAATCTACCCTCTTTCAGTTTAAAGCCATTATCCCTTGTTCCATCACTATATGTCCTTGCAAAAAGTCCCTCTCCAGCTCTCTTGGAGCACTTTAGGCACTGGAAGGTATTCCAAGATCTTCCTCTACACCTTCTCTACTCCAGGCTGAATGACCTCAACTTTCCCAGTGTGTCTCCATAGCAGAGGTGCTCCAGCCCTGTGATCAGCTTAGCAGCCTCCTCTGGACTTTTTCCAACAGGTCCATGTGCTTCTTCTGTTGGGAGGCCCAGAGCTGGATGCAGCTCTGCAGGTGGGATCTCACCAGAGCAGAGCAGAGGGGCAGAACCCCCTCCCTCACCTGCTGCCCACCCTGCTCTGGATGCAGCCCAAATCCTTCTCAGGGCTGCTCTCAATCCATTCTCTGCCCAGCCTGTGCTTGTGTTTGGGATTGCCCAGATCCAGGTGCAGGAACTTGCACTTGGCCTTGTTGAAGTTGGAAACAGCTTCTGGCACAACAGGCTTGTCCAGAGTGAGGATGGTCTCTCCTATGTTTGGCATTAGAATTTTTTACTGCTTTGAGGTCAAAGAGAGAATCTTATCAATACTGAAAAAATGACAAAATGGAGGATCCGTGGCTAACGTTCAACCACCATCACAATACATTTTTCTCATGTTTAAATGAAAATTTCTGTATTTCAGCCTGTGCCCACAACCTCTTTACCCGTCATTTCCAACAAAATATGAAGAATGAATTTCCAGATTTATCCCCTCATGCAAAATATGAGCAGTATTTTAAAGTGAAGAATGCAATGAATTTCTGGCAGTGTGGACTACCACTTTGATGAAGATTCTTTTATCACACTTTTCTTACACTTTCTGAGGTTGTTTTTCTCCTTTTTATTCTTTTTTTTTTATTCGCAGGCCAGAAAGTAAAAGAACGAGCTTAACTCTGATCCCTGTCTTTATTTCCTCAAGTAAAAACCCTAAAAATATCCTGAGTTCTAAGGAACTAAATAGTCTTAAGCACAAAACATCCTACTTCTGCCAAGACAATTTTGACTACATATAAAAGTTCTTTAAGTGACAAGACAAATATAGACTAAGGCAAGTAGAGTTCGATGGAAAGAGAATGAGATTGTAAAACGTTATAGGGAGTGGTTCCAGAGAATTTTATTTTTTTGCCTGACTTCACTTGATTTCACACTCCTGGATTTGGCTTTGCCCCAAAAGCAAGTCTGTGGTTGTGTCTATACCTCTGTGAAATTCATGCTCCCTGTCCAAGTTCAAAACCTCAAGCCTTGTACCCAGATTTCCAATAATGAAACAATTTTTATGGCACAAGAACTTCTGGTTTTAATAATCTGTATCTTCCTCCTCTGTTCTTCTCCTCCCTCCCTGTCCTATCTCCACTTCAAGCTGCTGCTGATTCTCCATTTCAATCTTTTAAAGGCACTGCTGCTGAAATTTACACTGATAAACCACAAATTCTTAAGGGGGAAAAGAGAAGTGAGGGGGTGGGGGAATAAATAAAGAGAACCCCCAGGTTTACTGCTAAACATGGATTAAATTCTGTGAAATTACTATTTTAATCGTATTTTGTGTCTATCTGTACTACAATGACAGCCATGTTAAGGAAAGGAGGGAAGAAAAAGGACAATTTGTACTTTCACTGTTCAGGCTTTAGTTCATGAAGGGGAGGTAGAAGGCAGGAATTTAGTTGCCCATTGAATCAGTGGTTTCCCTAAATTTCCCCAAAAGAAAATACACAGCAGAAATTTTAGTTTGCAGCACTGCTGCAGAGCACATACTAAGCTTTCAGTGCTCTGTACACACAATTTCAATCACTGGTTATTAGGAAAAAGCAAACACAAAGAAGGTGAAAAACTCTTAAAACACAGCAAAAGTTACTTGTCCAATTGTTTTTCAGCTTAATACAGACAGAAAATGAGAAAATTCTGCTTACACATTGTTATCTTGGCTGTTTTTAGCACTGCTCCAAGTGGCTCATGTCTGGTCTCAAATGCTGCCCCCAAATTCCTGGAAGGTAAGATCTCATATGTCAGGTTAAAGTTGAATCTGGAAACCAAGTGTTAAGCACTTTTTAAAGTTCAAGAATGGGTCGAGTACCTGTATAGCCATAATCCCAGAGAAAATCCTTCTGCTGGAAATGATCTCTATCACTGCTCCAGCTAAAGCACAAACGTTTTGTCACAGCAAACTCTTATCAGCTTTGAGAGGAACCCGGCTGCTCTTCTTTGTGTATGCTCAGCATCTTCCCAGAGGGATTCACAGTTTTAAAAAAATCACCACTGAGGTGGACTCTTTTACACTCCATGGTAGCACATTACATATGAGATGGAGCCACCAGCTAGATGGAGGCATCCAAATCTCTGTTTCAAAGAGTAAATAACAATTCAGTGCTACAAGGAACAAAAGAGCTATGTGTGGGAAAACCATATTCAAAGAGCCAGCATAAAAATAATGAGCCTAGGGAAAATGAAATTAGAAGATGAAGCAAAACCAGAGGGAAATATAGCAGGGAACTATAAAAGGGATGGGAGATCGCAGTTAAAATAAAATAGACAGCAATTTAAAAATAGTTTAAAGCTCCTAGAAAGTTGTGAGAGAAAAACATAATGATGCTAGAAAAAAATGAGAAGTGATAGCACAACGTTGGATCTGTGGGCATAAAATTAATGCATTAAAAGTAATGATATGCTTACACTCTGCAGAGAAAGAAGGCCCATTTCACAAGTGATAACACACTCAGAGAATCTTCCCCATCTCTGTCAAGGTCATGGACCAAAAACTGCATTCTACATGTAACTGTAAGTGGGATAATGAAGGTGCAAGGCATGGTTTAAAATTCCTTCTTCCCCCCTCTATGAAGGTGTCCTAGACCACATTGCCTATCCCACTTCCCAGCAGAACTGTCAGTGGTTAATAATGATTGATTTGGTGGAAATAAAAGGAAAGTGCAAATCTGAGCAAACAAATGGATGCAGAGCTCATCTGGCATGAGGAATTCCTGGCAGCTGCCCTGAAACAACCAGCTGTGCATGTAAACGGTCACTGGGATAATTATCATGCACTTTGCCTGCAGCATTATTGTCATTATTTCTTCCACTGGACAAATTGTAAAAGTCAAACCAGCCATATTGTTGCGCCGCTGTTTGTGCTGTGGCAGTTCTCCTGGTAGCACTGAGTAACACACGTGAGTAGCAGAGAGGTGAAGAATTGAAAACACACATCTGTGCTTTGCTTTCCCTCTCTTCTATCTTCCTCCTAGCAGATGTTCCTTTCTGCATCCCATGTTTGCATGTTTGTCCAGGAGAGCTCGGATGGCTCCCACTGGGTTTGCTCTTTGCAGAGCTGAGGAACACTCCTTCCAGCTGGATGGAAAGTGCTTTGGCAAGAGGCTGCTCCTCAAGAGACAAATCTGGAAACTTCTTCTGTCCGCTTAGTACTTATGAAGACTGAAGTAGTAAATCTAAGTTCTTAGTACTTAGTAATAAGACTCATCATTGAGTATCTCTGGAAGGCAGGAACTCAAGTGCTGAATTCAAATTTCAAGAGAGGCTAACACTCTCCTACGTGTTTTCAATCTATTTTCGTGTACCTTTCTGAGCTCAGGATGATGCCTTAGGTTTTAACTTTTATATTTTCAAATTCTGTACTACTTAGAGTGTAACTCTGAAGTCCCTTGTAGCCTGGAATTTCTGCTCTCTCGTACTAGGTAGACATAACAAAGCCTCTCCAGGCTTTGCCTTCAAGGACAGCCAGGCTCTTCTAAGCCCAAAATGTGTAAGCCAAAGACTCTAAGGTGGGGGGGCAAGAGGAGGGGAAATTACATCATTAAACTGAAGCTTTAATTGGAGAATTAACCCTGATGTGCAAATGAACCAAACTGATAAAAGTGTGAAGAACTCATGACCTGTTGTCCATCTTGGGGTCCACCTTGGCAGTGGCCTCTGACTCCCAGGGTGTACCTTGAAGGCCCTTCAATAAATACCCACCTTTATTCCCTTATCCTGTCTCGTCTCTGTTTCTGGGAGGCCTCTTAAGGCATCAAGGAGAAGGTGAAATGTATGCAGTAATGACCATAGTAGATGTCCTGACATTTTTTGCACTTTTGGAAAGCTTCATTCAAAGTGGGATGGTAAAATATCATAAATTTATTTTGTAAGATATTTGACATGCTGTAACAGGGCTGTTGCTGTAAACAGCATGGAAGAAATCTGGGAAGACGACTGTGTCAATCAAGCACTTTTCCATTAGCAATGTTGCAGAGTCAAACAATGATAAGGACTGGGGAATATATAATTTATGTCATGGATTAATGATGGCCTTTCTTGTCATAAACAACCACCTAAATAAAGTTTATCATCATAGTCTTCCAAGTTCATTATCTTATTGGATTCCACTGGCAATCAACAACCAAAAATGTAATGACTGAGAACTGGCTAGAGAAGAAGAGCATGTGGGAAATCTAATCTGCTTAAAAATGACAAGTCAGACTGATAAGAATGAATCAGAATCTTGTCAAAGATATCAAAGCCAATTTCAAAATACTAAAATTAATCTTTACTGTGGTAGTTTCTGTGAGACCATGACTCACTGGCTCAGGAGCCATGTTGCTTTCAACATTGTCTGTGTCTTCTTTGCATTTGTCATTTTGACAATGATTTAAATTAGATTAAATGTGAACTAAAATACAAGTAGTTCAGGAAATCATTAGGTACAAAGTGTTTCTGGTGTACAGAAATAATTTAAAGAGCATCAGTGTATGTGCCAACATAATTAACAAAGTAATGCCATAATGCCAGTTAGTGCTTTCCTCGAGTGAGAATTTTATGCTGCTGCATTTCAGTGTGGAAAAAACTAATTTACTGCATGTCTGCAACAAGCAACAATAAAGCTCTTGTTTGTTTACAAATAGATCTTCCAAGGAAATGAAATGCTTGGGAAATTACAGGTAATGCACTTCCATTTTTGACTGCACAATGAGGGCTGTGATTTCGAGATTTCCACAGCCTTACAAAAATAGCACTCGCAGTGGAGCAAGAGTTAATCAGCTACAACAAAAGCTGAGGCATTGACTCTGCAGCAGGACTTGAGACAGCAGGAGATTGTTAGAAAACACTGAATGGCCAATGGTCTGTAGGAGTCAGGGGTGGTGGTCCATGACAGGGTTCAGGAGGTAATGCTGGAAATGTAAAGCATGATTGAATGCACTTCTGGGAAAATGTGTATTTATCACCCAGAAAAACACACTTGGCAAAATTCGTCCCTAAATAACAGAATAGTAATGCCTTCCAAATTCAGAACAGCACAGGGAACCTGCTGTCTCTGAAGTTTGATGGCCCTTCCCTTCCCTTCCCTTCCCTTCCCTTCCCTTCCCTTCCCTTCCCTTCCCTTCCCTTCCCTTCCCTTCCCTTCCCTTCCCTTCCCTTCCCTTACCTTCCCTTCCCTTCCCTTCCCTTCCCTTCCCTTCCCTTCCCTTCCCTTCCCTTCCCTTCCCTTCCCTTCCCTTCCCTTCCCTTCCCTTCCCTTCCCTTCCCTTCCCTTCCCTTCCCTTCCCTTCCCTTCCCTTCCCCCCAGACTCTTTTCCATACTCTCAATTCCTGTAAATTTGCACTATTAATCCACAAGATCTCTGGAGCTACCATAAGCTTAAAAAGCAATGGAGGATTTTTAGGCCACTTGGGCATTTTTTATCACAATTTTCAAAGGCTATGTCACCCTTGCTAAAGCAATGCTTGTTTTGTTTTGGTTTATTTTTAATTAAAAGCTGAACGGAAACATTTGCTTCCAGTTGGTCTGCTAAAGCTGTAATTAAAGTGAACAGTGGATTTTTACTGGAACTTGGGTTGGCTTGACCAAGAGATATCTCAGGCCTCTGTCATCACAACGTCTGATCACTACAATATTTTTAATGTCTTTAATCTCACAGCAGCCACATGAAGCAGAACATTTATATCCCTATTTGATCCTTAAAATACCACTTTTCATGCCTATGAGGGTAACACAGAAATTGTAATGAGGAGACCTATGTAACAGGCATGGAACTGTTAAGGCTGGAAAAGACCTCCAAGATCATCAAGTTCTACCATTGACCAGCACCGTAATGTTCACCAATAAATCACATCCCCAGGTGCCACATCCCCAGACCTTTTGAACACTTCCAGGGATGGTGACTCCACCACATCCCAGGGCACCCTGTTCCAATGTCTGAAGGTGAAAGTTTGAATTCTCCTGAATGACTTGCCCAAGGGCGTGGAATTTTGTGGTGCAGGAAAATCCCATTCTCTGGAGCACAGATGTGTCATTTTTACCACTGAGACCTTCCTTTTCCTGCTCTCCTGGGGCTCAAATGATTGTGCTCTTCCTACAAATGATGTCTTCACAGGTTCATATCCTGCAGAGTATTGAAGACTTGTGGAACAGCCCCCTTTATTATTATTTGCATCAGTTCTAAGCATTTAGGAGAAAGCTAAAAGATTTTTGTAGTATGCGTGTGATAACTGAGTCATTGGTGATTTCTGCTGTGGCTCAGGGAAGTTTCTTTACCTGTATATTGCATTTAATACAGAAATCATCATTGTTGGAGCCTCATGGTTACAGTGCCAACATCTATGGAGCCTTCTTAAGGGAGAAAATTCCACTCAAGTCCTTTGAAAAACAGACAATCCTATTTAATAGGATTGCCCAGAGACAGCAGAGCTCTGCCTGCAGTTAAATCTAAGGCTGTGACTACACTTGCTGGTTTTTCCCTTCCTTTTTTATTTTTCCAAAACCCACTGCTAAATCCAGACAGGAAAAGCCTCACAATGCTTATATCTATGACCACAAGAAAGAAGAATCCCATTTATTATGGAAATATATCTCATTTGATGCACTTGGAATTTCTTGCCAATGTTTCAAATCAGGTAGATTAGGAAGTATTAAAAAAAAAAAAAAAAACAACAAGAGGAAGGAAAAAAAGAAAGTCAAAGAAGAAAGGCTCTGGAAAGGAAATTACACTGAACATTGCCTTTTAAACTTTGCAGGTTTTGCTGTACAAGGCTAAAATGCATCTAACATACATTACCTTAGGAACTCCTGCATCCCATCAACACATATATCACTAGGTCCCTCTGGCAGTGTCTGTGTTCCCTTTCCCTCCTTTCAGTAGTCATTTTCCCAAATCCCAGCCAAAGGCAGGGAAAAAATGCTATTTTCTGTCTCTTTCACAAAATCTGGGTAGGATTGTGTTGTCCAGACTTGTTCAGGAGGCAGATGAGGAAGCAGGTGCAGCATTCCTGTCAGCTGAGGGGTGATTGCAGATCACCCGAGATTTGCTATATCAAATCAACCACCAATCTCCTTTATTTGTATTAAAACACAGCCTGATTTACCTCAGACAGACATCCTGCTTTCATGAATGGCCTCCAAGACACCTACAGAGTGCCCCAAAGAACACAGCCCATCCATGAACACCTAAGGGCAAGAGTGATCCCCAGTTTTCTTCTACTCTTCCCTAAAGGTTGTTACACTTGATAATGCCCTGTACCAGCACAGGCTAGGGGCTGCCAGCTGGAGAGGAGGACCTGGGGGTCCCAGTGACAGCAAACTGTCCCTGAGCCAGCAGTGCCCTTGTGGCCAAGGCCAGTCAGATCCTGGGATGCATCAGGAAGAACATGGCTAGCAGGTCAAGGCAGGGGGTCCTGCCCTGGTGAGGCACATCCGGAGTGCTGTGTCCAGTTCTGGGCTCCTCAGGACAAGAGGGACATGGAGCTCCTGGAGTGGGGCCAGCGAGGGGCTACAAAGATGATTTGAGGACAGGAGCATGTCTCTGATGAGGAAAGGCTGAGGGAACTGGGGCTGTTCAGCCTCGAGAAGAGACTGAGAGGGGACCTCATCCCTGTCAGTGTCTGCAGGGAGGGCTCAGAGCAGGGACCAGGCTCTGCTCTGTGGGGCCCTGCAATGGGATAAGAGCAACAGGCAGGAACTGATGCCCAGGAAGTTCCACCTGGACATGGGGAAGAACTTCCATAGTATGCACTGAACAGATTGTCCAGGGAGGGTGTGGAGTGTCCCTCACTGGAGATATTCCAGAACCACCTGGACACAATCCTGTGCTCTGGGATGTCCCTGCTGGAGCAGGGAGGTGGCACCAGCTGACCCCACTGTGGTCCCTTCCACCCTGACCCATTCCATGATTCTGTGAGTCTGTGAGAAGGATTTTTGTTCACAGTAGGGAGGCAAATCATGCTGAGGTTTCAGGCTCAATTGAAAAGTAATGGATACAAAGGAAACTACAAAAAGCTGATGAAATTGCAGAAAAATTCAGACACAACCACTTTTGTTGTGGTCAAGTAAAATGTCCTTGTGCTGGGTATCAACAGATGAAGCTGAACACTTTCCTAACATGAGGTCTTAGCAGAGTTGGACTGCTAAAGTTTTTAAATTATTTCAGTATCTAAAGCAACGTTTTTAGAAGAGTAGATCTATATTTTTATACCCATCAGTGCAAGAATAAGATGTCTTTTTTTGCCTATCATGTACATAACTCTTCAATGTCACCCTGTACAATGGTCATTCTTTTTCTTGATGGTACAGATGTGGGATATTTGAGGATGAGAACAGTATTTTAATCAGAAAAATATTCCTGCCCATAAGATTCTGGTCTTACATAAACATAATTTTCTTGGATAAGTTTCTGAAGTGAGTAGGAACTGTTAATACCAGAAAATTTAATGTGAGTCCTTGCAGTTAGATCAATTACTTACAATTCCTAATTACTGTTATTACAACCTTTATTTCTTGTTATAGCACCACAGGTGTACGCAGCACACACAAAAATTTGGTTTCAAGCTTTTTCTAAGAAGTTGGTGATGCAAAGCACTATGTTGTCTTCTCAGATGTTGCTCAGGTTAATTCTTGGTTTTCCTCACTACATTGCTGCAAAACCTGGCACTGCCTCTCTCCTTAGGAACGTTGCCATGAGGAAAGAGAATTAAGGAGTCCTTAGGAATTAAGAATAGACTTTAGCATGCACATGGAATCAATAACACTCTATAAATTCACCCAAGGAAATAATTTCATGCTCTGCACTTATTACCGTTGCAGAAACCGTGCACTGAGTATTGCTTTAAGCCCCTCTGTAATGCTCAAAAGGCAAAGCTCACAAGGCTCTGATCATGCTGCCCCTGTATGAGCAGTGATGGTTGCTGAGATCAGGGCTCAGATGGGGTGTGCCTCAAATGGACCAGCTCAAGGAGCCATTTCTGCTTGCAGTGGATAAATTCTGCCTTTTACAGAAGATACCTGGGGAAATTTAGCTGTTCCTGCAAAAGGAGCTCATGAAACATCCCTGCTCCAACCTGCTCCTTGCAGGAAGTTCATCTCATTGCCTGAAACCCTTGGAGGCACTTTATTGCTTGCAGACTCCATTTCTTAATTTATCTTCAATACTTCCTAAATCGATACTGATGAGCTAAAGAAGCTGTCAGGGAAAGAAACAAGCAAACTCTGTGTCTCTGCATCAGTGCCAAGATAAGATGTGGATGTTAAGAAAAACAGATCCAGGTAGATATACAGAAGGAATTAAATACATAATTTAAGAGGAAACATTCTTGGAGGAAAAAAAATCATTGAGACCTACTGCTCATTATTTCTAGTTCATTAAAAAGTAATTGCTACATTTTACTCTTCTTATGGCTGAAGATTTTAAAACACTTTACAAGCATTAGCAAACCAACTTTTCCAGCATCCCAAGCAGAAAGCTGAGGCTTACTTTTTGCACTGTGTGCATAGAAAAAGACTCTAGACTCTTCCTAGAAGTTTTATTTGTATAAACAACCCCATATATATACACGGAAATCATTATATACAGAATCATAGACTCCTTTAGGTTGGAAAAGACTCTGAAAATCATCGGGTCCAGCCATTAACCCAACCCTATCAAGTGCCCTGCTGAACAATGTCCCCAGGCACCACATCCACACCTCCAGGGATGGTGGCTCAACCACCAGCCTGAGCCAGGGCTTGACAACCCTTTCTGTAAGAACTAATATCCAATCTAAACCTTCCCTTGTGCAACTTGAGGCCATTTTCTCTCATCCTGTCCCTTGTTACCTGGGCGAAGAGCCCGACCCCCACCTGGCTGCACCCTTCTGTCAGGGCGTTGTGGAGAGCAAGAAGATTCCCCCCTGAGCCTCCTTTTCTCCAGGCTGAGCTCCCCCACCTCCCTCAGTCACTCACTGTACTCCAGACCCTTCCCAGCTCCATTGGACATCCTCTGACCCCTCAATGTCTTGTTATGAGGGGCCCAAAACTGACCCCAGGATCGGAGGTGTGGCCTCAGCAGCGCCCAGCACAGGGGGACAATCCCTGCCCTTGTCCTGCTGGCCACACCATTGCTGATCTTGTTCAGCTGAACTATAATTACCTTTGTTAATAAACTAGATGCCATAGGACTTGTTTTGTAATCTCCCACTACTAGAAGGATAGTTTTGGAAATAGTTTTTGAAATAAAGAGAACCAAAGCAGATAAGGCTTAACCTTTGTTTCTGTTCGTCCGAAGATTCAGCTATTCATCATTAGTATTTGAAGATCATTCTCTAAGTCCTGGGAACCAAAACCATCTTTTAGCTCTTATTTCACTTCCCTAGAAGTAGAATTTATATGTAGGATAATTCTTTGCCATTATTTTTTTCTGGAAAATCTTGACTTAGACAAATAATTCAGAGCTATTGGCCACTCCTGCCAGAAACTGCAGAATAATTAAATAATTTTTTCCTTGGACATTTTCAGGCTTTGACAACAAGATATTGAAAACTTACAAAAATTCAAATTGACATGTGTCAGTATTTTATTGAGAAATTTCTGTCTAAGTTCAGACATAAAATACTTAATTACTTCTGCGGAGGACCTAGGTCAGCCTTGGCACAGGCTGTGCACAAGCAGCAGCAATAAGACTGTGAGTAGTGGTTGCACTGCAGAGACCAGAAACTTCTTTACCCTTGTAATACTGTACTTTAAAACACAAAATCAAACTTCCACATGTTGAAGCAGAGATAATCTGAAAAAAAAAAAATTTTTACTTCTATCCTCCAGTTAAGAGCAGCAGGGGAGAGTTATTCTCATCTTCAGCATCCCTTTAAGTATTAAAATAGAAAAGAAATAAATAAGATGCTCTATGAAGGTATCCTGAATTTTTTTTATGATAGTTATTATTAACCAAACAAATCTGTGATTGAGGAAGATACTACCTATGAATAATGAAAAGTTTCCTTTTGTATTCAATTTCTAGATGCCTTGTGATTAAATGGATGTTGTTCGTGAAATAATAATAAAAAAATGCTGACACCGTAAATCAACCAAAACCAATCTTCTACTTTCCCAGGCATTACTGTAAGAAAATTAATTCTCTGCTCCCAGGAACAAGCCCCGTATCTCAAAGTAAATTGATTAACTGTGTTTCAGCTTCTGTGTAATTAGGAATAATGGTTCCCACTCTTTTGGGTGAGTGGCAGAAGTAGGACTGATGAGTTTGCAATGTCTGTTGGTGAGATGCTGTTGAGGCCTTGTTGCCCCATTGGTTTGTAGTTCTTTGTCATATGAAATCTCATAAAATAAAGCTGCATCTCTTTGTCTGGGATTTTCTGGAAGCGCTTGGCCTTCATCAGCCTCTGCAATTCCCTTGGCTGTGATGTGCACAGGAAGGACATGGACCTGTTGATAGCATAAGGTTAAAATGTTTCTAAAAATCGGGGTAGTTAAAGTAGGCCTTGGGAATGGGAGTGGGCACTGTCTTTGCTAAAATCATGTTAACCTGTACCTGTGTACCACCTGTACAGTAGATATTGAAGTTAAATGCAATGATTGCTTAGTAAATATAGTTAAAAATAATTATTTAATTACAACAAGAATCACGAGAAAGGAACAACAATCACGAGGAACGTTGTGGGGAGGGGGCTTAAACTCATGCTTGGGCGAAAACAACATGCACAATAGAACAATATCAAGTTGATGATTAACATGTGATTATACAACAGTTATGTAAGGAAAGGGTGTAAAATGTATCCATCCCAAATCCATGTCGGAATCATGATCTGGGTCTGAATCCCTGATTCCCAAGCTCTCAATAAAAGCACCTGCATATAATCATCCAGTGATTATGTGTTTCTGTGCTAACACTGTTAGAGTGAGCCTGGAGGAGATCATCAAGATGATCAGAGGGAGGGAGCACCTCTGCTATGAGGAAAGACTGGGAGAATTGGGATTGTTCAGCCTGGAGAAGAGAAGGCTTTAGGGTAACACAATTGTGACCTTCCAGTGCCTGAAGAGAGCCTACAAGAGAGATAATATTTAAGGAGCCTGGAGTTACAGGGCAAGTGGAAATGGCTTCAGACTGAAAGACAGTAGGTTTAGATTGGATATTAGGAAGAAATTCTTCCCTGTGAGGGTGGTGAAGCCGTGGCACAAATTTTCCAGAGAAGTTGTGGGTGGCCAATCCCTGGAAGTGTTCAAGGCCGGGTTGGACAGGCTTTGGAGCAACCTGGTCTAGTGGAAGGTGTTCCTGCCCATGGCAGGGGGGTTGGAACTGGATGATCTTTAAGGTCCCTTGCAACCCAAACCATTGTATGATTCTGTGATCCTGTGTAACAGAAGAGATTTTCTGTCTTGGTCATCAAGGCATGTTTGGAATGCGTGACCCCAAAGAAACAGCACCGAGTTTCTTCCTTCTTCCAACTCAGTGCCACACAACTCTCATACAAATATGCAGTGGATGGGGAAATTCAAGCATCTGCTGACCTTATCCCTACATTCATGGGGCAGGAGAAAAATATGGCACCATGCTGACTGTGCATAAATTCTGGCTGATCTAAGATAGAAAGTAAGTGCTATGTTTTCTTTGTCAGTGTCAGAAATTTATGCTGATTTCTGGCACCTGGACGCCTGAATATGAGGCAGATGTGAGGGATCACATTTACCCAAATCTTCTTTCCGGCTTTATCTCCACCCCAATGTTTACACTTGGTACCATGTGGGACACTGACCAAACAAACCAGGCTGATTCTTCAGGTGAAGTTTCACAAGCCCCTGTGCCACGTGCTCGCTTAATCCTGTCCATCGAAGTATTTAGGAAAATTAAACAAATTTTGCCCACCGTAATTATTGTTTTACAAAAGTGGGCAGCTTTCCCTCTCTACATCTGTTTTTGAGCAATCCAAACTAGATGGCTTCCATCATTCTAGAAATGAAAGTGTAGTGTCTGAGGAACACAGAGTAACAAAATCTATGGGAAACACATGAATTCTAGATAATATTGAGATCATAAATCTTCAGTAAACCACTCACTTAGCTAGTAAATTCCAGCATGAGCACAGGGAGTTTGGATTGGGTCTTTACATTTTAGTTTCTTTGTAATGTGGTAAAGTACTTTTATGGGATTTCTTAAATCCACAAAGGCCTTCTATGTAGTAGTGGAATTGCTGTATAACTTCAAGGCATATTTCCTATGCACTGTTTTTCAACCCATTTTGTTTTGAGGATCCCTGAGCATTTTCCACTAAAGGCTGTGTGCCTCTAAGGATGTCTTAAATACAGATCATCCCATGGCAAAATACAAACTAAAACTCAAAATACTCCATGTTTTTTTAATGTTATCCCCAGTAGTCATCTTTAGACATGGACTCCTAGAATCCATGAGCCAAAATCTGCAAAAAGGGCTTGAAAGCCACAGCTAATTGATTGATTTTTCATTGAAAACAACTTGATATTCATGATTTCACTCTCGTCCTTATAAGTGATTTAAAAAAAGAAAGTCATTCTTTTTGCGAGTTTACGAAAGGCTAGTTGTTATAGTAGCAATAAAAAAAAAACAAAAACCTCAGGGGTGAACTCATTGCTGTGTAGAACTTTCTTATAGGAGGCAGGAGAGGGAAAGGTGTTGATCTCTTCAGTGATATCGTGTGAGAGAATGGCTAAAAGATGTGTCAGGGGAAGTTCAGATTTAATATTACGATAAGGGTCTTCCCTGAGAGCTCAGTCAAGCACTGGAGCAAGCTCCATAGGAATGTGGTCATGACTTCCAGCCTGTCAGTGTTTGGGCAACAGTCTTCGATAACAGCATTTAACTTTCCATTTGTGTGGTGCCAGGAGATGGACTCATTGATCCTTCTGAGTCCTTTCCAATCCAGGATATTCTCTGAAAAATTGTACTATATCTTCTTCCTCTGTGTGACTGGATGTGTTTCTGTTGTGAAACTACAATTCTATTATGTTCTTTGAAAGCTTTGGCGTTTTGTCACTTATCAGCTGGACTGAGCTCTGCTGCAAATCAGCAATCAGCAGGTCTGCACAACGATTCCTTCCCAAAGCCTTCTCTTCACTCATGAAACTGCTGTAGGATGGCAGCTGTAATTATGCCCAATGCTGACGTCCAAACAAGCAAAGCCAGCAGCAGGTCAGAGATGAGAGATAACTGAGAGCAGCTTTTTAGATACATCTGTGCTGTAATTTGTCTCACTTTCCATCTGAAGTCAAATCAGCCCTGTCTCTGACCTGAGTACCTCCATCTGGGGATTTAGATCACAGAGAGATGAAAAGCAGAGAGCTTGGGTTCTAACAGCTTGAACAGAAAATGAGACTGAAATTAGACCTGGGAAATGAGACTGGAATCAGAACTGGGTTTTATACACAACACACCTCAAAACATGGCAACTGAGGCCAACAATCCAGCAATTCTGCCAGGCTGCTGGGAACCAAACACTTCCAAAAATGCCATTAACATTTGGGATGTGACTCTCACTTATAGTCCAAGCAGCGGAGATATTCAGTAGTGGAATGAAACAAAATTCCCGAGATTTAATGGTTTGAGTTTGAAAAAGTTTTCTATGGGGATATCTTAGGCTGTGATGAATAAAAGCCCATTAGGTTTCTCGTGGTGTCTAGGAGGAATTGACTGATGCTGTGCAGCGTAATGGAAAGCTGGCTAATCAATACTGGGCTATTTTTCAGTTTAACTATATTAATTGTGCATACTGTGTTCATTTGTGTCTGAAAGAGAAATAAACAGGTGCGAACATCGATTCCTGCTAAATAACAACATTATGAAAGAACATTATTTAGGCGTGTCTCAGCTCCTCACCATTGTTCCAGAGAGGCAGAATTATGTAGAGGCCTCTTCTGCTCATTATCCATGAAAATGAAAACTCACTAACCATGACATCCATCATGTGCTAATACCATGGCAGTATTTCCATGTATCCATGATGTCTGAGTCATTGAGACAGGTAGCAGGGTGGAAAATTAGGCCATACCTCAGTGGGCAGTCATTGGTTCTTGGCTGTAGGCACAGAGAAACTGTTCCCCCTTCCAATCCATGGAAAATGAGCCCAGCACCCTAAAAGTGATGATCTCCTTATCTCCAGAGTGCAGAGTGATAGAGTGGAGAGAGCAGCACCTGCTCAGAGACTCCTTCCAGCCCTTTCTTAGTGCTTGATGAGAAATGTGCAGAAAGTCATTATTTGCAAACATCTCCCTCCTCTGCCCCTGCCCAAATCCATTGTATCCAAGCCAGAGGCAAAAGCAGGTGCCACAACTCATACCCGTGCCTCGAGTTACGGCCAGAGAAAACTCCTGAAAATGAGCTTTTGACCAGTGAGGTTTGGCAGGTGAAATTCCATGCTTTCCATGAGGAATTTGTGCACCTGAACCCACATCAGCCACTGATATGAGATGAGCTTTTGCAGCACTATAACCCCTCTGACAGTTGCTCCATCACCAGACATCTCTAGCCTGCTGCCACCTCCCTGTGCACCAGATGGGTCCCAGTCATTATCCCCAGTCTGGCACTGCCTCTCTATCAGTCAAAGATACACAACAGATTCATTATATCATGGCTTTTTAGGATGTGAACTAATTAGGTGTCCTGAAAATATTATCTAAGCTTCTTCATATTTCCATCTTGCCGCCTTGGGGATGTAATGTATGTCCAAATTCATTTATGTAAGGAGGATTCATAATGTCTGAGGAAACCAGCCTGATAATAAATAATAGTAATAACAGTAAATTGCAAACTGATAACAAAAAATTGATACTAAAAATGTCTAATAAGGTAGATGTTTATCTAATGTGCATTGCCTTTATTATCTTGACTTCAGTTGAGGTGCGCTGTTTTTTACTGCTGGGAATTCTGCCCACAGATCCTATAAAAGGTGGTAGAAATGCAAGGTAAGCTGACAATAGCAAAGCAGAGATGCAAGACAGGGAGCACCTTTTGCAAAACAGAGCCCTGCTGCCTTCAAAAGCTGTGGTGAGGATCCTTGACCTAGTGGTACATCAAACCTGTTTCAAACACTCCCTCATATGTTTTTTGGCATAAATAAAAATAAAACAGAATCAGTTTGTGGATCCATTAGCTTCCTGCAAACACCCTGTGGGGAAGAGGATATGTAGATACCAAACAGGAATGAGAAATTGTCATGGTCTCAACATGCCAGAGACCAAAACAGAGAAGGTAGAGGGATAAAGAGACATGATGGAGCTGAGGCACAGGGTGGCTGAACTGCCGTGTGTCCAACAGGCAGCCCACGATGTTGGACTGCAGTTGAGCATTTTATGCACTCTGGGATTTTGCAGACTTGTGCCCAAGCCTTGGCCATGGCTGTGGCACTGCAGCAGGGGCCAGAGAAAGCCACAGACTGCACTGGAGGCATCAAAGACCTAAAACAATGCTCTGGGAGTGGGTTTGCTGTCAGGCTTCTCAGAAATAGTTTTCAGGCTCCCTTTAGGCACTGAGCAACATTTTCAGAAAGGAAAATCCTGAAATTTTCCCATAAATTAGCATAATTCCCTTACATGCTGCCAGCTTTCCCTGCTGTGACGTTAACCCAAAGAGTCACATCCTGCACTTCTCTCACCTTTGATAAACTTATAATTTATGCACCACCTTGCTGTAGGACCAGACGTTGCTGTAGGACCCAAGGATGTTTCAGGTGGGTTGGGAAAGTTCAATATTTTGCTATCCCTGCCAGCAATTCTAAGTCCTGTTATTCAAAGCCTCTTGTGACTGACAGTATTCAGACCAACAGAAGAACTAATTAGTCTGAGGTAGCTTGGGAGTCTTTCTGCTGAATTCAGAAGGCTTTGGGATCAATCAGCTGGGCTTTGTGCTGCCAGGAATAAGAGACACTTGCCCTGGGCTGCTGTGACAGACTATTTCAGCTCCATGTATGAGTCATAGCACTGAATTTCCTCACTTTTTAATGACATACAGGTTCATTTGACAGCAATTTCTCATTGTTTTTCTGCTAAAAATGCTTTGGCAGGCTCTTTTGAAAAGACAGGTGTCCAAAATATATATTTTAAAACAAAGCTCTATGAAATCCTCATATTAACTGCTGGCTACTACTTGAAAAATTAAGTTTTCATTTCCTGGGGTCTCTCAAACTATGTAGCCATGACCAGCAGTCTTCTTCTTCCCTCTCAGAGGGCAGTTTCAAGTCACATTCATTAATTGATTCCCTGGTTGTCCCAGGAGAGAAAGAGGTCATAGACTATTATTATCATCCCTAAATTTAAAATGTGTAAACCAAGGCATAGCAACATCAAGTGAACTGCTTAGCAAGGTCAAGATTAAAAAAATAATGGCTAGGCCACCATCTCTTCAAAGAAAAGAGGTAAAATCAGTGATTGCAGGTAAAAATGTGTAATTCAACACTTCAGGCCCTGTGCAGGATGAGATGGGAGCCCACTCAACAAATTGTTTACAAAAGCCTTTTGGCTGTTTATTCCCAGAAGGAGAATATGAGAAGCCAGTTGTACTGTACCCAGGCACTGTATGAAATCGATCTCTAGAGAAACTGTGACCAAAACTGAAAAGAGGAGATCATGGCAACTTGAGAAGAAAATGGGAGAAGCCAGGAGCAATCCCAGGGATTTTTAACCTTCCCCTAAGCATAAGGGATTGCCTGAAGCATACAACCTCTCCTTTAAAAATTAAGATAATTGTAATCTATAGTAGTAATTAAATTGCTATTTCTTCACTGGTGTCATCTTCCAGAGCAGCACTACCTTGGGAGTGGTGGAGAAGAATCATTGTCTAAAAGTGAGGTAATCCCAACTACTGACTCTAAATTCTGTGACCTGTGGGTTTGTGCTATGGTTTGTCCAGAGAGCCTTTCCTCTTGGTCTCCAGGTCAGCTCATCTCTTATCCAGGTCCAGGGGTTTCTAGACCACCTAAAGGAAGGTTTAGGTGAGATGGGACTGGTGGGCCCTGTTTCCAAACTCCACAGAATTGGGCTACAGCCAAAACACAGACACAGGAGCTTGGCAGCACTACTAACCCAGTTCTGATGTTGGGTAGGGATCAGTGCATTTCCTTTGATGAGTTATATTTAAAGCCCGAGGTACTCTGAGAAACTCAGCCAGCTTTTTACTAGTCAGCCTTTTCTTCATCCTTCCCTTTTCATTTTTTGCTGAAAGATGCAGGCAGGTGAGAGGAATTCTTTCTAAAGAACAACCATCAGTGAGCAAGAAACCAACAGAGCATGAACAGGCGGAAAGAGAGACATCAAAATACAGTGAGACAAAAGAAAAGAGAAGTGTGGGACACATCACTTTTATTATGAGTGTTAATCCAGCAAACCTTTCCTTTTCAACATTGTTATTGTCTGTTTGAGATGTGTAGGCTGAGGGCAGGTTACACTTCTGTATGTATCAGCCTTGTCACAAAGTGCATTTTCATGGTTGGCTGAGAAAGGGGAAAGAGGTTTTCCCAGTTTTGTTCTCCAGGCACATTTGGAAAATGCAGCGTGAACTGCTTCATAGAGTTGCCTTGCAAAGCTGTTGCTGCAGCTCCTTTTAATTTAATGCCACAGTCTCCATTGCAGAGGTGTCTGATCCCTCATAATGCAGGATTATGTTTCTAAGTCATACAACATGATATAATTTAGATTTTTTTTAAAAAGAAACAACTGGACAGAGATAAGCACAGATAAATCACTGATATACAGATGGAAAACTTGAACTCTTGAACATTTTTAAAGACAACCTCCATTTCCACTAAAAGAGAAGTTCAAATCAAAAAGTTACTGGAAGTTACTCAAGGATGTACTACAGAGCTATGGAATGGTTTGAGTTGGAAGGGACCTTAAAGACCATCCAGTCCCAATCCCCTACCATGGGCAGGGACATTTTCCACTTGAGCAGGTTTCTCCAAGCCCCATCTACCCTTGGTCCTGAACACTTCTAGGGATAGGGAGTCCACAGTCTCTCTGGATAATTTATTCCAGTGCCTCACCACCCTCCCAGTAAAGAATTTCTCCCTGTGACTAATGCTAATCTACTCTCCTTCAGTCTACCAACCTTCCTTATCCCAGAAATCTGTTTAGGATTGCTAATCACTATTTCCCCTTTGATACACAGGCTATGGTGATTAGTTTGAAACTTGACTCTTGGCTTTTGGATAATTAGCATTAATTAAATCAATGTTACCTCTAGGTGGATTGGCGTTCAGTTCCAACCTTTGCCATGCATTCTATCATGTCACAGAAAACCTACTTCTCTCAAGCCCTCTTCTTTAGGAGGGATATTTTGTGTTGTCTGATTACTGAGGCAATGTTTATTTCCTTTTTTGCCTTTCAAAATGAACTTTTTTTGTTGGAAATCCTGTATCTCATCATGGGCAATAGGCAGGTACATTAACATTAACTAATTAAAATATTAGCAAATGTCCTTAAAACACTGTAACCAGAGGGATGACATTTTCCTCTCCAGCCTCCCATTTCCAACCACTGCCTTAAAAACCTTCTTGGCATCTTTTCCTTTTGTCATTTCCATTTTTACGGAAAATTCTGAGGGGGAGAGAAAATGCAGTGTTTGTAGGCTAAAATAAATTAGCTCAGAAAGTGTTTGTTTCAGGTTTCTTAACGTTCATTCCCACAATGTAAAGATTTATGGTTTGAATAAAATGAAATAAAATTTAAAAAATAAAAAAAAGAAAGGAAAAGGAAAGAAAAACCCTGAAGTTGCACTTTTATGGATTTGCATACTGTTTTTTGGAGGAAGATTCTCACCAGGCAACAAAAACTGAATAAATCATTAGGTAGAGACAGAGGAACGCTTTAAAAGAAATGATTTGCAACAGATCTACTGTAAAACATTACCCACGGCAAATGTTGGATCAGCATTATATATAGAGCTGCCACTTAGGAATTTTATGGCCTTCTTGGGAGGTTGCTTGTGAAGAGAAGTGTGCTCTCTCCAGCACAGGGCTGTGAACCAAGAGATCTGGACTCTATTTTCAGCAAAGTCAATGCCCTTACAATGTCAGCTAAATAAATTACTCCATTTCTCTGTTTGCCCTTGCAAAACTAAAGGTGAGCTATTCATACACATGAACTTGGAATCTTATTTAGGAATATGCTACAACATCTTCAGGTGCTACAAAAAAATGGAAAATGCAGTTTGTATTATGGATTTTGGATTACTTCTGAGACACAGAAAGTCAGAAATAATTTAGGAATGTGTGTGCTACATGACAAGATTAGTCCAGTTTTACTGGGCATAAAATTACAAATTTTTTGTGATGGAACAGTCTATCAGAGTGTATAAAAGTCCATGATTTGGTTTGTAAGAAGATTATACGGATAACTTTGGTTGGATATTCCTTGGGTTGATATTTCTCTCTTTAGCTCTATAGAAAGCAGCGAGAAGCTTACTCCAGAGTGATATTTATTCCCCTTTCCATTTGTTTTTATTTTCAAAGAGAGGTTTAAGGAAAAAAAAATAAATGAGGTCATTTTCGCCATTGACTGCCCATAATTTCTCATCCACCTAGACTGGAATGATGAGGGAACCTGCAACACACCTATGCTGAAGCTCTAAGGGAGTTCTGTCAGGAAATCTAAGTAAATTGGACATTGGTTTTATGAGATTGGTTTTATTTTTGTAGCAGTCATCTCTGAGAGGTCTGTAGCAACACTGAAAGAGATTGGAGTCCCTTTTCACCTTGGGAGCACATTATTATTTGAAAACTTTCCTCGCTTATGTATGTGAGTTAGGTGAGATATTTCCCTTAGCTTAAAAAAACTGAGCTTAGCTCAGAAATCTGCTTCTGCCTCTGGCCAGGAACCATTATTAGAATATTTTCTTAATTACAGGATTTTTAAAAAAGTAATTTTATTTAACAAATGTGAGGGTGTTTTGCTCCTTAATTAACCTTTACCTTTATTGTCCATAGGTCTTTATCAAATATTATAGGATCAAAGAATGTCCAAGCCAATGCTTGACTCCTTTGTGCATTTAATAGCTTATACATTTTACGTGTCATGTTTTCCTAGCTCTGGTGAGTCGGGGTGTGAGATAGAACCCTAAACCCCTTCTGCTGTTACACAGATCAGCAAGACATTCTCTCAGAAGGGTTTATTGGCATTATCTCATCACCCTGTAAACACTAACGCTGGAGGGGACCAGAAAATTCCCTCCTTGCTGTCGAACAATTGGAGGTCAAACACAAGCCCAGCACTTCTGGCATCCTCATCACAAAAAATGCCTCAGTGTTTTTTTAACTAAAATGTTTAAATACGAATGAGATAGGCAAGACTTCCGATGGTTCCCCTGCAATGCTGTTAAGCCAGGAGAAGCTTCTGTAGGAGGGGACATTTGAAAATTTCCTTCAAGTCAGCTGCATAGCTGAGTGCTGTCACCATGATACACAAGTCTCTTGTAGCTCCATATGTCCAAGTGTTAAAGCATGCCCGTGCCCTTATGTTTTTAGGTAGGTCAAATCTTTGCCCTGCCATCGTTGGCATCAGCTCTTTAAACCAAAGTGAAATGGCCTCTTTGTGATCAGTGTTATTACAATGAATTTCAGGAGAAATTATAATAATGGAGCACTTAAAAGTAAAGAGCTAGCACTTGAGCTAGCTAGCTATTAATTATAAATGCCAATCTCTATCAGGAATTCCTTTTTATGTAAAAGCAGTCTGTTCTGAGTACCTATTTTAGTCTTAATTAGAGAGAAGTGAAGATGGAGTGTTATCCAACGATGAGCATTCATTATGAGGTCTCTGGCCCCTTGTGCTTTTCCCTGGGGTGTGCTGGTGGTGCCCTGGTATGAGCAGATGCATTTAAGACATTGATGTTTTGTCTTAAGTAGCAGTAAAGATCTGTAAGGATGAGATCTACAGAAGATTCTTACTCCAGTAAGGGTTCATTTGCAGAACAGAAAATATTTACTTCTGAAATAACCATGCAGGGAAGGCCACAGAGGTGGTGGAGGGTCTGGAACGTCTCCCTCATGAGGAGAGACTGTGGGAGTTGGGCCTGATTAGTCTAAAGAAGAGAAGAGTGAGAGGGGATCTCATCAATCCTTATAAATATCTCCAAAGTGGGTGCCAAAACTTTCCCAACAACAGGATAAGGAACAATGACCATAAACTAAAACCCAACAAGTTCCATGCAACTTAAGTAATGACTTCTTTCTGTGGAGGGTGGCAGAGCCCTGGAACTTCTGCCCAGCGAGGGTGTGGAGTCTCCCTCTCTGGAGACCTTCCAAACCCACCTGGACACGTTCTGGTGTAAAGTGCTCTATGTGACCCAGGTTTAACAGGAAGATTGGACTGGAGGATCTCCAAAGATCCTTTCCAATCCTAATTGTTCTGTGATTCTGTGATAACGAGGTCCCTATTTTCAGTAAATATAGAAAAAAAAAAAAATTACTGAAAATCCTGAGAAGAAAAAAAAAATGAAGACATTGACCAAAGTTTTAATACATTTTGACAGTGTACCCATGAGCCAGGAAGGAGAGAGATAATTTGAACATATTTAAAAAGAACTCTCCTTGAGCTGTCTCTGTTGTCAGAGGAGCTGACAGTGGCATTGAAGGTCACAGATGCCAACAGCCAGTCTGGTGCTGGTCCATGTCCATGGAGTCCCTGACCACTCTTTCCCCAAACGCTCATCAAGAGAGCCCAGCTAGCAGAGACTGTGGGTCTCAAGACACAGCAGAAATTCACAGCTCTTTCCAGGTCACTTCTGGGAAGGTTGGTTTTTTGTCCTGAAGGACACAAGATTTCCAAAGATCCCCTTCAACCCTAATAATTTCTGTCATTCTGTGAGTCAGTGAAGGGTGAAGTTTACAATGCTTGTTTTACTGATGTCTTTACAACCTGGTTTGCATTGTTTTCATCAGCTCCTGTACTCATTCCGAAGGTAAGTTAGATTGATTCATATGGAATAAGAAGGATGAATTTTAAAACCAATTTTGTCTTATGTATAGGAATACAACAGTCTGTAACCTTTATTTGGGGGCAAATAGACACTATAAAAACCATCAGACCCATCAGAGTGAATCAAAGTGATCACTCATTTGATACAAAGACCTTTATGGAACCTTGGCCAGTTTCATATCAGTCACTTGAAGGTGTAAAAAACATCTAAAAATGCCCTAATGATGATAACCTACAACAGAGCCCTTTTCAGTTCCTATGACATGTAATCCAAACATTTCCAAAACTTTTCTTCTCTTCTTCATAAATGTAATCAGATACTCTTATTAACTACAGGACAGTGAGCTTTTACTCTTAATGTGTTGTCCACACCCAGAGTCCTGAAGACTGGAATATGACCTTTCTTAGTTCCTGAATTTTCCAAAGTATGCCTTTAATTGTTACCTGCATGAGAATGAGCCTACTCTCTTTGCCAACTGCTGCCCTTATGCCTCCTTTCCTGCCATTAGTGAACTAAAAGTTTTGAGAATGTAATTGTAAAAATCATGCTTTAATGTAAAAGGCTCTAGAGACAAATGTCAGATTTTATTTCCACTAAAGCCGATAATGGTACTTGATAGAACCATTTATAATTTCTTAAGAGGGAGAAATAATTCTCTTTAACTGATTTATTCGCATAAAACCATTTACTCTTTCCCTGTGTGTAGTGGATCAAACTGAGTTATGTTCCCTAATTGGCTATTGATACGTGTGGGGCAATTCTAACCATGCCCACCCACATCCTCTTTTATATCTGGGGATCATCAGAACGGGCCTGAGACCTTGGATAAAGCAGCTGGAGACCTGCTGATATCTACTCTCATTCCCCAGCCTCCTAAAATAAAGTCATTCCATACAAAGGAGCCATAAAACATACAGAGGAGTTGAAGGCAGTATTCCCTCTTAATCCTACTGGGATATGTTCTGCTTTGGAGGATTGAGGGTTTTCAAAACCCACTGGGTGCTGACCTCTTGATTGCTGGTTCACCCTCACTAATGAAACCACTGCCTTGAGCGTCCTGACTGTGGGAAGACCTTTGCCAGGCAAAATAACCCCTGGCTCTAGGCCTGAAAGGAGTGGAGAGGTACACTTTGACATCTTCCCTTTATAAATAGGCACAAAGCATGGCAGGGAGGCTTTAAAAATAACATTCCTCTAAGAGAAAGGAAGATGAATGCTGAAAATGAAATTTTGACCCCACTGAAGTCAATGGAAGTTTTCCGACTGATTTCAGCTGGGCCAAGGCTTCATCCAAAGCACTGATCCATTTAATGGGCTTACAATAGCTACACAATGGTGGAGAGAGCCTTTGAAATTGTATTCAGTGCTCCAAGGAGGCTGAGAAATCACTGGGTCTGGAAATCTGGGAAAATGCCACCATAATGTCAATTATTTCCATATCTGCAGAGTTATTAAGCGAAGTGCCCAAAATACATTCACTAATTTCTGCATTAGTTTGTCACCCTAAACAGCAACTAACACTTTCTGTAGGCTTGTATATATGTCTACATCTGGATAATTTTATTCTGCTCTTGTTTTTCTGGGTGCCCTCAGAGTTTTTCTGCTGCATTTTACCAAGAAATCGATTGATAAAGATAATAGAGATTTTTCTTTGCCCCAAACTGCTTATAAAACATGTCACCACGTGCAAAAAATTGTAAATATTGTGGGTTTCTTCGAACAATGCACCCCATGGTAAGCAGAATCTTTGCCTCCTGAAAAGGATGATCAGAGTAAATATGAGAACTAACTGTTTTGTTAAGGCAAAGCAGATATTCTTACCAATAGTTATCAATTTAGCTTAAATGGGTGTATGCTGATTTATACCAGCTGGGGATATTACTCTTGTAATTCATCTGTGTTTTTATAAATGTTAAAATGTTTTTATTCCTTCCTTTACTGTCTTACTTCATGCACAGAACTGACACAAAAGTAATACACAATTATCTCACCTGAGAAGGTATTCCCACACACCCCTGTACTTCATAGACACTTGTACCTTCAAATGACTCTTTTCCATGTGTTTTATGGGAAGATATTGCCCTTCTCTGACTTCCTGTATAGCCCGCTGCTTCTACCTTATTAAACTCACTGATCCTCAGACAGGGTTTGCACCAGGACAATATTTAACTCTAATGGAAATTCGGCAACAAATTCCCAGAGGCGTCTTTGAAAATTTATCCTTTGGCATTATAATTACTTTCTGCTCTTCATTCTATCCTGAGCTCTTTTGTTTAAAGTGGTTCCTGGAGTCCACGAGTAGTCAATCTCTGTGTGTGCTCCTAGCAAATGCACACAGCTCCTCACTTGAACTTTGATTTGCCAGATATTTTTTCTACCTTTCCTCCAAAATGTTTTAAATCTGGAAAGGAAAAATAATTTTCCTAATTTTTGATTTTTTTGAAATTTGATGGCTGGTTTTTTTTTTTTACAAGACAGGAATCAAATAAGGAAAAAAAAAGATAAAGGAAATTGAATTCGTGAAAGATTTCAATTAAAAATTAAAGTTTTGTTAATACAGTAATTTATCCTTGTGTACACAAATCTATATTCCTATACTTATCTTCTCTGCCAAACCCTCCTGATTTAATAACATACTGTGCACACTACAGCTCACATGTGCTCTACATTTCAGATGAAGGGATTATGGATTTTATTAATGATGCAGACAAGGTTGGATACTTGTACATTTTATGTGCCTGGCTTCCACTTTCAAGATTGTAATTAATTTTAGCAGCTAATTACATACCCTCCATCCATGGCAGTGGAAGATTACAGATATAATTTGTACAATATCATTGAATCTTTCGTAAGTAAATTTCATCCTGGTCATCAGCACGATTTGGAACATGTTTGCTGTCTGTGGTTTAGCTGCAGAAGTTCTACCTGAAATCCAGTTAGCTCCCAAAATGTAGAATGGCAACAAAAATTATGTTGTTATTTCTTCTGTTGCTCTATCCTAACTACAGGGATATGAAGTTGTAGAAATAGTAGAAGTGGGGAAATGATATACCAGGCACATTCTCTCTGGAGCACTTAAGATCAAATGCATGCCTGCATCCCTGGAAACAGAATCACTGAATGGTTTGCTTTGGAAGGGACATTAAACATCATCACGTTTCAACCCCCCTGCCATGGGCAGGGACACCTTCCACTAGTTCTACTTATTGCCTGGATGTGATTTGGCCAATTCACTTGATCTATTTTGTGCCTTGACTCAGTTTTACAGATAATGATTTACGTTTCTGTGGTGCAGAGAGTTGTTTGGATGTTTGTGGGGTTTTTTTGGCATAATTAACAAGTCAGATGATACAAGCTCTACTGTGAGTAAACACTGAGAGAGTTGGGGCTGTCCAGCCTGGAGAAGAGAAGGCTCCAGGGAGACCTCAGAGCCCCTTACAATGCCTGAAAGGGCTCCAAGAAAGATTGGGAGGGATTATTTTAGGGAGCGTAGTATAGGATGAAGGGATGTTGTCTTAAACTGAATGAGGGTAAATTTAGTTAAGATATTAGGAAGAAATTCTTCCCTGTGAAGTCGGTGAAGGTGTACTGCAATAGGTTTCCCAGAGAAGTTGTGGCTGTTCCACCCCTGGAAGTGTTCAAGGCCAGGAAAAGATCAAGACCCACACTGCCTTTCCCGTTACCTGGAAAATCAGACAAGGCTGAATCTGGGGTTTTTTGAGCTGCACTTAGGAACTGCTTGCAAATATGTGTAGACTGCAAACGTGGAGGGTAGAAATAAGACAATGCAGAATGGTATATAGTGAAATTAATCCTATTAAAAATGTAAGGTGGTTATCAGGAAAGGATGCATATATAACACACCAGTCTGTAAATGTTCCTTTTACACAAGGTGGTAGAAGTTCTATGATTAACCTTGAGAAGCAAAGCACTAAAAATCAAGTTTTTTAATGACTTATTAAATGTTGCTTTTCAAGACTATTTACTATGAACAACTGGAAACTGGCTGCAACTCAGATTGAGTTCTGTGGCTCAGAGAAATCTCTATTGAATAAAAATAAAGAGATGAAATGAGAAATAATAGGCCTATAAACATTGAAACATTTGAGATGCTTCTGATAATTTCCCCTGATAAAAAAATCTAATATGTAAGGGATTAGGAGGTTCAAAAGAGGGAATTAGTCTGTAAGTAATTTCTGGAGAATGGGGAAGTGTTAAAAAATACTAAAGACTTCCATGTACTACACAGCTGCTAAACTCTGCACAGTCAACCGTTTCTTAAATGAACTCAGCAGAAACTTTTCTGAGTTCCTGGTAAGAACATAAACACCAGCAAATAAGAACAGTACTCTGAAATTCATGAATAGGCTATAACTTGTTATTGTGAAATACAAGGTCAAGTCAAGATTGGAAAAGGACATTTTATTGGTTCTGAAAATGTACAGAATTGAAAAGAACTTAGACCATGTGAGTTGCTTGAAGAAAGAAAAAACATTAGCCCCACGCCATAAGTATATTTGCAAATGCAATTTGAGAGCAAGCAATGAAAAAAGGTAGAAGCTTTCACAGTTAGAACAAATAGTTTTCAAGTCTTTTGGGTCTCATGAATTTCATGATAGGGTACTTAGGCTGAAAACTGAGGTAACTGCAGCTTTCTTCATGGACATTTCTGAGAACTTATGAAATGCAAATGAATTCCTTGACAATTGGCAGAATAAAATCTGAATATTTGTCTTTAAAACTCAGAGAAAAGAGAAACCCCAAGAAACTCTAGACCAGTCAGCTTAGCTTCAGTTCCTGGCACAACACAGTAACAAATAATCAAACTATCTGTAAGCACTTAAAAGATAACAAAAGGATGAGTTAAAACAAAACCAGATTTGTCAATACAACATTGTGCCAAGCCCTCTAAAATCATCCTGTGAGAGTGTAAAAGCCTCACAGATACAGGAAAGCAATACACATCCTCTGTATTAGATTTAGAGAGTGTTTGACACTATTTCTTCTGGTATTTTTATCGTGAGCAGGATCTAAACAGAACGACTGTGATATAGATGCATAAGTGGCAGAAATAGCGTGTTTGTAGTGTGATTATCAGGAGACCACTGTGACAGGAATCCCCTACTGAACTGGCAGGAACTTATCAGTCTTCAGAGCACAGTGAGTCAGAACAGAAAGTAAAAGATATTCTTATCTGATTCATAGGTGTCACTATGATGGGTGGGGCTACCAGGAGGACGTGGTGGAAGGCAAGATTAGCACAAACTCAACAAAATTATCTTGTCCAACTGGAGTGAAGAAAGTGTGACACTGCAATTCAGTAAGGGCAAATGCATATTTTAATCTAAAGGGCTGAATGACCTTTTTTTTGTAAATACAGATGAGAAATGTAGGCTAGACAGTCACTCTGCAGAAGAAGATTTGGATTGTTACTGGTTCACAAGAGGCTTAGAGCCACACAGTTAAACCAAAAGACCCCATCCAGAGTTCTGCATCCAGCTCTGAGGTTGCCAGCACAGGAAGGAGATCAGTCTGTTGGAGCAAGTCCAGAGGAGGCCCCCAGGATGGTCAGAGGAATGGAGCATCTCTCCTACAAGGACAGGCTGAGGAAATTGGGATTTTTCATCCTAGAAAGGAGAAGGCTTTGGGGTAACATAATTGCAGCCTTCCAGTACCGGAATGGAGATGACAAGAAATCTGGAGAGGGACTTTTCACAAGTGTATGGAGTGACAGGACAAGAGGGTATGGCTTTAAACTGAAAGAGGGTCAATTTAGATTGGATATTGGGAAGAATATCTTCCCTATGAGGGTGGGGAGGCCCTGGCACAGACTCCCCAGAGAAGCTGTGGCTGTCCCATTCCTGGAAGTGTTCCAGGCCAGGCTGGATGGGGCTTGGAGCAACCTGGGATAATGGAAGGTGCCCCTGACCATGGCAGAGTAGTGGAATGAGATGATCTGTAAGGTCCTTTCCAACCCAAACCATTCTGTGATTCTGTGATTCCATGATTCCATGAAAGGATGAGCTATGGAGAAATATTTCAAAGAGCAGGAACTACTCTGTTAGACACATGAAATAATACTTCAGTCCACAACCAGCAGGAAAAACTCACTTTCTTGTCTGCTATTAAGCCGTTTAGAGGTTATGCATAGAAGTTTTCATGTTCCCTGAATTTCTGTTTCTATTCTATTCAAAAGACAGCTGAAAAACACCGTTCAAACTCCATGGCTCCAATTCTGTAGTAGGGGAGATTTCTCCAATAAGGGATAAGAGGTATTATCAAATTCTATAAGGGAGATTTAGATTAGATGTTAGAGTCCCAGCTCAGTGAATTGTATGGCATTTATCACCACTCACACAATCTGACACTTCCTATGGTGTTTTGCCTGGCCTCACCCCCATTCCAGAAGGGTGTGAGTCTTCTGTGGCTTCTCTGTCATATCTGTCAGCCAATGTGGACATTTGGACACCTCAGGATATCTGAAATGGTGATAAATGCCTGTACTCCAGTAGCTGAGTTGACATCCCCTGACAGTTAAATTTTAGCAAGCCCTAAGGGGAAGAAAGAAAGTCTCCCGTGGAAGGTGAAGGTGCAGGGAAAATTTCACAGAGCTGACACATGGATTTCATGGCTGGGTGTTCCTAGAGAAGTGGTCAGGCAGACATTTGGTCAGATCCTTTTCTGAGAGAGTTTTTGCTGCCTTGTGGCTGAAAGAAGGGCGCCTTGACAGGATTTCTTCCAGCCTTGCTCTCGGTGTTGCTGTGGGCAGCGCTAAAGATTTATGTGGCTCCCTCTCTTTAGGAATGAGCTACAGAATGTCAGATTGTTCACTTACCAGCTGAAATGTAGCGTGAGCTGACTGAGTGCAAAGTCTGTGCCGTGCCATTCATGCTTGTTCTTTTTTGTTTTCCCCTCAGTAGTGTCTCATTGTGTGAGTCGATGTTTGGGTTGTCTGAGGATGTGTGAATTCTTCTTTAAAAAAAGGCAATGAATAGTTACGTGCACTTTGTCATCCTCACTCTTCCCTGAGTATCTGTCTGTTACTTGCCAGCTCTGTGGCTCCTATTCTGTCTCTCTCCATGCCTGTACATAACTCTCTCATCTTCTTGCTCCCCTTAGCTTAATCTACTTTTCATTTCTTACAATCATCATTCTTTGTTTTTCAAATTTATCAAAATAACTTATAAAATCATCACCATTAGGACACCCTTCCTTGCACAAAAGTAAATTCTCAATGCCCAAGACTGAGCAAGACACATGGAGACTCTGACCTGTTGAAATGAGTCCAGAAGAGGCCACCAAGTTGATGACAGGGCTGGAGAACCTCTCCCATGGAGACAGGCTGGGAGAGTTGGGGCTGTTAAGCCTGGAGAAGAGACGGCTCCAGGGAGAGCTCAGAGCCCCTTCCAGTGCCTAAAGGAAGAATGGAGAGGGACTTTGGACAAGGGCATGGAAGACAGGACAAGGGGGGATGGCCTTAAGCTGAAGTAGGGTAGAGTTAGATGGGATATTAGGAATAAATTCTTCCCTGTGAGGGTGGTGAGACCCTGGCACAGGCTGCCCAGAGAGGTTGTGTATTCCCAGTACCTGGAAGTGTCCAAGGCCAGGCTGGATGGGGCTTGGAGCAACCTGGGATAGTGGAAGGTGTCCCTGCCCATGACAGGGGGTTGGAACTGGGTGATCCTTGATGTTTCTTCCAACCCAAACAATTTTATGGTTCTAAGACATGCACACCTGCTCTGTTTCTCTGTTACAGGAAACTTTTCCACCCCTTTGCTCTTTTATACACCCCTTTGACACACAGAATACGAGGGATGCTATGAACACCCAAACTCTTCTCTCTTTGGTTATAATCTCATCTTTCACAACCCCTGTCATGATCTACAACCAACTCCAGTTATATGTAAACACATCATTACTCCAATAAACAAGAAACCTTTGGTTTGTACAGTAGTTGCAACTTAGTGATGTCTAATGAGGTGGTTTCTTTGCTGTGATTGAAGAATTTTTGAGATTTCTGGGTTCAAAAAGATGTTTAAACAACTTTTCATTAGAGGTTTAATTACAAACCAAGTTGACCATATGCCAAAATCAGAGTCTTTTAAAATCCTCTTTCCCATTTACATTCTTATCTGAGATTTTTAAGATGCTGATGGTACATTAGAAAGATATGTCAACAAATGAAAAAATCTGAACAAACTAAAGAGATGAGATAAACACTTTGCAGATAATGTAGAAATGCTTCAATTAGATGAGTGAAACTGATGCCTTAGGTTTTAACTTTTATATTTTTCGAATCTTATATTGCCTAGCATGTAACGCTCAAGTTTCATGTGGCCTGTTAAGTACTGTTCTCTCATGCTGGTTAGACATAACAAAACCTCTCTAGGTTTGCACTTCAAGGACATCTTGATTGTCCCAGGCCCCAAAATATGTAAACTAAAGCCTTGAGAGGAGGAGCAAACCTGTGGTAATTACATCATTAATTCAAATTATAATTGGAGAATTAACCCTGATATGCAAATGGACCAAAGTCATAAAAGTGTGAAGAACCCATGACCCAGTGTCCATCTTGGGTGGAGCCCCTTGGAGGCTTTTAACTCCCAAAGTGTACCTTTGAAGGCCCCTCAAATAAATATCTACTTTTATTCTCCTATTCGTACCTAGCTTCTGTTTTCAGGAGGCCACTTCAAGGCATCAAAACCACCACTGAGTCATCAAAACTTTTTCTGACACTCATGTCAAAGGAATATGTGTAGCATAATGGAAATCTTTGTGCTTCCTTCCTCCTTTCTTTTATTTTCTTTTTTCTTTTTCCTTTTTTCTCTTTCACATATTTAGTAACCCTGAAATATTTTGCCTATGCACAGAGTTTTTCCCATTTAATTTTTAAAGCAAATTTGAGACAAAAGGATTAGACAGTCATAGAATATCCTGAGTTGGAGGGGATCCACAACGATCAAGTCCAAGTCCTGGCTCTGAACAGGACAATCTGACTAAATCATAATATTCTTCTCACATGCTGAACGTTTTGAAATTATTCCTTATTTATCAAATATTATGCCATAAAAAAGTGACTTGGTTGGAAAACCTCATTTCATACCCCAAAGCAAAAGATTCAATAACTTATATTTACTGGAAATTTTAAAAAGAGTTTATTTCAAACTTGAAATTGTTTTCACTCCAGTTTTGAAATTTATTAGGCTGGCTGGGGGTTTGTCCAAACTGATCTAGTGGAAGGTGCATCTGACCATGGCAGGGGGTTGAAACTGGATGATCTTTAAAGCCTTTTCCAACCCAAACCATTCTATGATTCTACGACATGATGAATATCAGCCTATATATTAAAGTTACTCCTGATATTACCACTAAGCCCAGGAGTTTAATCAACAAATACCAGGCTCCTCCTAAGAGTTGTGGATAGGTCGGTGAAGGTCTTCATGCTCCAAAATCCTTGATCTTTCTGCATCCATGCAACATT
This sequence comes from Monarcha castaneiventris obscurior, assembly GCA_026261815.1. NCBI lineage: Eukaryota > Metazoa > Chordata > Aves > Passeriformes > Monarchidae > Monarcha > Monarcha castaneiventris. Next base: position 2,107,721 of record JAMPIT010000885.1, on the reverse strand, counting down.
CATTGCACTTCTCTGTGTCATATGAGATGGTTCCTATACTTAATCATATTTGCCCATCTAGGTAAAAGTTCAGGAAAGGTCTGTGAGCAAAATTTGCCTTAATAGGTGAGCAGTGACAAACAGGTAGAGTAGTTAAATTTGGAAGGCAAAGGTCCTAAGATTTATAGATAAGTCATTGTTGGGGTTTTCTGCTGACATTTTCCTCTTAACTCTACCCAGGTGGTGCATCAGAAATTACATATATGAAACCTGGGTTGAATATTCAAGTAATTGTAGCAGACAAGGTGAGTGTTGCTGGAAGCAGGTTACAATAAAGTCCCTAAATTCCTAATTCCATAGGTTAAAACATCAGTGTTTTAGAAAGCTGTGGCTGCTTTTCTATGTGTTGGGCTAAAAAGTGCTTTTAGTTCATTAGCCAAGAGCCATGCAAGGTTTAAAAGTTTATTTCTCAACAATCAGCCATTTCTTAATCCTCTGAAAGTAAAAAAATGTTAAAAGAATTATGTGGATTAAGAGTGTGGGAGGTACATCTCTCCAGTTGAGGTGCTGTTGTACCATTCCCCAGTTGCACCATCATATTTCACCAGTGAGTGAGAACAGAGTTTTAGCTCATGAAAGTCATCTCTGCTGTCTTTGTTTCCCTTGCATCAGATGCATTGTTCATGAAAAATCCATGCATGTTGAAATTAAGGAGTTTCTGTTGTTTTCTCAGGACATACAGAGGTGGCAACAGCATCAGTGCCACCCCTCCTTCCCCACAGTGGCCACCAGTCTGCCCAGTCTGTCAGCCCAAATCCTTCACTGCACTAAGCAGAGAATTCATGACCATGGTGACAGCAAGAGCCCTACCAGGAAAGAAGCCAAGATCCACACCACACAAGGAGTAATAATTACACGAAGTCAGAGGGGATCAAACCTGAACCTTTAAAGATCCAGTTCATTTGGCATTGACCTCCTCTGTCCTTTTACTGTGGCATTCCAGATCATTTGGAAGTGGGTCAGGTCCCACTGAAGCTGTAAGCCTGACACGTGCCTCAAAGAACTGGCAAAAAAAGGAGAGAAACCCACAAAATATTAACCAACTTTCAGTCAAACTCCGCATCTCCTACACCTCCCTCAGTTCTCGGCTCAAGAAGCTTTACTGCTGGAATCATAAAATTAATTATTACTAAGGATTTTCAATGTAATACTCCAATCTTAATGTTTGAACAAAAAGCTTTTAGTGTTTTGAATGCACATTTAAACCAGCAAAGCATAAATTTTTCAAGTAATACTCACAGCAGATGACAAATGTGTCTTGTTGTTGTAATAACTTCAGATCTCTAAATTAAGGATTGTGGTTTGAAGGAGTAATAATAATACTTCACATACAGAGAGGCTTTTCATCTACAAGGAAATAAACTTGTCTTTCATGGCCCAAGCACACACACACAGGGGTAATTGCAAATACTGAGTTTGAATCAGTGGTCATTCAAGTAAATTGAGGTTATTGGTGCTTCAGCAATACTGACAATTTGGAGTCCCCAGCCAGCAGACTGTGTTTGGAGCTGCATGAATGAATGAGTGCAAGCAATAATCTGCATGCAAGTGGGAAAAAGAAAGGGATGGAAACAAACTGTCCTCTAACACACACTGAGCAGTGGTATCAAAGTGTTTTATGATAATCTGGAATCACAGAGGTAATTTCATGTCTAATCTATTGATAGGACTTGGAAAAATAAGTATGAATTTTTAAGCCAGAAAAGAAAAGATGTCTGGCCCAAACCCATCCTTGCTTGTTTTCAGGCTGGAATGTCTGACTGAGTAAATTTCACTGAAGCCTTGCCTGATGGCTTCTTTCTTGTGCAATGTCAGACTAAGCTGTGTTTTGGGACTTCATCAGTGTTTGATGTCTTACTCAGCAATTCCACACAAGGTGAACTGCAGCTTAGATTAAAGGAATTCACTTTCCCACACTGCCATGCTTCTTTACCATAAAATTTACTTGGGACTTTTTCCATGGCATTAAACCCACCTGGAGATAGTGAAAACTGACCTGGATGTGCTCCTGTATCACCTGTTTTAGGTGAACTTCTCTTGGCAGGGTGGTTGGACCAGATGATCTCCAGAGGTCCCTCCAAGTCCTAATTATTCTTTTATACTGTATTTGCCCATTGGTTTGATATTTCAAGCACAATGTTCAGCTGTTGATCAAAAACCACCTTTCTCCTTTAATATCTTACTTTATTTGAGAAAAAAACTGACATTAAATGTCAAGCAGACACTGTAGGATATTCTTCTTTAATACCACTTATATTTAACTTTCCATCATCCATAATCTCACTTACCCTCCCTTTTTTCTGCAGTATCAAGCCAGCACTGATGAAGAGATACTGATTCTCATCTAAACTAAAAAAAGAACAGTGGAAAGTTTATTGAATGAGCATGGTCTGAGATCTCAAATACATATGAAAAGTTATTTTTGTTCCATTGATTTACCAAAGTGATACTTGGACATTTCAAAAATGGACATTTTTGTGGTGGGGTGGATTTTCACCAGGAACACTTTCACACTGGTCCATGATGTGACAAGCTAAGCAGTGATAAAGTCATAAAACAGTTTTGATGCATTTCCAGAGATACAGTTATGCTGAAGGTCTGGTTTTCATAGACTGGAGGTAATCTTATTTGAATGCAGACAATTCAAACACAGCCAAACAGATCCTACAGTCTTGCTGTGTGAGAAAAGGAGGCATCGTGGCTCAAGAAATTATGTGAAAATCCACTGAAAAAGCACAACTGACTGAGTGTAACTTCATGAAAAACTTTTGACCTTTTAGCTCCATATAGCTATAGTAGAGTTTAAGGTGAAGAAAGACACAGAAGTCTTGAAGCAAAGGCAGCCCTGGTTTGGCAATCACATTCCATGAAGTGTTCAAAACGTGTGGCAATGGCACCTGGGGATATGTTTCAGTGCTGCACATGGTGGGTTTGCTGCATTGATGGTTGGACTTGATAATCTCACAGGCCTTTTGCAACCTTTAGGATTCTGTGATTCTCTGACTACCAAAGAAATAAAAGCTGAACTGCCATGGTTCACGTGTTGAAGAGCCTTTATTTTCTGTAGTAAAAGATTTTCTTAGGGTTCTTTAGTTACCCCAAATTTGAGCGAAACCTGCACACAGCAGCAGAGTCAGGTTGGAATCCTCAGCCAAGAGACTTAAAACACTGATTAAATTCCCCTCACCTAACTCCAGATATCTACAGCGGGGCATCTGCTTCAGAGATTGTTCTTCAGGCTCTTAAAATAGTCAGTCAAAAGCCGGTCAACAGAATTTATATTGAACCAATGCAGGTGCCTGTTTAAGGAGATGAATCACATCCTGAAGTCATTGACTACACAAACGAGCTCTCTATTACCTTTGTCAGGAACCCTGAGTGGTTTTCTCAGATGTGCACTGTAGATACCAACTCCTGAAAATCCTAATTTAGTATATTTTGCAGTCACACTGATTTCTCATTAGAGCTCTTTCTTCCAGTATAAGCTGTTACAAAACCTACCCAGGCTTTAGATAGGAGCTCGCAGCTCTCCCATGCACAGGATATGAATAAGTAATTATTTTTCATAGACAGAGGAAATTCGGTGTGTAAAATATGTGTTGGAAAAGTCAATGCAGTTGCATCCATTTACGCCTGAACCAAGTGAAATAACTCCATGGCCAACATTATTATTCAGCAAATGCATCCTGTGGCCAGCGCAGACGTCAAGATTACCTTGTAAAGCAGCTGTGTTAAAAAAGCCTTTTTCTGACCAGTCATTAAGTCAGTACTAACTCCCCTTCAGTCAATAGGGGCATGACAGTGTAAAATTTACAGAGAGATGGAAGTTACAAGAGTAAACTTCTTTCATGTTTTGTAAAGTCAAGGTCCTTTTTTTCTTGCGAAAAGGGAGTATAATCAGACTGATAAGGGAGTGAATAAAAGGGATCTGATTTTATGTTGTCCTGCAGCCTATCAAGTCCAGATAAAAGTGGAGAAAATTGTATTTATATAGACTGTTTTGGTGGTACTGCATAACTTGGGCACAAGTGACGAATCAAACCCATGCATGTTTGCTCCATACTGCAAATTTACACCACTTACAACAGAGTTTTTGGCAGCAACACTTTATGGTGATTTAGTTATTATTTATAGACACAAAATCTATTTTCGTCATCTTCATCTCTATTTGAAATTAATTTAATGTATTAATTTTTCAACTGAATGCCTACAATAATTAATGTGCATATTGCACATACGTTATTAAAATGCGCCTCTGAAGAATGTAAGATGCTAAATGGGAGTTGTAAAGGCAACGTGTTCCATTTCAATCCATGAATGATTCTCCAAAAGTCATCCTGCCTCCCTTAGCTCCTTTCCAAAAAAGAAATATTAACTTGCTTTTATGTACACTTGATCTACATTTTTGGTTTCCTGATAGAAATTTCCTTTTGGCCTTCCTTTGAATTAATGAAGAAGATATATACTGGTTTTTTTCTGACAGTAATTGATGATAAGCACATGTGACTTTACTCACTCTAGTAAAACAGCTGAGAGGATTTAATGGGTAAATTAATTGTTCTGTGCAATGAGGTATGAGTGAGTACAGTACCTTTGTTAGATAAAAACCATTTATGAAGAAATTCTCTACTGTGAAGGTGTGGAAACAATGGAACAAGTTGCCCAGAGAAGCTGTGGCTGCCCCATCCCTGGAAGTGTTCAAGGCCAGGTTGGACAGGACTTGGAAAAGCCTGGTCTAGTGGAAGGTGTCCCTGCCCATGACAGGAGGTGGAATAAGATTATTTTTAATGTCCCTTCCACCCCAAAGCATTCTGTGATTCTATGATTCTATGATTCAATGACTACACAGCAGATGGAATATTAAGTCCTGCAAAAGACTGTGTGGAAAAAAAGAAAAAAAACCTGAAAGCATGTTAAGTTGCATCTAAGCTTGAAATGATAGTTGGCTCACATCCTAGAATCCCTCTGAATTTCTTGGCACGAGTTTTCAAGTCTACAATACGCTCATAAGAGCTATGAGAAACAGGTACAAAATTGAGAATATGCCAAATGAGTAAAATCCTGCATAAAGCAAAAAATGAGGGAAGAAAAGTGATGGGCTGCTGCAGATATTGTGAAAACAACTGAAATTCTGATGAAAGAATGAAATACAAAAGAGTCAAGTCCCACAACTGGACATGGACAAAGTAAACCATGACTGTGTATCAGCACAACATAATGTAAGGATGTAAGAAAAGCCAGAGCTGGTCAGAACAGGATTCACCTTGCTCAGTATTGCCCTGTTCTCACCTGGAACAGAGTCAATTTTCTTTGTAGTAGCTGGTGTAGTGCTGTGCTTTGGATTTAGGATGAGAATAACGTTGATAACACAATGATGATTTAGTTGTTGTTTAGTGCTCACACTAAGTCAAGGACTGCCCACTCATACTGCCCTGCCAGTGACAAGGTTGGGGGTGGACAAAAACCTGGGAGGGGACACAGCCGGGACATTTGATCCAAAGTGAAATTCCATGCCCTATGGCATCATGCTGAACAATAAAACTCAGAGGAGTTGACCAGGGAGTGGCAGCTCCTGCCCAGGAACTGGCCGGGCCTCAGTCAGAAGGTGGAGAGCAATTGTACATCACTTCTTTGCACATTCTTTTATCCTTACTATAATTTTCCTTTCTTTTTCTGTTCTATTAAACTGTTTTAACTCAACCTACAAGTTTTGGCTTTTTTCTGATTCTCTCCCCCATCCCACTGGGGGGGGTGAGAGTGAACAACTCTGCAGTGTTTTGCTGCCTGTGAGGTTGACCACAGCAATTGTCCTGTCTTCAACAGTACCAGCTTCCCAGAGAAAGGGGGTAAAACAAAGTATTTACTAAATGAACTTTCTGTGTGCCACTCCACAGGAATGTCTTGAGCAATTTACCTCACTCAGGACAGGATTCAGTGAAAGATTTAGATGTAAGTACCCATATGTGAGCATTCCACGGTAACCAAGAAAGATGAACTGAATGTGATACACAAAAACTAGAAAGAATTTAGCTGGAGCAGCCAGTCTATTTTAGGATGAGCTGTTTCACTTTCTAGGCTCCTGTAAGTACATGGACCAGATCTCTTCTGGGTGTCACAGGAGCTCTGACATCTCCTCCACCCATAGACAACCATAAGCAAAGTTCTAAGTTTAGAGTCATAGAATGGATAGGGTTGGAAGAGACCTTAAAGATCTTCTAGTTCAAACTTCCTTCCATGAGCAAGGGACAGGCAGGGGATCTTCCACTAGACCAGGTTGCTCAGAGCCCCATTCAGCCTGGTCTGGAACACTTCCAGGACTGGGAAGTCCACAGCCTCACAGCTGTCTTCAGCTATGGCTCACTCAAACATTTAGTAGTTAATGACCATGGACATTATGCTCATTAATGAGAAAAAGGGTTCATGTTTTTCTGTCAAGAAGGTTTAATTTTCTTGGTGACTGTGCCTCTCTGAATCACCACTGCTCGCCTGATTTCAGGGGTCCAGGTTCATCCTAGACACAATAGCTGTAGCCTGAAATTACCTCCTCTGCCTTTAGATTACATATTAGGCAAAATTTCTTCATTGAAAGGGTTGTTGGGTGTTGACACCAGCTGCCCAGGGCAGTGGTGGTATCACCACCCTTGGAAGTTTTAGAACATGTGTAGATGTGGATTACAGACTACTTGAGGATACAGTTTAGTGGTGAACATGGAGATGCTGGGTTAACAGTTGGACTTGGCAATCCAAGAGGTTTTTCCCAACCCTAATGATTCCACGATTCTGCACATTTGTTTGGGGTGTTTTAGCAGGCAGTAAGCAGGAAGCAATTGCTCATTAGTTTTTAATAAGGACCCAGTACTGGGAGGAACACTCCATGGGCTTGGCCATCTTCTTAGGGGATGAGATCATAGTTTTCCACGAGACATCAATCTTTTTGCATTTTTCTCCCAGAAAACTTGCAACCCCCCTGACCAGGAGAATAAGCTGCTGCTTGAAAGCAAGACAGCTTTCAGTCCATGATGCCAAGTCATGGCACTGAATCTGGGCTTTGTGAGCATTTGCTGTCTCATCTGAGGTAAACGTTGAGTTCCTTCAAGGGAAGGGGAGAAGTGCCTGCAGTGTGAGATGCATCTCTGCTCTAGAGACCTATTTTAGGGTGGGATATAGGAAGCAGGAGCTCACACATGCTTCGCTGTTAACAACTCAGCCTGTCTGTTTATCCTAGGACTATCATTATGGTCTCTGCTTTATTACATTAACTCAGCAAAAGCACACACATGTGTCAAGTGCTTCAGTGAATAGACTTAAGCACATGATTAACTTTAAGAGTGTGCTTAAGTACTTTGCTAAATCAGGACTTCTATGTTTTCCCCTCTCGGTACATCTGGTCGATTTGCATATATTTTCCATATAAAGAAGTTCATTTTCAGAGCAAAATGAAACTATTTCCTTGCTTGCACATTCAGTGGTACTGCTGCTGTAGCTAACTTAGACAAATTTAGTCCCTCTTCTCTTCCCACAAGTTTCCAGATGGTTGTTCCGACAACTGCAGGCATTGTGCTGGAATGACTCAATGGGCAACTCTTCAGTGAACTGGATTAAGGAAATATTTAAGCTGCCAAGTAATCATTCAATCATACAATCAGTATGGTTTGGATTGGAAAGGACCTTAAAGATCATCATGATGCCTTAGGTTTTAACTTTTATATTTTACAATTTCTGTACTGCTTAGAGTGTAACTCTGAAGTTCCTTGTAGCCTGTAATTTCTGCTCTCTCGTACTAGGTAGACATAACAAAGCCTCTCCAGGCTTTGCCTCCAAGGACAGCCAGGCTGTTCTGGGCCCAAAATGTGCAAATCAAAGACTCTAAGTGGGGGGGCGGGGGGGGGGGGCAAGCTGAGAGGAATTACATCATTAAACTGGGACTTTAATTGGAGAATTAACCGTGATATGCAAATGAACCAAACCTATAAAAGTGTGAAGAACTCGTGACCTGTGTTCCATCTTGGGGTCCATTTTTTTGGAAGCAGCCTCTGGCTCCCCCAGGGTGTACCTTGAGGGCCCTTCAAATAAATACCTATCTTTATTCCCTTGCTCTTGTCTAGTCTCTGTTTCTAGGTGGCTGGAGAAGGCATCAATCACCTTCCACCAGACCAGGTTGCTCCAAGACCCATCTAGCCTGGGCTTGAACACTTCCAGGGATGAGGCACCCAAAAATTCTCTGGACAATGTGTGCCTCACCACTCTCACAGTAAAGAGTTTTTCCCTAATATCTAATCTAACTTTACCCTCCTTCATATTAAGGTCATTTCCCCTTTTCCTATCACTCTGCGCACTTGTGAAAAGTCCTTCGCCAGCTGTCTTGTATCCCCCTTTCAATAAATATATATTCATATATACTGTAAGTACAGTTTTGGTGAGTTTTTTATTCTGGGTTTGTTTATGATATGCTGTGCAAGCTGGCTGCAGTCGATAAAATAGATGTAGGAACATGTGATCAGATTTGGAAGGTGTTTAAACTGTCATCAGCCAAAGAAATGTACAAGAAACTGTTGATCTGCAATGTTGGGGCTTATGATAAATTCAGAAGACATCGCACTATATGTTGCTTGCAGGACTTTTTTCCTAAAAAAAAAAAATCTATGTGTTTCAATGAAAATGGGAAAAATCAATAGGTTCATTTTCAGCCGTGTCACTAAACTAACTGCAAGCAAAATGTCAGGCAAAAGAACTAGTAATTATTGTCATTGTTTGGAATTACCTAGAATGAGAAGGAAGCATGAGAAAAAGTCCTGCTTAAAGCCAAATTAACTCTAATGATAAAAATTTCTTTTTCCTGGTTTAGATGAGAAAATTTTCCCACAATAACAATCTCCTTATGCCAGCAAAGATGGAAGTGCAAGAAATGAGCATCGTTAAAGGTTAGTTTTGATCTCAGGACATAGTGACAGTACAAAAAACCATTAATCACTGCAGAAAAAGAGGAGCACTCAGTACCAGAACAGCTCGTTCTCTGCAGCCTGCTGGGTCTGTTGGATCAACAAAATATTATTGGATTGGGACAGTTTGGGAGAGCTGGAATTCTCTGCTGTCTTTGTAGGAGTAAAAGGCCAACATACAGCTCTGAGTAGTTTCAGTTCCTTGACCTATGTTTTTGTCCACTCACAGACTGTTAAAAGACAATCTAGCAGACAAATGTGTGGTGCTTTTAATAAAAATATTTGTCCTTGTGGAAGTTCTTCACTGTCAAAAAGAGAATCCATAAGATTAAATGTGAGGCTGATGAGAAAAAATAGTTGTCTGATTCTATTGTTGGGTTCTAGTAATTAGTTTACAGTCTAATAGCCTATTACTGCTTTGTGTTTTACTTTTCTACCAATTAAAATTCAAGAGCTTCTTCCTCTGTGTCACATGAACTTACTCTGCGGCCTCATGTAGATGAGACTTGAAACTCAAAATATTTGTATACAACTATTATATTTCAGTTCTATTGGATTATATATATTTAATTATTAACTTAATTGTTTAATTTAATATATTCATTCTGGAAAATATTTGGAAGGACCTTATTAAACCTAATTCCCTCAGGAATCTGTGTTATTGACTAGGAACGGTGTTTCTCTATTCATTGTCCCAGACATTTAGCTGAATTTGTGACTTGTATTCTTATGTTGGAAAAGGCATTTAGGCCAAAAATATAAAACCTGAGGATCTTTTCAGAAACTTGAGTTCCAGAATCAGCCCTTTAAAAGTTTTAATTTAAAGCATTCTGTGTCTCAGAAATTCTGAATGACTTTATGTCCCCCAAAAAGTTGACAGAACATTTAATAACTGACAAAACACAACTTTGCACATAATTAACAGACTACAGCAAGTAAAACCTGGGAGTACTCCCATCTACTTATAATTGCTCTCACCTGAATGTGACGCAGATGATTTTAGCTGTTATTTTTAATCAATATAAGTAACAGTCAGTTATTGTATTGTGATACGTCAGAGCCTGATCTGCAGTTTGAGACTTTTGTACCCAGCACCGTGCGAAGTAACACAAAATTTCTGCACTCATAACTCAGAGTCTAAAGGGAAAATACGCCTGAAAAAGGAGGCAGATTGATTAAACAATGTATTCTTTCTGTGTGCTTTCCAAGCAAGTAGATAAGCAGATAATGGACAAAGTAGTTTAAGCCTTAATTACCATCTACAAACCCATTTTAGACAAAGCCTACCAAAGAAAATCTTGAAAGGTTTTTCTGCTCTTTTCTTCCAACAACACTTTGATAGCTCATGATACAGAAAAAGAAAAATTGATGTGAACAGAAATAGTTTGGCTTCTTTATTTGAGACTGTGGTCAAGTGGATTACTCGTTACAAAATTAGCATTTATGAGCCATTGCCTACAATAAGCCAAGGTTTAGGTATAAACATCTGCCTTGGTTTATCAGTTACCACAGTTTGATACCTATGGGCAGCCATTGTTCACACTTGCAAACTGGAGGAAAATAAACTACAAACAAAGCTGGATATTTTCCCTATTAATGTATCTTACGAGATGATTAGGCTCACAGTGCTATTGACTAAATCTCCCTGGATTTTCCACTTTTGTTTGCACAGCATGCAGAATTTATCCCCTTTGCTGGTTTAATTACCTCTGGCTATGTTTACACTGACATTATTATGAGATGATAGAAGAATAAAAAGCAGTGTCAATTACTTCCAAAGACAATGGAGTTAATCTATGTGGATAATGGAAAAGGTGATTGAAAAATGCATTGTTCAGGAAAACAATTAGCACAGGCACCTTGAGCCCTAAATGGGTTATCTTTTGCAAATCCTTCAGTCAGAGGAAGCAAACCAAGTTAACACATCATTGTTTAGTTCAGCCAATTAGAGTCCAAAGTAATTGGGAAGAATATGATTTCCATGAAGCAACATGAAATGCAAGCTGATATGAACTTCCAACTCTGTATCTCACCATGAGCAGAGAAAGAATCTGAAGGGCACGAATATGGAATCATGGAATCGTTGAGGCTGGAAAAGACCTTCAAGTCCAACCATTAATTTCACATTGTCAGGTCCACCCATAAACCATATCCCCAAGTGCCTCATCTACACATTTTTTGAACACTTCCAGGGGTGGTAAATCCACCACTTTTTTGGCACTGTGTTCCAGAGTTTGACCATCCTTTCAGTATTTTTTCTTAATATAAAATCTAAACATTCCCTGGGCCAACTTGGGGCCATTTCCTTTTGTCCTGTTTCTTGTTACCTGGAAGAAGTACTGTGGAAAGGGAGGCAAAACCCTGACCCTGTGTGAATCAGTTGAGTGAAAATTGGTGTGTTTTCATTCCTCCCATAAAGCAGAATTCCTTTGAGCTTCTCTGAAACTTCCTGATGTCAGCAAAGTCATGCAACTGTATGATCTCTACTTTTATAGTGGAAAAAAACGTCAAAGAGTTCTTAAATGAAAACATGAGTGAAAAGAAGAATTGTCAGCTGGAACATCCCATGCTACAGTTCAGCTTGACCAGACGCAGAGCAGGCAGAGATCAGGGAGGCAAGACAGGTGCAAAGGGAAGAGATGGTGACACTCGTTCCTGGTCCAGAAAAATACTCTGATCAAAAATTCAACAGGGGTGTTGTGCAGAAGTTGCACATTCACTGAAAAAAGAATATTTACCTGATCAATGCTATCTCCATCCTCTTGCCTTGTGACTTTTCCTGTTATTTTTATACCTGGTAGTCTGGCAGGAAAATCTTTGGGAATATTTTTTTACTCATGTGAAACATGTAGTTATCTCAGGCAAAATGAGAAGGGCATTCCAGGGAAGGGCAATGAAGCTGGTGAAGGGTCTAGAGATTAAGTCATATGAAAAATGACTAAGGGAGCTGGGAGGGGCCAGCCTGGAGAAAAGGAGGCTCAGGGAAAACCTTATTACTCTCTACAACTGTCCAAAAGGTGATTGGAGCCAGGTGGGAGTCAGCCTCTTCTACCAGGAAATTAGTGACAGGACAGGAGGAAATGTCTCAAGCTGTGCTAGAAGAGGTTTGGGTTGGAGATAAGGAAGAATTTCTTCCTGTAAAGGGTGGTCAGGCATTGGGAGGGACTGCCCAGGGAAATGGTGGAGTCCCAATCCCTGGAGGTGTTCAGGACACAACTGGACGTAGCACTCAGTGCTCTGCTCTAGTTAACAAAGGTGGTGGTTGGTCAAAGGTTGAACTCAGTGATTTTGGAGGTCTTCTCCAAACTAAGTGATTCTGTGATTTCGTGAAAAGAATAGACCTAAAGTCATTTCACCACATTTATGTAGATGAATATTCCTGCCTTAATGACTACTTGGTTTTTAATTTGCTACAAAGAATCAGGCTACCTGTCATCCTCCTGCTTGTCTGGGAAAATACTGTTAGTCTGAAGAAATCTAATTTCAGAGAGCATTAGGCTGCTAAACACACTTATGTCTGCTTGTCAAGTTACACAGCTCTGCTACAGGTTGCTATTTCATTCTGAATATTCCTTTCCTTTGTACAGATGACTGAGGAGAGACAAACACAACCTGCCACCAGAATCCTGTGCTGACAGGTTCTTTCTCAGGGGTTGTGTACTGCAGGTTCACAACACAAGTGGAGGAAACTTCAGAGGAGGGACAGCACTGAAGGCAGTAGGTGGGAATTATCATGGAAATCAATGTTTCTTCCTCTTTAGAGAACTGGTATCCACAGAGTCTGGTGGAGATTGATACAACAGAGAAGCACAACAGAAATAGAACACAAATACAATGCAATACCAGCTCCTCAGGCTGTGGTATGGAGGGTGTAGGATCTGTTGCTCGGTTTGGATGGTCGGGATGGATGGAGACGAGAGATCTCTGAAGTCAGGTCTTAGAGCATGAGGTTTATTGCAGAGGGCGTGGGTGCAGGGGACCTGCTTGGAGCTGCAGCCTCAGCTCGAAGCAGGCCAGAGAAGCAGGAGAGCAAGTGAGAGCAAGAGAAGCAAGAGAGAGAGAGCCAGAAAAGGGTGAAGAAGAAGTAAGAGTAAAGAGTAAAGTGAGTGGTTCTCATTTACAATACAATAAATCATCCTCAGTGCTGAATATTCTAATTTTCATTAACCAGTCTAGTATAAGACACAAATCCTATAGCATTTACATACAGCCTATAAGAATCATTGCATTACCATATGGCATTGTATTTTAAACCCTAAAAACTACTTTTCGGACCCTTCTGCTGAGTTGGCAGGGCCTGCTCTGACCCTTGGACCTGTCTGCAAGCAGAGGGTATGGTTTAATCAAAGGGGGATTACCTTCATTCGGCCACACCATTGTTGTCCAGTTGTTCAGTAACTGGGGTTTGGTAACTCAAAGCTTGCTTTCATTTCAATCTCGCTTATAGTTTCCATATTCTCAGCATCTTTTGCCAGGCAATCATATTTATAAGGCTTTCCTGTTCCATCTTCCCCAACAGAGGAAACCTGGGTAGTGTGAGTACAAGAGCTCCAGAAGGGAGAATATTCATGTCACCAGGGCAAATCATAAATCCTGGACTAATTATGGAAACTATCACCTCTAGAAAGCACTACCCAGTTCAGTATGGACATACTGTTTTACTTAAACATCTTTACAACTTACCTCACAACTACCTTGCAGGTTTTTTGAGACTTACCTTTCACTTTTGGAAGCTTCACCTCTTGAGACCTAGACTCAGTATTTCCTTAACAGGGGAAAAATTATACTCCATCACCTTATACTGTTATATGAAAACAACAAATACTCCATCACCTTATACTGTTATATGAAAACAACAATTTAAATTGTTCCTCACCACATGTTTGAAAAGTCACAAATACATCTGGTTTGTACAAGAAACATTTTGCACAAGTGTTGCCCCCTCTCATGTTCTCGCACAAAGTTTGTCTAAAAGATGAGATGCCCAGGGAAGGATCAGGCAGGTAAAATGCTGATGCCAGGATTTGAGTCCCATGGAGTATTTCAGAGGTGGTAAATCTCCAGCTCAAGCACATCCCATAATTAATTAATTTATAATTACCGCACACAGTGCTGTAACTGTGAAGCTAAAGTTAAAAGGGTGCACTTTGATGAGCATAAACCTCCACTTTAGCACAGAGCACAGAATTTCAGACAACCAAGAACAGGCATAAATCAAGAACAGAAGACGTAATTATTCCCTGAAATAAACAAATAAACAAGATCAGTGCAAGACCTCTTTGCCAAATTAGAAGTGGAAATACTGACAGAACTGGAACGAGGTAAACATCTCTATAGACTAATACAAACCCAATCTCTGTACTCTCTGCATTTTTGCTACAAAATAAAACCAGGACTTAGTTACATTAAAAGAGTTTGCCATATATTTTATACCATGCATTAAGAGAATTTTTCACTGGAGGTTTTAAACAGCATATTAAAAAGTACTGAAATCATTCTTATCAATTGGCTGTGGTATAATTGAGCTCTATAAAGATTATTGAAATACTTTTGCAACACTAAAAAGTCATATAAATAATAAGGTGAAATAAATCTTCTTTTCACTTCCCACTCTAGAAGTAACAAACTTTTTGGCATTTGCTTCTGCATTTTTGCCAGCCAAAAACATCAGTGTAGAGAGATAAAATGTCTTATTCTCTTTATTTAATTCCTTTGCAAAAGGAACAAACCAACATTTTTCCACATTTGTGCCTTCAAAATTCTCCACTTTCTCCTTGTTCCTTACTAAAATTTGTTCCTTTGCATTCTCTCTTGAGGGGAACTGAGTGACTACATAAGGAAGTTTTTTAGGGTGTTGGTTGATTTTTAGGGAGTTTCTTTGGTTTGTTTGTTTGCTTGTTTTCAGGTGGTGGCTTTGATGCTTTTGAAAAAGAACATGATCCAGATTCAGACCTGAAGGAAAGTTGATCTGTCGAGGTATTCACCAGCAAATATTTTCATTTTGAGGTTGACAAGGCTGTGCAAGGTGTGACCCTGGCCTTGGCAGGAGACTCTTGACTCCCCAAGGGACAGACTCGTCCTTTCCCCTCACCCATGGCAAGGGCACCCAGTAACCTGATGTGGTGCCAAAATATTTCCATAAATGACCCAGGTATCCCCTGTAAATCAAAATTACACCAGACAAACACACACACAACATAACAGAGGTTCTTACACTCACAAATAAAATGTCACAGTGGCCATGAGAATTCAATACACCACCTAATGTGCTCCTGCAGTCCAGTGTATTTCATTTACCAGGCAATATATTCCCCAATTTATAACCAATCTGTCATGCACGTGGATCAATACAAATCATGAAAACACACATACATTACACACTTCCCATAATTGAATTTTGTGCTCCCTGGACTCTCATTACCCTGCCACAAACTGCTTCAAATGAATACCTCTAATTACCTTCAAGGTAAACACATCAGGGACACCAGGCCGGTGCTGCACAACTTTCATGTACAATCCAGTATCAACTTTCAGGAAGACCATGAAATGTGGAAGACCTAACTGCAATTTCCAGACTGTATCAGTCTGGAATATCACTATATCCTGGCATATCACTGAGAAAATGAACAAGCAGGTTGTTTAAACTGAAACAATCTTCAGTCCTTTGGGTCTAGAAGAACATAAGGACTTGCATGGCTGCACTTGATGTCACTTTGAGCCACAGCTACCTGTGTCATGTCCATGTGAATGGGATCAGCATCTTTTAGTGCATGTTACATGCAGGTTGATGTTATTCCTATCAGCCTGTCCGTGTAGATCTTGGCTGGGAAGGAAAGAGGTGCTCCTAAACTGTCTCTGTCACAGGTTGTGAGCACGTCCATCAAGACATCTGGCATTTTGGTCAGATGAAAAGAGCTCAGAGAAACTCCTTAGTATAAAGTTTGACATTTTTGCAATTAAGTGAGACTATCATAGTGGGATTTTAGGCACGCAGATGGACTTATTGAGAGTAAAAAACATTCAGTTCTCTTTAACAGTAATTCAGATTTGAATTAACTTCCTTAATTCTGACTGCACTTTTGTTGGAATTGTACCTCTCTAAAATGTGTTGCCTCTTTTGCTGCAAGGTAAAGGTGAGAGTAGATTTTAGAGAACACTTTCTTTCCTCACCTTGTTTCATACACAGAGAACAGGCTTAGACAACTGAAGGAAACTCCCACCCATTTTGAGGATCTCTTGTGCACTCAGACCTTCCAGCTGAGAAGGACATCTTATATCAGAAGTGTCGGGTATGTGCTGGCAATTCAGAATGAAGCTGTTATCTTCTCTGTAATTCTGGAATAACTTAGCTGCTCTATACATATGACAGACATTTCCAGGTATTTTATATATTCATGTTTTTTATCAAGCCTTGTTGAGGCTTTTCTCTTGATTCCATGTTTTTTTCCAATCAATTCTTTTGTATTTATTTATTTATTGCCTTAAAAATGCAAACTGTGCTTAAAAATCAGAGCTATCAAAGCTCCTTCTGACAGGTTTACATGTAACATCTTTCATAAAATGATTACACAGCATTTGTGTGTATGTGGTTAGAAGCTGGTGCACAACGCTGGATTGACAAGTGTGGAAATTGAATTTTTCTATCTGAAACCAAATAAAGAGCAAGCAGCAACAGCTGAGGCCTGTGTGCCTCACGTGGTGGTGTCTGGGGTTGTAACACGTTTTTGATCTCAGCATGTATTTTGTCCCCAGTCCTTGCATTTCTTTTGGGCCATTTTTAAGTTCATCCCTTGGTTTTGCAGGTTCTTCTGCTCCACAGCAGGAGACAGAAAAAAGATCAGACCTATTCACCCTAATTTAATGTATTCCCTTTCATTTTTCTTTACCAGTGCTCTGTTGGAGAACTTGGGAAATAAAATAAAATCTTGCCTCATTCCCATGACTGGCATTGCCCAGTCTGTCATTGTGATGGTCATTTTTCAATCCTATTCTGGGTCCCTTTTCTCTGTATTCTGTGAGAATTAAAGGCAACAGCATCTTAACTGCTGCTTTCAAAGGTTCCCAAAAACTATTCCCAATATTTTTTTTTAATCCTAGAATGCAGTTTCAGTCTCTCTTAACTGTCTGGCAGAAGATAACTCATCTGCTTGGCAGAGTTCTACATCTTTGGGGAGGGATTAGTGAAAGCCTGTCTAAAGCAGCTTCTTTATTTACGTTTAAATCTTATTTTTGTTTAATCTGCCATGACGGCCATTCAGGAAGAAAACAAAATTCAGGAATTATCCCTAACTGCATTTTCTTAATGGTCCAGTAATGCTAATAGCAACAAGACATTAAAGTAAAGAGATGAAAACTCTATTTGCTGTAGTTATTTTACTCACTCACATATTTGCCATAGAATCTTTTACTGGTGATAGTCTAATTTTAGAAGATTCAACAACATTTAGAGGAAAACTTCTTAGTTGTCTCCTGCAGTGACCTACACTGAGTATGTCTAAAGGGCCTTGAGTTCAGCAGGTGCAATATTGGAATAAAATGGAAAAGGGAACTCATCTTCTACCAAACAGGTTGGGAGATCTGGGAACCCCTCTTCTAAATTAATTATTCTGAAAATCAAATCAAATCGTTGATCAAAAGACATTTCTAGTAGCATCAAGAATTATGAGTCCTTCTCAGTATGATCTTAGAAGCCCTGTGCCTGTTTGCTGTCTCATTCATTTATGACTGGATGCTCTCTGACTCCCTTGCACAAATCCCAAGCCAAATGAGTCCTATGGCAATAGAAATATTGTTCAGACCTCTAGAGATCTCAGTCCAATGTCCTGCACATCACAGCAATGTGTCAAGCAGTTGATCAGGTCAGCTCTCATTTTGCCTCACCAAATCCTAAAATCCTCCATGGCTGAGATCCCCCTAATTTCTGGATGATTTGTTCCAGTACTGCACTAACCTCCCAGTGAAGCGCCTTCTCTTTTTTTTCCCCAGTATAAAATCTGAATATGTTGAGCCCACCCTGAACTCCTCATTAAATCCAAATTATCGGGTGCAAGGCTGAATCTCTTGAGAAGGAAATGGCAATGCACATTTTGGCCATAATAACCCAGAACTCACTGTGTGTTGAATACTCATTCAGGAAGTGGGAGACAGGAATTTTAGGATGCCCTTGGCTTCAGGTGTTTAAAACTCTCTCTCTAACATCCTAAGAGGATGGTTTGCCCTCCAGGCTAAAGAATGTTCTTGCCATTCAAAGCATTTCCAAGCAGGTTATTTGTCTGAGCTGGTTAAGTGAGGTAAGAAACAGGCAAATAAAAAGCAAATGCTGAATATGATTAATGCTAAAAAAAAAAAAAAATACAGGAAATACATCTAGAAAAGTGCCAAAGAGTGTCCTGCTGCCAGAATTTCAGACTGATTCTATTTTGGGGGTTTTTTGTATTTTATGTTTTTAGGAACAGACCAAGTTCAAATGCAAACGATCTCTGCTTTTTTATTATCTACACAAGGAGTCAAGGAGTCGAGTCACTGTAGCCATGGCCAAAGTGAAAAGTCGAAACTCTGATGTGATTTATGGCTTAAAAACTCACGATAAAGGTGCTGCAGCCCTTCTAAAATTGATTGTGCATCTGGGAGAGAAAGCAGCACCTCATTTGTCCTTGTTCATTTCAATAAACTCAGAATTAGTCCCACAATTTGGGCTCAAATTTTAATGTGTTCACTCATCATGCTTATGGCAGTAGTGGGTTTGAGGGTATATTGGAACAGATCTGATCAGATTACTCTGAGATTTCCATTATAACCCAGTGAAACAGCTACATATTCATTTTGCTCTGCTTCCCAACCCCTGGCTCACTGTGCAGGCAGCAGAGAGCAGGGGGACTTTTAAAAGGGGTCAAGTTGACTGAATGAATCAGAACTA
This sequence comes from Monarcha castaneiventris obscurior, assembly GCA_026261815.1. NCBI lineage: Eukaryota > Metazoa > Chordata > Aves > Passeriformes > Monarchidae > Monarcha > Monarcha castaneiventris. The sequence continues at coordinate 2,088,827 of JAMPIT010000885.1, read as the reverse complement.
GATAAAGTGTTTCTTAGGATTCAGGAGGTATTTTTTATGTGTTGTGACCTTGGCAGACCCAGGGGTGCTTGCATGGGGCTGTGTTTGGACGAGGAACTTGGGAGGCAGATCCAAAGTAAATGGTAGTTTTACAAATCATATTTAATTATAGAATCATAGAATGGTTTGGGTTGGAAAGGACGTTAAAGTTAATCTCATTCCAACCCCCCTGCCATGGCCAGGGAGTCCTTCCACTGGACTCAGGTGTCTCATTGAAACCAACATGGAATTGCACCCCCAAGTTCGTTCTGGTCAGGAGACATAAACAAGACAATAGGATTTTTTATTTTAAATTTATTTTCTTTCCTCACGCAAAGAAATATTTTCTTCACTCTTGCAAATACAGCATCAGTGAATTTGGTCTCCTGAGCAGACACAGGTATTTCCAGTTTGCCCTGCCTAAATTCTGTTTGAAATATCAAATAAAATATTATATTCTTTGGTCTTGATCTATTGAGAAAATACTGCACCACAACAACAAAGAGCCAGAAGAAGCCACACATTAAGGTCACAGGTGAAAAGTGAAGATCTGGAGCTGGAATCTTTAGGCTCCCTGCCTTCAATAAAGACTCATGATTAGCTCAGCTGTCTGGACAGTTGGCAGAATTACCTTCACAGCCCAAGGGAAATCTGTGAATTGCAGAAAAATACCCAAACCAAGCCCAAAGCGGAAAATAACTGCGTAGTTTTAGAATAAGATAGGTTGCAATAGCTCAGACACCCACAAAAGGAAAATCTAGTGTTCTGATACTTACCCTAATTAATTTTCTTTCTTAAAGAGTTTTGTTTGATTTAATGCATGTAAGTGGTTATTAAAATGACCTAATCCACATATTTCTTAAACATTTTTATATGTTTTATGTTACCTTCTTGTGCAAGTATTTCTTACTGGACAATATGGAACAACAAACTGTGTTTCAATAAAGTTACTAAAAGAGCCACCATAATCATAGAACCACAGAAACATTCAGATTGGAAAAGACCTCTAAGATCGAGTCCAACCTTTAACCCAGCACCACCACATTTTCACCACTAAACCATGTCCTCAAGGGCCACTTCCACACATTTTTTAAACACACCTAGGAATGGTGACTACATTGCCACTGTCATTGTCACCTGTCCTGTTCCAATGCTTTACAAACCCTTCTGTGATTTTTTTTTTTTTACTAAAATCTCATCTAAACCTCCACTAGTGCAACTTTTTAGAGGTCATTTTTTCTCTTCCTATTGCTGGCTTTCTGGGAGAAGAGACTGATCCCCCAGCTGGCTCCCATTGAGGTATTTCCATTATGTTTCTAAAGACTGATCTTCAAAGAGAAACAAATTTAATTTCAAGAACTAATACAACAGAAAACATCTGGTCTTTGAAGAACATGTGGTTTCAAAAATAGCATTGCTTCTTGATATATGTGGACTTAAGAAAGACTGGAGTAACAGCTATTAATAACCATATATCCTTTTCTTTCCCCTGACCATTTCAGATGTCATCAGTACTGAGGACTGTTTCTCCAGCATCACCAAAATGTGGAATCCAGCCCAAACAACTACGATCAATTTCTCATATAAAACGTTTCTTGTCTTTGTCATATGTCCCTCATGAGACCTGACATAAATTAGGAGCATAAGGCTGCAGAAATTGTCACTGTCATCAAATCCAGACCCAATTATTGCAGACAACTGCCTCATAGGACCCTGCTGACAACTCTTCACTTTCTGTCTCAAGGCAGTCAGGTCTTTTTCTTCCATGCCTCTGATGAGAGACTATCCTAGAATTCACATGGACAAAATGTCACACGAGCTGAGAACAGCAAGAACCCTCCTGACACACAATTTTGACATGAGTCCTTGCTCCTGGATTTACTATTCGTTGACTTCTTCTTTGCATGAGCAGATTCCTGATCCTTTGAAGATTCCAGGGAATATGTGACCAGATATTTGTAGTCGCCTTTTCAAGCACTCCATGAACAAACCAAAGTGCAAAACAAACACTGAGCTCAGTGTGTCAGCCTCTGGGACATGTTGAATAGTGCAACAGAAAACTTTAAAAAAACCCCATGACTTTCATGAAGACATCCACTTTGGTCACTGCTGCATATAGTGAGAGAGGGGGACTTAAAAGGAAAACATGGATTTGTACTTTCCACAGGCACAGCAAGTGGCTTCCTTTGTCTCCATTTCTTTTTGTGGTATTTAAGTGGTTAAAAATGTACCAAATTCCCTAATTAAGAGGTTTCCCTAAGTTCAGACAGAAGGAATTTGAGCTATCCATGGTGATAGTCCTTTTTTTAAATACTCTTGTATTGGCCTGTTATATAGAAAAATGGAATCCCAGAGTAGTTTGGGTGGGAAGAGACCTTAAAGATCATCTCATCTTTAAGGGTCAAGAAACACCTTCCCCTCAACCAGGTTACTCAGAGCCCCACGTGGTGGTTTATCACAGCAAAGATATCTCACATCTGGGAATGTGAGATGCCTCTGAATGCCAGGAGCCATGGAAAACATAAATAAAGTGAAACTTCATATTAACGTGTCTGAGTTTTGAATTTGGCTAATTGCTTTTAGAAACAGAAAACAGATGTATTTTCAGGTCTGCTTTCTCAGTGCTCATGCAGTGGTTGAGAGTATAATTGCAAAGAAGCAATTTTCTCAAGGAAAAATTACACTGTGATGGCAGTTTTTAGTAAAAGGCATGTTGAGGGATTTGTTTCAGTTCTACCTGATTTGTTGCAGGAGGAGGAAATTTAAGTGATAGTTTTGGGGCTGCGGTGTCAAACACACTGAGCAGTACTTCTCAGTCCTCATGATATCATATTTTATTATGTGTAAAATTCCCATCTTGCTCTGGGGATGCAGCAGGATCATGTAAAGAGGAAGATGTCTCTGGGATTCACTGCAGCCTTTGAGGGAGGCAAAGTTTTATAGGAAAGGAACCATGGGAAATCTGACAGTGGCTTTCTCTCTAAGATAAATTGTGTTTTATTGTTTGGGTTTTTTTTCTTTTTTTTCTTTTTTATTTTTTTTTTCTGGACAGGTTTTAGTTCAGTTGTGGTCAAGGCAAGGAGTTGGACTCGACGATCCCTGTGGGTCACTTGGCACTGGTCCTATTCTGTGATTCTGTGATTCCATGAACTTAGGATATTCTATGACTCTATGACAAGTAACTTCTTCCAAGATACCTATTCCTTATATGTGTCTCATTTTGTTCCTTGTGTGTTATTCATTTTATGGGTGCTGAACTCTGAGCTGTGCATGAAGCCCATGGCAGAATGGCTCCCAAAATCTCAGAGTTCCATTGAGTTGTGTTCTGACTCTGATCCATTCTTCTCTCCAGAAGGCTGATGGTCAGGTGAACCTTAAATCAACAAATTATCTCACAAGTGTGAAACTGGAAATCTCACAAATCCAGAATTCCTTAGCAAAGTATTTACTACGTGGATACTGGAGGATCAAGACCAGTATGATGAAGTTTTTCTTTCTCTGCTCCAGATCACTGTTTCCACTCTTAACCTCCCCAGAAGCAATTGGAATTAACACTTATTTCTCTCATTCATTTTAACCAGAAAATTCATCTGGAAGATGGGGGAAAATTACATTATTATAATAACTTTAGGCTTGGAGAAAACATACTTGAAAAAAAGAATAGATAATTTTGGAGACGCTCAGCATGAGACATTTTTGTAAATAGATTAGAAAAGTACTACAGGGGATTTGACATTATTAACACTAAAAATATGATGAGAGCCTAATCCTGAAAGATGCTGAGTCTATGGGAACATTTGGCAGCTCTCAGGAAGCTCTCAATAACTCTCAGATTCAGGCATAAAGTGCTGTGATCCTGAGTTGCCCATTAAAGATGTACTAAATGTTTCCACTAAGGGAAGTCCCAATTATGTGGTTTTATATAGAAAAAGGGAAAGTTAATGAATGGAAATGTAACAGCTCTGACACTGCTGAAGCACTGAGCTGTCATCCTCATAACTTTCCCAGGGAGATAAATATGCTCTTTCCAGCTCCTCAGAAGTTATTATCACATCTGATTTACAAGCAGTATAAAGGCAGAGAAGGGGGAAAATCAGTGGCAATTTTTGGAGGTTTTTCATAATGAAAATTTTAAAAGCTTTTCTTAAATGAGCAGTAGGGAAATACCACATTTTTCTTAAAGAAAAAAAAATCCCCCATGGATTATGAACTAGTTTGTATCTAATGAAATAATCATGTTGGCTAACATGCCAGCATATCATATTAGAAACCTCCTGTATTCAAAAGCATTCTTTATTTTAGCTTAAACTTTTGAGGTTCACAGTTGTCCTGTAAAATACTCGAAAGCCACACAGCTTTTAGCGCTTCCATTTGCAAAAGGCACCAAGATGCACTTGAGGGGGTTCAGATTAGAGGCTGCATTTCCGATAAATTGTTACTGTAGTACATGTAATCCATACAATTTTTATATCTGCATTAAAGTGAGAAGATTCACCTTCTGGAGGCTCCAGTGTGTTTTGATTGTGTATTGAAGAACCTGTTTAAGTTAGAAACCCAGTTTTCATACTGTTGGAGTGTATTAGATTAATGCTACTTAGGCTGTCTGTTGTTCCCACCATCTGTCTCTGCTTATTTCACTCTGTTTTTCTGTTCCTGGCAGCAGACACAGAAGAGCTCCCCCGTTTGCCTCGACAGCTTTTTGCTGTTATGATGGCAGCAGCTGGCACTCTCCCCTGACATCAGGGCCCTGTTGAGCTACAGGTTGCTGATGAACTTCCTAAAAGGCAGCTTCAGCCCTGAGGACTGTCCTGTGCAAATACAGCGAGGAAGGATGGATGAAAAAGCGACTATGGGAGGACAGGTGAATTTGACATAATCCTCAGCTTGTCTTCATTGAGAATCAAACCCGTGTTTGTTGCTGTCAAACTCTGCATACAGACAAATAAATCTTCACATCTCTGTGCATTTTCTGGTTTTAGCATCATTTTGAGAGTGTCAGTAGTGATGCAGAGGAATGCCAAGCCATAGCAAAGAGAAAAGAGGCAATTCATTAAGCCCCAGGCAGATAAAATCTTCACCCATTCCAAGCAGGCAAATCCTCAGTGCTGCATTTTAAGGTGGGTGTCTGCAGTGTGGGTTTGTCCCAGCCTAAGAGTGAGAGTCAGTCTGGGCTCCTGACATGCACAGTCCTTACAGCAGTGGGTGAAGGTCAGCTTCAAACATGATGCTCCTGTTTATTTGGATCCTTATTTCCATTGACTCCACTGGCTACAGCCTGCAGCCTGCTAACTGTGAGAACCTGAACCCTCAGTTCATGGGGAGATGGATGGACTGTGCACCTCCAAACAAGAGCAGAAGAACCCATTTTTTAGTTCTTTTATGAGGAACCAAACTGTAATCTGCAGAAGACCTTGATATTTCTATCTGTATGAGCTTCAGTGACTTAATTGTATGAGTTCAGCTGGTTTGTTGGATTTTCTGGAGAAACTCCAGGATTTCAGCTTCCTCTTTTAGAAATTTCCCTCTCACCCCAGATTCTCAGGTCTCTTGATAGCTGACAGCTTTATGCCCTTTAGCTTTCTCTGGGGGAGTGGCAGGTGGGGGGTGCAGAAGAGAAAAGATATGTAAGAAAAGGAGTTTATTTGTTCCGTATCTTGCAGAGACCCCAAATCAGAAAATGGAAGTGTTTGGGCTTTTTTTGCCACTGATATCTCCTGAAATATTCCAACTGCCTTCAGCAGAGTGACCTGTTTGCAATACTTTGATTTTGCAGACTCAGCAGCAGAAATGGAGCAAAAGTTGGGAAAGGAGAAGATGCACAACTACTCCATATTCTCAATTATCATTTTTAGGCATCCAGCCTTGGCACAAAGAGGGAGAAACAATTACCAACACATAAAGAAGTCAAATGTTCAGCATCCCAGTGTTTGGTGAGTAACAAAGCCAGCACGCTTGGCAGGGAAATGTATTTATGGATCAGATCAGGCTCTTGAAACACATAAAATATCTCTCACACCATCATTGTTTGAAGTGCCTGTGTTTGACAAAGAGATCAGAAACAGTTCAGAAAGGAAACCTCAGTGAAAGAGGATAATCCAGAGTGGTTTTCAGTAGGAAAGAAACAACAGGACTGCTTGTTGCTGTATGTGGTAAAGTCATTACAGATCAAACAGCACAGATCAAAAGGGGTAAAAAAGCCCCAAATGAAGAAAAACCAAGAGAAGTCAAGGTGTGCTTTCAGGTATTTGAAACCAGTGTTTCACAGTACAGTGCTCATGAATACAAAATGTTACCTTTCAATGTTAAATAAAATACCCAAGAATCAAGCATGATGATTAACAAAAAATTAATATTCAGTTATAAGTCTTATGAATAAAACTATTAATTAGATATTAATTAGATATATTAATAGATTAACAAAATTGGTGTCATAGATAAAGAAAAAAGGGTTTCATCTGGAAAAAATTGGGACGTGCCCTTGGGCTTGTTTCTATGATGCTTGAGAGAGGCTGAGATAACAACAGCTAAAGTCTTGTTTTCCTTAATGAACTTATATAGTGATTAATAATTTCATAACCTACCATATTTTACTCTATGAAAGTACATTCTTTTTGAAAACAGCTTTCAATACTCCATGTGATTGTTTAAAAACATGAAATTACTTCAGAAGCAGGGCTATCTTTGTCTCTACCAAATATTTGTCACTTCAGAACAATTTTTGTTGCCCGTTATTTGACTATTTACTGGCCTTCCATATGTTCATCCTCTACAGTCTGCAGTGAGGTAAGGAATGGTCTTACTCCTAAGGAAAGGGGAATTGAGGCAAAGCAAATGCAAGAGCATTTCATGACATGAAGGAATTATTTCAACTCTCTGTGATTCTCACCTTCTGTTTAAATTGCAAATCCAGCCTTCAGGTTGGAACTGGATTTAATTGCCTAGTTGAACCACCTTATCTATATATAATGTTATTTTAATGGGCACAAATCTAATGTATATATTTTAGAAACTACAGAATAGATTTTAGGAACTAGAGCACAGATATCACATTCAGAGCATGTAAAATTCAGTAAATATCACAAGAAAGCTGACTGTTTCAGTTTTTATGCTGCATAACTTTACATTTCATGAGGAAGTATCCTTACCCAGACTTCATGCAAGCCATGTGCCTTAACCACATTACTGAATATACAATAGATAGAAAGCAATGCTGGGTTGGTTTTTTTTTCATTCAAGTGAAATAAATAAATAAATACAATAAATAAATAAATAAAATTGTTTGCTCTGTGAATAAATATTCATCCTTCGAGATACAGTGTGGTTTTCACATAATTATGGCATTAGCCTAAAGGCAAAATGCTCGAATGTGGAATATTTTGCCTCACAGGAGTTGTTTTACAGCCTGTGAGTCTGACTTCAGTGTTGGGGCACGTTATGGAGTAAATCACCTGGAACACCCTCCTGGGGCTTGTGCAGAACATCCAGGGGACCAGGGGACACGGGGTTGGGAAAGGCAGGTCCTGCTTGACCAACCTGATCCCATTCTGTGACAAGGTGACCCACTTCAGGGATGAGGGAAAGGCTGGAGATGCCTACATGGACTTCAGTCAAGCCTTTGACACCATTTTTCATAACACTGCCATGGATAAACTGGCTGCTCAGGGCTTGGGTGGGTGCTCCATTTGTTGGGTAAAAACCAAGCTGAATTTCCAGGCTGGGAGAGTGGTGGGACATGGAGTTAAATTCAGCTGGGACCAGGCACCGGTGGTGCTCCCTAGGGTTCAGAACTGGGGCCAGCCCTGTTTAGTATCTTTGCAAATGCTGTGGATGAGGGAATCAGGGAGAGGTGGAGTCACCACATTTGGATGGATTTTAAAAACGATTTAAAAATGTGTCATTTTGGGACATATTTTAGTGGGAATGCTTGTGTACATGATCCTAAAAGTCTTTTCCAACCTAAACGATTCTCTGACTTTACGATTCTGTGAGTCTGTAAACACAGTTTTGGAAAGGTCCAGCCAGTCGTGGTCTGAGGCTTAATTACTGCAGCATCCAGGCAGCCCCAGCTACCTAATTAAGGAGATATTTTCTCTGTCCCAAAGAGAGTTTCTGTCTAAAGCATAAGGATTCTGCACAGGCACTTCCTGAACAGCAGTGGCTGTGTGCACCTTTCAGGAAAGGGAAGGCACTGTGGGAACACAGAACAGGCAGGAATGGCTCTTAGCAGAGTGGAACTAAGTCATTAACTGGTGCCTCAGTGCTGGGTTACACCAGGGAGACCCAGATGAACTAAATCCTGACCCGCAGAACTAAATAGTGTGGGGAAGGCAGATGTTTGCTCTGATGAATTAGGTCTTCTCCCTAAAAGAAATAAACTGTTTCTTAACATTATGTTAAAGATGCTAATGCATCTTGCACAGCGATGAGATCTGCTTTGGGAAGACTCGCTGCATAATTCCTTGTTCCCTGATGTTGCTACTCAGTTCTTTATTATTGTGATAATTTATTATTTGTAACTAAAGCCCTTTCTGTGAAAAACTTCCAGCCTCCACTGCAAGCAAATTCTTCCTAACTGATCGATTTGGGGATTTCCTCCAATTAAAGTAAAATAGAGAACATATCACAGCCAAAATTAACATTTGCTTACTTGCCTGTGTAATGGTTGACATGTTGGGCTGCAATTCTTCAGATGGGTCTCCAAGAGTGGAACTGTACTGAAATAGGTCCATATAGACAAAACATGTTATTGAATACAATTTTTCCAGGCAGAATCTCCCAGCAAAAGTGGAGCTGGCTACCAAGGGAAATGACTAGGATTAGACAATTTCTCTTCACAGCCCATTTTGGGATTCACCCGTTATTAGTTCTGACAAACTCTTTTTCTCCCCAGCTCCGGGGAAATTCAAAATTAGAGGCTGCTGCTTTGTTTGGTTCATTCAGGGAATTGTACCCTTTAAATATGTGTTAGTGTTCATACATAATGTCGAGCCAAAAAATGAGAAAGCAAATGAGCTGGTCCTGGAGGGAGTTCTGCAGATCCTGTTTTTCCAATCATTGCTGATAGCAGCAGGTACTCACTCACACAATCGATGCTGATGGATAACCAAGAGGGCTGCACCAAATCACAAGTACTTCCAGTCAGAGATATTCTTTAGACTGTAGATTCCATAACCCACCAGAAATTTTGTTGACTTTACATTTGATTAAATAGGAATAGAACTGGGAATCCAGCCTGATTCAATCCAGCCTGGCAAGACTATTTACAAAGGCAAGTGGTGACAGGACAAGGGGGAATGGGTTCTAATTGAAAGAGAGTAGATTTAGATTAGATATTTACTGTGAGGGTGGTGAGACACTGGTACAGGTTCCTCAGAGAAGCTGTGGCTGCCCCATCCCTGAAAGTGTTCAAGGCCAGGTTGGACAGGGCTTGGAGCCATGAAAGGTGTCCCTGGCCACAGCAAGGGGTTGGAACTGGATGATCCTTTAGGTCTCTTCTGTGGGAATCCAGAGTGCAGGGAATATTTCTCTGCCTGTTTTGAAGAAAAAACCCCCCCTGTACAACATGGTTTTTGACCTTTACCCATGGAGAAAATTGCCTACTCTCTGGGAGGAGTTAAAATCTACACAGATGTGAACTAGGTGATAGAATATGATGTAAGGATGTCACAGGGTGAAGAATTTAGAAGTTTTAGGTTTGTTAATGTAGTAGATAGATAAATAGTAAAAGTTCCAAGATGGAGGAGACCTTGTAGTTTTAAACTTCCATCTTTCTTCTTCTAGTCCTCCGTATTTTGCAGTAGAAGTAGTTTAGGATGATTGGATGAAAAATTCCGCAGTTCCGGCCTGTGTGTCAGAGTGATTTACTGAACATTGGAGGAAAAGTAAAAATATCTGTCCTTTCAAGTCTTTATTGGTTAATTTACCTTTAAAAGAGCTATGGAATTTTGATCAGCAGCCATTTTCTCGCCTTCTCTTGCCATGCTCTGCTCTGCTGTGTCTTTTCTACGCTAATAGCTGATAACACTAAAATAAACAACTCTCTGAAGAAGCAATTGCTGCGAGTTTGCCTCGTCTGTCTATCAAGTTCCTTGCAAGGACTCTAAAGGAATCTAAGGGCCTCTCCCATCAAGAGAGGCTGATTTATGGCACTACCAGTGTCGTCTTCTTGCTCAAACAATGATTCTTGGAATAGCAGAACTGATTTCATTCTCATGGCAGTGCTGTGTACCCCCACACCTTCCAACCCCAGCACTTGGTCATTACAATAGAAAATTTGCCAGATAAGATAAGGAAAGATAATATCTGAGTCCATGATCTGGGTGATCAGATAGTGAATTCTCCAAGCTCACACAGAAAATTTGGGCAAAGACACTGAACAACAGCCTCAAGCTGCAAACACACCCTTAGACTGTCAAGTTTAGTCAGCCATGGAAATTTTGACAGATGCATCTTTGAATCACAGAATGGTTTGGGTAAGAACCAGCCACACTGCCATGGGCAGGGACACTTTCCACTAGACCAGGCTGCTCAAAGTGCATTTACCCTCTTTACAAGTTTGGTGAGTTTTTATTGTGAGACACTAGATGCTTTTTCAATGATTTATCTCATCTGCCTCAAGTGATGTACAAATTAGTCTAAGCAATTTATCAAAGTTTCCAGTCTATGTGATGGAGAGAGATAGATAACTACAGAAATGTCTGTAGAAAAGAGCGGGGCAAAGCAGGTTAATAGAATTTCATTAATAATGGTAGGACAGTTCGGGGAAGGAAAGGGAATATTTGTGAAGAAATGGAATTTTTCCCTCTTTTTCCTTGAGCTGTGCATGGATTCCTTGACCTGTGCTCACACAGAAATACTGGATGTGCACACGTATTTGTTTAGCCAGTGACTGGATTAAGTAGTTGCTTCTTCCCTTCAGGGGAGGTTTAGACTGGATATTATAAAAAAAAAAACCACAAAAGCTCTGAGCAACCTGGAGGTACATAGTGAGATGTGGGAGTAGATCTCAGGGGTCCCTCTAAGAGTTCCTCTGAAAATTACTAATTTCCATCAGCTGGTTGGAAAGATATGGGTTGGAGTGCTTCTGTGGCAGAGGTAACTTTGGTGAACTCACCCAGCTGACACCACCAATTTTAAACTGAGCTTGAGAATTGAAGTGAGATTCATTAAAACATAAAATTACAGAATCATGGGATTGCCTGGGTTGAAAGGGACCTTAAAGATCATCTTGTTTCAAGGTCTCTACTATCAGCAGGGACCCCTTCCACTAGACCAGGTTGTTCCAAGCCCCATCCAACCAGCCTTGATCACTTCCAGGGATGGGGCATCCACAGCTTCTCTGGGAAATGTGTTGAAGTTAAATAATCTTCCTTCCTACCTCTCTTGGACAACATCACTGACTTGCTGAAACCTCCCTCAGGCTCTCAGGATGAAAGCCTTGCTCAGGACTATTTCTTAAACTGTGAATTTCCCCCCATAAGACATTAAACTGCTGAAAGCAACCCTGGAAATCCCTATAAATACGTGTTTCTGTTACACGCACTTTTCAGTTCTGTTTTCTGCTTCTTTGTCTCTGGGTTATAATCCTTCTGACAAATGTGTCAGTCCCCGCCTTCTCAGGGGATCAGTCCTGGAGCCACATTTAGTGCAACAGCTGGAGAGAGAGGAAGGAAATGCCTTTTCTCACTTACTATGGGATACTGTGAAACCCAAGGAGTCGGGGTTGGTTTTGGTAAGCGTCAAAGGACTGCAAAGGAAGAGAATAAATTTTGCAAGGATCCTGAGGGTCATTTGGTCAGTCCCTGAAATGTCTGGCAAGTTTTTATAAATTTTCTTGAAATCACCCAAGTATAGGGTTGCCTTTACACTCTATTCCTTCTATCACAAAGCTTCATTTATGTAAAAAAGTGAACATTCCCTCCTGGGAACTGTATGTATTGCTTTCTACCTATGTTGAAAACAGAACAATTTATTCTCTTATTCTCCATGGTATCTTCAGTAAATTTGATGATTGTTTGATTATCTTTGACTAATTACATCACCCAGACTATTACTGAATTTTTACTTCTTAAAAGACTTTTGATTTTTATGCTGCTGAGCACGCAGAGCTCATCTGTGAAACTCTGCAATCCCATTGTGGGTAAATTCATCCTTCTTGACACAACTTGTGCTTTCTTAAAACCATTTCTCACACCTTAATTTGCCATGTCAGAACACAGAGCAGAGGGGGCAAATTACGTGATAATTGCTTGGCCTTTTCATCTTATGATTTTCTTTACTGTTTGAGTTTCAAACAAGTCACTGCCCACCAATGCTTCTGATTCTTTTGAGTCTTGTTTGGACTCAGATGGGAACCCTGACAGCTGAAACAGGAGCTGTCTGCCCGGTGAGAAAAAGTGGAAATTATTCAAGATTTAATCTCTTTTTTACACTGGTGTATCACAGAGAAGATACAGAGAACAATTCCAACTTGGAGCAATCCTTGCCACCAGGAAGATATTTATGGCCCCTCTGCCCTGAGGGCTGTTGGAGCCACTGCCTCCTTGTCCAAAGGAAGTGGAGAGGATGGGAAGATACGGATACATGGATATTAGTTTTGGGAATAGAGTAAAATATCAAACTTCCTACAGGCCTGAGTGGTTTTTGTCATTATTCTTTAAATATTTATTTAAATAATTTTTGAGTATTTGTAAAAAATCTTTGTTGTCAGTATCCTTCTACCTTTGAAGATAAATTTTTCATCCTTAGGATAGCTGGAAGCTTCAGTCTGGCCAGGCTTGGATTCTAATTTTTTCTGAGAAAATGAAATTTGGGGTTATTTTAGTTTTTTCTAGATGATGGCCGAGAATCCAAGCAGAAAAAGATAAACATTATCTCTTTATTTATCTCCTTAGAGATAATGTTGGAAACTAGGAATACCAGTGCAATAAGTGACCCACTTTTATGTGGTGATATGTATCAGGCCATTCAGACCTTTTTCTATAAGAGATCCACATATTCACAATTTTCTTCATGGAAATCAAATGAAATAAATCATTTAGTGGCAGTTCTTCAACTGTTTAGAGGATACATGTGTTTTAGGTTTGGCGTGGTTCATTGGTTGGGGATCTTTTCATTGCATTGAATTGCCATTCAGAATTAAACTCAACTGGAGGTTAAGAAAAGGACATGTAGGTGTCCTTTATGATGAATAAAGTTACAAAAGGTAATAAATAAAACATGGCATCACTAACCACTGGAGACATCTGGGGCTTTTATCTGCACTGTAATGAAATACTTAACCAGTGAACAGATGCGATACTTGAAAAAATGACCTTTGCCAAGCAACAAGATTTTTGTTCTCCCTTGTCTAGAAAAAACCCACAAAACTGCATAGAATATTACAATGTTTGTGGGTTTATTAACTCTTCTTTTGTTGTTTCTTACAATCTAATGCAACAGTGATGAAATTCTTTGGGGTGACAGCCCCAGAGGCTCTGTTTAACTACACACCTGTGAAAACATCCCCAAGGCACTGGACAAACCAGCAGGCTCCAGATGTGCCCTGCAGGGTCCTCACCAGATATTCACTTCATCAGAATAAAAACTCTGCTGTCTGCTGAAGAATGGGGGCAGGAGAGGTAAAGCACTAACAATTTACAGAAATACCTTTGAGCTGCCAGCAGGAGCTGCGTGTTTTGGCTTATCAGTGGTTTAGACTTTGCTCCATAAACTGCTGGTGGGGAGTCACTCCAGTTGTCCCAGTGAGAGATCCAGGCAGAATTAAAAAAAAAATTTATACATAATCATAGAATGATTTGGGTTGAAAGGTACTGTAAAGATCATCTCATTCCAGCCCCTGCCATGGGCAGGGACACCTTCCACTAGACCAGATAGCTCAGAGCTTCATCCAACCTTGCCTTGAACAATTCCAGGCATGGAACAGCCACAGCTTCTCTGGGCGCTGTCTTAAGGTTGTGCTTTAATAACTTTAATGTTATTAAAGTTGTGATCTCTTGTTTCAGTGTTCACCTCTTTGCCTCCACAGCATATTTTGAAAATACCAATGAATGCTGAGATCAAAACCACCAGACTCTGAGACTCCACACCCACCCAGGCTACCCTGGGGCTGTTACCTGGAATATTGCACAGTATCCCTGAGAAATCATTCCAGGATCTCTCATTTTGAAGACTCCTCTGTTGCTTTTGCATCTCTTGTCACAATGATCTTGGTGACAGTGTGACCTTACCCCGTTCTTTCTGTGACAGCCATTCAGACTTCACGAAAAGTGCAGCTTTATTCTTCATTCTTTTGTTTTTATCAGCCCCGAAAGATTTCAAAACATCAAAATTACACCAACATATTGATGCATCAGTAGTCACTGAACGTCTCCTTAATGTGAATGGGACAGTTTTTGTTTTTCCGTGGCAGTTTTCCATGACTCTGCAGACTCAGGTGTTCTCTCCTTGGCCCAGATGATGTAGAAGATGTCAAGTCCAGAATGACAATTCCACCCTTTTAGATTCAAACAATAATCCAACACCTTAGGAGTGCCCAGGTTTTAAAAATAATCTTGGTCTTCATATTTTTTCTCCCTAAAGGGAACCTTTTTTTTTTCTTCATAAACCTCCGGTTTTCTTAAGGGAGGCATGAGACTGACCTCAGGCAGCAATTATTATTCTTTACCTAAATTTATGTGCCTCTAACCAGCAATAGAAATATGACAAATGAGTATCAGTGGAAACTGTAAACCCCAGACTCCCCTGGGATTTAGCAACTTTCTTAATGAGAAAAACAATAACCATCCCAGTCCTGGGAGGGTTGAAGATAAATGACTGTCTGTTGTTGATATTTTGATCTATGGGACAAATATGGTGTTTCTATTGAGAGAGAGATTATATAAAGGCAGCTGAAACCCATAGGCTGTGTTCTTTGCAGGTAAATCTGCTTGGTCTCACTGGTAGAGAAAAGCAGAAATATGTTTTTAAAATCACTACTTTTCCCAGGCTCAAAAAGGAACTTTTTTCCCCCCCTTCTCTTTTTTCTTTATTTCATCTTTTTTTTCTTTTCCATTTCTTGAACTAAAGGACCACCTAAAGGGTGGAATAATACCTGGAAGGTCATATCACAAAATTCACAGCTTTCTCTTAAAGTGTCCTTTGGACAGTCACATACAAAGGATCTGAAGGCCAAAGATGTTTTTTAATGTCAATGAAAAATTTTAGCAGGGAAGAAAAAAAGCACATGTAAAGAGACAAATTCTAATGGATCTCAGAGACAGAATTACGGCAATATTTCACAGACTTTCCAGTAATATTGCTATTTTTTCCCTTAGCTTTCAGACTGTATTGTCATACTCTGTGATGTAATATCATTATATTGTATGAAGACTGTAGATCACACTTACTTTAATTAACCTAGACAAGTAATTTTCTGTCTGATGGCAAGTTTCTCGGTGTCCAAATAAAAGATAGTTTTTACCTTAAACAGAGCATCATGACATTACTGATACAATTCTCTTGTGGTTTAACCCCAGCTGGGAGCTCAGCCCCACAAAAGCACGCGTTCACCCACCCCTGGTGAGATGGGAGAGAGAATCAGAAGGGTAAAAGTGAGAAAACTCATGGCTGGAGATAAAGACCTTTCAATAGGTAAAAGCTGCACATGCCAGCAAAGCAAAACAAGGAATTCATTCCCTGCTTCCTGTGGGCAGGCAGGGGTTCAGCCACACCCAGGAAAGCTGGGCTCCATTTCTGGGGAAAGAAGCATGACAAGAAAACTATCAACAGATTAAGTACAATCCTGGCAAGTGGCAGCAGGGAAACTTTCAGCAGGGTTGAGTTTGTTTGGGTGTTTATTAAGTGAAGGAATTTAGCCTCTGAAACAATTTACCATATAGGATTAGCCACTTTCAGAGAGTTAAAAAATCCAGATTATCACTGGTGAGGACACAGCCCTCTGAGTAGTAGCACACCTCTTGTCAGACCCTGAAAAAGCATTAAAAAATGAGCACAGTCTCTGTCTTAAAGTTTCCAAATTCTCAGAAACTGGAAGTCACAACAAACCCCACACAGTGGAGGGGGTGTGTCATTTTGGGACCCTGCAACTGGATTTTCACTGAATGCACTGACTGTGCCAGCAAACAGATTAAAAAGGGAAAGCAAAGGAGAAGAGACACATTTTCACAGTGGCACACATCACGTTTTTCTTGTGAACTCTATTTTTAGTGCCCTCCTATCGCATTTCCCTTCCCACTCGTGTAGTTCCCTACACCAATTTCTGATCCTTTCTCTCTTGGGGTCATTTTATCCCGTAGAGCTCTGCCTCCACCATCTGAACTGTATAAAATCCTTCTTTCCAGATTTTCCCTCTCCATAGCTCAGATGTCAGGGGATTTTAGGCAGCAGGGGCTTTAACAATTGTGCTCACTTTTGTGGTAGATGTCAGGGATTTTATAATTGTCCATTAAAATCAAGGGGGGAAGAATGACTAAGAGAAAGAGAAGTGTTCTTTAAAAAACTTTATTTTATAAAACTGTCTTATCATAGCTTTGGTTACATATAATGCAAAAACAGTGAGGTGAAACCAGCAGTGGAGTTCATAAGACAAATCAGGTTTTCATTGCACACGAGCAGTGGTTGTGTGATCATGGAATAAACACTAAAAGGCTTTTGCCAACACTGCTGAGACTTTTGTGGCTCACCCTCCAAATTCTCTCTCCTTCTCCTGCTCTCCTGTTCCACTTCAGGGGTTTTACCTCACCTGCAATCATACATTGGGACCTTCTGACATGTCCCAGCCAGTTCCCCTGGCTTCTATGTTTTTATATTACACTTATTGGCTGTGATAGAAACCAGCAAGAGGCCCTTCTCCCACCCCCAACCTCCTGCCTCCATGTAACTGATAATTGAGTTGTGGTTGGGGAACATTAACTCTCCAAAGGCGTATGGAAATGTTTGCTCTGACTGGTGATCTGGGAGATTTTATTGTCATGATTACCATCTTGCTTTTCTATTCTTAGCTCCAGTTCTTGCTTTTAGTGCCTGCCATATCTCGAGGGGTTTTGCAGAGACAGAAGTAATTTTCTGGAGAAGAATGTGGAAGTTTCCATGTGGCACAAAGTATGGAAAGGGAGCGTGGTCAAGTGAGCAACAAATCAGTATAGGAATCAAAGACTGCTAAAACTGAGAGGGACAATAATATGAACTGCAGATGCTTTGGGTCCTGGGAGGCAAACTTTATCTTATAATACCACAGCTTGGTGTACAGGGCAAAAATGTGAAAATATCACAGTTTTTTTGTGAAAAGCTATGTTTAATAATATGTGGGAGGGACTGCTGAGAGCAGGAGAGCAGTGTATTTCTCAGTACTTCTCTATAATATTTTGTCCCTTTAGTTGCAAAATGTTTTACCGGGAAGTTAAATACAATCCTTAAATCCTTTACTATCAACATAGTCTGAGTCCAAACCAAACAATGCACAAACCAGCAGCAAGCCTTTATTCCTGATCAAGTAGGGAATTAATGAGCCCAGAAGGCAGTGCCAGGATTGCCTCTCTTGGCCTCATGGAAGGAGAAAGCTCTGCTCCAAAACCAGCATCTGTGTTCTTGCTTGCACAGATCAAATCACTCTTTATACTATCATGAGTCTGGAAGAAATCCATGGGAGACTGTGGAGAGGGAAAAGGTTTCAGTGCTGTGGACAGAGCAGTGGAAGGGGAAAAAGTGACTTTTTGAAGCTTTCCAAACCTCCTCACCACTCCAGACCTCACTGGATTTTCTTCCCAACTCAACATCTCCCTTTATCCTCCCTCTGTCTTTTTTTACCCTGTATTTCTTGGAGGCCTGGCATCACCTCCACATTCTTCCCCTGGAATTCCACCACACATGTGATGCCTTAAGGGCTGGAAATGAGAATGAGGATCCCAGAGGTACCAAACAAGTGTTCTGCCTTTTGGGGCCACCTCACAGCTATTTTTTTGCCACAGCTGACAGAACAACGAGCTTTCTGATTCAATTACAAACCTCCATTTCCCCACACCAGGAAAAAGGAAGCAAAACCCCCACGCACACTGCTCAGCAGTAAAGCAGGAAAAATCAAGCTCACCTATAGCCAGTGATTAATCAATTGTGAAGAATAAAAACATACTGTGGTGCCATGTGGTACCATTTGTCTTTTTAGTGCTCGTCTGTTGTCCTTTAGTCTTTGGAAACCACCATTGCCCAGTAGGAGAGGGCAAACCTTGATGAACTGAGTAACTGGAGAGAGGCAGAATTCTTCACCTCATATAAGAAGCTGACAAAAGTGAAGTGATCCTTCTTGTCCTGGTTGTTCTTCAGCTTCTTATACAAGAGAAATATTGATGATTTTTAGCCCATGGTCACGTCACAGATGTTGTAGATCATGGAAGAGGAGTGGCTGACTGCCAGGATAACATAATAGATCCTGTTTATGTTTTAAAGCACAGACAATTTGATGCCATTTCTCAGTAAGATCAAAGATCAGAAACTGATTTCTATTGATATGGATCCAATATGGAATTGGTCACACCTGGAATCCACCTGACTTGGAGGAACAAAACACATAAACTGAAGAATAGCAAGAGTTTCCACTCCTATCTTGGCTCAAACTCGAAAAACTCTATTTTATTTTTTTTTACTATATATTCATATAATCCGAATTCTCTTCAGCTGGTGTTCAATTTCCTCCCCATGCATGGATCTGCCATCTCTGAGTTATCCCAGTAATTCCTTTCACACTATCCAGTACCAGAGTTTTGTGACCATAACCCATGGATGTAATTTCTCAGGTGTCATCTACAGTGAAGTTCTTCCCAACAAAGTTTTCTGATTTTAGTAATATATAAAGCCATTGATGAATCCTCTAACGACTTCAAGGAAGGGAGAATGACTTTTTTTCAGTCTTTGCACCATGCTTGCATTTTCTCCTTTGGCGACCTTAAATATTTCAGGGCATTTATAAAGGTTGACTTCTTCTGCCTTGCCCGCCTACCTCTGTGGAGTATTTTATTTGGTCTTATGTCAAATGAAGATGCAGGCTCAGAAGGTTAGTAACACTTAAAAGCACAGGAAAGATCAATATGGGATTTGGAAAAGTGGGAAGAAGCAGCCCTGATGGAACTTTATAGCCCACCAGAGAGTGTTTTTATATTGGAGCTTTGTGAAGGGAAAATCAGTCTAGACTCACCCCACCTAACTGAGGCTCTAAATTTTGAACACAGCAGCCCCTGGGAAACATAAGAATCTCCAGAGGGTAGTACAGTCTATCCCAAGATCTTTTTCCACTGACTGTAATAGGAGCTGAAAGTGGCTGTGTTCATTTTTAAGTGCTTGAAGTAAGATAAGGTAAATCTGGGCTCAGCACTGAATCCAACTTACCTGTAAAGAAAACAAGCTCCAAACCCATCCTGTAAATTGAAGAATTGCTGAGTCTGTGCTCAGAATGTGCAGGACTGGAGGATCCTGGCACAGGCTTTCCAGCACTTAGCATTGCTGCTGAGTGTCAGAAACTCCCCAGTGGAATCATAAAGCCTGGAAGCAAAAGGCAAAGGACATCCCAGACCTGCCTGATGTTTTCCTACCTGCTGCTGTCAGCTCATCCCAAACTTCTGCCCTTTGCTTACTGCCTGGTGGCCAGGAATTCCAGGATCTGTTCTGGCGTTTCAACGTTCTCCATGGAGTCCTTTTCTGCTTTGTTTTCTTTCTTTATCTGGTGTGGCAGCAAACTGGATACCACAAAGTCAGGGCCACAGTTACACTGAGGATTGCAGTAATCACTCCTGGGATCTCTTTTCAGCAAATTCTGCTCTGCTCTTGTGAGACCCCTCCTGCACTACCGTGGCCAAATCTCAGGCCCCCAACACAAGAAAAACATGGAACTGTTGGAATGAGACCTTAGAGCCTCCTCCAATATCTAAAGGGGATCCGAGAGAGCTGGAGAGATAGGACTAGGGATGATAGTCTTGGAAGGAAGGAAGGAAGGAAGGAAGGAAGGAAGGAAGGAAGGAAGGAAGGAAGGAAGGAAGGAAGGAAGGAAGGAAGGAAGGAAGGAAGGAAGGAAGGAAGGAAGGAAGGAAGGAAGGAAGGAAGGAAGGAAGATATTTCTATTGAAATTAATAGAATGAATCTTTTAAATATCCATTTTCCTACTTCTTTTCCTAAAGCCTCACCACATGAGCTTCCCTGCTCTCTTTATATAAACCAAGAAGCTTGTTCACCTTGGTGGTAGGTTCTAATTTAATTTCTGCATACGTCTATAATTTCCAGCTAAAATGGTTAGAGATTTTGGCATTGGTCGTAACTCCATTCCACTGAAACAAAGGTTGCAAAGTAGCAATGACCTATCTTATTTTCTAAATGCTGTCTGATACTCTTAAACCTGACATTCCAGTTACTGACAGCATCCAAGGATTGGGAATCCCTGTCTTTTATTGTGAAACTCAGCAATTTCTGCCATTGTTGTGTATAATCAACAACCAAATTACTAATCATCATCATATTTTTATTCATCTGCTTTCCACAGCAAGGTGAGGTGGAGTTGGTCCAATGTCCAAAGCAGATGATAAATTCTAGAGCCAGTAAAACAAAGAAGAAGCCAATTAAACTTCCTTATTACATATTACTGAGCTGCCCCAGACCAATTATAACCATATTTCTTTGCGCTCTAATTAGGTTCGACTCAGTTCCACAGTGTGGAAGCCTCTAACGAGCGAGCACGTGAGAAGCACAGCCCAGATTCCATGTGAGGGATCATTAACACGCCCTGGGCTGCTGCCTTGGAAGAGACTGCACCTCATTACGTGGGTTAACGCACTTAAACTAAATGGATGAGTTGCAGCCACTTTCAGTGTTTCACATCTCCTTGGACTGGCAGAGCTGTGGATTAATAAGTTGTTAGAGAGTGATCTGTTGACCTGCTCCATCGTTCTTCGCTTTCACTCCATCCGCTCTCAGAGGCGTGAAATGCTGAAGTGTGGAAATGTGTCAATCACTGCATTTCAGTTTTGTGGCTTTCTCTGGTTTTCGCCTGAGAAATGATCAAAATAGGTGAAACAGCAAAATAAAACACCTGACATGTCCAATAACTTCAGTTGGCTTTGGATCAAAATGCGCCATGCACAGGAGGTAACAGGTCCCCCCCTAGCACAAAACAGCTTAGGATGAAGGATGAGCTCCTTTCAGATGGGTGGGTCTGTCTAAAAGCCAATCCTATCATAGAATCAGAGAGTGCTTTGGGTTGGAAGGGACCTGCAAGATCATCGTGTTCCAACCCCCTGCCATGGGCAGGGACATCTTCCACTGGACCAGGTTACCCCAACTTGGCATTGGATGCTTCCAGGGATGGGGCAGCCACAGATTCTCTGGGAAACCTGTGCCAGTGCCTCACCATCCTTATAATAAATAACTTCTTCCTAATACCTAATCTAAATGCCTCTTTGAGGTTTATATCCTCTGTTTAACAGGCTATGAAATTATCATGAGGTGGAAAGGGTGTGTTGAGAGAGGCTGTCAACCACTTTCTTCGATGGAAGGAAAAAAATGGGTATGAAATTATAGTAGTAGGAGCCAAATTCAATGACAAAAAACAAACAACATAAACAAACCCCAGGATTTTGGGGCTTTCTTTTCGTTTTTTTTCCCTGTTAGTAGTAGATCCTTGAAGCTTTTTTTCAAACCACACCATGACCAGGAAATCCCCTCAGTGGAAAAATTAGGATTGAAGACTGTGAGATTATTAGGGAGAAAAGATCAAAGGTACTTTTCTGTCTCCTATTTACTTGTTTTTTTCCAGTGCTGGAGACAGAATACCAAGTGATTTACAGCATTGAGCTGAGGCAGTAGAATTGTCCTCATCTCCTAGCTTGTGCTGATGAAGGCATAGAAGGCTCCTCAAGGCTTCCTCCTGCTTAGTTCAAGCAGCAGTTTTCCCAGCACGGGAGAATTTCATAGAACCACAGAATATCCTGAGTTGGAAGAGACCTACAAGGATCATCAAAGTCCAACTCCTGGAATTGTATATCCAGTATGTCATAAAAGGGGAGAAAAAGTCAAGAAATTGTTGAAGAGTTGATGGTATGGACAACACTATCAGCTTTGACATCTATTTCCTTTTGTGGACCCAGCTTTGGGGAAAAGTAATTTTTAAAGATCTCAGATCTGAGAAATTTCCCTGTGTCCTGCATGGCTTGTCAGCAGCAGCACGAGACATCCAAACAGGTTTGTTTTCTCATGTTCACTTTTGTCCTTAAGGCACCAGAGAAAAAACTGTTTCCTATTCCACTCCAGACTAAGAGGACCTGACAACTTAATAATTGAACTGGGTACTTAGCTCACTACGCCTCTGATGTGCCTCTTTTTAATTGATTTTGTCAGGATCTTTTTAACTTCTCTTCTGCTGTTGCCAGCATGCTCCCGCTCCTCATAATGCCTTTGCAAAGAGGTTTTATTAGAATTTTCCCTTGTCATATCCTATTCTCACCTATTTGTTACCAATTAACCCTCTACACCATGGTGGTTTGCAGGATCTGCCAAATTGAACTGCCTGCTGTTGGAAATCTTTGAGCTCCGTGTCTCTGCCAGAGATATTGTAAAGAAGAAGAAACTGTGCCTGTATTTTCTTCCAAAGCATCAGTAACAAAACCAGCTGCTTAATGGCATTGTTAGATGTATTTTCCATGAGGAGAGCAAAGGAAAATGTACCCATGAATTGACTAAAGAAATAGAAAGTGAATCTTCACTTGCAGTTGCAACAAAGCTTGCAGTCAGTGGCTCATTGTCCAAATGGACGTTGGTAACAAGTTGTGTCCATACTGGAGCCAGCTTGGTTTAATATCTTTATAAATGACACAGAAGACAGGACTGAGTGCCCCTTTCTGCAGGTTTGTGGATGACACAAAGCTGAGTGGGGAAGCTGATGCACTAAAAGGAAAGGATGCTGGGCAGGGGGACTTTGACAGGTGGGGGAAATGGGAAGGGTGTGAAGCTAAGCAAGGCCAAGAGCAAGGTCCTGCACCCCATCAGGTGACAGCCCTCAGCAGTTCCTGTCATGGGTAAAACACTCCACTTGGGGAAATTAGTTTAATCTGTTACGGATGAAATCGGTGTAAAATGATGAGAAATAAACCCAAATCTTAAAACACCTTTCCCCCTGCTCCTCTCTTCTCCCTGGGTTTGACTTCACTCCTCAGCCCTCTACCTCCTCCCCCTCAGTGGGGCAGAGGGACAGGGAATGGGGCTTGCACTCAGTTCATCACATATCTTTGCTGGTCCTTCCTCCTCAGGGAAGGACTCCTCACACTCTTCCCCTGATCCAGTGTGGGGTCCCTCCTATGTGAGACAGTCCTCCAGGAACTTCTCCAATGTGAGTCCTTCCCATGGGCTGCATTTCCTCACAAACTGCTCCAGTGTGGTCCCTTCCATGGGGGGCAGTCCTTCAGGAACAGGCTGATTGCTTATAGGGTGCTTGTGGGGACAGTCAAACCTGCTCCAGCGTGGATTCCTGTCTCCACAGGGTCACAGGTCCTGCCAGGAGCCTGTGGGTCCCCATGAGCTGCAGGGGCACAGCAGCTTCACCGTGGGCTGCAGCCCAGGCTGCAGGAACCTCTGCTCCAGCACCCGGAGCAGCTCCTGTGCCTCCTTCTTCACTGACCTGGGGGTCTGCAGAATTGTTCCTCTCACATATTCTCACTCCTGCTGGTGTTCCACTGCTCAGCCTGGAGAGGAGAAGGTTCTGCACAGACCTTATTGCACCATTTCAATAGATGAAGGGAGTTCATAAAAAGTTTATTTTTACCAGGATGTGTAGGGACAGGACAAGAGGCAATGGTTTTAAACTGAGAGAGGGTAGATTTAGATTAGACATAAGGAACAAATTGTTTACAGTGAGGGTGGTGAGGCACAGGTTGCCCAGAGAAGCTGTGGCTGCCCCATCCCTGGAAGTGTTCAAAGCCAGGTTGGGACAGGGCTTGGAGCAATTTGGTCTAGAGGAAGGTGTCCCTGCCACAGGGTCATACAATTTTGTCTATACAATCCTTGAAGGTCCCTGCCAAACCAAACCATTTTCTAATTCTATGATTTCGCAGGAATATACTGTTTTATAATGACCTCATGAATTGTTTGGGGTTTTTTGATGACATTTGCCATTATAACCAAGTCTATAATATACAACAGCCTGTCTTTGTTGCTGCATGATTTCCTTCTTGCTCGAAGCCAGGCAACTTCTGTAGTTTCAGCAGAGAAATTCTTTACCTGGGTCATCAGTGCCAAATGATCTGCTGTGTGAGCTGGCCCTGGGAAAGCTCAATCACACTAATGAGGTAATCACTGAGCTCCTAATGAATGGGATTAGCGACTGGGCAAGGATTGTTTGTCCTGGATCCCTCGTTCAAATGCAGCTCGAAGCTCTCAAAATATTTGCTTGCAATCAGCTGTGAGCTGGGTTCATTTCAGCTCTCACTAACTAGATGAAAACTCTTTTCATCTCTGCAGGATTTGCCAAATGTGCTGATGGAGGCAGTCTGCTGTTTGTGGTGGATAGAAGAGGGGAGTTCTATTTCAGAAGTAAACTCTCTGCAGTAAGGTAAAGCTGTAGGTGTCATAATTTCTAATTTCATGCCAGCACAAAGCTTGGCTGGAGAAAAAGAAGAAGAGTATCACTCTATTAATAAGCTTTTCTTAACAGCAATTAATGAATATTTAATATAACATATACCAATCCAGTTAGGCAGATTTGTAGATCTAAAGAAAACCCACCAGAAACTGTGGCTTGTGTTTCTTCACCAAACCTGACTGTGCTGATTTAAGAAGTTTCACAGTTTTGACTCTGAATGAGCTTAAGCACCTACAAAATTTCTCTGAGCATTTTCTGTGCTCAACCTTTACTGAGGAAAGCCTGTGTCAGCTCTTTGGAAAGGGAGCATGTAACTGAAATCAGTGCAGGTGAGAATCCAGTTTAATATTTGTTATTCTTTTCTAAAACTTCACAGTACCCAAAGCCCCATAACATTTAGAGGTCACTTTTTTTTGTTTTTTTCCTGGTGAGAAATATTTTTGTCAAAAGATTTTACTTTTCCAAAAGAATAAAAAAATACATAATTTTGTTAAATTCTCTTTAATAATTCCTATGGCAGTTTAATTAAAACCATTTTTGAAATGCTTTATTTACTAGAGGAAAGCTGCATTTATAATACACGACACATTTAAAGATGAATTTAAATGGCACTTTCAATCATGTTGTCAGGAGAAAACATTGTGGATGAAAATGGAACAAAATCACAAATGCTGGTTGCATTGAAACCTATGAAATGAAATCTAAAGCAAGATTTGCCATTTTTCGTGAGATATCTTGCTTGTTTTTTTTTTTTTTTTTAACAGGCCTTAAAAAAATTGTAATGGTATATTTTGTTTATTTGTCCTGCTCTTTCAGTGGTGTTTCTCATGAATAAATGTGGTGTTCTGTGCATACAGTGGGATCAAATAAGCATCTGAGTGATGTGTTGTAAATGGCACATGTAATTGGGGAAGTGCTTAGCTCAGATCCAGCAGAGCAAATTCTAAAGCAGCAGTGCACAGTAGGGGAATCCGAGCTAAATTAATTTTTAAACGTACAAAAACAGTAACAACAACAAAAAAAAAAAAGAACCAGACAAAACATCTTGACTTTCATGGTTTTAAATGAGCAGAATTGGAGATCAGGAGCATGTTAAAAACACAAACAATAGAGATGAATTAACAGCTACTTATCTTACAGCACATTGTATAGCAAATCTGGAGGCAAAGAAATAGCATTCCCCGGACACAGGGGACATAATTAAAATCTGTAACATAAGGTAAAACATTTCTACAATGAAGGGGGGAAAATAGGCAAAAAAATATTCACAATGATACCAGCACATAGTATAAAACTTAGCTTTTCTTTCATACAATTAGTGCTTGGCTACAGCAGGTTTAACACGACGTGATCAGTAACGCAGACACGGACGTAGGGCCTGAATGTGCAATGCCTCGAGAATCCATTCCACTTCCCAGGGTGATCACAGGCTCTGCAAAACCAAGAACAGCTGGTGAGAATTCACAGGATCCCTGGAGGATTTCTGATGCAAAGTTGTCACTGATGGAAGGGTGGCTTCTCCCCAAAAAAGGCACAGTCTGCAACGAAGCAGATTAAGCTTAGGAAAGTGGATTTTAACTGATTCCAGTCTAAGGTAATTGTGGAAGTGGAAGGGATGAGGAGAGTGGGACAGATTAGCCACAGAGGATGTGGACTCCCATCCCTGGAGTTGTTCAAAACCAGGTCGGAAAGGGCTCTGAGTAACCTGGTCTAGGGAAAGATTCCCTGCCCATGGCAGAGAGGTTGGAACAAGATGTTCTTTAAGGTCCCTTCCAACCCAAACCCTTCCATGGTTCTGTGGGTCTGTGACTGAGAGTGCAGACAAAACAAATTCATCAAGAAAATAGAGCATAGCCTGCTGTAGCAAGAAAAAGTGTAGATTTTGTGTTCTCTTCAATGCCAGCAGTTCTCATACCTGGAGAAAAGTGCATTTAGTTTTAAAAATATATTTTTCTGCAAAATGGACAAAGAATAGAAGACAGACTGTGACACTGGTGCACTTTGCAGCATAGAATATTTCTAAGAAATTGTAATGTTTCCCATTTTGGCAAGCAATGAAAACCTTAGACACTTCCTCTGACCAGGAATAACTCATTATAACTTGGAGATCTCTAATTAGACATCAAAACCATGTAGATCTAAACCATAACATGTTTACACTGTTCATATAGACAGTTAATGGAATTTTAAAAAGGCAACTTTTTATGAAAGAGCCTGTTTCTCTCCAATTACTGTAGAAGAATCTTCTAAAGGAAGACATCAACAGCAGGACAGCATCTCCAGGATCAGCACTACAGACTTCTGAGTGTGTTTTTTCACTCACCACCCCACAAAACAGCCCTGTGTGTTTGTAGGAAGCATCACCTACATGATGAAATACATCAGCAGGCTTTTGTAGTGTTTGTGTTTATTCCACCTCTACTTCCTTAGCGACTATTGTTTGTGTGCACATGCAGTAAGAAAATCCAGTTAAACTTGTTATCCAGGGTGAGGCAAGGAATGAAAAACTGGTTTGTTGTTATTATTACTGAAGATATAACTGGTAACAACTTCTTTTCTAATAATACTTTAATACAGGTAAAAGCCTTAGAAACACTGTTTTAATTATGCTTTACTGCAAATTAACAAGGTGTTAAAATAGGCCATGATCAGACACAAAGCAGCCAAATACAGACACACACATATTTCTATTTATGGTAATTTTTTAAACTGCTCATAATAAGATTGTTCAGGTAATATTTTGAAACCAGACGTCCATTGTGTGCTGTGCTGCAGATACAAAGCACAGATGAGGGTTCCTCCCTTGCATTCACATAAACACCTCAAAGAGGCAATAGAAACACTCCAGTGTGAAGGGTACTCTTCTGAAGATGACATTCATCCCAGCTAATTCAAGGTGCAAGTACCTCCATCTGAGTATAATGACTCCCAGGCTTCAGGCTCCTATTACATTAATTACAGATCTAATCAATACAGCCAAAAATTTTTAGGGTGGGGATCATTTGAATAAAGCAATCAACTCCCTATTGACCTAACTTTCACTGGCTGGTATTGACTCGCATTAACTGCAAAGGGATTTTCAGGATGACTTTCTCAGATGCAGAAAGGTTCGCTCTTGACATCTAAATTTAGCTGCACAAATTCAGCAGGCAAAGTCCTTTTAATGTTGCAAAAGGAGCTGCTCAATTCAGTCACATAAGTGGGAAAGCTGTGGAAAGGGGATGGACACCACTAATCATTTAACCCTTCCTTCCGCTTGGGAACTACTCTCACTTTTCTCTTCATTTAATATTTCACAGCACTTTTTAAACAGCCAAGGCTGTAAGGTGACCCTGGAAAGCCCCTTCCAACCCAAAGCTTTTTATGGCATTATACAATTCTATGATATTTCTACAGGTGCCAGTCACCAACATTCACGGCCATGCAAGTCACAGAATGGTGATTCTGGAGATGAAGCAGGGTGATCAGGGCTGTGGACACTGGGATCTTGAATAGCTCCAAGGCTTTAGACTCCACAACTCTCAGCATCCTTTTTTCCTCTTTGACCACTCTTATATAAAAAAACAAAAACAAAGCCAAAAAAATATTATGTTTAAACAAATTTTCCTATATTTCAAGTTGTGCCCATCGTCTTTTGACCTGTCAGTAGAAACCCCTGAGAAGAGCCTGGTTCTACTCTCTTTATCCCCCTGCCTCAGGTATTTAGGGATGGGAAGGGTCCTCCTGAGCCTTCCCTTCCCCAGGCTGCAGTCCCAGCTCTCTCAGCCTCTCCTCCTGTGTCAAAGAGCTCCTGTGCAGGCACACACATGCCCGTGTACAGGACAGGAAAAACACAGATCTTGTGGACCTTGGACAGGATTCTCCTCCCCGGGCTGGGATGAAGGGCACCATGGGTTGGACATGAAATCAAACCCTGCTACCAGCACAGGTCATTGCTCTTAGCAGGCCCTGCAGCTCCTGGGGATTCTGAATTTTGATTTGCAGGCAGGGGAAATATTTAACATTAAAAAAGTCATTTGAATTAGAAATAGGTACTCTACAGATTTGGAGTGCAACAAGAGAGATTCTCCAGACACAAGCTGGCTAAAAGATATTCTGGGCCAACAACCCAACAGACTTCAGATATATTTCAGGTTTACTTGAAGGTAAAATGAGTTGAGTTACTGAGAAAGAATTTGAGTTCTGTCATACTCTTAGGTTTTGATTAAAGATGGTTTTTTACTTGTTGCTGTAGTAATAATTACGCTGAGTTTAGCAGTTCTACTCATGAACTACACAGTCTTGGCTGCTATACAAACAGAGAATGATATAAATAACAATCTTTAGAAAGAAAGGAGGAATTAAAATTATGTTATAATGTATCTTAGGGGGTTTTTTAATATCTGGGGAACTTTACCAGTAGAAACCCACCTGACTTGAGGCTTTGTCCATATTTCTGTGAGTTATTTCTATTATTTTGACAGTCATTAAAAGGAAACATATTTATTTATCTTGGTTTTTTTTCTTCATGCATAAAGAGAGAAGGCAAATAAAAAAAGGACCCTGCTGCTATCAGGGTGCTAAAATTACGCTTCTGTGCAAGATGACAGATCTCTTTACTGAGAACTGTAAAAACAGACTGTAAAGAGCTGCTCCAGCCATGTGGTAGCTCTAAGCTGCCACAGAAACCTGAGCTATGGATCCATCCTCCAGCCCTCCTTGGCTTCAGAGAAGCATCTCTGCCTTCTTTGAGGTTTACAGTGTAGACTCTGCTCATTTATTTAGTCTGGGCTGTTCTGCCTGTGAATTAAAGAGGTGGTCTCATGGGAAAATAAATTATCCAGAGTAATAAACTAATTTGTCCCTACCTGCTGTTGTTTCAAATCAAGTGAGATCTCTGTCTAGGCAAACATGAGGACACGTATCACACTGTGTAAATAAGCTGTGATAATGCAACCTTTGACTTTTGCAAATTTATATGGATTTAAG
Organism: Monarcha castaneiventris obscurior; assembly: GCA_026261815.1. Taxonomy (NCBI): domain Eukaryota; kingdom Metazoa; phylum Chordata; class Aves; order Passeriformes; family Monarchidae; genus Monarcha; species Monarcha castaneiventris. Next base: position 2,059,234 of record JAMPIT010000885.1, on the reverse strand, counting down.
ACTTTCTCAGAGAGATGAAGCTCAATGAACTTCTCTGTTGGAGAAGGCTCATCCAGATAAATCATAGTGGATTGTTAATAGTAGATGACCATTATATATGCAGAAGGTTTTGGCCAGTTGAATGGTTCTCTGAAAGTGTGAAACAATGACATTCATTAGAAGCTGACTGATATGGTCAGAGGTGGCCCATGAAATTATCAAGTGGAATTCTGCATCAGTGGAAGAGGAGAGATGATCCAAAGCTCATTAAAGTCCACGCAAACGCTCTCACTGACTTTATCCAGCCTTGCACCAGGCCCATGTGAAAGTTCTGGCAGCTGCTCTGCAAAGCCATAATCTGTAAACCCACACTGTTAAGGAAAGACTGATGGATTGTCCAAAGGACAGAAAATATAGGACAGAATGAGCAGATGCATTTTGGTGGTGAGCACTGAAAACATTCAGAGTTATTTAAAGGCTTCTTCTCAACATGCCAAACTCAGGCAGGGAGTGAGCACGTGCCAGAGCTGGACCCTCAGCACAGGCATCCTGAGTTGCAGCCAACAGAAAGGAAATTTAAAGTCCTTGACTCAATCTTGCCTTTTATTTTTTTGTTTCATTCAGTTTTATTTTCTTTTCTTTTGATTTTTTTCAATGTTCTAATGGACCCCTTTCCAAGGCACTTCTGTCTTTCAATATTTTCAAACTGAAACCTTCCCATATGCAAATTTACACTAATTAAAACCATGTCACAATATACTTTATTTATCTACTTTCCTCTGAAACTGTTGCATACTCTATAGAGTTTCAGATGTAAATTGCAAAGTAGCTTCCAAATATCACAGAGATGAAATCCTGTGACACCATCTCATTCACAATATGAACGTAGAACCTTAATTAATCTGTGAGGCTGATGGTGGAGAGAGCATCTTGTAACATGAGGATCTAAATTTTCTATTTCTGAACCCCCTAAGAGCATTAAAAGGAAAGTAGGAAATCTCTGGTTGTTTACATTTTTCTGGCTCTAGTCCCTTGTAGTTGCTAATATTCTGATTTTCTTTTCCTGACAATATGGTAAATATGCTTTGGTTCTCTGTTCAGGATTCAACAGATCAGCAGCTTTGGACATCAGCATCAAATTTACCCTAAGTCAGATAACCTTTCTCTGCAGTTGGGGTGCAATTCATGGCTTAACTCATTTGAAATTAATCTTTTCCATCTGTGGTGGTGGGAAATGGCCTCTGAAAAGCCTTTCTGATCACTTTGATGAAGGTTTCAACATGGGCCTGATAATAATGGCTTTATTATATACATAAATTTTAGTGATGCACTTTCAGGATAAAAAAATAGAAAAAAAAAAAAGACAGGGAAAGGAAGAAAAAGGTCACAATACTGAGAAAACCTGTGGTGTTTCCTGCCTCTTTGAAGCTGGAGTTAATCAGATAGCAGATTAATCTGAGAATTATATTACTGACATTGTAAACCTTCCAGGCCTTTAGCTGGGCCTTTTTTCAAGTGTAGTACATGATGAGATTTTGCCTTCAGTAAAGACTGTTGTTTCATCAGTTAAAGGTCATCTTTTTAAAGGATCCTTCTCACTAATTTTCTAGGGAAGCAAATGATGTCCACTTTTCATTACAGGATTTCTTTAGTGCACAACTGCCCACAGCAGGAAAGCTGCTGTTTTTATTCAGCCACACTGGTCATTTCTGCTTATAGTGGAATTTTAACAGCAGCTTCTTAAAATAGGACAGACCTAATAACCCAAGAGTCTTGTGTCAGAAAAAAAATGAGATGGCAGGGTGATGATATACCCCGTGCAATATTGCTTAATATTCACTTACACATTTATTTCCCCTGTGCATTCTCTTAATGGCATCAATGGTTCCCAGCAGCCACCTTTGATTCAACTTCACTGAAATAATTTCTTTTTTCTGTTTAGAAAGATACCCCAGTAGAAATCCAGGTCCTTTGGAAATACAGAGGATTTTTGGCCCTGATATCAAGTTCTTCAAATTTGGCAGCTGCAGATCATCGTTAAAATAGGAGTTTTAGGTAAAGATATTAATGGAAGTGCATGGGCATCTTTTAGGGACAACCACAAGAGCACAGATATGTCTTGTGAAGAGTACGGGGTAATCCTAAAGCAAAACTAAATCAGGGAATTAGATAACACTGGGAACAAAACAAAAAAAAAAAGCATAAAAAAACAACAACAACAAAAACACCCCAGCAACAAATCCCAAGCCCATAGTCCAGGCACTGTTTGGGGGTCCAAGGAAGGTGTTGTCCATCTAAGTCAACTCCTTGGGATTCACTACACTAAAATAAATCCCAAATCTTTTCCATCTTCGTGCTTGAAGTTAGTCATGTGCCCAGGAGGAATTTACCCCATGCATTTCTGTCAGAACCCTAAAGATTTGCCTTAGCAGTGCACAGTGCATGGCAAAGTTTTTAAGAAAGGTGCAACTGGTACTCATAGAAACCTGTAAGAAAAGGTCTGCGGCAGCTCAGAATTTGCACCTGGGAGGCAAAGCTGCAGAAGATGGCATAATAATGGCGAGAGACATAATAGGTGATATCACATTTCAGAAGTGAATATTGCTAGCTGAACTTTGGGGATCATGAGAAAATTCATTTCACAAAGGTGGAATGCCCAGCGCCTGGGAGGTGACACGTGATGAATTAGAGTAATTTTGCCCAACCTGTTAAAAACAAATGCTGTTATAGAAGTAGCAGGACCATCTGCATAAAGATTTTTAAATTACCTGATGTTGAATATGTGAAACATCGGGTAATGACATTGCAAACTCAGCTCTGATTAAATGGCAAGTGAAGAGCGAATCTCAGCAGCATTGTCTTATCACATTAAAACAAGGGGAAAATCTATTTATGAGTGAGTTGACCTCATTTTTTCTCTCACAGCCCGCTGTGCATGGCAGAGTTGGGTTTGATTGAAAAGTCATTGCATAGTTCTTTAACATGACAATGTTTAATCCAAGAAAAAGTTCCTTTTCAACCTCCAGCAACTTTTTTTTTTTTTTTTGAGTGATACAGTTGATATAAGCCCTGAATGCACTTTTTGAGGTTGTGTGAGGTTTAAAATTTGGGTTCTAACAAGTTCTCCCAGAAAGTTCTGACAGGAAGCCCCAGGAGCTACCTAAAGCATGAACTTCCTGCCTGTACTACAGCAAGTAGGAAGAGAGGAAGAATCAAACCCACATAATAATAAGGTCTTGCTTTTTCTCAAGGTCACAAGTCACAGAAGATGCTTCCTCCAAAAAAACGTGTACTCATTTTCTCTTAGTATTACTTTTCTTGTAGAAGCATTGTCATCCTCTTTAGCCTGGAGAAAAAGGAGGCTGAGGGGTGACCTTATTGCTGTCTACACCTACCTGAAAGGGAAGCTGGAGTGAGGAGGGTGTCAGTCTCTTCTCCCAGGTAACAAATGACAGGACAAGAGGAAATGGTCTCAAGTTGTGCCAGGGAAGATTTAGAGTTGATATTAAGAGAATTTCTTTAATGGAAAGGGTTGTAAAGCATTGGAACAGGCTGCCCAGGGAAGTGGTGGAGTCACCATCCCTGGAAGTGTTCAAAAAATGTGTGGATATGCACCTGAGGGCTTGGTTTGGTGAGCTTGGTGATGGTAGGAGAACAGTTGAACTCAATGACCTTAGAGGTCTTTTGGAACCTTAACAACTCTATGACTCTGCTTCTCAAAAAAAATCCTTGTCATTTGGGATTTACTTCACAACATTCCAATAACAATCTAAAGAAATTTTTCTGGAATCATCTTTTTCTGAGGACTGAAATGCAGTAGAGTGAGGCTCAAGGTGCAGAGAAGCGCTATGACTTTATTTTGTTGCCTTGACAGAAAGGTTAAAATTTCCAGCAATGTATGATCTAAATCTAAGCGACTGAATGACCAAGAAAATGCCATTGGTTGTTCTCCATCCATGGGTTCACTTTGCACTTCAAGCTGCAGTAAATTTGCTCAGCTACAAGAAGGCTCTGTGAAATAGGCCACATCTCTTCTGGTCTGAGCAGCCACTGCCTTTCTCTAGCAGGACAGGGCTCCCTGACTCACATTTGGCAACTCCTGTAGTGAGAGGAGGGAGGAAGGAGAGAGAAAAGCAGCTTCATGAATATGTGGAATTATTCTGGGAAGCACTCAGGATAATGTGAAAATGAGACACATAAAACACTGGCCAGCTAAGACACTAAGAGAGATTAGATAGCAGACCTGGCAAGTCATCCATTTGCACCAATGTGGCAAATCTTGTGGTTTTTTGGGAACAGGCAGAATTACTGGCATTTGGCTTTCATCTAGGATTAAGGATCAGGAAGAAAAATGCTGACTTGTGTTTAAATGTGTCTGGTTGCAGGACAAATTCAAGGAGATGGATGCTTTAGCACCGGAGTACACAGCCAAGGCTGCCAAGGATGCAAATCTCCCAGTGCCCATCCAGTGCCTCGTTACTATTTCACCATCCCTGAGAACCTGCCATGGGGAAATACCAGGCTTTCACCTTGCAGCTGCTTTTAACTACAGAGCAAGCAAATCAGAGCTGTAAAAGGTGACAGAAACCCTTAAATTCTCATTCACGTGTTACTGGAAATAAACCTTAAAAAAGCCCACAGAAGACGCACAAAATGGTTGGCATTAAACTATTCCAGCGAAGGGAGCAGGAGCTGTGTGCTCCAGTTCTGCTTAAAGGGAGCTGGTGGAAAGAATAATGTGGTTTGTGCAGAACTAGGGAAAATGAGAGCTGAAAAGGTTCCCTATCAGGGAAGAAAAACACGCTGGCATAGCAAGTGTTGCTGTCTCACACACTGAAGGGTGTTTTCAGAGCAGCAGCAATGCATATTTAAACACAAGAAGTACCTTCCTCAGATAATTTTTTTAAAGACTATTTAACTATGAAGGAAACAAAACTGATTTTAGTCAATGAGGACAGAGATGGAATGGATAAAACTCCTAACACTGGAAATAGAACTGCAACTTACAAGGTTTTCATTAAGAGCAGCACTGGAAACAAATTGCTGCATGGAGAGCTAATTAAAAAAGAACTAATAAATTCTATAGACGTAAATATAATGCATTTTTTTCATCCATCTGAGCTCTAGCTGTTGTTGTACTCCGGGTGATGCTGGTTTTACACACATATGTTGGTGTTATTCCTACAGATGGTGCCAGGGCTGAGGCACAGGATGGAAGGATGCTTTACATGTTTGCTTTGCTTACACTCTAACACTAAGTGCTGGATTAATGCAAAGCCTAATCCCATCAGAAAGGAGATATTTCAGTAGACACCAGGGAGACTGATGTGGTTGATCCCTGCTTATGGCAGGAAAATGCACATATGTCAGGGATTTCACTCTGATATTTGTAGATAACCTTGATAAATCTTTTGGACACCTCCTCATTTGGACCTCAGTGGGCTGTTCATAAATAAGTGTAAAAAATAGCTGAGCTGACTTCCCTTTTGATCTCTTCCACTCATCCTTCCAGTGTAGGTGGGTGAAATATCCTGCCTAGTGGATGTTTATTCAGTTTTCTACTGCTCCAGAGTAGTCAATATGGAATATTCTGGATGAGATTCTTTTCATTCAAATTCAAATGCTCCAGATCAACACAAATCACCCTCATTTCTCTTTAGAGGGGCTCTGGCTCATCCTTAACGAATCTATTCAATAGCTAAAAAAAAAAAAAAAAAATTACATATTAGCCTGAAAGGGAACATCAAGTGACAAATTCAGGTTTGGTTGCGTAAACGTCGATGTCATTAATCTCATCTTTCTTTTCTTTATATTCTAATTCTGAAACAAATATTTCTGCACTACCTTATTCTGTTCTCAGGTTGTTATGATTTGCCTTGCATATTTTTTTAATAAATAATTTTCAGTGACCAGATAGACGAGTGTTGCAACCACTAGAATCAGAAAGAAGTCATTATTCATAATGTGCCCTGAAATTTAGGACATCTGCCCTTCCTTCCTTCCTTCCTTCCTTCCTTCCTTCCTTCCTTCCTTCCTTCCTTCCTTCCTTCCTTCCTTCCTTCCTTCCTTCCTTCCTTCCTTCTTTTTTTAATGTACACACAGAGTGTTCCCATTTTCATATGGAAGCCAGATCATATTCATTTTCTTGGGCAGCATTATTGGAAATAAACATAAGTATCAACTCTCATGCTAGATCCTACTGAGACCCATCTAATAAAAGCCTTATAAATTCTTTAGTTACTGCATGGATACAACTCCCATCTTGTTTTCCCCATAATGTTCTTCATGCACAGAAAAGCAATCCTCTCCTCTAATATGTATGTTCTCCTGCCATCCTCACCAAAAATGGATAAAATAAAACCCACAGACTGAAGGGAAGAATAGAAAAATATTTCAAAGAAAGAACTCTGAGTTACTAAGCAAGAAACAGTGTCAGAATTTCCCAAGTATGAAATAATCAGAAGCTTGGACAGTGCCTGAGAGAATATTTTATGTACATCTGTCATTACTCTTCCTTGGGTGCCTGTTCATGGGTGCTGCTGGAGACAGTGAATGGGTGAAACATTCAGGCTGGGTGTCCTCATTCCCCAAATCAGCTGTGTCAGATTTATCAGGTGCTGCATCCATTTAACTCCTCCCTGTTTATGACCACTGCTGGGAAGAGCAGCACTGAAGGGATTAGTTAGAGTTCTAGAAGTGTCTCCATCTTCTTTTGAAAAGAAACAGGAGTTTGTTAGGGAGGGAAGATAATCATGAGTAGTCACTGAAGAGCCAGTTATGCATTTTATATTCTGCATGTGCCTCTGGTTCCATTTCTGTGAACAGAAATGATTAAGATTTTACTTACTCCTTAGCATGTAGTGCTGTAAGGGATTAAGAGACAAAAGACGGGAGATGAAGCCTTTAAGGGCTCCAGGAGACACAGAGAAAAGTTTTGGGTATCAAAGAAGCCTTTTTAAAGCTCAAGTCTACTACTAAACTACTGAACAAAAGGCAGAGGAAGAAGAAAGGGATATCTGTTTAGGCATTTTTAACAGATGTTGTATACTACAGTGACTGAGGTGTTTGACATGCTTAACATAAAAGTGAAAAACTAGTGTAGACAAAATACAAGATAGGAAACTCCAGGGAGTTACTGTGAATCCATGGAATGAAAAGAGATTTTTGAGTTTTATGTCTCTGTAGTTGTCTGAAAAGCAGAATAATTTTGGTAGTTGATGCACAGCCTTCTCTGTCCAGCACAACCAAGATGTCCAAGACAATGCCATTTAGCAATGAATTTTGGCACTGCCCATGGACTTTTTCAGAGTGATTTTACTGCACATCATATTTAAAGGGACTGAACAGAAGCCTACATGACCTCACATGTGCCAAGTAAGTGGAGATGCTCTCCCCTCAGATACCGAAATTTCCTCTTAACAAGAATGACAGCAGCACTGAAAGACAAACAACCAAAGAATAAAAAAATCCATGATATTTATTATTTATTATATTATCATCTGCAGTCGGTAGCAGTTGGAAGAATCAGAATAAACTCAAATATACCTTGCCAAGTCTCTCTTTAGATGCCTTTTGCCTTCACTGCACGGGATTCTTAGTTTGGAATTCCCTCTTTGGAGGTGGCAGATTCCTGCAGCACCACACCCCCGTCCATAACTCGAAATGACACCTCAAAGCAAACAGTTCCCCTCTATGTTCCCCCCCCTCGACAAAGCTGAAGTGCAGCTGCATCTGGAAATAAAGAACTCCCTCCTCCTCTGCAGCAGATGGAGCCCAGAGCACACCCTTGTCTGCAGCAGCAGTGGGAAAGATGTGGTAGGAAAGATTCCTCCTCAGTAGGAGAGACCACACACTCTTAGAGGCCAGTTTGCCTGTTATCACCAACTCTGAGGATGAAGGAGAAGGGAATCATTATGAGAAGGGTGGGAACACTCATTGGTACATGTCAGGCTGTGATTTAGACCAGCTTCATCTTTGTTCTTTGGTGAGGAATAGTAAATATTTTAAGGGGAAACCACGATGCTACTTAAAAAGCACTTACCTAATTAAACCTCAAGTGCAGGAATCTATTCTGCAGAGCAGCACTCTGTGATGCTCAGCACCTCAGGCTATACCTCAGCCATATGGCACTTTAATAGGCACTAGCAGAGGGAGGCCTTTTTATATTTTAACAGATGGGTGCAAGCTACTGGGGTTGGAGCAGAGGGCAGAATGAAAGAAAATGTAAGGGAAGAAAATCAAGACAAAGTTCAAAGGATGAATTCTTACTGAACTCTTCCACTTCTGCTTAAAACAGCTTGAGGTCTTGTTTCTTTCCTAGAAGGAGCTTCTGTTGTTTCCAGCCCCTTGGACTCAGACTGGCCGATCACAAACCATTTCACAGCAGATTTACTCTGTGAGGCATTGTCCTTGCAGCACAAATACCACTGTGCTTTCAGTCTGCTGGCCCAGCAAATACTTGCATAAGTTTAGGAGTAGGATTCAAGTTTTTATAGTGGATTTTTTTTGCTGTACCTGTGCCCCTGCATATCTCAGCAAGTTTGAGCTGTACACAAAAAAGACTAGAAGACCTCAGAAGGGAAAGTCAGTGCAGAGCATGTTGCAGAGAGACGTGCAACATCTCAGGGTAAAGCGAATCCAAATGAGTCAGAAATGAGTCAGAAATGAGAGGCCTATTTGAAAATAATTTATGTTTAACTTTCGGATAGGTCCTGATCTTCTGGTCAAGAAGGCCAATGGGATCCTGGGATGCATCAGGAGGAGCATTGCCAGCAGATTGAGGGAGGTGATCCTGCCCCTCTACTCAGCCCTGGTGAGGCACATCTGGAGTGCCATGTCCAGTTCTGGGCTCCTCAGGACATGGGAGACATGGAGCTCCTGGAGCAGGCCCAGGGAAGGACTGTGAGGGTGACTTGAGGACTGGAGTATCTCTCCTACAAGGAAAGGCTGAGGGACCTGGGGCTGTTCAACCTGGAGAAGAGACTGAGAGGGGAGCTCATCCTGCCTGTCAGTGTCTGCAGGGAGGGCTCAGAGCAGGGACCAGGCTCTGCTCCATGGTGCCCAGCAATGGCACAAGAGGAACAGGCAGGAACTGATGCCCAGGAAGCTCCACCTGGACATGAGGAAGAACTTCTTCCCTGTGCAGTGACCAAGCCCTGAACAGATTGTCCAGGGAGGGTGTGGAGTGTCCCTCACTGGAGATATTCCAGACCCCTCTGGACACAATCCTGTGCTCTGGGGTGACCCTGCTTGAGCAGGGAGGTGGCACCAGATGGCCCCACTGTGGTCCCTTCCACCCTGACCCATTCAGTGATTCCCTGTGATCTGGTGAGACTGTGGTTTTAATGACAGCAATAGCATTCAAAAAATAAGATTATCAGCCAAAGGGACCATAAGGCTAAAGAAATATTATTCCATTTACACTGCAGTTGCTACATGGTTTAGTGTTTCCCAAATCTGTTTGTATGGCTGCCATTTCATAGCTTTGTTGCCTCACCCAAAATGTTGTGTGATGTCTGCCACCCCTTCCTATCTCTCCTTTCCAGCATTTCCATAAATACCATTCCCTTCATCACATGCACTTGTTTCCCACTTCACAGGGTAAGTTTAATTTGTCCCAAAAGGCCTGTGGCAACTTGGTGGCAAGTTTTTACCCTCTGGGGATTGATAGGGACCTCGTTGTAGGGAGCTCTGATGCAAAGCTGCATCCTTCATCATGGCACTGCAAATAATTCCCTCTGCTGACATTCCTGCACCAATTCTGGGACTGTATCACCCAGGGTTAAGTACCTGCAGCAGCTCAGATAACTTTCTGTAAGAACACATAACATGCAAAGTATTTAATGTGTGCTCTTGATAAAACACTCTGTGTGTTACCTTGTTCTATAGAAACTCTGAATCCATAAAACGTATTAAATATTTACTTAATCAGTGATTTTTCTCTATTTGTTCTATCTTCCAGTGTCCATCGGTGTACCATAAAAAAAATGTTCTGTAAATGGTGTTCTCAGAGCATTAATTCCTTTATTGAGAAACTTTCTCATTATTTTAACCCTCCATCTGAATTCCTTATGAAGAAAATTATAATTAATGTAGAGTTTTTATTTTCATTATTATTCATCACTCTCTGCAATAGTTCAGTATTTTAAAAAGGCAAAACTGGATGTTTCCAGATTTCATATTGGATTCTACTGAATTTTAACTCCAAGAAATAATAAACAGAAATGTGTTAAAATGTTTATGTGTATTTCAAATTGTATTTCCCAAACTGTCTGTAGATCTATGTCAGATTTGAATGCCTGTGGGGGAAAATTGGATCTACTCATGGCTGTCACATTGGAAGTCTTTTGATGGGCCTAGCAGGGCATGCCAGCCAAGGTACGAAATTATATTCTTAGAACATTATCAATTCTTATATTAAAACTTCCTTTCATTTAACACATTGGAGACTCTTGACTGGAACTACCTGGTTTATATGTTTACGGTTTTGGTTTTTGGTTTGTCTTTTTTTTTTTCCTACATGGCCAGGCCTGTTTTGGTCAGGTTTTACTCAATGATTGAGAAGAAGCTGTCATATCTGTACACAGGGGCAGGATGTTCTAAGTCCAGCGTGGGGTTCATGCAGTCAGTAACAGAGTTTCAGCAATGCATCTGCTTTTTTTCTGCTTTGGAAATGCCTGGTTTTAGTTGGGTTTTTTTGGGAGGGGGATTCTTTTAATGGATCTTTTCTAGCTGACCCAAAACTGTGCAAACTGAAAGCAAGAAGCTCTTCCAACCTGAAAGTGAGAAAACAGCCGTGATGGACCCTCTGTTAGGAAACTGGGAGGTGTTGCACCATCTTTGGGAAGTTGGTTGTAAAACTGCAGCAAATACTGGGTCTGGTCCTCACATTAGAAACATTTTATGCTTAATGTAATTCAGTTTATGGCCCCAATGCACGGCAAGAGTGGTGTAAATTGGCGTTAAAGTTAATGAGAATTAGGCCTAGGGAGTCTAATATTTGCTTTCTACAGTGTTTGAAATTACTTCTGTTGTTTTATAGCAATGTTTAAAAGTCAGCACAGAGACATTATAAATAAAAAAAACTTGGGTCACATCCATCCCTCTATCCATCCATCCAAGAGAAATGCAACATTTGATACAGAGTCTAAGCCCTGATTTAATTACAAGTAGGATTAATTTGGCATTTTAAATGTAGATGTGGCTACAGTGCTTTCTCTAAATCCATGTCCTTCAATCATTTAAAATCGGCAACACTTTATTCAGAGGTAAAAGTTTTCATGAGCTTCATTTCACATTTCTTCTGTGAGTAAAAAATGATGCAAGGATAACAATGATAAATGCAAATAGTGTCTCATGAATAAGTTTCAAAATGCTGACAGAAAATATTTGCCCTTGCATGAAAGAAATGCTTTGGGAAAACAGAAACAGATATTTCCTTTACCTTCAAATGTAATAACCTTTTTAATGACTTGGGAGCCATCTGATTGTTTGTTATGAAACTCCCTGTTTCTGCTTATGTAGGGAATTTGTTTATTATTATGGTGGTATTTGTCTTTCTCTATCCAAAATTGGTTGGTGCCCAAAGGAAAGCATTAAAAAAGAATTCACAAATTTCTGGTATTTCATCACTTCAGTTATATTTTAGCAAATATTCAGATCTCTGAGGTACTCTCAGAACTGTATTTTGCAGTGGTGTTATATTTCTATGAGGCTGGAGAGAAATATCACAGAAATCCAAGCATACAAATGCATTGAGACTGTCCTTTTTAGAAGGGAAAATCTGTATGACTACAAAAAAGCAGTTGCAATCCATGCAAATACTCTTTGCATTTTCTTTCTAAAAATTATCATTTTTATATAGACGAAAATAAAACAAAAAAATACTAAGTATATTTACAGCCATACATTATTTGAAGGCAAAGGGCAGGAGATCAACCTTAATAATTGATAAGACAAGGGGAAAAGGCCTCAGGTTGTTCCAGGGGAGATTTAGGTTGTAGATTTGGAAAAATTTCTTCATTCAAGGAGTTGTTAAACATTGGAACAGGCTGCTCAGGGAAGTGGTGGTGTCACCATCCCTGGCAGTATTTAAAAGATGTGGCACGTGATTTGGTTTACTGGGCATGATGGGATTCAGTCAGAGGTTGGATCTGATCTTTGAGGCTTTTTCCAACCTTAATGACTCTATCATTCTGTGATTTATTAAAGGCAATCAAAATATTTCTTGTAAATGGTGCTCAAAGTTCAGTGTCCTGAAAACCATCTCAGACAGAGAGCAATACTCCAATGACTTGGCAAAGGAGATGTCAGATCTTTACATAAACTTAAGTATTCTTATTTTTTGAAATTTCATAGATATTCAGGGCTGGTCTCTCTATGGTATAAAAATCCTGTTGAAGAAACATTTTTTACATGGACTATCAATTTGGGATAACTGAAAATATGAGAAAATACGTCTTATGGGAATCTCTGCAAACCTCAGTGACAAAATTATATGCTCCAGGCTTGAGGTTTCTTCCAGGTCATTAAAAAAGGACACATAGCAATCCCAAATCCAGTGAAGAAAAGATCAAATTCAAAATATCGCCTCCAAAATACTCCAAAGTATAGCCCAGAAAACCATACAAAGGCTTTAATATGATCCTTTAACATAAAACTGGAGTAGGTCTTTTGGAAACTCCAGGAATTCACTACTCACAGAGTTTGAAATCAAAGTACACATAAATATAATTTGTAGCTCAGGCTAATTCTTTTGGGGTAGTCATTACAGAGGATGTTTAATAAAGGACTTGAAGAAGAAAGGGGAAATAAATTTTCTTTTCTTTCCCTATCCAGGGATCGCAAAGGCAGAAATGCCAAGGTGCATTTACTGCCTTGAAACACAAAGGCTGACAATTAACATTTCTATTCAGAAGTTGGTGTAATTTTCTCCCCTCCAGTATGCACTAATTAGCTCTGGAAATGCAAAACATGTTTGTGTAACTCTGTGGATTCTCATTTTTAAACTTTGCAATCAGGAGGACAGAAATTCCTATTGCCAATCTTTTTGCTTAATGCTTTTCTCTTTTGATTTTTTTTTTCTTGTTTGCTTGTTTTGTTTTGAAGCACTGCCAGTGGAAGAACTACACTCACTTTGTAGAATCTGTTTCTAAAGTGCATAGAGGGATTTCCAAATCCTATAAAATCACACTTCTTATGGGAAAGGAAGAGTGAAAAAAAGGACAGGTTGCTGAAGCAAATTATCCCTTGAAGAATTCACAACCACGTGGGCTGCCCTCAACATCAGCAGAACATCACACTTCAACATAACCATAAAAGTTTCTAGAAAAGAAAAGCTAAATATTCCATCACCAGCACATCCATCTCCTTCTGCCATATGCCATTTCCCTTCTCCTATTTGCATTTGAAAGTCTTCTACAGCACTGCCTTCATATCCTATTTGGGGAAGAGACCTCAGAAGAGACAGCTTGAAAGGGAAACATCTGTCCTGGGCCCTGGTGTCACATGCTGGAAGTGACTTTGTGAGCTGACAGTTCATTTGAAGTTGATAGTCCTGTTTTTGCTACTTTCTCTTGCTTTCTAGCCCTGCACGGGCTGTGCCATGAGGCCTTGACACCCTTGTTATTTTTTAGCCCATGGACTCTAAATATGAACTATGTTCACAGAATAATAGAATCAGAATGGTTTGGTTGGAAGGAACCTTAAATATCATCCAGTTCCACCCCCTGCCATGGGCAGGGACACCTTCCACTAGCCCAGGTTGCTCCAACCCCCATCCAACCTGGCCTTGGACACTTCCAAGGATGGGGCAGCCACAGCTTCTCTGGGCAACCTGTGCCAGGGCCCCACCACCTTGACAGGGAAGAATTTTTTCCACTATCTAATCCAAACCAACTGTCATTCAGTTTGAAACTATATGTTCTAAATTATACAAACCATGTCTGAACATAAATGAAAACTCACTGGGAAGTTGGGCTCTTGCCTTATCTGTGAGGAATAGAACTCCTTATCTGCTACTCTTGTTTTAGGGATGGGATGGGCAATCAAATGCAGGAGGACCTCACGGAACCTGGAGCGACAAACTGCAAAGTCCAGGTCTCACTTAAACACTTAGATCAAAAAGCTTTAGTGATGTTCTGCCAAGAGGAACTGACCCGAAAATCAATTTAGGATCATGGAATATCTCAGGCTGGAAGGGACCCATACTAAAACTAAACCATCTGGCTAAAAGTGTTGTCCACACATTCCTTGAACTCTGACAGATTTGGTGCCACTTTCCTGCTGAGCCCAGCAACTGACCTCCCTCTCAGAGAAGAACCTGAAAATGTCTCTTATCCTAATGGAAAACCTTTGAATCCTGCTGGATGAGGATATGGTTTGACTCCCTGAGTTTCCTTAAAGCTTATGAATAAATGCAAATTGTGGGGTGCTTTCCCCTTCTTTTCATAAAACATTTGGAAGGAGGAGAGAAAAGACCGTCTAATTTTCTGTTTTAACAGTGGCTTGTTATATATGAAGTCATTAGGAACAACTGAATGATAATATTGAACATTCTAATAATTAATTAGAAACCTGAGAAAGTACAGGAAATGCATAATCTACGTAATTTGGGTCCCAGTTCACCCAGTTCTGCTGCTGCTACTGCTCTGTGTACCTTAATCACAGCAGATTGGTCTCTGTGACCTCTACCTTGGCACAGAGTGAACATAAATTACTTTGAATTCCACTCCATTTGTGATAATTATTGAAAACTCATTGGATTTTAATATTAAATCCCATTGATAATGAGCTGGATTTGGTTTGTGTTCAGACAATAAAGACACATTTTTCAAAATGACAAAAAAACTCCACCAATAAAAAGGAGAGAACAAAAAACCATTATTTACGGCTTGAAATGAAATTGTTTGGGATAACTCATTCAAATTCCCTTTTGACTGTTGAGCCAGTGATCTTGTAAAGATAGGAAAAATGTGTTACAAAACTAATATTCTGGTAGCTGCAGGTACTGTGATCAGCATTAATGGAGACCAGGACAGGGTTCTGTGGGTTGTTTTAGACCTTTTAAAAGATGCACACAAGTTCAGCTTTTGATTTCAGCTCTGGAAACAAAAAGGAGTTTGGTTTCCTCTGTCTGCAGCATCACTCAGTCCTTCTGGCACCAAACACCAAACAGCTGCAAAGTTCATTAAAAACCAATATCCTATCATGAGTGGGTACATCTACACCCAAGCTGAAGCCAGTCAGCAATGGCACTTCCTTCTTTTTTCCTGTTTTTTTTTTTTTTAAGAACAGCAAAACAACAACAACAACAACAACAAAAAGACAAGAATTTAGTCAGATGAATATTTCATCACCCAGTTTACTTCTCCACTTTGAGCACAAATTGATGCTTCAGCAGGACTACAAGGCAGGCAGCCACCTACAGAACTTCCCCAGGCAGAAATCACATGTTCTTTTTGAAGTTAAACAGAAATAAGACAGTGACAATTTTTCTGTTTTGTTCCCCTAATTGCCAGACAAAGTGCAATTTTCTGTTCTGTTCTATCAACCAGATGCCCTTGTCATCCACCATCGTGCTACAGTAATGGAACTTGATGTCCTCTTTGTTGTTTCTCGCTGCATTTGTGTGACTCACTGCTCAAAATAAAAATGTACTAAGAATACCAAAGGTTGTTGTCATAGAAAAGTTATGAAATTCCTTTCATCTAATTGCTTTCAGTTAGGTTTTTTTTTTAGTGCTGGGGCTTTTGAAGTTGTCTTGATATGCTGTGAGCACTCAGCCATGGGGTTATGTACCAGCCAACACATCAGTTTTCAGCATAAATCCTGCTAAAGGTAAAGTTTTCCAAGGTACTTTGGCACCTAAAGCACCAAGTGCAGACCTGTGCAAACTTCCCAAAGATAATGAAAGCTGCAGGATTGCTTCTGAATATTTCACTCAGTTGAAGAGCTGTCCAGAAATGAGAAATGGCCACAAATTACCCCAGAGCTCTACAAAGCAGCTGAACTTGTGGTGCTCACCACTCGAGGCATTGGAGCGTCACAAAAGGTTAAGAGGAAAGGAAGGACCTGTGCCATTGGTCCTTGAAGCCAGGATATACAGGTGAGTCTAAGTAGGAGAAATTTCTTTTGTTTGTTAAGGATTAGGAAAGCAAATCTGCCTTTCCACTAAGGCTTTACAGCTCCATGTCAATAAAAACTTCAGACCAACTTTTATTTGTGAGGCCAATCCAAGACTGAGACAGCAATTTCACTTGGAAAGGTAATGATATATACTGAGAAATAGAATGGGATGGGATGGGATGGGATGGGATGGGATGGGATGGGATGGGATGGGATGGGATGGGATGGGATGGGATGGGATGGGACAGAAAAAGGGGAAGGGGAAGGAGAAGGGGAAGGGGAAGGGGAAGGGGAAGGGGAAGGGGAAGGGGAAGGGGAAGGGGAGGGGAGGAAGGGAAGGGAAGGAAGGGAAGGGAGGGAAGGGAAGGGAGGGAAGGGAAGGGAGAAGGGAAGGGAAGGAAGGAAGGGAAGGGAAGGGAAGGGAAGGGAAGGGAAGGAAGGGAAGGGAAGGGAAAGGGAAGGGAAGGAAAGGAAGGGAAAGGGAAGGGAAAGGGAGAGGAAAGGAAAGGAAAGGAAAGGAAAGGAAAGGAAAAGGAAAAGGAAAGGGAAAGGGAAAGGAAAGGAAAGGAAAGGAAAGGAAAGGAAAGGAAAGGAAAGGAAAGGAAAGGAAAGGAAAGGAAAGGAAAGGAAAGGAAAGGAAAGGAAAGGAAAGGAAAGGAAAGGAAAGGAAAGGAAAGGAAAGGAAAGGAAAGGAAAGGAAAAAGGAAAAAGGAATAGTTCCATAGGAATGAGCCTACAATGACCATCCAGACCAAGGGGTATATTTTAAAGTTCAGATCACTTTCCTTTTTTACAAGAAAGTGGATGCACAAAAGTCAAAGCAAGGACAACAAATACTGAAATAAAACTGAGGGACTGACTCATGGGAAGAAACATTAAAATTTAATATATTTAATTTTCCTTAGTGATTTTGGAACATGGTGAGAATTTGCAACAATGGCAAATGTAAAATTAGAGGTGGCAGGTCAAACATTTAGAGCTCAAATCAGAATGAGGTGAGGAGATGGTGATGATGGAATGGCTGGTAAGAGGAAAATATTCTCCCAAACAGGAGGAAAAGATTGGGAGGTTTATTATGCAAATGCAATGACATGGTAATGTAGTTAAAAGCATGTAAAATAATCACATTTTACCAAAGTCAATTTATAACTCGGAATTAATCCAGAATTATGTAGAATTATAGAGTAGGAATAAATTGAAAAGCTGTATTCTAAATGACTGACAAATCCCCCACATAAACTTACATCTGGACTGTGAAACCCACTGCCCTGTGATGCATTTTGGGTTTTAGTAGAGCAATTCCTAGAGGCGTGGATAATAATGCTATCAAACTTCATCCCAAAATATTAAAAAAAAAAAATTGGGAGGATATGACACCTTCACCATTAATAGTTTTAAACCCCAACTTTGGGAATCAGTGATTAATATGAAATTATAGTTTGGTCAAGGTGCAGGAGGAAGAATTTTCATCTTGCATTTAAAGTAATCTGCATTTTATTCCAAATATCTGCACCAGAGCTCAGGGATGCTCCTCTCCTGTGATTCCAGTCTAACTCAAGCCAAGGGGGTTATGGGCTGAAGAGTAAGAATAGAAGTAAATCAATAACGTTCTAGGAAGAGGGGAGAGGTGAAAACCCTGAAGTGAGATACATTTATAACAAAACCAGACAAATTACTTCAGCACAGCACCTCAGCCAGACAGGAGCCTCTCTCCACAGCATCCCAACTCCACTACGGCAGCACAACGGCCTTAGAGATCATTTTCCACCTTCAAGTCTTGTGAAGTTTGTATATATCCTTATTTTAAAGTAATTTTTTTCTGCATTTACCCTTATACCTCACTCTCACAAGATGGGATGCAGGCTTGAGAGAGTCAGAAATTACATAAAATCCTTCTCAACCCAGAATGGGAGTCGCAGCACAAGGAAAAGCTACAAATTCAACTATTTTCACAGTCAAAGGATTTCGAAAGAAAAGGCAAAACTCTTAAACCTAGGAACAATAACCTCTGTTTCAACAGAAGCCAGAAGGACTCTGCCACACTCTGCTCCCATAACCAATGTCTCATTCCAGGTACAGTGAGTTGTTAATAAAACTTTGCTTGAGTTAGGGAATGACATACTCAGGTTTTCATCCCAGAGGAATTTTGCTGTGTTCTGGGTGTCAGATGGTGAATGTAAAACAGAGTTTAAGACTCCTTACAGGCATTTTGAGCCACAAGGAGCTCAAATGGCTCACCAAGAGCTGTATGACGAGCAGATGACAGAATTAGCTTTTTATCACGGAAGTGGATAATATAAAGCTCAAAATTCTACTGCAACAGCTGTTGAAGACAGTGACCCATGTGCTTTAGTACCATTTGTTTTGCATGTATTTATCCTATAATTAGACAGCACAGAGTTCCCACCTTTTTATGCTGAAGTTGCCTACATTTATTTCGAGCTTCAATTTCCGTTCCCTAAGGATTTATCTCCATTGTGACACGGTTTATCGTGGATGTTCGATCACTGGCTATCTCTGAACAGCAGCAGGAATGAATTGGCTTTGTCAAAATACTGGCTTTTTTTTTTTTTTTTACTTCTCTTTCTCTCAGTTTTGCTGACTTTTTTTTTTTTTTTTTTTTTTTTTTTTATTATTATTCTCTTCTTCTCCCAAGTTTGTAATGTGCAAATGTATCCATTGCTGGAAATAACCTTAGCTTTAATAGCCTCATTGATGAGGCCATAAGGGGGCACATAACCATTTAAACGAGCTTACCCAGAATGACTCGCTGCCAGAAATGCTTGAAACATCCTGTGCATCTCTGCCTCCCTTTCAATGAGGGTCATTCTTTGCCTGCTGATTACCACAGATCACTTCATACAGCGAAGCAAACTCGGTAAAATGATTAAACTTTGCTCTTTTTTATCCACGGTCCTGAAATATTCTTCGGATGCCTTCCTGAGAAATTCTAATGTAGCCATTTTTCAAACAGGGGACTGATACTGGCAGTGGCACCCAGAATATTGCTTTTGCCGTTCATCTGAAAAATAGATGCAGGGCTGGATTTGCCTCTGTTTACTATAAGCATAAGGATGTCCACTTCTAAATTCTTCAGGAATTTAAAATTCTTTAGAAATGTTGCCTGCATGACCCATCCAGTCGCTCCTGTCTTCATCCCACAAGCTCTCAGAAAGTGCAGGCAAGGGGAATGACTCTCCCGTGCTTCCCTTGACTTTCACTCACAGGGAAACAACCATCCAGATCTTTGGGTATCTGCAAAGCTTCTGGGAATGCACATCTGCTGCTAAGATCTGTTGTGAACCTGCAGGCTGTCCTCTGGCTCAGCTCTCTGAATAAAACCGGCCGGAAGCATGAATAATTCAGCATCCAAATGCCACCGATCACTTTTGACAACAACATCTCTGCACTTCAGGTCCTCATTCACAAAATCTGATCAAAAAAAGGGTGATCCTACATAAAAGGGCTGTTTGGGAGATAAGTCCTGATATGCAATGGTTAAGTGAGACATGGATGCTCCCAAAGAAGAGATTAAATTTATGTTCTGGGTTTGAATTTTGTGCAGCAAATTAGACCTGTGCTCACATGGTAAGGATGAGAGGGGGAAATGATTGTTCACTGACCACTCACCATATCCTGTGCCTAAAGTCATGTTCCTTACATGAGTGAAGATTTTATCATACCAGAATACATACAACAGAGAACTGAAATAAATTTTATAAGCAATATTAATTTTTATCTTTGCTAACCATAAAATAGTTTCGTTTTTAAATATTATACTTCTTTTAAAGTTCTATGTATCTGCATAGTTTATTCTCATTTCACATGAAACACCTTCCTGCTTTGTTACTGAATCATGTGATCATTTTTTCTTAACAGATTCAATTTAAGTTGAATATATGTGGAAAAGTGGTAATTCCCACGTGACAAGTATTTCATTTTGAAGTATCACCAGACCACACTGAAAGCCAAGCACTGATTGCAAAATTCTTCATTCAGACATGACAGCTCTCTGCCTTTTCTTAGGTACTTTGCCACACCATGCCACCTATTTTTGGGGACAGCCTATTTAAATCCAAATGCCAAAGAATTCCTCTCCTGTTAGGTTCCAATTAGGATTAGCCCTAACTACGCAGCTGGCTGTTCCTCTTTTATGAGGCTCATCTTGCTTTGCAGCCTGGCTGCTGAAGGCTCATTGCCTCTCCCTGGGTGTCAGATATAACTCGATGGGATGTGCCTTTAGGGGGTTCTTACACTCCCTGTTGGAGGAGTCAGTTGGAGGTTAGAGATTCCAATATATTAGTTTTGTCAAGGCTGCTGTAAAAATAAACCAATCCCTCTCTACGTGTGGGGAGGCTGAGGTGCCTTTCACATTCGTGGCAACTTTCTTTTGATGTCTGCAGGAGGCTCCCTGTGGTTTCAATATCACCATTCACATTTCATTGGGTTTAATTGCTTAATGCAGGACTCATTGGCCTGGTGTTTCCCTGTCAGTGCTCTGAACTCTCCTCCCTGAGCAGGGAGAAAAGAACCATTGTGGAGTAGCTGCTCATAATATCATTGATTAAGAACCAGAGCAAAAGGGGCTTCCTTGCTCTTTTCATAAATTATCGTGGTCCAGGCATTACTTGAGATTGGTGTCGAGGTTGTTTAAGACTGATGCTGCCCAGCTGTGGTCTGCAGCTTTCTCACTGATCTCTTCTCTCTGGTGATCAGGACCTCTCTCAGTGACAGGACCTGAAAGAACATCCTAAAGTTGTTCTAAAGGGGAGGTTTAGGTTGGCTATTAGGAAAGTAATCCTACAGACCACAGGGTTGTCGGGCACTGGAACAGGCTCCCCTGGGCAGTGGCCACAGCAGCAAGCCTGGCAGGGCTCAAGAAGTGGAAAGTGTTCAAGGCCAGGCTGGATGGGGCTCTGGGCACCCTGGTCTAGTGGAAAGTGTCCCTGGCCATGGCTGGGGCTGGAACTGGATGATCTCTGAGGTCCCTTCAACCCCAAACCATTCCGTGATTCTTTTACTCTCTAGAATTGGACCTACCAGCATCTTCAAGGGAGCACTGCTGAGTACCAAGCCAGCAGGGACAGGACCACACAGGCTCTGCTCTCAGACTATCTCATCCATTACAGCTCTCACAAAAAGAACAACCCAAGCCAGGATGAACTGTGAGAAAATCCCTATAAAAGTGAATCCATTACAACAGAGTTTGGGAGCACAGCAGTCGAGATCCTACCACCGACGGGAGGTGCCACCAGCTAACGACAGCCTTCAAAGGTGTCTTCATTTAAAGAGAAGGTTCTTTTATCTGCCTCCTGCCAGGGAAGCAGGTAAGAAGAAACTGAGCAGCACTTTTTCTAAAGATGCTCAACAGGAGCCTTGCTGCAGTGATTGGGATGAAAGTGATATCAGCTTCTCAATGCTGGAAGGTTCAATTTGGTGGCAGTCACTTTGTGGCCTCTCCAAAGCAAAGTCAGTGGCCTCACCCCCATTCCTGGGAGGCCTTGATGGTTAAAGGTACCAACTATTGTGGCTGTGCTGCTGATATTGTCTGGAGAGGTGCCAGGGGATAAATTCTTTGTGCCTCTCAAAGGTTTTAGTGATTTCAGGGACAGCATGGAGTCTTGTATGACTTTTGGTGATAACTTAATCACTCATTAATTTCTTGAGCCTTGATAACACTTTCTTCCTCACAGAGGAAATATGTGCACTTATATACATAGGCAATTTTACCCGAACTATATAAATTAGCAGTTCAGATTCAGTATGTGAAATGGGGAGGATGTGACTGAGGATGTGAAATAAGATGCACCACCCATACATTGAACAGGGATCTGGAACAAAATTTTTCTCTCAACCTTGAAAGATGTCCTTTCTCCCTGTTTTTCATGTCCCCCTCCTCTCCATGTAGCAATTCTCATAACCCATCACTTCAGCCTACTCTGTGTCCATGGAAAGGAGACTGGGGTGATTTTAGGTGCTCCCACTGTGCTCAGGGGTGGTATTTTGGTGGCTGGGATTGCAGCAGTGATGGGGGCTGCAGAAGGCTGGGTGCAGTACAGTCAATCCCTTGGGACATGGTGCAACAGAGGAAGGCATCAGGAGGATTTTCCCTGCTCCTCCCATGTGCTGGGTGAAGGATCCTACCATAGCTCCCCATTAAATCAATACTGCACCTCCACACCACAGCATGAGGTGTTTGTGGGCACAAACGTAAACCCAAAGTAATAAAGACAAAACTAACTTTTGATTCTTCTTGTTCTTTCTTTCCTTCTGATTTGTCCTAGGGGAGTTTATAAAAGTCTTTTAGAATGCAGTACTTAAATTTATGTAGTATGGCAACTTATAATCTTAATTAACCTCATAGTTCTGCCTCTCATTACAGCTCTCCTGATGTCCCAGCTTAGATCCTATTGTGCTTTGTCTTCTTTTGAGAGACTGGAGAAGAGGGAAGAATTGAATAATCTATTCTATAAATGAATGCCCTTTTAAACAAGCAGATATACAATGAGAGTTAAAGTGTCAAATTTTCATCTTCTTGTCTGCAGACAGAACTGAAAACAAAACCAATGCAGGATCAATCAAGTTCATGGAATAGAATCAAAGAATCACAGAATCATTAAAGCTGGAAAAGACCTTAAAGATCATCTAAATATACACTAAATATATAGACAGAAATCTACCCAGCACTCTGGAATGGGGCCCCAGGGCTTTCCTTTACAAAAGAGGACAAATCCCCCACAAACTCTTGTCAAATACACAACTGGATGATGAGGGATTCTTTGCTCCTGGACTTCCCCTGGGAGGAGATGGGATTGGTTCCCTTGGTGCTGAGCCCTGTGCTTGTGGGAGTGTCCTCGAGGCCTTTGCTACAAGGCTCCAAGTTTGATACAAGGCCTCAAGTTTGATACAAATCTCAGGGAGGACACGGGGAAGGCAAAGAGACATCTCTGCCACCTCTTCTGGGAAGGTGTCTGCGCAGCACCACTAACTTGATGCAAGTGCTATTCACTAATTAGGAGCCTTAAAGGGTTCAGATTATGAATATATCGGGTTGGCACCTACATATTTTGAAATAGGAGAAAGAGCGTGGCCCAGTGGATGCAACACCAAGACATGATGTGATGGGACAGGATGCTGGGGGAGGGAATTGAAGCCAGGAGAAGGGTAAATCACACGTAAGGAGTTGCGGACACCAGGCAAGCCACCGAGTGTCATCTGCCACTGTCTGGAGATGATGTAAGCTCTGCACAGGACACGGCACTTGGTGATCTGCCTCATATGGAAGAAACAGCAGGATTGAGCTCAGTGCTGCTGCATCTGCATCTGGAACAAAGGTGCAGCAGCAAATCCCACTGCTGATAACAGCAGCCCAATCTCTGTATCCAGTGTGCCCACTCAGGTTGCCCCAGATCCCTGGCAAGGCTGTAGTGTGACTGATGCAATAAAGATAGAGAAATTCAGCAGAAATCAACCCACCCCCCGAATTCCAGCTCATCAGTACAATAATATGGGCTGGGTGCAAATAGGCTGAATTTCTGATTAGAATCAATTCAGCGCCGTGGGTCTTGCGCGCGACAAAAACAACTTGCACAATCCAGATTTTGGAAAAATATGTTTTATTTAAAAAACGTGGCAATAAATGCACTAACTATCCCTACTTGGGGCAAGTCGACTAAGTACATATTAACTACCTATCTATGGGTGGGGGTTAAGTGCACTATCTACCTATTAAATACTTAAATGTGGGCTACTCCTAATATATACAGAGCCTCTCTTCAGGTGCGAGCCCCCAGCACCTCATCTCTGTCACTTAGCACAGGCCTTCAGGGCTGCAAGAAGGAGCTGCTTGAGCTGCTGTTGCAGCGTAACATAGTCCTGCACCACCTCTCTGTAGGCGTCTGCATCGCACGCCAGGCACTGGAACAGGTTGGGTGGTTCAACCCTTTGCAGGTCTGGCGGCAATTTTATCTCCCCGGGAAGCCTCTGGTTGCCTATGATAAAGTGGGCGAGGTGCTTCTTGTCCAGGGAGCAGCGCAGGCAGTCCACGATGTCCACCAAGCGCTTCAGGAAATCCCTCCTGCTCCACTGTGGCAGGGGTCTGGTGTTCAGGAGGTGCATGACAATTGTCTTCAAAGCGTAGGTGGAACAGCCTGTGCCCATTGCAAAGCAGGTGAGGAACTGCAGGCATTTGCAGTGCCAGCTGTCCTGCGGCGCCTGCCTGGCCACGTGCCTGAAGAATTTGGCCTCAGCCACGGCGTAGGTCTCATGCCAGGTCGTGCTGGGCATGAAGTGGCCTTCTGTGGGCTGACTGCTGACATAGACGTCCGAGTCGCCTTGCCGCACCCCAAACAGTACCTCTACCACCAAGCTTTCCTTGCCCTTGCTCAGCTGCATCTTGCAGGAGCGGCTGGAGGGCAGCAACATTAAATTAAGCCTGTGGGAGGACTGGGGCAAAAGCAACAAGTCTGCTCTCACCAATTGGTTCAGCCAGCAGGCAGTTTTCTCCACATCCAGGTAGGGTCCAGTGCAGAGGCTGTCTAGGAGGCTGGGCTCCTGCTTCCTGCTCAGCTCCTCCTTGGAGTGGTGGAGGAAGCACAGCATGGCCTTGTCGCCCAGCTGCTCCCTCACGCACGTGCACTCCAGTTCCACTCGCACACGGAAGTTTCTCCCTGGCACGTTTGCTCCAGTGTCCGGCTCCAGGCGGAAGGCGTGCCCTGCAGGGGCACTCAGGGGTACGAGCACGCGGTACAGGGCACCTTCTGCGCGGGGCGTCCAGCCTTCAAAGGCACTGCCCACCCCGATGGCTTGCTGCAGAACGGGGCAGAAGTGATTGGACAAGCCACGTCCAAAGACACGGGTGAAGTTGTCCATCAGGAGAGTTACCACGGCACGACCTCTGGCCAGGTCCGGGACAGGCCACTGCATCTGCTCCTGCACAAGCCGTTCAAGCTTGCTTGCAAAATCCTGCTCTTTGTCTTCATTTGTGGCAGAATTCTCTCCATCGTTGCCAGCAGCATTGTTCTGCACACCCACATTGGCATTTACCTCTTCTTCATTTGTGCCCTCATTGCAGTTTTTTCCATCATGGCTGGCCTCCTTGTCATCTTCATTTGCATCAACATTGCCGCCGTCTTCCTCATTTCCGGCCTCAGTGATGTCTTCGACGGCATTCTCATCATCGTTTACTTTTCCATTATCTCCATCCTCATTGTCTTCTTTTTCCTCATTCCCAACATTGGCTTTTTCATTTAAGCCAGCACTGCTGCCTTCTGCCTCATTTCCAGACTCCTTGGTGTCTTCTTCCACGTTGACATCATCACTTCCTTCTCCAGCTTTTGCCTCCTCAGCGCCTTCTTTTGCTTCATTTTCAACATTGTCTCTCTCATTTGTGGAAGCATTGCTGCCTACTTCCTCATTTCCATCATCTTTCTTGTCTTCCTCCACATTCACATCATCGTTTCCATTTCCAGCTTTTGTTTCCTCACTGCCTTCTATTCCTTCACTTCCAGCATTGTCTTTTCCAGTTGCACCAGCATTGTTGCCACCTTCACCACTGGCATCAGCATTATCGTCTTTCTCCACATTTGCCAAGGTGATTTCGACTTCTGTCTCTGCCAGAGTATTGTTTTCTTTATCAGCTGCAGTCTTTTCCGTGTTGCTGCTGGACTTCTTCTCCTGGCCACTGCTCTCTGGCTCACGGCCGCTTTTCTGCAAGATAAAGCACAGCACCAAGAGCAGGGCCAGGACTTCAGCAACGGCCCAGAATGGCCATTGCTGCCAGGCAGCCCAGAGCGTGGCTGCCCAGGAGCCATCACTCTGCTCCAGGGTGGCCTGCTCCAGCTCCTGCAGCTCCTGCAGCAGCCCAATCCTCTGCAGCTCCTCGTACTTGGCGCGCAACTCCATGAGCAGGCGTGTGTGCTCATCCAGCCCATCCCCCGCCATCTGCGGGTACTGGATGAGGCTCTGCACAAGCCACACCAGGAACATGAAGGCTCCCATGGCTTACGCAGAGAGAGAGGAGGAGGGGAGCTACTGGTGTGGAGATGGGGATGGGAGCCTTAGGGATGTGGGGACAGGAAGAGAGGGAGACAAGCAGCTGGCAGGCACCAAGGCACCAGGCCCAGCTGCAGCCACAGCCACAGCCACAGCAGCAGCAGCTGCGCTGTGTCCAAGAAGCTCCTGCAAGGGGCTGGGCCCTGGATGCAGGATGGGAAGCACTCTCTTGGATGCCCAAGTTTGTGCTCCGGCTCTCGTCCAGCACAGATTCTGGCTCACGTGAGCACTCGACGCTCGCCCAGGCTGGACTGGCCCAGCACGGCCTGTTGGTGTTGTTTCCATGCACCGCGCATTGTGATGCGCCTTGTGATATCACAGACACCGGTGACACCGCAGCCAGGCCAGCCCTGCCCTTTGTTCCCAGCCCAGCTCAGCCCCTCGGAATGGCCCTGAGCAACCAAAGCCCTGACAACCACTAAATATATAGATAGAAATCTACCCAGCACTCTGGAATGGGCCCCCAGGGCTTTCCTTTACAAAACAGGACAAAGCCCCCACAAACTCTTGTCAAATACACAACTGGATGATGAGGGATTCTTTGCTCCTGGACTTCCCCTGCAATTAGCTGGGATTGGTTCCCTTGGTGCTGAGCCCTGTGCTTGTGGGAGTGCTCTTGAGGCCTTTGCTACAAGGCTCCAAGTCTGATACAAGTCCTCAAGTTTGATACAAATCTCAGGGAGGACACAGACAAAGGCAAAGAGACATCTCTGCCACCTCTTCTGGGAAGGTGTCTGTGTAGCACCACTAACTTGATGCAAGTGCTACTCGCCAATTAGGAGCCCTAACGGGTTCAGATTATGAATATATCTAGGTGGCACCTACATATTTTGAAACAGGGGAAAGGGCGTGGTTCAGTGGTTGCACCACCAAGGGATGATGTGATGGGACAGGATGCTGGGGGAGGGAATTGAAGCCAGGAGAAGGGTAAATCACACGTAAGGAGTTGCGGACACCAGGCAAGCCACCGAGTGTCATCTGCCACTGTCTGGAGATGATGTAAGCTCTGCACAGGACACGGGACTTGGGGTTCTGCCTCATATGGAAGAAACAGCAGGATTGAGCTCAGTGCTGCTGTATCTGCATCTGGAGCCCAATCTCTGTATCCAGCGTGCCCACTCAGGTTGCCCCAGATCCCCGGCGAGGCCGTAGTGTGACTGATGCAATAAAGATAGAGAAATTCAGCAGAAATCAACCCACCCGCCGAATTCCAGCTCATCGTGTACAATAAGAGGGGCTGGGTGCAAATAGGCTGAATTTCTGATTAGAACCAATTCAGCGCCGGAAGTCTGGTGGACTACAAAAACAACTTGCACAATCCAGATTTTGGATTAATACGTTTTATTTTAAAAACGTGGCGATAACTGCACTAACTATCCCTACTGGAGATACGTCGACTAAGTACATATTAACTACCTATCTATGGGTGGGGGTTAAGTGCACTATCTACCTATTAAATACTTAAATGTGGACTAGTCCTTCTATATACAGAGCCTCTCTTCAGGTGCGAGCCCCCAGCACCTCATCTCTGTCACTTAGCACAGGCCTTCAGGGCTGCAAGAAGGAGCTGCTTGAGCTGCTGTTGCAGCGTGATATAGTCCTGCACCACCTCTCTGTAGGCGTCTGCATCGCACGCCAGGCACTGGAACAGGTTGGGTGGTTCAACCCTTTGCAGGTCTGGTGGCAAACTGATCTCCCCGGGAAGCCTCTGGTTGCCTATGATAAAGTGGGCGAGGTGCTTCTTGTCCAGGGAGCAGCGCAGGCAGTCCACGATGTCCACCAAGCGCTTCAGGAAATCCCTCCTGCTCCACTGTGACAGGGGTCTGGTGTTCAGGAGGTGCATGACAATTGTCTTCAAAGCGTAGGTGGAACAGCCTGTGCCCATTGCAAAGCAGGTGAGGAACTGCAGGCATTTGCAGTGCCAGCTGTCCTGCGGCGCCTGCCTGGCCACGTGCCTGAAGAATTTGGCCTCAGCCACAGCGTAGGTCTCATGCCAGGTCGTGCTGGGCATGAAGTGGCCTTCTGTGGGCTGACTGCTGACATAGACGTCTGAGTCGCCTTGCCGCACCCCAAACAGTACCTCTACCACCAAGCTTTCCTTGCCCTTGCTCAGCTGCATCTTGCAGGAGCGGCTGGAGGGCAGCAACATTAAATTAAGCCTGTGGGAGGACTGGGGCAAAAGCAACAAGTCTGCTCTCACCAATTGGTTCAGCCAGCAGGCAGTTTTCTCCACATCCAGGTAGGGTCCAGTGCAGAGGCTGTCTAGGAGGCTGGGCTCCTGCTTCCTGCTCAGCTCCTCCTTGGAGTGGTGGAGGAAGCACAGCATGGCCTTGTCGCCCAGCTGCTCCCTCACGCAGGTGCACTCCAGTTCCACTCGCACACGGAAGTTCCTCCCTGGCATTTTTGCTCCAGCGTCCGGCTCCAGGCGGAAGGCGTGCCCTGCAGGGGCACTCAGGGGTACGAGCACGCGGTACAGGGCACCTTCTGCGCGGGGCGTCCAGCCTTCAAAGGCACTGCCCACCCCGATGGCTTGCTGCAGAACGGGGCAGAAGTGATTGGACAAGCCACGTCCAAAGACACGGGTGAAGTTGTCCATCAGGAGAGTTACCACGGCACGACCTCTGGCCAGGTCCGGGACAGGCCACTGCATCTGCTCCTGCACAAGCCTTTCAAGCTTGCTTGCAAAATCCCGCTCTTTGTCTTCATTTGTGCAGGAATTCTCTCCCTCGTTGCCAGCAGCATTGTTCTGCACACCCACGCTGGCATTTACCTCTTCTTCATTTGTGCCCTCATTGCAGTTTTTTCCATCATGTCTGGCCTTCTTGTCATCTTCATTTGCATCATCATTGCCGCCGTCTTCCTCATTTCCGGCCTCAGTGATGTCTTCGACGGCATTCTCATCATCGTTTGCTGTTCCATTATCTCCATCCTCATTGCCTTCTTTCTCCTCATTCCCAACATTGTCTTTTTCATTTAAGCCAGCATTGCTGCCCTCTGCCTCATTTCCGGACTCCTTGCTGTCCTCTTCCACGTTGACATCATCACTTCCTTCTCCAGCTTTTGCCTCCTCAGCGCCTTCTTTTGCTTCATTTTCAACATTGTCTTTCTCACTTCTGGCAGCATTGGTGCCTTCTTCCTCATTTCCATCATCTTTCATGTCTTCCTCCACATTCACATCATCGTTTCCCTTTCCAGCTTTTGTTTCCTCACTGCCTTCTATTCCTTCACTTCCAGCATTGTCTTTTCCAGTTGCACCAGCATTGTTGCCACCTTCACCACTGGCATCAGCATTATCGTCTTTCTCCACATTTGCCAAGGTGATTTCTACTTCTGTCTCTGCCAGAGTATTGTTTTCTTTATCAGCTGCAGTCTTGTCCGTGTTGCTGCTGGACTTCTTCTCCTGGCCACTGCTCTCTGGCTCACAGCTGCTTTTCTGCAAGATAAAGCACAGCACCAAGAGCAGGGCCAGGACTTCAGCAACGGCCCAGAATGGCCATTGCTGCCAGGCAGCCCAGAGCGTGGCTGCCCAGGAGCCATCACTCTGCTCCAGGGTGGCCTGCTCCAGCTCCTGCAGCTCCTGCAGCAGCCCAATCCTCTGCAGCTCCTCGTACTTGGCGCGCAACTCCATGAGCAGGCGTGTGTGCTCATCCAGCCCATCCCCCGCCATCTGCGGGTACTGGATGAGGCTCTGCACAAGCCACACCAGGAACATGAAGGCTCCCATGGCTTACGCAGAGAGAGAGGAGGAGGGGAGCTACGGGTGTGGAGATGGGGATGGGAGCCTTAGGGATGTGGGGACAGGAAGAGAGGGAGACAAGCAGCTGGCAGGCACCAAGGCACCAGGCCCAGCTGCAGCCACAGCCACAGCCACAGCAGCAGCAGCTGCGCTGTGTCCAAGAAGCTCCTGCAAGGGGCTGGGCCCTGGATGCAGGATGGGAAGCACTCTCTTGGATGCCCAAGTTTGTGCTCCGGCTCTCATCCAGCACAGATTCTGGCTCACGTGAGCACTCGACGCTCGCCCAGGCTGGACTGGCCCAGCACGGCCTGTTGGTGTTGTTTCCATGCACCGCGCATTGTGACGCGCCTTGTGATATCACAGACACCAGAGACGCCACAGCCAGGCCAGCCCTGCCCTTTGTTCCCACCCCAGCTCAGCCCCTCGGAATGGCCCTGAGCAACCAAAGCCCTGACAACCACTAAATATATAGATAGAAATCTACCCAGCACTCTGGAATGGGCCCCCAGGGCTTTCCTTTACAAAACAGGACAAAGCCCCCACAAACTCTTGTCAAATACACAACTGGATGAGGAGATCCAGGGTTACTTTGCTCCTGGAGTTCCCCTGCCAGGAGATGGGATTGGTTCCCTTGGTGCTGAGCCCTGTGCTTGTGGGAGTGTCCTCGAGGCCTTTGCTACAAGGCTCCAAGTCTGATACAAGGCCTCAAGTTTGATACAAATCTCAGGGAGGTCACAGACAAAGGCAAAGAGATCTCTGACACCTCTTTTGGGAAGGTGTCTGCACACCAACACTAACTTGATGCAAGTGCTACTCACTAATTAGGAGCCCTAAAGGGTTCAGATTATGAATATATCTAAGTTGCACCTAGATATTTTAAAACAAGAGAAAGGGCGTGGTTCAGTAGTTGCACCACCAAGAGATGATGTGATGGGACAGGATGCTGGGGGAGGGAATTGAAGCCAGGAGAAGGGTAAATCACACGTAAGGAGTTGGGGACAACACGCAAGCCTCCGAGTGTCATCTGCCACTGTCTGGAGATGATGTAAGCTCTGCACAGGGCACGGCACTTGGGGATCTGCCTCATATGGAAGAAACAGCAGGATTGAGCTCAGTGCTGCTGCATCTGCATCTGGAACAAAGGTGCAGCAGCAAATCCCACTGCTGATAACAGCAGCCCACTCTCTGTATCCAGTGTGCCCACTCAGGTTGACCCAGATCCCTGGCAAGGCTGTAGTGTGACTGATGCAATAAAGATAGAGAAATTCAGCAGAAATCAACCCACCCCCCGAATTCCAGCTCATCGTGTACAATAATATGGGCTGGGTGCAAATAGGCTGAATTTCTGATTAGAACCAATTCAGCGCCGTAGGTCTGGTGGACTACAAAAACAACTTGCACAATCCAGATTTTGGAAAAATATGTTTTATTTAAAAAACGTGGCAATAAATGCACTAACTATCCCTACTTGGGGCAAGTCGACTAAGTACATATTAACTACCTATCTATGGGTGGGGGTTAAGTGCACTATCTACCTATTAAATACTTAAATGTGGGCTACTCCTAATATATACAGAGCCTCTCTTCAGGTGCGAGCCCCCAGCACCTCATCTCTGTCACTTAGCACAGGCCTTCAGGGCTGCAAGAAGGAGCTGCTTGAGCTGCTGTTGCAGCGTAACATAGTCCTGCACCACCTCTCTGTAGGCGTCTGCATCGCACGCCAGGCACTGGAACAGGTTGGGTGGTTCAACCCTTTGCAGGTCTGGCGGCAATTTTATCTCCCCGGGAAGCCTCTGGTTGCCTATGATAAAGTGGGCGAGGTGCTTCTTGTCCAGGGAGCAGCGCAGGCAGTCCACAATGTCCACCAAGCGCTTCAGGAAATCCCTCCTGCTCCACTGTGGCAGGGGTCTGGTGTTCAGGAGGTGCATGACAATTGTCTTCAAAATGTAGGCAGAAGAGCCTGTGCCCATTGCAAAGCAGGTGAGGAACTGCAGGCATTTGCAGTGCCAGCTGTCCTGCGGCGCCTGCCTGGCCACGTGCCTGAAGAATTTGGCCTCAGCCACGGCGTAGGTCTCATGCCAGGTCGTGCTGGGCATGAAGTGGCCTTCTGTGGGCTGACTGCTGACATAGACGTCCGAGTCGCCTTGCCGTACCCCAAACAGTACCTCTACCACCAAGCTTTCCTTGCCCTTGCTCAGCTGCATCTTGCAGGAGCGGCTGGAGGGCAGCAACATTAAATTAAGCCTGTGGGAGGACTGGGGCAAAAGCAACAAGTCTGCTCTCACCAATTGGTTCAGCCAGCAGGCAGTTTTCTCCACATCCAGGTAGGGTCCAGTGCAGAGGCTGTCTAGGAGGCTGGGCTCCTGCTTCCTGCTCAGCTCCTCCTTGGAGTGGTGGAGGAAGCACAGCATGGCCTTGTCGCCCAGCTGCTCCCTCACGCACGTGCACTCCAGTTCCACTCGCACACGGAAGTTTCTCCCTGGCACGTTTGCTCCAGTGTCCGGCTCCAGGCGGAAGGCGTGCCCTGCAGGGGCACTCAGGGGTACGAGCACGCGGTACAGGGCACCTTCTGCGCGGGGCGTCCAGCCTTCAAAGGCACTGCCCACCCCGATGGCTTGCTGCAGAACGGGGCAGAAGTGATTGGACAAGCCACGTCCAAAGACACGGGTGAAGTTGTCCATCAGGAGAGTTACCACGGCACGACCTCTGGCCAGGTCCGGGACAGGCCACTGCATCTGCTCCTGCACAAGCCGTTCAAGCTTGCTTCCAAAATCCCGCTCATTGTCTTCATTTGTGGCAGAATTCTCTCCATCGTTGCCAGCAGCATTGCTCTGCACATCCACATTGGCATTTACTTCTTCTTCATTTGTGCCCTCATTGCAGTTTTTTCCATCATGGCTGGCCTCCTTGTCATCTTCATTTGCGTCAACATTGCCGCCTTCTTCCTCATTTCCGGCCTCACTGTTGTCTTTGTCAAAGTTCTCATCATCGTTCACTTTTCCAGTATCTCCATCCTCACTGCCTTCTTTCTCCTCATTCCCAACACTGTCTTTTTCATTTAAGCCAGCATTGCTGCCCTCTGCCTCATTTCCAGACTCCTTGTTGTCTTCTTCCACGTTGACATCATCACTTCCTTCTCCAGCTTTTGCCTCCTCAGCGCCTTCTTTTGCTTCATTTTCAACATTGTCTTTCTCACTTCTGGCAGCACTGGTGCCTTCTTCCTCATTTCCATCATCTTTCTTGTCTTCCTCCACATTCACATCATCGTTTCCCTTTCCAGCTTTTGTTTCCTCACTGCCTTCTATTCCTTCACTTCCAGCATTGTCTTTTCCAGTTGCACCAGCATTGTTGCCACCTTCACCACTGGCATCAGCATTATCATCTTTCTCCACATTTGCCAAGGTCATTTCGACTTCTGTCTCTGCCACAGTATTGTTTTCTATATCAGCTGCAGTCTTGTCCGTGTTGCTGCTGGACTTCTTCTCCTGGCCACTGCTCTCTGGCTCACAGCTGCTTTTCTGCAAGATAAAGCACAGCACCAAGAGCAGGGCCAGGACTTCAGCAACGGCCCAGAATGGCCATTGCTGCCAGGCAGCCCAGAGCGTGGCTGCCCAGGAGCCATCACTCTGCTCCAGGGTGGCCTGCTCCAGCTCCTGCAGCTCCTGCAGCAGCCCAATCCTCTGCAGCTCCTCGTACTTGGCGCGCAACTCCATGAGCAGGCGTGTGTGCTCATCCAGCCCATCCCCCGCCATCTGCGGGTACTGGATGAGGCTCTGCACAAGCCACACCAGGAACATGAAGGCTCCCATGGCTTACGCAGAGAGAGAGGAGGAGGGGAGCTACTGGTGTGGAGATGGGGATGGGAGCCTTAGGGATGTGGGGACGGGAAGAGAGGGAGACAAGCAGCTGGCAGGCACCAAGGCACCAGGCCCAGCTGCAGCCACAGCCACAGCCACAGCAGCAGCAGCTGCGCTGTGTCCAAGAAGCTCCTGCAAGGGGCTGGGCCCTGGATGCAGGATGGGAAGCACTCTCTTGGATGCCCAAGTTTGTGCTCCGGCTCTCGTCCAGCACAGATTCTGGCTCACGTGAGCACTCGACGCTCGCCCAGGCTGGACTGGCCCAGCACGGCCTGTTGGTGTTGTTTCCATGCACCGCGCATTGTGACGCGCCTTGTGATATCACAGACACCGGTGACACCACAGCCAGGCCAGCCCTGCCCTTTGTTCCCAGCCCAGCTCAGCCCCTCGGAATGGCTCTCAGCAACCAAAGCCCTGACAATCACTATATATATCCCACAATTTCAGCCCATTGAAACCAGATATAAACACGATTCCCTGTTATAGACCGGATTCCATAAACATGATACAATTCCTGTGGACATTTTATGGGGATCAGTACTACCAATTGACCTGTGAATGATCCTCAGTTTTAAATTCCCTGCACCACAGTAGTTTTTAGCCATAACATCTATCCCTTATTTCTGTACTCACTGCAGTAGGTGCACACAGATGTATTTTCTCCTGTGCTCGAGTGCAATTCCACAATTTGATGTGTCAGCTCCAAAGTTACTGGGAATCATTTTAAAAAGTATTTCCTACAGAATTCCTCTTGACACCTCCCAGGCTACTCCAGATGTCCTACAAACTATGTGCACAACATAATTAAAAAAGCTGACACCTTTTCCTCTGCAGAATTCTGCCTTAGTTCTGTACTATTTTCATAACTCAGTCTTCCCTCCCCAGTGAATTAACTCGAGTTTTGCCATTTACTTCCATGGTCACAGGACCTGACCTGCAGACCAGGCAGGTCTGACACCGGATCCATGCTCTAACACTGGAAAAAAACTATGGTGTCCTAAAATTACGGCACTTCCAAATCTTCTCCTAAACTTTAGGTCCCAAAATGTTAAACATGTTGGGTTTAATTTCCAGTCACCAGTGGGAATTTTTGTTGTTGCTGTTGTTGTTTTGTTTTGGTTTGTTTGGTCTGGGTTTTTTTGTTGGTTTCATTTTGTTTTCTTTCTTTACACATCAGATGATCTAGGACAGGTAATGGAAATTAAACCATGTTTTAACTGTTCCATGGGTAGCCCTCAGCTGAGACATGAAGGATTTCAGACAGAGTCGTGAGAGGGTCACCTTGTTCCCAAATTATTCCAAACTCTAGTTGTTTCCAAGCAAAATGAAGATTGGCTGATGGCAATGATGGTGGAATTAGGTGTTAGGAGGAAGGTTTTCAAAGGTACAAAAGCACAGTCTCCTTCTCAGTGGAAACCAATGAGTTATAACATTTTACACTCGATTTGGACATTTGAAGGTCTCTTTTTTCGCATTAAAAAAAAATATCTTCCTGCTGACTCATTATGTGCAGATCCTTTATCCAAATAAGCACTAAAACTCAGAAGAAATCCACATGGCTACACAAGCCCATGTTTAGGCATCTGCCAAAATAACTGCAACTCCAGATGATAAAATTTGAGACCACCAATATATCTCAAACAGCATTGAGGCAAATGCATCAGCTTCAGACTGAGACGGAAAAAGATTGTGAGATCCCTCCTGAACCCCAACACCTTTTGGACTGCAATACCCTTCCAGATTTCCATTCCCTCTTCCTACCTGAGGTATTTCTGAATTTAAGCAGCTTTGCAGGTAGCACAGCAGCAATAACCAATGATGGAGAGCTACAAAGTTCTGCGAGGAGAGCACTTGCAAAAGCCATAATCCTGGAGAAATAAAAGAGTTCCCCTGTACCACTTAGCAAACTGAGAA
This sequence comes from Monarcha castaneiventris obscurior, assembly GCA_026261815.1. Classification (NCBI taxonomy): domain Eukaryota; kingdom Metazoa; phylum Chordata; class Aves; order Passeriformes; family Monarchidae; genus Monarcha; species Monarcha castaneiventris. The sequence goes on along the minus strand of JAMPIT010000885.1, from coordinate 2,023,570 downwards.
TTCATGATTTTAGGTGGGTTTTTTTCGTCTCTATGCATAAGGAAGATGCACATCCTGTACTGAGCATTCATTGGTTTGCACTCTTCCCCCAACTCCTAAAGAGTGTGCTTAAAGTGAGAAAGATATTGCATGAGTGGGGTGCTGGCATTTTTCCCAGCAAGGATCTGAGCACCTGCAGTTTTCCTGAACTAAGAGGGACATTTCTATTTTGTCCTTTTCTGTTTTACTTGAAGAAGGATTAAAAAAAAAAAAAAAAAAGTGCAGCAATAAACGGAATCAAGAAACCAACCCATCCTGCAGTTAATTCTCCTTCCAAGCCCTGCTATTTCACTCCAGCACATGCTACAGTGTCCAAGCCACTCTCTCATTTCCCTGGATGCCTCTGCACAACACACCTGTGTGGTGTATCCCAGGTGGTGCCTGTGGAGAGCAGCTGCTCCCAGGCCTGAATCTGAGCGAGCAGCTTCACTATCAGAAGGTTTTTCACGGGAATTATTCCATATCTGTGATCAGCATCATTGCCTTCCTTTATATTTTGTTCCATGTCTCTGTAACTTCCAGAGGCAGAGCAATTAGTCTGGCATGCAGCTTCTGTATCAGTGCATCCTGTGAATTTTTGCAGGCCAGCTTAATGATGTTTTCTGGTTTGTTCTCAAACAGTTTTCAAATAATTCCTATCATTATAATTGCCCCTTTGGCTGCCACTGAGCTCTGAGCTGGCTTTTTCAGGTGATGACTTTACGGTTCCTCCCCCAAGCTGGAATAGATAATTTGAGTTCTGACAATAATTACACATGGTTTTCATATTTTTTTTCCTATGCACCCGTTTTTGTTTTTGTCAACAAAAATGCAGTCATTGAGATAATTTGAAGACTCTTTAGTTCTAAATAATCTGAATAACTCTCTGTCAGCAGTAATTTTACCAGATCATTACCTCACTTCTTGAAAGAGCTTTATGGACAACACAGCCAGGGCTCCTGTTCATAATTTCCTCCACCATGAAAATAATTCACCTTGTTTCTGATCTCTTTTTTTTTTTTTTTCTGATCTTTTTCTCACTATTAGTTACCAATCTTATATCTTCCATTATGACAACTTCTTTAAATGTGTGGAAGCATTTCTTTGGTGCAGGACACTGTGGGAATCGAAGTATCCTGTGCTGATCACTTGTTCTTGCCTATGTATTCTGGGCTCTGATTCTCTGGGATCTGACCCTCTCCTCAGTTTTTAAAAAAAATTTTTTTTTCCTGTTGTGCTTCACTTACCCAGCACTGCTGAAGATTCCTTTGAGACATTATCCTGCTGGATTGTCATTTAAAGTTTGTAACACTGAAATTACACCAGCCAGGCTGAGAGAGACTCACAAAAGGAGAGCAGACACAGAATAAGAGCGAAGCAGAGGCTATGACAAAACCCCAGATAACGAATAGCATATGGAATTGCAAACTTTTGCTGATATAAAACCAGATAAACAGGCAGGGATGTATTTCCAGTAAATCTCCAAGGATATGATCTCCAGTTCTGCAGTCCATTCTGCTTACACTGCACACCCAGCTCTCTGAAAAACACATTGTTTTGCTCATCCCAATCTTGCCCTAAAACATCTGACAGGTTTTATAACATCAAGCTGAGTTTATTTGTCTGCTGGGCACAAGCCCCTTTGGAAGTCTAACAAGCTGAGTTATGGGGACTGACTGGGTCAGTGAGATATTCCCTTTGCCTCAGTGCTATCTGTGATAGAGTAACAAGAATTTCAATAGGGTGCAGCGGCAATCAATGTAAGACTCATCATTTGAAAGGGAAGTCACTGAGAATTAAGCTCTGCACTCCTTCATTCCTAAAAAACATCTGCTTTCACTTCCAAAAAGGTTTTAATTTGAGTTTTCATGAGTACAGGGCTGTTATTTTCCTACTGAAGGTACAGTGCTACAAATAAAGGGTGAAAAAAATAATACATTGTTTTCTTCCTGGTTACTCAAAATCTGGGTGGTTTGTGTGCCTGGCTAAAAAGACACCAATGTATCTTGCTGTTTCCTATGTAAGACATTTTCTCTGATTAAAAATAAAGGTAATAATTTTCAGAGGAACTGGGCTCAGGCTTTCTGAAGAGGCTTTTACTTCTTGACATATCATGAACAAGTTATTTGTGTTAGGCATGTTTGAAGAAAAATACAAACTTGAATAGGACTTCTGAACTCTATTTGACAACAAATACATGATAATTACCTGCACCTCCAGCTCTCTGCTATTTTAATAAATTTATTAGCTCTATGGGACTGTTGTGGAAATTGAAAAGTACATGATGGATTTTTGGAGTTTGTTGTGTTTGCAGTTGTGTTCAGTTGCTATTTGCAAACATGAACATCATACGATTTTTACCTTGGCATCAGCAATACTCAGACAAAGCTGGAATAAAAGTAATTTACATGAAATTGTTTGGAAGTCTGTAGTAACTATAATGCCTCAAAAATTATATTTTTGTTACAGGTCTAAATCAACAACTAGAAATCATTTTCATGTGTCATTGGAATCACTGGATCATAGAACAGCCCAGGTTAGAAGGAACCTCAAAGTATCATCTGGTCCAACCTTTTCTGGGAAAGGGAGACTTGGTGAGATCATCTAGGACTCTGTCCAGCCACAGATCGAAATCTTCCAGGGGCAGGGACTGCCACAACCTGGGGAGGTTGTCCAAGTGCCTGGTTGTTCTCACTGCAAAAAATTTGTTTCTTCTCTCAAGATAAAACCTTGCCTGGTACAACTTGTCTTGTCCATGTGTCTCCTTATGAAGAGAGAGCCTCTGTGCCCTTTGTAGCCACCCTTTAAGTACTAATGTCATACATAAAACAAAAGGCTTGGCTTTCGCATTCATGGAATGATAAGTAATTAATTCAAAATATCAATGTTGTTAAGAATTAATTAAGTTGTTATTTGATTAAGAGAGTTTGTAGTTCATGTTTCTTAATGTTGAAGTGTTAAGTAGTATTTCTAAGTTCCAAGCAAAATTCCAGAGTTTAAATTACATGGAAAAATCCCATGATATGTTCTAAAATGATCTCCAAGTTTAGCTGTGTTCCAGAGACAGAGAACCCCCACCCATGGCTAAAGTGCTATCTTCAGAAAAGCCCTGTAACCTGTCACCAAGCTCCATGGTAACCATGAATTTTAATGACAAAGTTCCCTCCAAAAACCCAGATGACACCACCAAGAGACTGCATCCCAGTAACAGTGAGCCATGGGCCGAAAGGCCTCACATCCATCTCCTGAACCAGGCCCAACGAACTGAACAATAAAAGAACTCCAGCAATCATCTCCTGCTTTGGAGGCGGGACAGAGGCGGTGATGGGAGGAGCTGGAGGGGTATAAACATCAAAAGGCAGTGGGGAGAGTCGCTATTTTTTTTTTGCCTGATTTTTTGCAGCACCTTGCTGGCAATTAGCCTAGGCAGGGCCCGGTGCTGGGGATCCTGGGCCTACCTGTTAAACTGTTTTTGCTTGGGGCTAGCCCAAGCAAAGACCCAGCAGTGTGGGTTTTTGTTTTGGGTTTACAGCCTTTTTGTCTGTGTCTCCAATTGCTGTGGATCTGGGTGAGGTTTTTTTTTTAATTAAGGAATTTGGCTGTTTTTGTTTAATAAATCAGTTTTTAAACTTTAAAGGGAGTGTGGCCTCATTTCTGACCCTAGAGTACCATAAAGAGCCTTCCCTTCTCCAGGAAGATAAGGTCTAACTCCACCAGTCTTTCCTTGCTATTTCCCTTATTATTTTCTCCAGTTTTATGAGGGTTAGAACAAAAGTAAGCCTATATTGAATATTGTACTGCTCCTGTTGGCACGTGTGTCAATCTCCCACCACTTCTGCAGGGTTATGAATGCACAACCCTGTCTGTCTTGCTCTTTTTTTATCCAGACTTCCCTCCTGAGCCCAAAAAGCTGCCCTTGATTCACTTCAACAATTTCCCACACCGTGTGGATCTCTACGTTGCCTTACAGTGCCACTGAACAGTGAAACTCTCCTTGCAAACATCTCCAGCCCCCCATGCTAAGTGAGATTGATGTGAAATTAAGAACACTTTGGGGAGGGTTTGTTCAGCTTGTACGCTCTGCAGCCCCATCTTTCTGCATGGAATGTTAAACTTACGTTAATTAAAGCTGAAAAATTGCTTCTACTGCAATTGAGTGTTTGCAGGATCTTTTCTCTGCTTTTTATTTTGGAGTCAGAAAGCAAGTTTTACTGAGGGGAAAGCTGGAAAGGGGCCTATCAAGGGGAGAATGGGTGTACCTTGAATTCCTCAGTGAACCAACCAACCTGAATATCATGACATCACCAAGTTCCTAGCCCGCCAAATTGGAATCAATATCACTTAGGACAACATTTCATTAGAATTTTATGCCCCTAATTATAATATATACTGCAGCTCTTGGAGGGCCTGTTCTCTGCTTGTCGATTAAAGTGCCCTTGCCAAGGTAACCTGTAAACTGTATTATACAGGATTTATTACATCATTTCCTTTGTGAATATAAGGTGATTATCACCTTCATTACTAGTCATAGATGTATGCACTATTGTATTTTAAGTGTATTAGTGCTTTCCACGTGGCACAGAGTAATTTACAATTACAATCGCTTCCCCTTAATCGTTACACTACAGTCTATTAGCAAATTGCATTTCCTAAGGCCTGGAAACATTTTTTTTTAATCATCCTTGAAACACAAGGGTTTTGCTTTCCTGATGGTTGATTGCTGTTGCACTTATACACCAACTCCTAAATTGTTCTTTCTTGTCTCCTATCACCCTTGAAACAAGTGTGGTTAAGGTATCAGCCAGCAATCCTCACCTTCTTATGCTAAGCCATGACAGCTAGAAAACACAAAAATACCTAGGATGACACTGAAAAATACAAAAAAATAAATTAAATTACCCCTCACCTTACTTTTTCAAATGAATTATTCGATTCTGTGCCAAAATCATCTCAACTGGAAAGCATCTCCAATGCAATTTCTAAACCAGACCTGGATGGGGAAGGGAGTTGGTACTTCACAGCCTGAGGTGTTTTCTCAGTGTTTTAAAACCCAAGGCTATCAATTAATCATCACTGTCACACTCTATCCAGAATGCCACTATTCTGATTGCTAAAAAAACACCCCCTTCCCAGTGGAATAGAGGAATAAAGATAATATTATACAATCTGTGTGATATTTGTTCTCCTTCATCTTCAGTCATCTCCCCATATAAGAAGGTGTTTCAGATATTTTTTATACTATTTATACTGTTTACTCTTCAATTTATCAGCTAGATTTGACTTATCTGTAGACTTCTTGTCACTCAGGGGATTGGATCATGTCACCAAAGTTAAATGAAAATTTTTATAAGTTCTAAATAATAATAATAAAAAAAGAACAGAATGATCTGTGCTCAAATTTGATCACTGGGAAAATCTGCTGGAATCTCTCAATGACCAACAGTTTGACAACTGAATCTGCAACACGTTCCTGAGCATATTCATTTCATGTAGATTCAGAAGGAAGGAGACTGTGTTTTGAATATAAACCAACACTCTTCCATCCATTCTTCTCAAGGCTTTCTGGTCCACAGCAGCAAGGAATGAAAAACCAAGATTTAATTTGAGGCATCACTGAATAAATCCCTGGTGTAAACCCAGCTGAGTTCTTGAACCAAAGAAACCATCCTTGGGAGCATGGCAGAGGATAGATCTTCACTTGTGGGAATGGTTTGGAAAGTGCCAGTGAGAGTGGTTTGGGAAGTGACAGCAGAGCTGAACAAGCTCTGAATTTTGTATTGAGATCTGTGTTTCCCCATCAGAAAGGTTCTGGATGAGTGAAGTTGAACAAATGAGCCCTGAGTAGATATCCTGGTTCACTTATCTCCGAGCTGCAGTCTGCATCTAGCTGTGTAGCAGATTTTCTAATCTCTGTTTCCCCAGCATTAGAGTTGGGGGATGATGGGATGCTCAGTCAAGATTGCAGGACAGACTCTTCCTTTCTCTCCCTTTGACATTTAGAGATTTAATCTTTCCTAATCTGTGCGTGTCTCACTGCCCACTACAAGATGGTTTAACCCTTTTCTAGTCTCATTCAGCATTTTTGAAACAAGTCTGAAAAGCAGGAAAAAAATAGCCAAAAAGTAACACTCTGTTTGAACACAGACTCCTGGACTCTCTACTGATCTGTAGCAAGCACATGAAAGGGAAAAGAGGACAAGTTACATACAAAAGAGAACGTGCTTTTATGACAGTGCATTGATTTATTCACATTTTTAAAAACTCAATCTGCAAATCCTTCTTAGCTGCAGCTTCCTGATGTGTTCATAGAGAGTAGTTGCATCCAGTCTCAGATTCCCTTTTGCAAAAAGAAGCAACACAAGCCCTTTGTGGGTTCTGTCACGTTCCACTGCACACAGGAACATGGAAGTGCTGAAGGAGAACGCACAGTAAATTGGGAAAACCACTGTAAGTGACCTACACTACTTCTAAATAGAATCAAGTGCCCCAGCCCAGGAATGAAATACAGCCCTGCTCATGGCCACGCTGAGCTGACTGGGGTTTCCCTAGAGCTCAGCTGATCAGTACGACGTCATTAATCACCTTTTGCAAGACATTATCTCCACCTTGTTGTCACAACAACCCCATTCAGCCCTCCAGGCTGGGGGCAGAGTGGCCGGAAAGCTGCCCAGCAGGAAAGGCCCCGGGGGTGCTGGCCAAGAGCGGCCGAACCTGAAACCTGCGTGTGCCCAGCTGGGCAAGGAGGCCAGTGGCCTCCTGGCATTGTGTGTCAGCAATGGTGTGGGCAGCAGGAGCAGGGCAGTGATTGTCCCTCTGTGCTGGGCACTGGGGAGGCCACACCTCAAATTCTTGGGTCAGTTTTGGGCCCCTCACAAGAGAGACATTGAGGGGCTGGAGTGTGTCCAGAGAAGGGAAGAGAGCTGGGGAAGGGTCTGGAGGACGAGTCTGAGGGAGCTGGGGGAGGGGGGCTCAGCCTGGAGAAAGGAAGGCTCCAAAGGGACCTAATCACTCTGCAGCTCCCTGAAAGGAGGCTGTAGCATGGTAGGGGTTGGTCTCTTCTCCCAGCTGTCAAGCAACAGGACAAGGGGAAATGGCCTCAAGCTGTGCCAGAAGAGGTTGGTATTAGGAAGAATTTTGTGGTCAGACATTGGAACAGACTCTCCAGTGAAGTGGTGGAATCACCACCCCTGAAGGTGTTCACAAAACAAGCAGATGAGAAACTTTGGTATATGGTTTAGTGGGCACGGTGGTATTTGGCTGACAATTGGACTTAATGATCTTGTGGGTATTTTACAGCCCTAATGATTCTGTGAGTCTGTGATTCACTAAGCAGTAACTACTTCTCCCTCTGCTCCATCTTCCCAGTGTGAGTTTATATTTCTTAACCATAAGTGTGAGCTGCATTCCAGAGGGAAATCCTGTCATTACCTGTGCAGTGCTATAATCATTTGTGAGTCCCCACTGGAAATGGATTAATTGATCAAGGCCTGATGAACACACCACATCAATGCCTCACCCTCTGATCGGCCACGTCCCTGGATGAGGGAAGAAGAAGTGGCATCATTTCTCTGAGTGTCTCTGCACTGTGCTGGTAAAAATAAGCTTTGTTTCTCTAAACTATCACTGTGAGGAAAATGAGATGGATTCTACTCTGCCTCCTATATAATGCACTATATATTTTGTCTGAGTATCTGTGACAGGATGTACTATTAGTAATGATAGGTGATTCAGAAAGAATAGGGGGATTGTCATATCCCAGGCATGATCTGGTCTGTATCGAAAAACAAAACTTTCAACTGACATATAGAAATGTCAGTTCATTTTGTAGGAGTGATTTTCCTTTCTCTTTCCACTGGAGATGTGCTATCTTTGGATTTCACTGCAGTGTGATGTTAGACTCATTGGAGTACTGAAGAAACAACTGCTCTTGTGAGCAGGAATGGCAAACAAAAATGCTAAATGACCATTAATCTTGAAGTTCTAATAAAATGTTAAAGAAGAGGAATATTTTAAAATATTTTGAAGTAGAAAGCAAGATATTTAGATTGGATGTTAGGATAAAATTAATCACTGTGAGGGTGCTGAGGACCTAGAACAGGTTGTCCAGAGAAGTTGTGGCTGCCCCATCCCTGGAAGTGTCCAAGGCCAGGTTGGATGGGGCTTGGAGCAACCTGGGATAGTGGGAGGTGTCCCTGGCCATGGCAGGGGGGCTGGAATGAGATGATTTTGAACTTCATTACAACCCAACCCATTTAATGATTCTATGATTCTGACTTGTATTTTCTCTAATTTATCTCCTTTAAAATTAAATAGTAACGTGGAATTGAGAGAGAGTAAAAACTTGTTGCCTCTCTCTGTTCCAGCAGAATCTGATGCCTTTGTGTGAAGTGGGAGAGATCCATGTGTATTTTCTAAAGGTAGGGGAGATAAAAGCCCCTGTGGAACTCATGTGTTGCACAGCTACAAGTATTTTAGAATATGCAGATGACCACCATGCAAACAAATGGTTGTTTGAGATCCCAGAAGTAAGAGGGAAGATATTAACAAAGCATAAATCTTACATTCCAAGAAACAGCATTAAGATCTCACTAAATCTGAAGGGAGCCAGAAACTGGTGTTCTTTTTCACAATAATTCTAGAAGTATTGATGAAACTCCTAATAAATAATTAATGCTGAGTTTTACTAGTCCCACATAAAGAAAAAAATCTAAAATCTTGGTAGAAGTATAATCAAAATTAATCTTTAATGTTCCAAGACCAAAATCCATAGCTTTTTCCACAGGAGAGGGAAGTCCTGTGCTGACTGCTCCGACAGAATAGCAATGGTAAAACAAAAAGACCAGATAAAATATAAGGACAAATGTTAAATGCACTGCCAGGCAGGAGCAAGGAATTCTCTCTTAACAGAAAAAGTTCAGCCCTCTTTGGTTTGTTCCTGAACTAAACAGGCAGTAAAAACAACCTTTTATTTTAGAGTGTAATGGAACAGATGTTCTTTTTTTTCACCTCTGATGCCTTTCCAGAACAGGGTTGTGTAAAGATAACTTTTAAGTAATGGAACATCTAGTACAGTAAAAATACCTTATCTGGAAATGCATTTTTAAGAACAATACAGTATATAGTAGGATTATAATGGTATTTAAATTTACATAGTTTTCAGTCTTTCTGAATGAAAAAAAAAGGAACATTTTTAACATTTTGGTAATACAAAAAAGACTGTTCTCATCCTTTAAAAACCTGAAGTTTGTCCCTTTAGAGTTTTATTTTTGATCCCCAAAATCTCGTTTCTTTGATAAACCTGTTTAAGAGATTAATTTCTTAAACTACTAAGAATTAATGACTGAATTAAAAAGCAGTCCTGACTTCAGCAGATATATCATTGAGGAGTGCTTCCTCACAATATTTGTGTTCCTGCAATTCCCTCACTCACAAATTACTGATTACTCTCTCAGCCTACTACAAAATATCCCAAAAAGTTCATAAAAAGAAACAAAATCTGAAATAATTAGATTTGGTGGCAGTTGTGCAGTTCTCTGAAGGAGATAGCTGACTCCTAAGGAATTACTGGAGAGGAAAAGGCGATTACAGCAAATTTGAGCTCTTTGAACCAACACATTCTGCTGGGCAGAAGGAACAAGGTAGAATAATTTTTGTGTATTCATGAATTTATTTAGATTATGCGGACTGAAGGGCATTGAAAATGCTGCCCTGGTTTCCTGTTGGCAGGCAGGACCATCCCAACACAATTAACTCCCAAATCCATTTAATAAATCCACAAATAACATAAAAAAGCAGCAGTAGGTCTCCCAGATATCCATGGAGCCAAATGCAAAGCACAAAATCCAAACGGAGCTAAGGGAATTTGGTAAAGGAAGTTCATGTCACTCATTACCTACTTGCTAATGACATTTGTGAGAAGCTGTAAACTCGATCACCCTGTTGTTTGAGGATGTTTGGCTTGCCCAGGCAACAATGTTCCCGCTTTTCACTGCTTGTTGGCACCTGGAATCAGAGACTCAAGGAATGGTTGAGGTTGAGGGGTTGCTCTTGTGCCTCTTGTGTTTCAGTTTGTGTCAATTGCATCTGGAAAGAGCCTGGCTCCATCTTTGCACCCTCCCTTCCCATTTTTATGGGCATTAATAAGATTCCCCTTCAGCTTTCCTTCTCCAGGTGGACCAGTTCCAACTCTGGGAGAGATGCTCCAGACCCTTATTCTTCTTTGTGGCCCTTTGCTGGACTCTCACCATTAAGTCCGTGTGTCTCTTGCACTGAGGAGACCAGAACTGGAAACAGCACTTCAGGTGTGGCCTTGGAGGTGCTGAGTAGAGGTAAAAATCACCTCCCTCACCTGACAATACATCTAATGCAACTGAGGATTCACTTTGCTGCCTTTGCAGCAAGGTCCTGCTGCTGGCTCCTGCTCATCTTGGTGTCCACCAGCACCTTCAGGGCACTTTCCACCAGGAACTTTCCAGAGAGCTTTTTCATAAGCAGTAGGACCAGGTTTTCCTGAAAGCACCAACATTTCTCTTAAGGCCATCCAGACTTTGTTTAAAAAGTAGGAAAGACACAGTACTTGAGTTCAGGCTGGGCAGTAACACAGACCAAGTGCTCAACCATGTGAAGACATCAAGCTGTGTGGGATGAGTCTTAAGCCAAGGGGGAAGACAATTGTATGGGAGACAACAGGATGGTTGGTTTATGGATGTGGATCATTACCACAGGATCATATTACAGAGTTACACAATGGCTTGGGTTGGAAGGGACCACAAAGAATATTTAGTTCCACCCCTGGCCATGGGCAGGGACACCTTCCACTATCCCAGGTTGCTCCAAACCCTATCCAACCTGGCCTTGAACATTTCCAGGGATGGGGCATCCACGGTTTCTCTGGGCAACCTGTGCCAGGGCCTGTCCACCACTCTCTGAGTAAAGAATTTCTTCCTAAAGTCTAATCTAACCCTGCCCTCTGTCAGTTTAAAACCACTGCCCTTGTTATTTCATATATGCCCTTGTCAAAAGTTTCTCTCCGTCCTTCTTGTAGGCTCCATTCAGGTACTTGAAGGCCAGAATAAGGTCACTCTGAAGCCTTCTTTTCTCTATTCCATAAAATCAACATATATTCACAACTGGTGAATTTCCAGCATTGTATTCGTAGTTCTGATCAACCAGTTGAGGGAAATGCTGTTGACTAAGAACACCACAGCTTCCTGCACTCAGGGTGGGAAATAACATTGCATTTGACATTATTCTTATGAGGACTCCATTAATTTTATATAAACTTTGATAAATTTTAAACTACCACTTTCTGGCCACAAGTTTCAAGGGTTGCTTAGTGTGCATGGACTCTACCCACAAACCACAACAAACTGATAAAAATAGGTTTTTAACTCAACTAGTGCAGTCTATACTCAAAAATACATTGGTTCCAGTCTTAAGTACTGGCTGCATTAGCACACAGGAGCCAGCAAGTCTCACTGCTGCATAAAGTACTCAGTCATTTGATGAAAACTATTAAACTGTTTAGCCATTACTGATAATAAAATTTACCTTGCTGTTATGGTCATTATTATCAGTATTTATGTTGCTCCTGGAAGGTTGAATCAAAAAATGCATTCACTAACCTGGACTTTACCTGAAAACACAGTAATTCCCTCCAGTGTGTTCCCCAAGCCTCCTGCAGCTCCAGCTCCTGCAGTGGAGCAGAGTGGCCTTTCTCAATTCATAGAACTATTTCCATCACAGTTTTGGCCTGGGACAGCTATTCCTGCCTCAAAGACCTTCTGACTCTGGCTGAATGGTAGCGAGGGCCAAGGATGAGGGACCCTTCCCCACATGGATATAGAAACTCCATGCCAGCTGAGCCTTGGCACTCTTTTCTGGAATGGATGTCATAGGAGAGCTCTGCTCTTCCCAAACCAACAGAACATGGGCAAGACAAAAGAGATCTATTTCTCTTATTGACCTCACTGTCATGTGATGGTGGCAGACATGGGGCTGTGATGTGCCTCAGGAGAGGCAACCTTTCTAAAAAGGCTTGGTAAAAATACCTGTCCTCATATCCTTTGTTTTTACCTTTTTTCTTCCTCTTGAACAAAGTCTGGATGCTTTTTGAAAGCTGGGACTGCTATGCAGGACCCAGCTGAATTCACCTGAGCTGGTGCAAGCTGGCTGATCACAGTGATCCCATTGTGGGTGGCCCCTCGAAAGCTCCAGGGATACTTCAAAGGAAATAACATTGACATGGAGGAGGACAATGGGAAGGAATTTGCATTTTAAATATGACACTTCCATGAATGAATAATAAGGGATTTGTAAGGCTGGCCACCAAGAATTAAAAGAATAAAACCCTCTTCATCGGTGCTACAGTTAATTCTTCAGGCCTGTTTTCCAGTGATATTAACTCACAGTTTCTTCCAGCAGAGGCTTTAGGCAGCCAAAGCGATTAAAGCAGTCCATCAGTTAAATAACAGGCTACTCTAGGGAAGGTGGAGCCCAGAACTTAATCTTATGGCACTTGAAACTTGTCAAATTGGCAGCTGGACTTTTATAGGAGGTCTCCAGTCAATCTTAGAAATGGACTGTACATCTTAATATTATGAAAATTAGCATGAAGCAGTTTTCCTATTATCTCTTTAAAATGGAAGTAATGGGGATTATTTTTTAAATTTTTTTTTTCAGCTCCACTAGGTTTCTAGATTTTAAATATTTCATGTGTAGCAGGTTGTGATACTCATCAGGAGTAACTCAGCTCCATCTCCCCTGTGCTTTGGCCCTACAATGTTGTGAGAGAAACTGGAGAATGAAGAGTTATGTTCACTGTGGTGTTGTGTACCCTTCATTAGTCCTGCACTCATTATTGTGAGCACTTTAATGTCCTGTAGGATTCAGAGCCACATCTCATTTATAGGCCCTCAAATCCTGGCCTTCCAGCAGGAAAAGTCTCGTGTGACACTGCATGTGCTGAGAAACCTCAGTGATGAGCACTGTGAGAATTAATTAATGAATTAATAGATAAATAAATACTTAAATAAATAAAAAGCCTCATCTCTGAGTCTCAAGCAACTCCTCCCCTCGGTGACCAAACTGCATCCTAACTATGATCAGTTTGAAAAGGAAGAGATTCCTTCTCTCCTGCCATCAGGGTAACAATTAAAAGATGGATTTATCATTAAATCACATCTAAGCAAGCGCAGCTGGGTGCAGGAAATTCAGCTGGCAGAGGATGGAAATGGAGGAGATGTTGCAGTTGAAGCAATCATGTGGCAATAAAACAGGAGGAGTCGTGGTCCTGTGCTCTAAAGTTCTTTATTGTGGACTTTCAGTGTGATACTGGGAAAATTGCTAAGCTGTGTGTTGCTGCTTCCTCAGTCACTAAAGCACAGTTAATATCATGTGCTTTCAAAAGCATTTGGAGGTCTCCAGATGAGAAATTGTGGTGTACAGGCAGACAGAATGCTTCTCCTTTTGATTATTATTATTATAGAGAAGAAAAAGGACAAAACCAGGGTTGTTTCTTCCTCTATAGTTTCCAGTATCATTTAGAAAGGAAGATAAAAAGCTATGTCTGGAATCATTCAAGGCATAAAATAAGAGCATAACTAGTACCTCACATGAATATAAAAATTATTTTGAATTTTAGATGATTAAAAAAAGAATTACCAGAAAACACAACACTCTGCTTCTGGTAGCTGAAGGCAAATTATATGATGCCATTTGAGCTGCATTTTCAAGGTAAATTTCAAAGAAAGAGGTCTGAAGCATAAACAAGAATTTATTTTTAGACACCTTATTCTAATATCTGCCTTATTTTTATCTTTCACATATAAGGGAGAAAATAAAAACATTTTTCTGGAGAAGCACCGTGTTCTTCTTGTGGAGTCCTGTCCATTTTTTTGAGCAGATTGTTTGTGGCTGTGAATCACATTACAGTAAATAAAGGCAGCAGTCCTAGTTCCAGGTACAGACTCCCTGAATATGGAGCTGGATTCTGTAAAATCTTTAAGCATTCAGTAAAGATTAAGTTCTTTTGGAAGGTACTAAAATAGTGTTCCAACTCTCTGGTGTTTTAGCAAAGCCAATAAGAAATGAACAGAAAGCCCTGGCACAGCTGGAATAAAGCAGGCCAGAAATGTGAACTTCACACTGGCATGTTGCAAGTGTTTGAGGGCTGCTTTAAAATAATTAACAATTTTTATTGACCTGATGTCCTGACTACAACACCAGGGCTGAAGAAAATGACCAACAGTTTGGAAATAACAATAAAGTAGATAATGGTTTTTGTTACTTAATATCAAACTGTCCCCCAGCCTACACCCATGACCAGTTTGTCCTACTCTCTATTTTGTCCTCAGTTTTAGCTGTGGGCTCTTCCCAAACCCATGGAATTAAGCTTTATGCACTTCACCATCCTCACTGTCTAGCTGGGAGAATTAGAGGCAGTAAGCAGGAAATGTTGAGTTAAACTCCATGGTGGATCTGTTTTAAAACATTTCAGTGCTTTAATTGGCTTCTTTAGATGCTTCTTGTGCTTTTTTTCTCATCCATTTTCTTCAGCATCCCTAAGTACGTCCCATCAAAAATCAGGGTTGTGGACTGGATGGACTTCTGTCTTTAAATTCTCCCCTCTTCCTCTTCCTCTTCCTCTTCCTCTTCCTCTTCCTCTTCCTCTTCCTCTTCCTCTTCCTCTTCCTCTTCCTCTTCCTCTTCCTCTTCCTCTTCCTCTTCCTCTTCCTCTTCCTCTTCCTTTTCCTTTTCCTCTTCCTCTCCCTCTCCCTCTCCCTCTCCCTCTCCCTTCTCCCTCTCCCTCTTCTCCCCTGCCCTCAGTTTTCCAAAGGACATTTACCCAGATCTGTGCAAAGCCATTAGAAAGGGGAAAGCAGCTCCCAAAACTGTGTAATCCTCTGATATATTGTTAAAAGAGAGGCAGGACTGCTCAGCCTCTGGTTACAGCAACAATTCTGACTGTCCAAAGGGGAGTTCAGAGAGCTGAAAATCTAACATTTAGATGGACAAGTTCAGGATGATGAATCTGACTTTATTCATTGGACTTCAGTTTGCTTTTTCTTGGGAGTCCTTACAGCTGGCTCACACAGAGGTTTGTTCTGTTTTTTGTTGGGGTTTTTTTTGGCATGAAATGAGGTATAAGAAAGAAAATTTGATGTTAAATATCAACACCTTCCTCATGCAGGGGTCACAATCAATATTTGACCCAAACACAGCAGTGAAATTAGTAGTAGAGGTTGTTGGTGGGGGAATTAATTTACACCTGAAGTGCCTTAGATGGTGAAAAATATACTGGGGTGGAAAATAATGAAACAGTACTAAACCCAAACGAAATTATCAGCATGAAGACAAATGACTTACTACAACCCAATACAATCAATTCCCCAGCAGCCCCAATAGGTGGGACCAGTGTGCTTTAAATACACACAGCAGAGTTCCTGGTATCTACCCAGAAATGAGCAGATCAAATTAATCCCCAAAGCACTTCTGCTGAAATCGCCAGATTTATGCCACAGATATTTTCCCTTCATTTATCTAAACGTGTACTTTGAAAAGAGCGTGGTGCAAAAAAAATCTCTTTGAGCTTCAATGGCGAGAGCTTGGGAGCAACTGACACAATTGTGCTTCTCTAACAGCCTCCAGCAAGTGACTTAATCTCTTTGTATCTCAGTTTTGCTTCCTTTAAAACAAGAATATTGAAAGTTCTGCCCCCTCGGAGGGGTGCTCGCAGTGTAAGCTGAGACCTGCTGGATGAAAGGCATGCAGGGCTTTTATTGACATCTGTGTTACAACACCTTCACTTCCTCACACAGGTTTACAGTCCATTATGAAAGGAATGTGAGGCGAACAACCCTGTTCAGCACTAAATGCTTCAATCTATATTTCTGACAAAAACAGCACCTGGATTCTCACCGAGTTCCAGAACTGACAGCCGGGGTTCACTTAATGCCAGCCCTCACAATACCCTCTTATAAATCCATTTTTAATTTATTATTTTTTACACTTGGCTACATGCAATTCTGCTGCTTCTTGCTTGAGAATCAGACCCTTGGTTTCAGCCCTTGCAAGACCTGATAGTGCATTTCTCATTATGTCCATAGTAATTTCAATTATTTTCCTTTGTCTAAGACTTCCGTTACGCTTTGGTGCCTGTAGACATTTTAAGTAACTACCTTTTTTATTAGCTGACTCAACACATGACAGATTATTCTGTCCAGCTCTTCTCCTTGGGTCCTTTTATCAGCCTAAGTCCTTATACGACCTCTCTTAATGTTCCTGCATTATCTGTGAGGGTGGAAGCATTCAGTGGATTTGACATAAAAACACACCTTTGGGTCCGAGATTTACACCCATTTTTAGAAGAACTGACCCAAACGACCCAAATAACATAGAATTGAAACAATTGGTCCAAACACCACTGTCCAAATCTGGGAAAGAAATTAACTCAAAAATGGGCTGTTTTCCCATGGAAATAAACATGTCAAAATCAAGATTTAAGCTGGGATTGCCACTTTTCGATCCAGTTGCTTATCAATCATCAAATCAGTTCCTCAGTACAAAGAATGAAAATAAAATACAGCTCTGGTGCATTCTGAAACTAATTGCTTGATTGTTTCTTGGGGTTTTCTTCTATAGAAAGAGAAAGGTGAAGTCCCTCAGCTGGAGTTGTTTTTCTTGCAGGAGTATTTTCACTTTTGTCAATGTCTGTGTCTCACACTGGTCCTCTACAATATCAGAACAGTCCAATATATGATATCTGTGCTACCTGAAGGCTTTCCCATGGCAGAACTGACATTCTCAAGGAGAACACGCCACTTTCCTTCTACCCAAGTGTCTTCCTAGGGGTGGATGCCTCAAACCTCCATTCCATTCCATTCCATTCCATTCCATTCCATTCCATTCCATTCCATTCCATTCCATCCCATTCCTATTCTACCCTCTCCCTTTGCTGAACACCACCATGCCTTTGAGAAACCTTACCCCAAATCCACCTCTCCTTGCTGTCTCTCTGGAGGTGACTCAAACACAGAAGTTTCAGACACAATCCACCTCTGCCAAAAGCTTCCCAGCTGAAGCTAAAAAATCTCTACACCTCTTGCTGCAAATTCTGTGGCACTTTTTAGCTCAAGCTCTCATCCTCCTCAGCAGAGTGTAACAGTGTGGGTATTTAAAGAGACAGAAACAAAACAAAAATGTATAAAAATGTCTCAGGACCACAAAAGAGCCACACAGGACCCAGACAAGGCTCAGAGTGAAGGAATATGAGATGCTACTCTGCACTACAGAACTGCAGGATTTGCTTAAGTAACAAAGATATGTAATTTAGCCCTGAGGCCAGAGAAACGTTCTTGGTATTTTTAAAATAAGCAACACACCTGAGGCCCCTGGAGGTCTTGCTTGAGCTAGAGCAAGGGCTATGAATGGAGAACACATGAGTGTTTATAGTCCAGCATCCTTTAGTCTGCTTTTCACCTGCATGGCAGGCAATTTTCCTGTCTGTACTACCATCACACTGAATTTTCAATTCTTCTTCTCTCCCAAGAAAAGCAACAGCAAGCAAAGTTTGTGTCTGGAGAAAAATCCTCATTAACACTCTGAAATAAGTTGGGTATATTGTGACATTTTCAAGGGATCTTCCTTCCTCTAGGATTCATTTCTCCAGGAACTGAAGTCAAAATGTACAGAAAAGAAACATCAGTTCCAATGAGTGGCTCTTCTGTCAAAAGACAAAAGGATGAAATAACACAGAAGATTTTCCCAAACCCTGAAACAACCCCCTTAAAAATCAAAGTTTTCCCTTCCTTCTGACATAACATCCTCACCTGAAAAACAGGCTCTTTGATGGGACTGTTTCTGCTGTCTCTGGTTCTGGACATTTGTGAGTTAAAAAAAAAAATTCTGAAACTAATATTAAGTTCAGAACAAGTCTTAGTAATCTCACTAAATGCTAATCGAGTGTTAATGCTGTTTTCATTAACTTTGTGCCCTTTCATATAAAGCTGGAGGGCTACTCAGTGATAAGAAAGCCCCCCCAACAGAGTCATATGAATGGATGCTAAATGCAAATTCTGGAAGCACTGGGCAATGCTCACAGCAGGGCTTTGACAGGATAAAGATTTTATGGAGTGTCATATCAGGACTTGTTGAGGAGGCTGAATGTCAAGAGTAAAAGCAACAGCAGGGAAAAATGAAAGCAAGAAGGACTCTGAAATGAAGAGGTTTTTTTTTTTTTTGTTGGAAACCACAATTAAAAAAATTAACTTTCTACTGTAAGTAGCTAAAAACCCAATAGGAAGCTCATCAAAAGCAGATTAAAAATAAAAATCAAAATCTGACAGAGAGCAAAACCCTGCCTTTCACTGGAAAGCCTAAGACAGGCTGACAAAATATTTCTGGCAGGCCTAAACTTTCCCAACACGTTTCAGCAAGGGATTTGGTTCTCTGAGCTGCAGCATCGAGCACAAAGCTTTGGCTTTGGTTGGATGAAGAACTTGTGCTTAGGCTGGCAGGAGAAAGAACTCTCATGAACATGAGTGTCACATAAAACCAAAGTGTGTTTCTACATGGAACTGCAGGGAAGGTTTTGGGGAAACATTAAACCCCCTTCCAGTACCTAAAGAGGCTCCAAGAGAGCTGAAGAGGGATCTTTTACAAGGGCATAGAGGGACAGGACAAGAGGGAATGGATTTACACTGGCAGAGGGTGGGTTTCAATTCAATATTAGGAAGAAACTCTTTACTGTGAGGGTGGTGAGGCACTGAAACTTCTCTGGAAGTGTTCAAGGCCAGGCTGGATGGGGCTTGGAGCAACCTGGTCTGGTGGAAGGTGTCCCTTTTATGGTGGGAGGTTGGAACAAGATGGTCTCAAAGGTCCCTTCAATTTCAGTTTCGCAGTGGGTGAGAGAAGAGAAGTGGTGCAGTGCCCTGGAAGATGAAAATCTGCTTTCCTGGCTACTGAGCAGCTTTTCTCCACTCAAGATTGTACCAGAAAAAAGGCATTGTGTGGACTCACAGTGGGATTTTCTGTTCCCATGGAAGTAAGCTCATTAACTTCCCGGGTGTTTAGACAAAAACAGCCCTCATGACTACTCATTATAAATAATACAAAAGAAAGAATGGCCACGTTTTTGACTTAGAAAAACATTTCAAAGGGAAAGCAGTCAGTGCTTATTCACAGCAATGGAGAGTAATCTTAAAGCCCTTTGTTTTGTACTGAAACAAGTGAAACCAACAGTATCTGATTTGCACAATATTTCATAGTGAAACTAAACTGGATTTAGCAAAGAAAGTGACCATACAATCAGAATGGTTTGGGCTGGAAGGGACCTTAAAGATCATCTCATTCCAATCCCCTGTCATGGGCAAGGATGTCACTCACGGGATCAGGATGCTCAGAGCCCCATCCAACCTGGCCTTGAACACTTTCAGGGATGGGGCAGCCACAACTTGTCTGGGCAACCTGTGCCAGTGCTTTGCCACCCTCTGGGTAAAGAATTTCTCCTGAACATCTCATCTGAACCTGCTCTCTGTCAGTTTTAAACCATTTTCCCTTGTCCTGTCACTTTTTGCCTGTACAAAAAAATGTCCCTCTCCCTTCTTTTTATTGATGCCTTCTCCAGCCACCTAGAAACAGAGACTAGACAGGAGTAAGGGAATAAAGATAGGTATTTATTTGAAGGGCCCTCAAGGTACACCCTGGGGGAGCCAGAGGCTGCTTCCAAAAAAATGGACCCCGAGATGTACGACAGGTCACGAGTTCTTCACACCTTTATAGGTTTGGTTCATTTGCATACCACGGTTAATTCTCCAATTAAAGCCCCAGTTCAATGATGTAATTCTCCTCAGCTTGCCCCTTCTTAGAGTCTTTGGTTTACACATTTTGGGCCTAGAACAGCCTGGCTGTCCTTGGAGGCAAAGCCTGGAGAGGCTTTGTTATGTCTACCCAGCATGAGAGAGCAGAAATTAACAGGCTACAAGGAACTTCAGAGTTACACTCTAAGTAGTACAGAATTTGAAAATATAAAAGTTAAAACCTAAGGCATCATTATCAACCCCCTTAAGGTACTGGGAGGTGCTCTAAGATTTTCCCAGAGCCTTCTCTTCTCCAGGATGAACAGCCCCAGCTCTGTCATCCTGTCTGACACAGATATGAACAGAAAAACACACATACACACACAGGTTCGTGCACATAATACCTAATCCTGGTAGAACTTTGTCCTTCAGCTCCAAGAAAACGGAAGGGAAGGCTGGCTGTGTGTTAACCTCATGCACTTTGATTCCTCTTCATAGCTGGAGCAATCTTTACTTTTATCCCTAGCTGTAATAATTTTTGTGTTTTTTTCCACCCACTGAATTCAGGATTTTTTTTTAGTGTTGCTGATTGCCTCAGATTCCAGGTGCATGTGTGTGTGCATACACGTTGTGTGTGCTCTAGCAAAAAAATGAATGTTGAGTCCACCTAAAAAGACCACCCACAATTGAATTGAAATTGCCACTCGAGCACCAAAATGTCAGCAGGTTCTAAAACTCAGTAAATCCACAATTTTAGAAAAGAAATCCTAAGGTGATGACCTTTCCTCACCTACGTTTGTCGACAGTTGTATGAGACTCAAATTTTGAATTATCCCTGTGAGAATGAAGGACAGAAATGGCTCTGCCTTGGACTACTCCTGAACGCTGTCACATTGGTTCCTTTAATCCCACAGGAGTGAAGGAGAACAGTTTAGTGCTCCTCACACTATTCCTTCTGGCTTAAATTTAGATGGTTAAATGAGAATTCAAACCTAGACCTTGCCTTGAACAGTGAGTAAGGATGTGAACCGATTCCTGCCATAAAGCAGGAGGGTATGAGACAGGCAGGAGAGGTCACCATTTAATCTGTTCTGCAGTTGCTTCACTGTTCCAAAGGTGTAAATGACTGCTGAGACCGACATTAAACAGGCACAGTGCCATTGCTTGATAGCAACGACAGGAATGAGAGGCAGTGCACTCAAATTCTTGTCTTTTCATCAATAAATATTTAAGTATTCATTGAAAGTGGAAAAGATGTAAGGAAAAGAAATCGATTCCTCCCTCTCTCCCATGTCTGAGCTGATGTGAGTTCCCTTTGCCAAACTGAGCATCGTTCTATCTCTGAGATAATTTGATTAGATTTAAGGTAAAGTTGCTCTTTAGTTTCTCTTCAGATCAAAATCAAGAATGTATTAGAGATGGAGAATGTTCCCTGGTGATCTCTTGGAGAATCTGAGCCATGAAAAACCTGCCTCTCTCTGGCAGATCTTGAGCCCAGATGTGCCATGGATGAGGAACCCTCTGGCTCAGCCAGACACTGAGCAGAGGGCAGGAGGAAACCAAGTTTCCTATAAAACAGCTCGTTAAAAGTGAAAAAAATAATAAATATTTAACTCAAATCCAGCCTGGAAAATTGGCTCTCCAATTATCTTTGGAAAATGGGTGAGTTTAACTGTATGTCAAGCTACTGTGACATGCTTTGTTTATATTAAACAATAAACTATACCAGCCCTTTTTGACCCAGGAGAAGTAGATGTAAATTAATTTATACCCGATTCAAGATTAGCATCTGCTACTGCCCAGAAAAACTGTTGATTAAAAGCCACCACTACGTAGTTCACAGTAAATACAGTGGAAAATTATCTAGGACCAAAGAAGAAAATCAGAAACTATTGCTAGCAGTAGATGGCTGAGAAACATTAAAAAAAAAAAAAAAGAAGCAAAACTGGCTATTAAAATATATTTTGTACTGATAAAATTAGCCTTAATGAACTATAAAATAAATAAGCCTTAATGAACTATAGCAGCCACTTGCAATTATCTCTGTACTAATAAGCTTGGAGAATATATTTGCCATATACTGGTCATTAACAAGATATTCTTTGAAATATGTAATTCAGTAATGGAGAAGTTGCTACAAATGAAAGGGATTCCAGGAAATTTTTGTGCCTATCACCCCTCAGAAATATCTGAGTGCCAGAAGAGAAGATTTCCTAGGCCAGAGAATACCCAAATTTGTTCATTCAAGTTGAAATGGGGGTTTTATAGCTCCTCTCTTGCATTACATTTCTTCTCTATTGTCTTTTCAATACTGTGCTCTGGAAAAAATGTAAATAAACATCGGTCATTGGGATCTGCCTTGTAAGAACATTTAATAGGAGTCCTTAATTGCCTGTTGTAAACATAATACAAATGGCAGTTGTAAAACTGAGAACAATTTTGTTCCAAATAATCAACAAGAATGCCTCTTCATAGAGGAAACTCTTGCAAGGCATAGTGCTACACCAAAAAAAACACCCAAAAAAACAAACCCAGTCCTTGCAGGAATTGAAAGAGAGGAAATTCTGGTTTTGGCTTAAGAAAGAAACTCTTTTTCACTGGATAGGATTCTGTGAAAAAGCAGATGCCTTGAAAATATTCCACAGATGACACAGCTTTTTTTATTTTTTCTTTTTTTTCCTTTAAAGATCTGAAGAGCAGGCAGACAATGAAAAGGGATCAAATGATTGCTGTTTAATGAGTTACTGCCTGTCAGCTGAGAGGCAGCAATGGCTGGGACGTTATTCTCAGCGAGTTTTGATGATGTGACATCAGGACTAAAGCGTTGTGCTCTGCCCTCTCAGCAGGCCTCAGCAGTTCTGCTAACGAGAGGTAATTCAATCACCCTCGCTAATGTGCAAATTGAAGTGATCTTCCTCCACTCCACCTTGCTCATTGTTTCAGGGACAGGAAGCTTCGCCCACCTGCTGGGTTGGGATGATGAGATGCATTGTTGTAAAAATGGTGCCTCCTTGTACGAGCCCCACAGATGCAGTCATTTCTGGTGACCTGCTTGTGAGAGGAATTAAATGGTTTATGGACTACACAGCAACACTGAAATGTAAAAATCCCATTTCGGTGTCAAAATAATGGCTGTTACTTGGGGAATTCATAATCTGTCAAGCACCTTCCATACCAAACTCAAAAGTAAAAACACTGTTTCTCCAGCAGTTTTTTAGGAAATAAAGATTACTGACAACTAAAGTAAAAAGCCTCCTTTTCCAGATACATCTAAAGACCCCATTTTGAAGCATATTCTGTAAATGAGTGATTGTTGTGAAGCAGAGTCCAACTCCTTTTAAAGCCTAATGAAACTGCAAGGAGTATTTCAGAAAATTCACTGAGTGGGATGAAATTATAATTCTCTTTTTAAAGTTGGTTTGAGAATCTCACATGAGAGAGAAGATTGCAATTAGGAGGTTAGTATTTACATATTGAACAGACTATATATAGTCAAGGATTATTACCAAAATGTGGACATTTCTAGTTCATCTCGAGCAGGTGGAGAGCTAACAAAGACATGGTTACCACTACATCAGAAAGAATGCAGAGAAGTGGGATTTTTAGAATTTCTATATTATTTCTAAGTTTTTAGAATTTTTATATTTTTTTTATATTTTTATTTTCTAAGAAGAAAAGGAGGCCACAGAAACAGCCTTGAAGAAGCCCTCTACCCTTCGCCTGATGTCACTCTCAGTTTTAAAGAATAACTCCCAGATCATTGTGGCTGCTTGGAAAGAGTCAGGTGGCTGCAAAGGAGAACTTAACAACCTGTAGCACATCATGGGATGAGGCCATGTCCCAAAAAAAGGTTGGAATCATGACTGGGGCTTCAGAGGAAATGGCTGGGACAAAGCACAGCAATTCAAAGAGTTCATTTAATCACTTGCAATGATTTTCCTCTGACACTGAAACACTTTCCAACCTGTTGAACATCCTCAAGACAGCACTCCAATTTTGGCACTAAAGAAACAGAACAGTCTTCCCATCTGCCTCACTCTGAGAGGCACAACACCAAACACACTGTCCCCTCGAACATCTTTCTTCATGAAGAGACAATCACAGATGTATTGCCTTCCTGAGAGTCTGCCCTGCTGGGACACGAGATCTTCCAGCTAAACTGACAAAACATTTATTCTTTTACACACTTTTACCAAAGAAAACCTCCTGTGCTGATTTTCATGTTTTCTTCCAGAGAACACTGATCCAAAATTACTGTGTTTGACACCACCACCAAGGATAATAGTAAAGTAACACAATCAAGCAGCTTGGATACCAATGAGACTCAGGCCCTGTCATGTAGGGAATGGCTCTGATGAACTTTGTGCTGCCCTATTCCCAAGGAAACCTCTGAGAATCTGTGGTGGGTTGAACTTGATTGGACACCAAGCTGCTCTATCACTCCCCTCCTCAGCAGGATTGCAGCAGGGGTGGGGGTGGAGAAAATAAGATGGAACAAAAAACTTTTGGACAAGGTAAAGGCAGTTTCATAAGCCAAAAGTGAAGGCTGCACATGGAAGCAAAGGAAAATGAGATTTATTCTCTACTTCCCATCCACAGGCAATGTCCAGCCAGTTGAGATGACTGGAATGATAATGAAACATAGAGAATTTGTGGGGTTCGTTGGATCAATGCAGGCTAGAACAGAACTGGCCACCCCTGGTCCCCCAACCACCAAGCTCTGCACCCAGTGACAGCAACCTCACCCATGTTCCCATCATTCCCAGGCCAAGAGGAATTGCTCTCCAAAGTGGAATTCACTGCTTTAGCTTTACCAAAAAGAGCCACACACATTCCCAAACTGATGATGTCGCAGTGTCGGACACGAAAGAAACACGCAGACTCAATCAGCAGGTCAGGATCACCGAGCAGAGTAAGGACCAGAAGGCAAGAGAGAGCCAAAAGGCCCTGCCCTTCTTTATTTCTCTCATTTTTATATCTCTCTTAAAACAACCATACATTGGTAGATGAGGTTAACACCTCTGCCATCCTATAGGATAGGAACACAGTCTATCATCTTCTTCTGCCTTGGAGAAAGGAATGAAAAACAATCCAGAAGTTCAGAAAACAATCTAGGCCGGTTAGGAAAACAAGAGCTGTGTTTATAGAAAATGCATGAGAAATTCTACTACAAAAGTAAAAACACAGAACGGTAGAAAATCCAGGGTGACATGACTTCACTGCAAGTCCACGGGCACCAGGAGGAATGATGGACTCGCTTGTGCTGACCTTTGCTCTTGTCCCTCACAACAGCAAAAGCTCACTGTATTTTTGGTGCTCGATGAGAGAGGTAATTCCAGCATCACCAACTGAAAATATCAGCTGATAGTGGTGCAGTTTCTGACTCTGCGTTGCTCTTCTAAAGAGTTTAATCCTCCCTTCTCCTGGGGCTACTGATTTATGCCTCAGAGAACCCTCCTGAGCCATTAATCACTGCAACTGCTCCCTGAGCCAAGCACCAACTGCTCCCTCCCTCAGACATCACTGCTCCTGAGGAACTGGGACTATCCACAGGGAAGAGGATACTTGGCACTGATGCATTCAAATATTTTAGATTTACACTTGTAACAAGTTTTCTTTCTGAAGCTGAAACTCAAATTTTAGCCATCTAAAGCCACACTGGGCTGGTGTTGCCCACAATTCTAATGGAAATATCAGCTTTTCACATGTTATTTCCTTAAACATCTGTGAATAAGTGAGAGACAAGCCATTGATCTGAATCAGTGCATCCATTTTTGTGCTGTTTCACAGTTCAAACTGAAAGTGCTGAAAATCTCCCTCTTCTGCCAGGTCCTTAGAGGTGTGTCAGGATGGTTTAAGTTTAAAGGAGTTACAAAGCATAAATAATTACTGTCTTCAGAGTGCTTTGGGAAGTTCAGATCAGAGACTTGGCGTCCATCAGAAGGGTCAGGATTGTGCACAGACATTCAGTGGGAGTATCCCATTTTCCTGCTGATGGAAAGAAACCTGAGATGGGACGAAGAAAGCTGCTGGCAGTTCCAGAGTCCTACTGACTTTGGAATCAAATCAATGAATTCCAGTTAATTGAGCTGCAGGAACTGTCTGCACATCGACTCTCAAGCAAAGGTAATGTGATCCATCCTCCCTTCACTCTCTCACAGAGTTAATGACCTGGCGTTATGTGATGCTTGTAAAGGTCAAAGACCGTGAAGATGGGCAACAATCATAATCTGAAATACATTAAAACACAGTAACCTGATGGTGTGATGTCCCATCCACACAGTAATCTGTTTGAAGGTTTGTCTCAATGGTAAAAACTCTGAAATGAATCTGCCTGTCTCCTGGCACTTCTGCCTTTCTTGCCCTGTTATTTCGAAGGATTTTTTTGCATGAAGCAGACTCTTGTCTCTTGCAATTTCTTTTTCTTCTAGTAATCATTTCTCTCTTCTGCACATTTGTGGCAGAGATTTTATTGTGCTGTCAGGGAAATAATTTAGCAGAGAGAAGTGGAGACGTGGCCATTGGAATCAGGAAAGTCTTGAAGAATACAAATGTTAGCCTAATTTAAGAAATTGGGCAAATCATAAACCCAGGCCCATTATATATTATTCCGTGAAAATTCAGATCTCATTTTTGACTCACTTAAATTTGAAGCAAAAATTTACTGCAGAATCAGGATGTACCTCAGTCTTCTTGCCAGAGCAACAATTGAGCGGGGACACCAGAATAGGAGCAATTAATTATAGACTAAAAGACCAGAAGTGAAATGACAAGAATTGACACCTGACTCTAAATGTGGGAACTTTTTCAAAATAATAGGATACAGGGGAAAAAAAAATATTGCAGAGCTATTGATTCCAGATTGTACTGCAGAGCAAACATGGCAGCAGTGCCACAGCCAGGGCAGAGGGGTGACTTATTTTAGGATTTCAATGACAGCTGCCAAAAATATTATGACCCTTCCAGAGCTTGCAAGATCGAAACAAACATGAAAACTCAGCCACTCACATATTAAGCCACATAGAGAGACGTGTGGAGAAAACAGAGACACCAAGTAAAGCCCTGTGATAACAATTTAAAAAGCAAAAGCAATACCATGACACAAAGCTGTCTGCACTTTGCCCTTATTTACAGTGTTCCTTGGGTTAAATTATTTCTCTGTTCAACACTGAGTAGGAGCTGCTGTGCTTTAGCAACCTGACATTGCCAGGGAGAGATGCACCAGACAAATGTCAGAATTTCTGTTGTGTGTGTCAGAAGAGGGTGCCCAGACTTGTATCCTGCTTGGAAGGAGCAACAGACCTGCAAATGCCAAGTGCCACAAAGGCACTTGTCAGTCTCTCCCTCTCTGCCACCTCGGCCCTCACGACCCTGACACACAGAGGCTGTGACTGCATTTGTTGGTGGCAACAGGAACAGCACACAGGGACAGCGCAGTGCATGAGGCACTAAAGAAATCCAGCCAACTCAAAAAGCATAAGGTCTGAAAGGAAAACAAGCACCAAGGGTGAGCTGTGTAAAATCAGCTGTCTGAACCTCATCCTCATTGATCAGGTTACATAAAACACTTAACCACATAAGAAACCCATAAATGAATTACGCAAGGAAAGCTATAACTGCGAGGGAAGGGGAAAATAATCCAAACTAAACCAATATTTTCTATTTTTCTATGATAATTAATTCAATTTAAATTCAAAGCAAGACAGTTGCATATTCAGGAAACACATACTTGGAGCCTGATTATTACTTTTTTACATGGACTAGAGCCTGATTAAGGAGACACTGTCCAAGATGTTAAGTGAAATATTAGAAAGAAAATCTTTATGGTGAGGGTGGTGAGGCCCTGGCACAGGCTGCCCAGAGAAGCTGTGGCTGCCCCATCCCTGGAAGTGTCCAAGGCCAGTTTGGATGGGGCCTGGAGCAACCTGGGACAGTGGAAGGTGTCTCTGCCCATGGCAGGGGGTTTGGAACAAGATGATCTTTAAGGTCCCATCTAAACACAGACCATTCTATGATTCTATGGATTTTCTGTCTGTACATTCAAGATTACATGGAGACTGTAATCAGAGTGCAGCTCTTCGCTCAGGATATTTAATATTTTAGAAGCTTATGGTGGTTCAAAATCCAAATGGTCAAATTATCAAAAAAGGAATGAATCAATGTCTGTTAAAATATTTAATAATTCTTCTCCTGTATCAGTCAGGCTTTGAGCTTCAAGTTGCTGAAGGCTGGGAGAATCTAATGAATTACAGTCCACAGGATTTAAGGAATCCACGCAGCAAAGTCTGTGTGCTCAGTCCAGTACCTCTGTCTGACAGAAATGTCTTGGTAATGGGGAAGGCACCCTCTGCTGCAATGACTTCTTCCATGAAAAGGGCTCAGTCAAGTCATCATTCATTCTCTCTTTCTTTGGCTAACGGGATTGAGATGATGAAGTTATCATTGGAAACCATATTTTCCAGCTGTCACATACATGCAGCATCTTTCTCAAAGTTTGTCACCTCTATTTTCCTATAAAAAACTCAAAACTCAGGATTCCAACAGTCTTGACTGTCACTTTGGGTAAGTGTGCACTCATGCAAATGAGTCAAAAGAAGGGCACAGAAGGTTTGTCTGGACTGACATTATACAAAGCTGTTGTTAACAAAAAGGCTTCTCTCAGACTGCTCCTGCAATACTTTCCTTTTAAATGGTCACTGATGTTGATGGAACAGCAAAAAGAGCAGCTGCAGTGTTGCTCCAATATGTGCACAATGTGACCCAAAAGTTCCTGGGCTATTTTCCTAAGGTGTCAGCAAACAAATGTACAGACATAAGTCCTCAGGAGCTTCTCTGCTTTCGCTGTAGACACTTTTCTCTCTCTCTGCCAGACAAAGCTGCCCCAGGGGAGCAGTGACACACTTATGGCAGGGCCCTCGACGGGCAGAAGTCAGGGCTGGGAGCTCTCCTGAGCAGCTGCTCTCTCTGCACGCACTGAGCCAGCAGCCAGTGGTGGCACAACTGCTGGGGAAACTCACAGGGAAAACTGCTTTTGACTTTGCAATGTTCAGCAAGTGATCTCCCCTATGGAAGGAATGGGCTTGTCCGCCCAAGCCCTGTCTGATTCGTGGTGTTAGGAAACAATTCTTCTTTTGAGAAGAAGTGTTGATTCAGTATCATTATTGCAGAAGCAGAAACACCAACCAATTAAAAAAAAAAAAAAAAGTAAGAATACTTTCTATGCTAATGATCAAAACAATAAATAGTGATCATAGATATTAATGGCATAATTTCTTTAATTCACTGACTAGTGACCTGTCATGGAAACTAAAGAAGCCTAACTTTAGCATCCTGCAAATGGGATTTAAACCACTGGAATGGAGTGGTTTTGGCTCCTTACTAATCTAGCATGGAGCCAACACTTTGAGGAGATGTTAAGTGGAAGTTCTTTCCAGTCATTACCAAACTTGGGATTTTATTCAGTGGTATGTCCTGTGCCAGCCACAGTATTTAGTAATTAGTTCCCTCACTTGCTTTCCTCCCTTTATTTTCTCTGAAGTCATGCAGAGCTGTTACACATTAAACTCCAGCTGTTCCCAATCTCCCTAAAGTGTGTAAGAGAGCTTTAGATGAACCTGTTTCTTGAGGTGGTCTTTAAATCCACTGATATTTTAAAATCCACAGATTTTTTTAAAAATCCATTTGAATTAAAATTCAGAATAGAATTGTATCTCTCACTCTGGACACGGAAACCCTGAAAACATCCTGGTTTAGAAACCTTCAAATAGGAAATCTGCTGCACACCACTTGGGCTAACCCAGATTAAGAACCACTTAAAAGATCAGAAATCATCCTTGTTCCAGTAGAACTCAGTGCTGGTCCCGCCTCCCGTTCTACTACTGCAGAGCAACTCTTGTTTTAGAAGCTCAGTAATTAGTTTCACAACTAATGATGAAAAGTAGAGCATTATATTTTTCCTGGGGCTTTCATTAGTATCTCTAGGTTCACTTCCCTCAAGACATGGATCTCTTAACAGGAGATTAATTTTAGTTTTCCAATGGAGTTTTATTGCAAGAATATTTTGTTCTCTGACTTTCTCCACTAAAGGGGTTTAGATTAAAATGTGCCTAGATGTAGTCAACTGATGATAAGATTTGTAATTTCCAGTAGATAGGAATATTTAACTACACTAAAAGAAATTGTACTATATTACAGATTATCGTGATGGAACACATTTCCAAACTAATGCAGAGTAAAACCAGAGTAATGCAATTAAAATTATTGTATTTGCTCTAGATTTAAATTATCGGGACAGATCACTGTTTGCACCCATAACAGGGTCTCTTCTATAAAAATGGGATAAAAATATATATGGAAATGATAGATAGAGAGATAGAAAGAAAGAAGTGCTGTAAAAAAATCGATATTCAATCAATTAAAGGACCATTTCACTGATATCATCTTCACTTCAGGGCTGGCCAAACTGACTGAACATTCAGTCAAATTATATTTCTATCTGTTTCTATCTGCAAAATATTTCTATCTGTTTCACCTAGCAATGATGTAGGGCTTGTGATCATCCTCATCCAACCCAGGGAGATGTTTCTTGACATCCTTCAACAATTTTTGTTTTTCTTTCTTTGATTTGTACATTTCCTTCTTGTACCCAAATTTCGACGCCCACAATGTCATGGCAGAAGAAGTTCCAAAGCTTAAGAAGTGTGAAGAATCATTTTTCTATGATGGTTTTGAACCAACCCCTTTTATTTTCCAGTGGAAACAAGGCACATTGGAAGCCTCATCCTCAGGTGGAAGGAGAGCATTTTCAAGTAGCCCTGAACCCTCGTTAAACAAAAGAATGAACAAAATCTCTCAATCCCGAGCACTTTCCCTGGGAGAGTTTCACAGGAAAAGCCCCGTTGCTGTTTTTGGGCTCTGGCTTTACCAGGTGGAACCACTGCCCTGGCAGCAGGCACACAGCCCCCCTTTGGGGATAGAAAATGTGTAAATCTGATATTCTCTCCTTGAATAATGGCCTGGCAACTTTCTAAAGCAGAGAGACTCAGACATGCTTTGCATCAGAAGGAGAATACCAGAAATAATTAAGGAGTCACTCTCCCAGGGCCATGAGGGAAAAGAAAGGAAAATAAAAGGGGTTTTGTGTCTTACACTTTATATTCAAAGCACATTGTGTTTTACAAAGTAAACATACTGTAGGTGAAACTTCACTAATAGGATGAAGTTGCTTTGATATCTCACCTATATTCATATATTACAGTCCAATCCTCTTACTAGAGACCAATGCTCCTTTTAGAGGTAGACCCAGACAAAAGATCACCAAAAACCCATTTTTATTTTTCATCCCTACTAAAATCTCCAGTTGTTTGTCTTCCTGCTCTTCAGGAAGGTCTCTGGAACATCTCAGAAGATAAAGCTCTTGGGAACACCTCTGGGCTGTTGGATTGCCCCTGACCCTGCTCCAGCCTGGAGTCTTTAACACTCCTTCTGCATCTCTAACCCCTAATCCTAAAAATTAGTGTCCATCAGTTAGCAGTGCTATGAGATTCATGTAAAATCAAACATGACACAAACAGTAAAGAGTCATATGATGTTTTGTTGGAATATCACCTTGACTTAATTTTAAGGATCCATTAAGAATATTTCTAGCACCCTTTAAAAGAAAATATTTTAGAAGGCCGGACCTGACTCTGCAGGCGAAAATATTTTTTTCTTACCATGATCAGCTTTCTAAACTGTCTCTCAGCCACCTCAGAGTTTGATAAAAGACTTGGTTAAAGGGTTTTACCTGTGCAAACCTCAGCCAGGTCAGCGCTTGACGGAGACCGCGATGATGATGACGATGAGCAGCAGAACGGCCAAAGCGATGGAGAGAAGGCAGCACTTCATCTTCCTGGCTCGTAGCTGACAGGAGAAAGTCAAAGAAATGAATTCATGGAGATTAAATCCACAGAGAAATGTTGTTATTTTTCCATTGGAAGAATGGTTTGGAAAAAGAAGCAACATAGAGAATTTGTCTACTTTTTTGGACTGACTTACCCTTCTGGATAATCCAGATTCCTCCTCCTCGATACAATCCACTTTTCTCCACTACTTTTCTCCTGCTCCAATCACTATGTCACACTAAATTTTCAGGCTTTTCAGGCTCAGATTATATGAATATTACTGCTGTTATCCACTTTTCCTTCCTTTCCTCTCCCTAACTGCTGCAGTCAGCTCTCCCAGTCTGCCTTGGATCCTTCTCTAGCTGCTTTACGCTGCTCTGCACTGCACTGCATTTCCCACAGAGCCACTGCTCCCCAGCTGTTCTGTTCTATGGATGTTTTGGTCTCTAAGACTGCAAAAGGCAGGAGACTCATCTTGCTTGGAGGGCTGAACTTGGGTAAGGCCACTCAGTGTGGTTTTGTTCTTGGGGTGTCAGATCTGCGTCTGGCTGCCAGGAGAAAACTGTCCCTGTAAGAGAAAGAGGTCTCTGTGCAATTTCATTGCTGTGCAATGAAATCAAGATAAGCACTAACATGGACTGTTCACAGGGCAGGCAAATGTGCTTCCACTGTTAACCATCCTGATCTCATTCACTTTCAGATATGGTGGGAGAGATTCTACAGCTTTAATTTTGATATCTCTTTCTACTTCAACCTATCAGCCTTCCTAGTGACTTCCATGGACATAATGTTGTTTAGTCCTATTTAAAATCTTTGCAAGTGATTCAATTCCCTTTCCTCCTTTTTAGATGGATTAGAAGAAGGGTATTTTCATGATCCCACAGTGTAAATAGTCCTGTTATCCAATACACACACAGAAAATGTAACTTCAGTGAAGTCCTTAACTTGGACACTTTCCTTGAGACTAGTCCTCCAGCCGCCAGACTTGGTAACATCATCTTGATGTCAAAACCAGTTGCTTTATTCCAGAATCCTTTACCTTCCTTACAGCTGAAGCAACACTCACAGGAGAGATTATGTTAATATTACTGCTGTTATCCACTTTCCCTTCCTTTCCTTTCCCTAACTGCTGCAATCAGCTCTCCCAGTCTGCCTTGGATCCTTCTCTAGCTGCTTTACACCCCTCTGCACTGCACTGCATTTCCCACAGAGCCACTGCTCCCCAGCTCTTCTGTTCTATGGATGTTTTGGTCTCTAATACTGCAAAAGACAGGAGACTCATCTCTTCCATTGGTGCTCCAAATCCAGTGTTCCATTCCCTCTCAGTGCCCAAACAAGCTGGAGAAGCCCTTCCAGCAGGGAACTGAGATTCATGACCTGTCCTCTCTTCCAGAATCAACCACCAATCAAACTGGTGCTTTTATCAAAGTGTGGATTTCCAGATTATTATTTTTTTCACATTAAAATGCTGTACAGTCCTGCCTCCCTAGCAGATAACCAGTGACTCATTGTGGCTCTCCATCCATTTTTCAATCATACAAATTGATATGTTTTCTTTGGTTTGGAAGAGAAGAAAAAGGCGCTTTAAATATATCATTCCACGTGTGAAGAAAGATCTTCTTGTCAGGTGTGCTAGGAGGGAGTGTGTGAAGGGACACTATTGCCCTTCCCAAACCCCTACTTTGGGGCACAGATTTATTCATGCTTTTCCATCAGTTTAGTGGGACTCTGGGGGGGAGATTATGGGTGGAAAAAGGGTAACAGAAATTATTGTGAGGCTGGTGAGGCCCTGGCACAGGTTGCCCAGAGAAGCTGTGGCTGCCCCTGGATCCCTGGAAGTGTCCAAGGCCAGGCTGGATGGGGCTTGGAGCAACCTGGGCTACTGGAAGGTGTCCCTGCCCATGGCAGGGGGTGGAACTGGATGGTCTTTAAGGTCCCTTCCAACCTGAAACATTCTCTTATTCTCTTTAACTTTTTTTTTTTTCCACATACAAATGGATGTTTCTTCATAGTGGATCCTCACCTGACGCTTTAATTTCTTGAGGATTAATTGCAATGAATCCTGAAAGCTCAGCCCATGAGACAACAGACTTGATACTGCTTCCCCTGTAATTTTAACCTTCATTAATTCCAAGTCAAACCTGGAAACCTCTGCTTCAAACTGCAGATTTTCAAAGGCACTTGGATGTCCTTGTCCGCTTGTAAAACGTCAGAGCCTGTGTTTGGTCAGCAGAGGATGCTAATGGGTCATTTAGCTTCCAGCAGCATTCTCAGATAGTCCCAATGAGAGCTTCAAAGACTGCACAGTTATCACTTCACGTGGCTTTTCCATCACTCCCTTGGCAGGGAGACCCCTTTCTTTTGCTCTTTCTAGCATTACAAAATCCTAGTCACACTTATTTTGCATTTGCATAGTCTCTTCTCCATTCCCTTTTTCCTTGCTTTCAACCAACTAAACCATAAACAGGCTGAGGCTGATCAGAGGGCAGGAGAGATGCAGCCCAGCCTGAATCCTGGGATTTGGTTCACATTTTATGATCTTGTCCTGGCTGGAAAGTCAGGATAATGATTCCTGTTCATTAAAATATCTCCTAGCAGATTTAGTAAAACTGTCCCTCACAGCCATATAACCCGTGGCAGGATTCTTCTGTTTATTGCTAGTTCTGTTGCGTTGGTTTTTTTCCTTATTTTATGTTTCAATAAGGAAAATGTTGAATTTTTTGCGTTGCTTTAGTCTCCAGCCATAAATCTGTACATGCTGCTGGAGCAGTAGAAGCAGCTTCTGATCCCTGCCTGAACACATCACCTTTCCTACAGATCCTGAGGAAGCGTGGCAGGATTCCATCACCCCAGCTCTTTGTCACTGAGTTAGAAAAATACTGATTTCTGAGCTAAAGCAGCATCTCCCTTCACTGCACAAGGGCACACCCTGCTTCAGGAAGGGCCTTGAAAGAATCCCTTCAATGAGACTTGGCACAAAGGTTGGACTTGATGATCCTGGAGGTCTTTTCCACCTTAACACTCTATGATTTTATGACACCCCCTGGAGCTCACCAAGCCTGTCCTGTGACAAGCTTGAATTCCTGACCAGCATGAATTTCTGTGAGCTCCTGGGACCCTTGCCCTGCCTTTAACAGAGGAGAAAGACACAAGCACAGAGGGTGTTGAACAGATTGGCTTCCCCAGACAGAATCTGCAGACTGTGGTATGGGCACCCTCACCTGAATATTACATAAATATACATCAATAAACAACATAAATAATAATATTGCATCTAACTCTGCTTCTCATCCCTAGTTTAGGTTCACAGAATCTGATTGCCAAACTGAGATTATAAATGGCGCCTTAATGCCCCACTGCCATTCTTGAGGGAAATTGAGAGACAAAAATAAACATATCCCTTTTAATGACTTTTTCAAAGAGTTTTTTAATAACCCTGAAGTAATGTTACACACTGGAAGCACAGCAACATCAGAAATGTAAGCACTGAGCAGCTGAGAAATTCCACAGTTTGTGTTTTCCATGTATGCGTGTATGGGAGCAATTATTCCCCTCCCTCTAAAGCAGGATTTCTGCCTTATTCAATAAGGGAATAATTATTATGCTGTGTGCATCATACAAGTTTAGAAATGTTACTTATCTGCTCAGGTTTTCTTAGGACATCTATCTAAAGTCATGTTCACACGAGACCACGCAAAGCTTTCACTTAACGTAAAGATCCTAATTTTTTAATGGGGTTTCCATGACAGCAGATTCATATAATTAATACTTTCCATCCCAAACATCAATGAAATGGTTGGGTTATATCTATTTTAAGTGAAGGAGGAAGAAGAGACACATTCCATGGGTGAAAGTACAGCTGAGGTCAAGAGAGTTCCAGTTTTCCAAAGGAATAATAAAAAAAAAAGAATAAAAAGCAAATGTGATTCATCTTACCACCCCTTGAATCAAAGTTAATCTACACTCACATGGAAATGAAAACTGTTTCCAAACCTGTAACAGGATTTCTCACCAGGACAAGCTCCTCACTGCCCCAAGACAGAGACTACAAGGTTTCTGCCACAATTTTAGCAGTCTCAGAATAACAGAACCACAGCCACAGAAAAGTTGAGGAAAAATTCAAAACAAAACAAAAACAAAACAACCCACAAAAAGCTAAACCACCTGTAAAATGAATCATTTACATTAGGGCATAAATCTTCAGGGAGCTTTGTGTTTTTGCAGCATTTCCCACACATCTGACTAATACACAGTTGATTTCACTCATCTTTTCCCAGCCCTTTCTTCCCTCAGCTGCTGAGGATCCTTCTCTCACACTGTGCATTATTCCTATTCCCTGTCTTCCTTGACTTTCCTGGAAGCTCTGAGGCAATGTGACCTCTTCTCAATTACTGCAACTACACTTATGATTGCTCATAGGGGCATTTTTAAGACCATTATGCCCAGAATCTTCTTCTTGGACTTGGAGCATTCTTAGATGTTTGCAGACAAGACCAGGACCATTGGCACAGCAGAGGGATCAACAGCTGAGGGGCACTCTTGGTACAAACTAAATTTGGAGGGTCTTCACCTCAACTTCAAAAAGTGTCCAGGAAACCTGAGGGAATAACTGGTTTGTTGTTTGTTTGTTTGTTTGTTTTTCTCAGAGACCTGGAGGTTTTGCCAAACTGGAGGTCACAAAAATCTATGGCTGCTTTTTCCAGTGTTTGTCCTGTTAAATTGCAAAACTCTGTCCACATACAGGAGCTTCTGGAATTTAACAAAACCTCCCAAAAACATGTTCTTCCCAGAGTAACATGCATCTTGGAACTCCACTTTGGAAAACACCAACTCCCTTTAACTATCTGTTAAAATGAGTATTTAAACAGAGATAGAGAAGTCAATGCAACAAACAATTTCAGGCTGAATTTGGGAAAAGTTCAAAGCTACAAGATTATCTTCTGCTGGAAAATGTATGGGAAATAATTATAAGCCCACTATCTGATTTCATTTCAATTATCTTAGCTTATTCTAAACCTTGAGTGCTATGCAGCAGCACTGCTCTGGTTTTACAGCTCTGTCCCAACCTGTTGTAAGTCCATTTCCCATAACACCTAGAATTTGTTGATTAAATTGGAGCTAATCTATTTTCATTGTACACATTTTCCCAAGATAAAAAGAATGCAACATGGGACCAAAAAAAAATTTCTAATCCTGTAGCAGGATGTAATGGCTTTTTACAGCTATTTTTTCCTGGGCTCTCAGGGTTTTTTAGTAAAATAAGTAAAGATATATTTTAATCCTGACAGAGGCTCTTTAAACACACATGTGAAATAGGAGTGAAAAGCAGGGAAGAAATGAGCAAGGCTATTTAGGGACACAGCTGAGAAGCACTTTATATTGACAGGCAAACTGGATGTGACTGAGCCTGGAAGAAACCTTTCCCTCATTGTTTCAAAAAAATTAAGCTGCAAGTCATATTTTAGAGCCTAGAAGATATTTATTTCTTGGGGGTGAAATGTTGAAAGATATTTTAATTATGTCATAACAGATAGTTAAGTAATTAAAACCCATTAAAGCCCTTTACAGCCCCAGGCCCAGAAAAGCAAGTTTCATCTTGGAAATTCCTAAGCAAACACATTTACAAGGAGGGAAAAAAAAATGCTTTCTTGCTAAGGATTCAAAAACTAGCTGAGGGCAAGCATAAATAATAGAAGAGGCTAAAGGAAACTCTTTTTCCTGTATTTATATTGAATAGAAAAACAAACAAACAAACAAAAAATCCCAAACAAAAAAAAAACCAAAAAAGCAGCATTGAGCTGCTCTACCCTCTGTGGATTGGTTACATTATGGACTGTAAGGCAGGGAGGTTGAGATTTCTCAACTGCCTCCACAAAGGAGGTGAAAATCCCTAGAAACAGGAATTTTAGTTCAGGCAGGGATTTGTACTAGGACAGCTGCTCTATTCTGGGAACATCAGAGCATGTGGCACCACTTCAGAGCAGAGATGCACCCTACGACTTCGTGGCTGGGGCATTTTCTAGGTCTTGTGCAGGACAAAATCGGGCAGGTTGCTTTTATTAGCTCAGTTAATCTCTCCAGTATCCCACCTTTATTCCAGCACTCCCAGGTCTCAGCCCTGGCACTGGGATAAGGACGATGGCAGTAACCAAAGAGTTTTGCCCAAGAGGGTTAACCCAAGACCACATGACTCTGTCCCTCCCTCCTGCAGTGCCAAACAATATAAATATTCATAGAAAAATGGGGTTGTTAAGGTTGGAAAAGACCTTTAAGATCACCAAGTCCAACCATCAACCCAGCAAGCAGCACCATGTTCACCATTAAACCACGTCCTCGAGTTTAATATCCACAGGTTTTTTAGTGCTTCCAAGGATGGTGACTCCACCACTTCCCCAGGCAGCCTCTTCCAATGCTTGACAACATTTTCTATGAAGAATTTTTTTTTTCTAATACCCAATCTAAACTTCCAGTGTTACAATTTGAGACTATTTCCTCTCATCCCATCACTTGTTACCTGGGAGATTGACCCCTACCTCATTGCAACCTCATTGCAGGGAGTTTTAAAAAGCAAAAAGGTCTTCCCTCAGACTCTTTTTGTCCAGTTTAGGAGAGAGGCCTAGGAACAGGCCTGGAAATACCCTGGGCTCTTCAGTTTGGGTTTATGGGCAAGACTCTGTCTTCTAGGGAAAAAAGTCAATTATTCCATTATCACTTCTTAGGTTGTTATGGTAAACAAGCAAAAATCTACCCATGTACTCAATGCCAAAGATCCTGATAAGACAACCCATTTTACTTTCAGAGATGCTTACCCGTATTTTAAACACAATTTTAAAATAATGAACAAATCATGAAGCATTTTCGAACAGAGACAGGACTGCAAGAACTTCTGAAAGTACAATTCCACTGTGCAAGCAAAGAAACCATTGCAGCCTAATCTGCTCTGGAAATTTATTTCCTGAAAACCCATTCAGCAGATAAAAAACAAAAATTATTTAATTTAGCAACCACACAATAACAGCCTCCACTTATCAGGTCAGGTCCTTTTAAGGGCCTCTGTTGGGCAACGAAAACCCACCCTGATTAATTTTCAAGTGCTGCTTCCTTTATTGCAAGATTAACAAATCTGTTTGACATAAAATGGTTCATTTTATATGCAAATCTCTGTAGAGAGTTTTGTGACATTAAAGAGGTTCATACAATTTTGTTCACCCTGACCTCAGAGGTCATTTGGAATTTCATGAAAGCATTTGTCTATGCCCTTAATATGCATTTTGAAAGCTAATTTGAGGTCTGCTGGATTGAGAGCCCAGGTTCTTAATTACGTTTGGACGTGTTTGTACAGAGATGATATTATGAATCTGAAACTGCTGTCATTCCAAGGGACAATAGCAGAAGCTCTGCTGGAGGCTGGGGAGTTCTCATGAGAGAGGAAAAAGAAATATTGGAGCAGCACAGCAGAAAATCAGACCTTGTAGATGTGTGGTTACCTCCAAGAATTATGTAAACATACAGAGAGGAAAAGGTCCCCTTACACTTGCAACAGTACTTTCATATTTTTTATTATTATTATTATTATTATTATTACTATTAGGATTGATAAGACCCCCTTAGCTAGGCCATACACAATCACCTCTGATAAGAGACCAAACACTCTGTGTTATTGCAGGGGGAGGGAGGAACCTGACCTTTAATGTGTGTACAAATTCAAACGCACTGACCAAATTTGGTGACCTTTATGGTATAGCCTCCTTATAGAGCAACAATGAATTTGCTATCAAATATCACTGCTTCTGCAGGCAGGCTGGAAAAGGCCAGGAATATTATTAAGCACTTACAGTGGTTTTAAATGAGAACAAAGTAGACAAGTTACATATTAATAAAACCCAGAAGATATGAGAGGAACGGGGAAAGGCCAGCCCACAGCAGCAAGGAAATAGATCACTTGGCTTTGACATATTGTTTTTGGGCCTTCATTTCCACATCATTTGGACTGATTCCACACTTTCCTTTATGATGCTGTGTCTGTGTATTTGCTCCTGCCACTCATTCTGTGCAGTTTTCCCATTCCCCATAAGTCTCTCCATTATTCCCTTCTAATTAATTACTTTTCTTCGCATATTTCTCTGGAAGTGTTCGAGGCCAGGTTGGATGGGGCCCTCAGCAGCTTGGTCTATGGCAGGTGTCCCTGCTCAAGGCAGAGGGGATGGAACTGGGTGATCTCTAAGGTCCTTTTCAACCCAAACCAATCCATGATTCCATGTTTCTATGCTATGCTAAGTAAAGCCAAGTGCCATCTACAGGTCTGATTCCTCAGCATATCCTACAGCAAGACTGTCCTTTCTGCCACTTATTTAGCCAGGGGTAACCATCTAGGACTGGATTTTCCACGCCTGGAATCAACCTCAAAATTAAAAGCTATCAAAAGCTTTTCCTTTAAGCGATTCCTTTTAAATTAAAACATGCCAGCCAAATCAAAGAAGAAAACTATTGAAAAATGTCTAAGTGCCCCACCCTGAAAAAGAAAATGGACACATTTTCTCTAGTGCCTCACTGCTTTGGGGAGAAATCACAGAATCATTAAGGCTGGAAAAGACCTCCAAGACCATCAAGCCTGACCTTTGGCTGATCACCACCTCGCCCAATAAACCATATCCAAAAGTGCCACATCTACTTGTTTTTTGGACACTTACAGGGATGACAACTCCACCCCATCCCTGAGCAGCCTGTGCCAGTGCTTGACGATTCTTTCAGTGAACAAATTTTCCTTAATGTCCAACCTGAACCTCCCCTGGTGCAACTTGAAGCCATTTTCCCTTGTCCTCTGTAATAGTGAATGGGGAGAAAGGAGGTTGTCCCTTGGATGAGGGTGCTCATTTTAGTGCTTCTGGGAAATCTGGCTCAGTTTAGGAGAGATATGACTTCTCTCAAACCCTTGTTCATGTACACTCTTGACTAGTTCAAAACCTGAAATAATTTTCACCATCTGCCACATCTATCAGGATGAGGATGGCAGCACAATGCTTTCTGTGTTGATTTGCCTAAAAGCTGACAGGGGCTGATGTTGAGCCTGTACACACAGATTTAATTGCTGCATTTTCTACCTTCTGAATGCTTGAATTAGCAATCTTAATATTCCCCTAATACACTTGTTTTTCTAATGGCTGAGACATCATTTGTAATAACACATGATAATGGCTTACATTTCCAGCACGCCTTTCAAGGCAGCAAACCTCCAATGTGATTTACAAATTCACTATAAAGAGGATTATCTTTTTACCAGCCCTGGAATGAAGCCACCTACCTCTGGCAGCTGTCTGGGTTCTACACAGCAAACCCAGCCAGCAATTTAAAGCAGGGAATTTCTGGTGTGTGCACCTGAAACACCAGAGACTGCATTTCCCAAATCAGAATTCACCCAATGTAGCAAAACAAGTGCTTATACTTTTGCAGAAACCACCTTGAGATGCTTAAAAGCCCCACACAAGCAGATTCAGAGAGAAATTAACTGCCCCAGCAATTCAAACCCAGAAACACTGCAAGGGAGCAGAGGAGAGAGAGAATGATTTGACCACATTAACGCTGTGCAGTGCTCAAAGAAAACCTTCCTGCTGAGCTGTGTTTATTTAGTTAGATTATATTATTTTATGAATGGGACTACTTGGAAGGATTGGAAGTGACAGATTTTGGCTCATTGTGCTGCCAATCTCAGCATATTGAGCCCATCAGTTCATCTAGCCTTCGACCAACCTCACTTATCTGGTCTGTACATCATCAGTTTTTCTTTCAGGGCAGAAAGTCTTAATTCTCAAACCAGCTCAATCTCTGCCCCCAAAAACACTCGAGACCACCCCCCTAAACTGGCTCTTTTTGCCAACAACAACCAGGTCAAACTTTGCAGAATCTCAGAAGGACCAGAGCAAAAAAAACCATTTAGTCTGGCTTAACCCCAGTGTACTCTGATGAGACTCTGGTCCAAATAAGTTAAGAATTTCTCCTCACTATGCTGTGTATAGCTAGAGGCAACATTTTTATTTGAAAATTCTAATAAAAATAATATGCTTTCTGAAAGGGTGGAACATCAGCCATGAAGGATCTTTTGAACATCCTCAGACAAATGCAAACATCAAATAAAGAAAACAAGGGCACTTCCAGGGGGTAGTAGAAAAAGAATCACAGAATCATTTGGTTGGGAAAGACCTCTAAGACCATCAAGTCCAACCATTAACCCAGCACTGCCAAGGCCACCACTAAGCCATGTCACATTTACAGGTGTTTTAAATCCTGCCAGGGATGGTGACCCAACACTTCACTGGGAAGCCTTTTCCAGGGCTTGACAACCCTTTTAGTGCAGGAATTTTTCCTAATATCTCACCAAAACCTCTTCTGGCTCAACTTGAGGCCATTTCGTCTTGTCATATAACAATATTGTTCACGCTGCAACAGAAAGAAAAGTTTTCTTGTCTTCAAAACACTGCGTTCTTGAACTAAAATTTGCCTTCAAATCTCACCGGTAATTAAGATAAATTATCCTCAGTGCAAGTCTTCAGGCACCAAACAACAAACTGAAGGTCTAAGCTGGTCTGACCCTACCACCAGAAGGTATCTGTACATCAACAGAAGTCAGTACATGACAGTAACTGATCCACAAAAAGCTCCTCCCAGCCCTAGGAATCACAAGTAAAACTAAATTTTGGAAGGGGTTTCATGAAGTACCATGCCATTGATGCCTCAGAATATCAGTGTTAGGAGAAGATGAATCTCCAGAGAAAAAATGTCACAGAACCATTACAGGCAGTGTTTAGTGTCTGTGTTGCAGTTAGATTTATTGATGTGATTGGGAAAAATCTTGTTATTATTTTCTTTACTGTGTCAATTGATTTAATATAGAACATTACTTCCTACAAGCTTTGCTCACCACTATCACTAACATCACTCCTGTCTTTATTACTACTAAAATACTC
Source organism: Monarcha castaneiventris obscurior (assembly GCA_026261815.1). Taxonomy (NCBI): domain Eukaryota; kingdom Metazoa; phylum Chordata; class Aves; order Passeriformes; family Monarchidae; genus Monarcha; species Monarcha castaneiventris. The sequence goes on along the minus strand of JAMPIT010000885.1, from coordinate 1,980,913 downwards.
CCTAAAATACTAAAATTAAAAAAAAAAATTAGCATGTCAAGCAGTGGTTGACAGGCACAAACTACCCTTCATTATTTTGTAATGTCATAATACAGAGCTGAACTTCTGCTGCACTGAATTTTAAACAGACCTCTAAATACAGTAAATTGTTTGGGTTTTTTCATGGTACTGAAATCCAAAGAGTGTAGAAAATATTTACAAGTAGCCACCATGTCCCTGCTGCTCCTCTGCACTGTGCAAGACACTCGGGAGCAAAGGACTAAGGAAAAGTGAGGAAATTAACCTGAGTCCAGGCATGAAAATCTTCCTTGTGAAAAGCAACAAGTTGTGTCCCAGGAACACAAGGAATGCACACCCCACACTTTGCCTAGTACAGACTAATAAAAGCCAGTTTACAGCTTCTTAAACCCATGTATACTTTTACAAATGTTTGTCTTCACCTGTTCAAAGTAGAGCTGAGACAAAAAAGCTGAGAATCTTAAATAATTGCTTAATGACAAAAGGATATTTCCATTTTACTACTTACTTATGTCTGTCACAAAAAAGAAGTGGATAAAGTCACATCTCGTGTAACACCAGTGAAACTAAGAAGAAATAGAGCCTCCATATCATTTTACTGGGTGGCACAGAATTAAATTTGAGGCAGCTTGATTTTCTGTAGAAGCCACAGAGAACTAGTTAGGTTGTCAAAATATCTGATCAAAGCTTTTGTTTAAAACCAAAGCAGTTCTTCAAGGTTTGAAGAGTATTCTGACTCTCTATTGTTTTTTCATTTTCATTTTTCTGCGGATTTAATGCACAAAGGGCAGGAGGTAGCCTGAGTTGATATTGAACTTCTGACTCCAGGAGAAAGCACAAAGTATTGGAAAATCTTGTGTGAAACGGTATTCTCCTGAGGTTTGCTGCTCAGTTTAACAGACGGAGATCGAGGGAATGTCAAAGAGAAGAGTTCAGGACTTGTAAGAGCAGCATTCAAATATAAATACAAAAAAAAAAATAAATCTCAAAATAGCAGGCAATGAGGGCAACTCTACAGGCAGAGTACATTTTCTCATTAGATTGTTATGTGACCATTTGTAAGTCATTTAACTTCTTCCTTCCTCATTTTCCATGTTATATCATCAGGGATGTGACTTCATTAAATGAATAGAGCAAATATAGTGACCAAATATATAAACCTGTGATGATGGAGCCATTATCTGCCAAGATCAACACACAAACACAGGTTTTTTTAAAATATCCAGTTTTTACAGGGATGGGTTTTTCTTTGGTTTTGTTTTAGGTCAACTGTTTCAGCCATTTCTAACCTAAAACCTTTAAAACTTTCTGGGATGAAAGCACTTCTCTTTAATTATGTAGTCACACAACAGAGTTATGGATATGGCACTGGAGCTCATATTACAGAGGAATGAGTTTTTGTGCCTTCCTTCATCTCTCAAACAACCAGTTCAAGCTCTTGGCATCATCCTTAGATACATCCTAAAGTAGAGTTTGGTCTGATCTAAGCTAAGGTAGACAATGAATATGAAAGCTGAGAATGACCAGAGGTCAAAACGTTTCACTGTTCCTCAGTCCCTGGCAATGAGACAGCATTCAGAGCATTCTGAATTATTCACTGCCATCAAAGCTGAGAGTTTCCTGCATCTATGTCAAAATCATTGTGCAACTGCAAATTGTAATGGATTCTGAATAAAAGAGATGATTGTAACAAATAATGGAATATCAGCATTGCTTCATAAATGGCCTTGGGAGCCCGACCTTACTGGTCAGAATCTCAGTGTCTGGGCAGAGTCTTGTCAGCTCTACCAGCACAAAGGGCTCCTTACGTGAAGGGTGTAGGAATAACTCGACTGTGACAGACAACATAATAGAGCTCTGGGAATGTCACAAAGCACAGTGCCAACAGCCTGTCCTGCAGAGCATATCAATCCCTCACAGCAGCGAGAGGACAGGCTGGAAAAGAAAGAATTAACTTAAGTTACAGGTCTATGAGGATGGAAGTGAAAACAGTTTTCGTGTTTTGAGTTTTATCTCATTGCAAGCATGGAAAGGGGCAGAAAGCAATGAAATGTATTAAATCCAACATATCTTTGTGTTTATGATTTCTGTCATGATGCCAGTGTGGAGCCAGATCCAGATTAGAAAGCTCATCCACTCCATCCAGTTATGCTGTGTCAGGAACAAACAACCTGTAAACATTTCCTCCAAGTAACAAAACACCAGAGAGATGGGATTCTCCAGAATCGTAGAACCTGGGGCATGCAGCCAAGAGGCAACATGTCAGTCAACCATAACTAACTTTTAGCCAAGAAAAGAAATTTAAATTACACTCCACCTACAGAAAAAATTCTTAGAGATGCACAGACAACAAATCAATAAACTGCCAGCTAAGTTAAGTTAAAAAGGGGTTTATGTAGTTGAGTTTGTTATGACATGGTTTTCTTAAAAATATGGTGAGTGGTTCTCCTACACTGCTGAGAAGATGAGGACATTAATCACTTTTTAGGATAAAGCTGATCTGAAAATCCTCCCAAACTTATCGACAAATTCTCCCAAAGTCCTGAAAACTGGACTGAATGACTGGTTTGAAGCTCTGAGAAAGTTTCTAAAGTAGTTCTGAGCACTTCCAGCTAAACTGAAACCTCCATGGGAGATTAAGCCCTGGTGCTATTTGGAGAACAACTCAAAGACAGGCATCTCCAGGGAGGTCCCGCTTACGGAATTTTTTTGAGGTTGACATTGAAGAAACCAGATATTTTTGAAGAGTCTGGAGAAGTGAACGGAACCTCTGAACTTGTGAAGTGTCCCAGCTTTTTTCACACGCAGCTGATCAAAGCTTTTAACTCTCCATTCCTTTTCTCCTGGCATTTATGACAAGAGCTTAAATAGTTGAGCTCCACATGGGGAAAAACCCATATAGATATCTGTATGGATGTGTGTATATTTTCCCCTTAAATGCTTGTCAGAGCCTCTGTACTTAACATATTAATTTACCAAGTTTAACTTTTTAATGCTAGCTCCTTTAAGTCATTAGAGATCCCTTTTTCACTGTAATCCTCTTATTTGGTAATCAGTCTGAGCCTGTCTGTATTTTTAAAGAATATTTTAAAGTTTCTGGTGGAGATCAAGGAAAGTTTTCTCTTGCTCTACTTCACAAACTCCAACTTATAATAAGTGGTTCAGTGCCACACTTAGACTACAGTTGTTTTTTTGCACTTCTATCTCGTCCTTTATAGAGTCATATTACCATATAACTATTTAAACTGAAAAAAAACCTCAGAGATCATTGAGTACAACCATTATGAATGGAGGTGTGACTTCCAAATGCATAATGGCTGTTGAAAGCTGACCAGAGGAGAGCTGGGGGAATGGAAATGGAAATGGCAAAGATGGTGGTAATAGCTACTGTAATGTGCTTCAACTGGAAGAGCCACCAACAGACCCTTTTCCTCGGTGAGTCATTCCTAAAAGTGGCCATAATGCATTTCTTAATGCTCTTAATTATTTGCCATGCAGGACAGTCTGTGCACAAGAGGTCTGAGAAGATGAACTGATCTCAAGGCACCAGGCAGATATTGCACCACAAGCAACAAACCTCCAGCTACCTCTGACTCAAGGTTTCTATTTCTAAAGACAAATAAATCCACCCCTCACCATTATCACCCCTCCTGCTGTTCACTAGATGTGCTTTAACAGCCAGAGAAATCATGAATTCATAACTGTATCATATCCCAGCCTGAATGTATCAAAGAAGTTCCTCATAATCCCTTTGGATCTCAGTGATGGGGTACAGTGAAACTCAGGAAGCAAAGGGCCACAACAGACTCTGCAGAAGTTTAACAGCTCCCCTACACCCTCTGTGAGCTTTCAAACTGGGTATAAAGATAGAACTTCATTTATCCACTTCAAGCAAAAAACTGTAGACAACAAGCTGCTTGTGCTTCTCCCTCAAATCTAATGTTCACTGGGGGAGGGGAAAAAATAAGAAAAGCAGGCAGAATAAGGGCAGGCCCACATCAACTAATCTCTGCAACCAATTAATTAAACAATTATATTAGCCAAGCCTTCACTTCTGACATGGCACAGCTGACATTAATTGGGCCACAATCAAGATAGTAATTCAGGTTAATTGGATTTCCACTGTCAGCAGCTATCAGCTTGTTTCAATATGCTGCTGTCATTTAAGAGCAATTAATCATGGATGACTTTATTGGATGGCACTGGTTGACAGCTGATGGTTTGGTGACGCTTGAAAAAGTTGGTGATTGCTTTAGGCCCGGGGAAGGGGAAATCTGGATTCCTTTGGAGAGATTATTGTCTTGCCACTGGGTGTTGAGGCCCAAAATGAGCTGTGGGAAGTGTTGAGCCAGGGATACAAAGAGTGGGCTGGAGAAAGAAAAGAGCTCTTCCCATGGCAATAGTGCAGCAAAAGGTCACAGGGGTGTGCACGTTCCAGCACCTTCAGGCACTCAGTTATTGTGTGGCTCTTGCTACAGCAGCACAGGATTCAGTAAAGTACCCACTGAGGTGCTGCAGGAGCAGAAATGCCAACCCTCACCTGGTGTTGCTTTTCTCCATTCATAATAGGCCATTACTCTGGCTAACACTGGATAATATAATTTATTCAATCTGTTGTCGGAATGTCTGCAAAAATGTCAAGGAACTGATGAAGCCAAGTCTTTATTTATTAATAACTTGAAGCAAAAAAAAAAAAAAAAAAAAAGGTGATGAAATTGTTGTGGGGAAATGGGGGGGAAAAAAAGCTAGAAATTAAAGTGTAAGCTGAAAATAGTTTGGAGTGTTCCATAAGGAGTAATAGGAATACATTATGCCTCTGAAGGAAAAGAAAAAATAAAAAAGCAATTTAAGCTTCAGGAAAGAAAAAGCTTTAGCACCAAGTTCTATTAGACTACATAATTATTCCCCAAAGGGGAAAATATACATATATATTTAAAATTAAAGTATGATTTTAGGTTATTCATGACAGAGTGCTAAAAAATCATACCAGAAGTGGCAACACTACTTTGACAGCTGGACGGAGAAAATTTTCCATCAGAAATATGATGAATTTATTGTGTAACTGCCAGAAACCAGTTCAAGATGGATGGAGTACACAGAATCAAATTTCTAAAGGAAAATTTGACACCATGGCTGATGAATTTGGCTCTCTCTTTTTTAGCAAAATATTGGACAAAAAAATGATCATGTGCACTGCTCAGCAGAGCACAAATTCCCACTTTGGAGATATTTTCTTGCTGTCAGCCAGGGAAGTCTGATGATGCAGAAGCACCCATTAACCAAAGCTGGGCAGAAGAAGCCATTTATTGGGACTTCTCTTCAGAATGGGTCTGGCAGTGCTGCAGGTACAAGAGAACATCACACAGGAGGTTTTTACCTTCTGGAGTTTTCAGTTCAGTGAACTTCTCCAGCATTTTACCTTCTATAATAGCTAAGACTTGGTTGCTTCCTTTACTTTATTCCCTTGGGAAATTCCTGGGTTTATGACATGCATCTCTGTTAGGATGCAAATAAGCAGTGCATAAAAAGCTAGGAAAAATCCTTGCTGAAATCCAACCTAGCCTGAACAATAGGAAAAACCATCTACATTTTTTGGCTTTTTTGTGTTTTGTATGACCAGCAGGCCGAGGGAGGTGGTTCTGCCCTTCTGCTCTGCCCTTGTGAGATCCCACCTGGAACACTGTGCCCAGTTCTGGGCTCCTCAACACAAGAAAGGTTTGGACCTCTTGGAGCAAGTCCAAAGGTGGCCACCAATATTCTCTGGAGACTGGAACACCTCTGCCGTGAAGACAGGTTGAGAGAATTTGGGTTATTCAGCCAGGGGAAGAGAAGGCTTCAGCAAAACCTCATTCCAGTACCAAAGAGGGCTTTTAAAAAGGAGGGAGAGGGACTTTTGAAATGGACAGATAGGTAAGAGAAGGGGGAATGTTTTTAACTGAAAGAAGAGACATTTTTATTGGGTGTTAGGAAGAAATTCTTTACAGTGAAGGTGCTGAGGCCCTGGCACAGGGTGCCCAGAGAAGCTGTGGCTTCCCCATCCTTGCAAGTGTCCAAGGCCAGGCTGGACAGAGCTGGGATAGTGGACCTGGGATAGTGGATAGTGGAAAGTGTCCCTGCCCATGGCAGGGGGGTGGAACTGGATGATCTTTAAGGTCCCTTGCAACACAAACCATTCTGTGATTCCGTGTCTCTGATTCAAACCATGCAGTAGCTGGTTGCCATTTAAAAGAGGGCTGACTGGGAATGTCAGTGAACTGCTCTGCGTAGTTCACTGTTGAGTTGGGTTTTTTTTAAATCCATAATCCTGCTAAATCTTATCAAAATGCTTTATTAAATTGTGGGTGTAAATTACTTCTCAAACAGGGAGTTCCTGAATAAAGAGCCCAAAATCCTGCTCTACAAGTGAGTGCTGCAAACAGTTGATGCTTATCAGATTATCTGTGGGATCGTTGCTGACAGATAAAAATTGAATCTGAAGCTACATGTTTTTTAAATCTTTTTTTGTCCTTCTACACATACCATTTTAAAGCAGGATTGATGTTCCCTGTCAGTAGCCTGTAATTTGCAGGAAAGCAGGTATTCTGTTTGTCAGTCCTTTTCCTGCTCCCAAGTGCTCCAAAACTTCTTTGCCAAATTCAATCACATCTTGGAGAGGAACAGAAACATCTAAAGTACTTCTGTGTTCAGGATACTTGATGCCTTGTAAAGAAGACACCTCCTTCTCTGGTCAGGCAGAAGTTAATTGGTTAAACAGCAAAGAGTGCAGTTTCCAGAGATACCATGTTCATACACTTTAGGTATAGTGGAATATAAAGGGGATAAAAGCAAGAAAAAGAGAAAATGACGGTGACCATGGCCACAGCTGACAGCAGATTAGGCATTATTAATTCTGCTCCTTGGAGAAAAACTTGGTTTTCAGTCCTAGAGGTTCAGGAAGTGCTTCTGTGACACAGTGAAATGCAGTGTCCTGTTACCTAAAACAGCTACTGCCTGTAGGTCCCTCTGGAGACTCTGCAGGCCACCATGGCAATATTTGGATTGGATGATCTTCCCAACTCAGGATATTGTTTGATTCTATGATTCTATTTGAGGAAGAACCCGTAGCAGGTAAAGATACGATAAAATAACAATTCATTTGTCTCTGTTCTATTCTCTTTCTAAGGCAAAGGTCCCTTTTAGATCTGGTCTCAGATAATTCCTCCAGCCAAGAAAAACATGACAAAGCAGGAAACAGCAGCCATGCCTCTCAAGCAAGTAGATAAAATGCTGTATGAGGGGTTGGATCAAGAACAAACACTGGTCCCAGCCTTTTAGCAGTGAGGCCAAAGGCTGAGCTGATCATGAACTTTAGACTATGCTCACATCTCCAGATTTAATAAAAAAAGGAACTGTGGTGGAAGCAAAGGTTGGCTTCACAGGCAGCTGTTTCTCCACTGGAGGTTTTGCTCTTGAATAGGAAATTTTCTGCTTTGTTGTCTGTGCTGGTTTTAGCCAAAATCTAGCAATAAATCCTCTGGGAGAAAGTCAGGTTACAACCACCCTTCCCCCCACCAGGTTCGGGAAAAAAAATTCCTTGAAGGAAAGTGAAGGAGATAAAACCTATTTATTAACAAACACACAGGAAAAGGATAATAATGCTAAATAGTAAAACCCCTCACTATAACAAGAAAACCTGGGGATGAAATTAGAGTCCTCTTGTAGGTGTGGTCCCTCCTCGGAGCTGCTGTGGGGGGTGGCCTTAGGCCCCCTCTGGGCCTGAAAAGAAGTTCTCCTGCTGTGTTCTGATGTTGTTGAAACAGTCCAGAAGAGGAAAAAATGGAAAAAAAGCCTCACCAAAGTCCTCGGAAACATGCTGGAGAAAAATGAAGGAAAAAAAAAACCCAAAAAGCTGGCTGAAGAGACAGGCAGGGAGCTCCCTCTGTGTTCCTGCAGCCGGGGAATGCAGAGGAGTCTCTATCTCTGTGTCCTTGGGAACTTTGCTTTGAAAAGTTCATTTGTTTTTTCCTCCCCTCTCAAGCTCAGTTTAAAGGCACAAAATTAATTTTTTGGCATAGAGCCGTGGTAGGGGATACACACCACAGAGTCACCCCAAGACATGTCTCAGCCCACCCTCCTTCAGGAGCTCTCCAGTTACTAAAAGCATCTGGAAAACAGGAGGAAAAGCCTAAGCACTCAAGTGAGCTCCATTGCTCCTGTGATGTGACCCATGGGAGTCTGCCCCAGCAGTGTCACAACGGAGCTAATGGTGAACGGACGTGAAGGGTGTCAGGGGAGCTGTAAATTTGGGACTGCTGTTGCCTTTCTGCTGTTCACTAACATCTGATTTCTCACCCTTCAAGGAGCTTGTAGGCCATGACAACATTGCCAGGTGCTGTCATCTCTACAAGCTGTCACCGGTGCCAAGGGCTGGGAGAAAGGAATAGCCAGTGATGGTGGAGCTGTGGCTTCAACACCATTCTGGGGATTAAGCTCTTAACCTTGTTCCTTGCCAAATATTCTTTTTTATTTTTTTTTCTTCTCATTGTTTTCATGCAAAGATCTTGGAACTGTTTTCATTTATTTTTTTATTTTTTTAAACAAAGCTCAGAAAATGATCCAGATGGCAAGCAGGTGAATGTAATGGGTTTTTTTTTTTTTTCATCTTGGAAAGACACAAAGATGATGTTGCCAAGAAGGAAAAAATACCTATGTCTTTTGCTCCACCTGTTCAATGGAACAGAAATTATATCAAAAGATTTGTGGAGGGAAGTTATTCGTTTGTTTCACACAGCTAAACATCATATTGGAATATTTTGGGTTTTAATCCCTCAGAGCACATTGCCATCAATAACAGATCACAAAGACCTCAAAGCTTTTAGGTCTAAAAACTGCAGAAAAAGCCAAGGTGTTCCTCCTTGGGTGCTTATGTAGAAATACCATCTGATGTAGCTTATACTTTAAAAAAAAAAAAGTGATTTTACCTCTCAAGTTTACAGGTACCTAATTCCTGGGTGTTAATGAAAAGATTAAAACAGGTCCATCCTTTTAGCCTCCTGTTGGAACAGCAGCTTACAAGAAGAGCTGGGTGGGGATCTTGCACGTAGCATTTTTCTGAATTTCTCAAATTCACATACTTAGTTTGTAAAATCCCTGCAACTGGAGCCTTTTTGGATGCATCAGCCTATGATGTTCAAAGCAGTGGAACTGCAATAATTACCATCTCTCTCTAATTAGGTCTGTTAATCTCATCAGCTGGGCTCAGGTGTTGATCTGTTGATTGTCAACTTGTAACAGCCATGAAGCAATAAATGACTGTGTGGGTGTGGTGGTAAAAGGGAAGTGAGAAATTGTGGGGTTTTTAAAGGAGGTTTCTCTTTTTCTTACACCTCCTTATTTTATTATTTGCATCTCCATGCAGTGGATGATTCAAGTTTTCTGACTTTTTTTTTTTTCCTAAGAGCATAGAAGTTCTGGGTAAGGTGGCTCCAAAAATCCAAGTATTTCAGAAGGAAAACCCCACAACATAGGCAAGAGAACTTCCACTTATCCTTCATCTTCTATGGCACCTTGGGGTGACATTGCAAGAGAATAACACATGGAAGGAGAGGTGTTCTGAGCTCGTGGCCTGTTCAACCCTTCATCTTCACCAGGACAGGCAATGAAGATGCTGTTCTTGACCAGATTTTTCTGGTTAAGAAACTGGCTTGATCTTTTGTAGAATCACAGAAATTTAAGGCTGGAAAAAAACTCTCAAATCATGAAGTCCAGCCTTTGACCCAAAACTGCCATGTAGACTCTTCATCAAAGACACTGTTTTTTATTAAATAATTATTACAATTAAGAATTTCAGGATTAGTTCTGAGCCATTATTGCAAAATAATTCATGTTTCTGAAATTCAGTGCTAGTGAGTAAAGCCCAGGAGCAGACACAGAGGTGAGGATTTGTTGTAACTATCAAATAAAACAGAGAAAATGAAGTTATTCCTTAAGCACCTGCCTGTTGATGAGAGAAGATTAAAAAATTAAAACCAGAATCTATGCTGTGGAGGGAAATTTCAGTTTGTTAGAAATATGATTAAGGTTGAGAAGAGTCACTATTAATGCATAAAAACTGCAGCTGCTATTTCTTTTATCAGGGTACTGTAGCCACGGCAAAATGACTTGGTTGCACTTGATTATGAGGGATATAGATTAATTACTTACTGGGTTGGAAATCTGTGGGCACCCAGGAATGAGTGATCATGATTTGATTACATTCAAGATGAAAACCAGAATCAATTCCCAATCAGAAACATCTTATGTATATAATTGGTGCCTCAAAAGGGCACATCTCCTGAAACTGAGAAAGTTCTGAGAAAAAAAAAATCACAGCAGAAGCCATGTAAATAGGAAAATGAACGAGAAAATTGAGTGTGCTCAAAAGAACAGCCCATTAACTGGCCAGGATGCCTCGATCTGACAATTAAAAAATGGAAAGTTTTCGTTAAAACCTCATCCTGATTCAGTGATAAATTTTGGGCAGCAACTAGAAGTCCAAGGAATGTCCTGTGAATGGGGGAGGAAGGTTCTCTGCAATCCTCCAGTTCTGCATCCAGACTGGAAATGTCCCTGCATTGGTAACAGCAGCTCTTGGAACTGGATGATCTTTCAGGTCCCTTCCAACCCAAACCATTCTGTGATTCTGTAATTCTCTTACAGTGGTAGCACCAGTGGCATATTCCACAGAATCCCCACGAGGGACACCCAAACCCCACCTTAATCTGATATCCCCAAGTCTCAGTGACGACAGATTCTGACAGATTGATTAAATAAATATTTTAAAATATTTATTTATAAAATCTATTAAATTATATTTATAAAATTTATAACTTTATTTATAAATAAACCTCATTTACTTAAGAGACGAAGCTTAAAAATATAAATGTAATATAAACAGACAGGATGTAACGACAGCTACACAGTACAAAAAGAAGATAAAGGCATCTGTAGAAACAATTCCTGGCCTGGCTAAAGAAAAAGGTTTTGAGGATTTGAGGCAGAAAGAAAGAAAAGAAACACAAGTGAGCGAGACAGGTGACTACAATGTGTTGTTTGACCTCAAAAGAATGCAACAACACAGGACTCAACTGAGAATGAATTAAAGTGTGGGACTGGACCAGTACTAGACAAAATAAATAAATATATATATATATATATATATTTAATTTTAAAAAAACATTAATTATTGGGCTTAATTGCATGGCATTCTGAAATTTAAAAAAAAGAAAAAAGAAAACTTATTGCTGAAGGTGATTTACAATCCAATTGTCGTATGAGGTCATTGACTTCCACAGCCCAGAACACTCTTGATGAAAAATGTACCACTGAGAAATTTCCATGGAATCACAGAATGGCTTGGGTTGGAAGGGACCTTAAAGATCACGGTGTTCCAACCCCCCTGTCCCTGCAGGGACACCTTTAAAACATTCCCATTTCAAATAAAGGTGTGGGCACATTACCCAGTGTGGACATCACTAAGGAATCAAGTTCAGGAAAGGCAAGGAAAGTCTGAGACCATCAATAATCCCTCATGATCCAACATGGTCAAATCTATCCAATTCTTCATGCTGCTGTTGAGGAGCTCATTGAACAGAACAAGTTCTAAGGTGGTTCTCTGAAACAGCCACTGGATCTGACATTTCTGATCTTTGCCCCAGTGCCCAAAGTGCTGCAATGAACACAAGGCAATAGAGATGATGAAAGAGACCCAGTCAAACAAATTAAAGCATTTCAATGCAGATAAATGTAAATCCAGACGTCTGAGAATTGCAAACACATGCCCTGGAAACGGGAAAATGTATTTTAATATGTAGAGAGTGCAGAGGATTTAGGAGTCAAAGCAGATAAACAGCTCGAGATGAGCTGTTGGTGCAATCATATGACCACGGGTCTGATGCAAACCTTGGCCATGCACTGGTGCAGTTGGGAGTGGGAGATTTCAGGGCTGTGTGACACTGAAGAGATTGGAACTAAAGTGTTCAATACATCTCAGTACAGGCAGTTTAAAATGGATGTTAAGTAATATGATGTGGGTCAGAAGACAAAAATTATTTAAGGCTTAGAAAACTCTTTTTCAGTAAAAGACAGGACATCAAAACCTTTAAGTATTTCCAGGGACAGAAAACAAAAAAGACATCTATTAAAAGACTCTTTAAGCTAAAGGGAAAGACAGCAAAAGGGAGTGTAGTTGAAAACATCAGTTATATTCTAATTAGAAGCAAGGTGTGGGGCTTGGGAGGTTGATAAACCACTGGAACAAATGGTCTAATTTCTGAGTCTGGTTTGCTGGTTAAGCCTGAACATGTTGGAGTAATAAATACTTTTAAAAAACACAGTTATGAGACTCAATGGACAAGCAATTAAGCTGGGATATAAACAATCAGACAGATCTTCTAATTACTTCTTAAAATCAAGGCATCATCAATGTCATACACAAAGTTTTTGTGAAGTTTCAGAAGTGTGAATTTCACCACTTTAACTCAAAAAAGAGAATATTTCATGCAGCAGGGTTGTGTGCTCCTGCAAAGTGGAAAGCATCTGTATTGCCTAGATGCTGCACTTGCCCTGAATGAGCTGCACCATTTCCAAACAGAATTATCACAACAGTGTAAATGCATTCAATGTAAATATATCCATAAAATATGTCATTCAAGATAATTTGTTTATATTTAGACTACATGTCAGGTAAAGTACTCTAGAAATAAACCATTTAGATAGATCCAGGTGGAGTGTATTTATTTCTCAAGTGCTGCTGTCCTACAGTGTTACATTTAATAAAAGAGTGCATTGCACTGGGGAGAGACAAAAAAAGGATACCAAAACATGTGGATGTGTAAACAACAGAACACATCTGCTGAGAAATCATAATTACAAAAAGCATTTTTTAGTCGTATGGTAAAGGTAGCTACCACCACACTACTTTCTTTGGAGGTAAAGTAGTCTCATTAATAACAGGCAAAGTGTTTCATCACACCAACCCTCCCTGCTTTCTGTGAGGACCCAGATCCACAGTCCCTTGTCACATATCTAGTGGGGGACATCCCTTCCCACGCCAGAGGGTTGGAACTAAGCGATCTTTCAGGTCCCTTCCAACCCAAACCATTCTGTGACACCCAGGAGGGAAGGCTTTGCATCACCTTCAGTGCAACAAGGGCTGTTCATGAGGCTTAAATGTACTTTATGGTCTATGCAGTTATGAAGAACTCTGTGAAAATGTCTGAATTATGCCCATTAAGTTCCACAGTACTTCCATGTTGCTGGAAATGGTCACTACTTGCCCTCCAAAAGCTTCTGTAGTGTCAGCCCACAGGCCCGTTTTTCAATGGCTATTCAATTCCCTGCTCTGAGAAAGAATGGTGTGAGTCCTTTTTCACCCATTTTAGTGTCACCTACAGCAGCTCAGGTGGGAGGTAAGCAGAGAAAGAGGCTCCCTTTTCCCCCACTGTTGCTCACTGAACACTTGGAGCCAAGGAAGCTTCTCTTTGCTCCAGAAGTAGCTGCAAACTCCAGACTGATCTCTGTTCCAGACTGTTCCCAACACCATCAGCAGGAATCCTTACTGCCCTCCGAGGCAGACAGAATCTGCCTGTAAATCCATCATTAGCATCTCCCATCTGCTCATGCAGACAGCTTCGTTTGACAGCAAGATCACCTGTGGTGAAAGCACGGCTGTTTTTCCAAGAATTGTCTCCTATAATAAATAAATAAATGAATCAATAAAAAATAAATAAATGAGGAAGGGGGCCCACGCGAACCTCAGCAAGGCCAAGGGCAAAGTTCTGCGCCTGGGTTGAACCATCCCCAGTATCACGAGGATGAAATCATTTACTTATCAGGATGAAAGTTTGAGAGGAGACAAGGACTTGGGGGTGCTGGTGAATGCAAAGCTAGCCAGGACCCAGCAGGGTGAACTTGCAGCCCAGAAAGTCAGTGGTACTGGGGGTGTGGCCAATGCCTCTCCCTGGTAAATCTTATCTGCTTGGCCTGGAATCCAGTCAGAAGATACAAACAGCACAAGCTGGCTGTGGTGAGTTACCTGAGGCATCAGTGGGGTTTTTTTTGGTGTTGAAAGTGCTAAAAAGCCAATCTGGATGTTAATCTTCAACCACACATCTGTCCCTTTGAGGTAAGGTTTGACAGATAAACTGCCCTGAAGGCATGTGACTGGCAGGCAACTTCTTCATGCTGTAAGTCCAGCACACTTTCCATAGAGTCAGGTTCTTCCATGGACTCCTCAAAGCATATGGAGCTTCTTCTGTGGACTGGGATGTCTCTTCATCGTTGCTTCCCAGGGATTGAGAGGAAGAGGGGGAAGTACCCCAAAAATGAAGGGAGAGTGGTGACATACATCAATCAACCTCTCCTTAATGTTTCTCTTGCTAGCTTTAATATATGATTGCTTTAATGTTATTGTTTTAATACAGTGCATTTTGCCATTTTATGTTATAGTCAACTAGTGTTTTTAGCTTTTATGATATGGATTAAGTAATTCTGATTAAAATCTTCTGTCTCTTCATTTGTCTTAATAAATAACTCATCTTTCATAAATATAGCTGATTTGTCATCATTAAAACCTGCAGGACAAAGTTTCAAAACTTCAACTGTTGGCAGTCCAAATTCAGGCTAAGACTGGATCCAGCTCCCTGCAGGCTCCTCTCTGAGAAGGAGTTTAGAAAACAAAGGGTTCTTCTCTGTCCCTCATGACTCCCTCCTTCAATAAACTTTGTCTGAAGCTCCCATTCCACCCATGACCACGAGCTGCAACCAAAGCAGGGTGGGCAGCAGGTGAGGTCAGGGTGATTCTGCCCCTCTGCTCTGGTGAGACCCCACATGGAGCACTGCACCCAGCTCTGGGGTCCCTGACACAATAAAGACATGGACCTGTTGGAGTGAGTCCAAAGGAGGGTCACAAAAATGATCAGAAGGATGGAAATACCTCTCCTATGAAGAAAGACTGAGAGAGTCCAGGTTGTTCATCCTGGAGAAGGGAAGACTCCAGGGAGACCTTTTTGGAGCCTTCCAGTGCCTAAAGGGGACTTACAGAAAGATGGGGACAGACTTTTTTTGTCACTGTAGTGACACAAGGGACAATGGTTTTAAACTAAATGAGGGTGGATTCAGATCTGACATAAAAAAGCAATTATTTTGCAATGAGGGTGGCAAGACACAGGAACAGGTTGTCCAAAGAAATTGTGGATTTCCCATCCCTGGAAGTGTCCAAGGCCTGGCTGGATTGGGATTTTACCAGCCTGGTCTATTGGAAAACGTCCCTGTCCATGGCAAGGAGACTGAACTAGATGACCTTCAAAAGTTCCTTCCAGCCCAAACCATTCTATGATCTTATGATACAGAATCACTTTGATAATGCCATAACCATATCAAATAGTTTTATGTTTCATCTGGCTCTTCTCCAGTGCCATTTATTACTCAGTACTAAGCCAAGTGCTGACTAAATCTGACCACAGTGTGCTTGACAATATTCAACAGCCAGTTTCAACCAACTCTGCAGAGAAGAGCTGAACACTTCCAAAGAGAGGGAATTTGCAGTTCTGCTCCATTGGCCATTTCCAGTTCTTGCCTTCTCAAGAAAAATCCAACACAATAATTCTCTTTATGCCAAAGTTATGAACACATTTCATCACAACCGAGTCCACAACTGAGAGACTGAGGTATCCCATGCTGTACACAGAGAAAACTGTTGAGAGGAGGGAAAAACCCTAAAATCTCTACTATTTTTGGAAGGGAAGAACTGCTTGCAAGTTCCATATTTTGTTTAAAAACAGCCAAAGTTCACAGTGGTTCAACAAAAAGGGTTGAATTGTTTGGTGCCTGAAAAAACCATCTGTTTACTCACTTTTTTTCAGGTTAAGCAGGAGAAGGAAGAGGTACTGACTTGGCCATTTTTAAATGGTGCACTCCTTTCAAAAATGGTAGTGTTCCTCTTTTTAAATGGAGTTTGTGCCACTGACGCTGTTACTACATCATTTCCCACTCTGCTATTCCGGACCAGCACGAGTAATCAATCATTTACTTATCACACCAGCAAAACAGACTTTTCTCTGAAGGAGTGTAAAAAGTACTACAATAAAGCAATTTTGCCAATTTGAGTGTTCCACTTGACAACTATTTGCATAATAAGGTTTTGCCAAGATAAGAAGATTGGTAATTTTCAGCAGTATGGAGGGGATTGAAGTTTTTAAGCTTTTTTGCCCACTATCTACACACTCACAGACCTCCGCTCTTGATGTATGGTTCTTTTTAAAGTACTCCATCTGTCTCCGTTGTGTAATGAATTCTGTCACTCTCAATTGTGCTCCTGAGCACTGAGCAGTGGAAGGGAGTTTGCATTTTGATTACAAAAAGGTACCGTCAGCTCTTATTACAATGGAAAACCCATCTCCATGTGAAATTTTAAGGAACTTATAAGCTTAGTCTCCCCCTCAGAAGCTGCCTGTAGATCACACTGTCACCCCCTGACAGGGAGAGTACAGGGCTGGGCTGCACTGCCAGAAGAGAAGTTCAGAGAAGTGGGAGTAAATCCAGTTTCTTGCCTAAGAAGCTCACGGGAGGGATACAGCAGTGTATGGGAAAGTTGTTCCACGTGCAGTTTGTGCCGGAGCTCTGAGGGGCTATCTGGAGGAAAAAAGGGTGGCAGGAGGAGATCAAGCCTGTCAGCTTAAGTCTCTTTCCTTCCCCTCAGCCTCATGAGCCAGTTTATCTCATCCTGAGACTTGTCAGCAGTTTTCTGTTTGGGATAGTGGGAGGGCAGGAGAAAGATTAGCAGAGCTTTTACGGGTTAAGCATTAACATACTTTTAGGGGCTTTGACAGGAAAGCGCTCAAGAAGGATTAGGATGTTAGGGGAAAACGTAGAACATGTCTGCACCATGCAGTGGAAAGAGCTGCACAGATCCTGGGCTGGTGAGAATAAACCTGCTCAATGTGATGCTTTGTGGAACTTAGACTGTCACTCCTGCTAAAGGACCCATAAATTAACTTTTTCCTAAACATTTTGGAAGCAGGTTTGCAGATTCAAAGTGTCCAGTGTCCAGCCAGCTCAACAGGCAACTTTTAGCCCAATTTTAGCTCCAGGTGTGGTGCAGGTGGACTCGTCTGGGTGAACCAAACAGGGGATAATCACAGGAAGCCTTGGCTGTAGTGAGCCTCAATTAGTGTAACTCAAACTTATCCTGAAAGGATAAGGAGGACGTGCAAATCCCAGACTTTAAGAGCATGTTTAGATTTACTGGAGGAACAAGTCAGTGGATCCCATGTGAGGCTACTCTGAAGGGGAATGAAGTTCAGAAAATCTCTCAGAGTTTTAAGAACAGAATCCTCCAAGCACAAGAATGGTGGGAATGGGACATCCCAACACTCAACAAAACAATCAGATGTATCAGAACAGGAGTCTGCTTACGCAGAAAACTCATGACAGGCTCCAATGCACAAAGGTAGGACTCAGGGGGCAGAGGCAGCAGGTTTTGTGCTGAAGTTTGAACTGCAGAGCTCTTGAGGTCCCTTTCAGCCTCAATTACCAATCTTATGCATTCCCCTGGAAAAAATCATCACCTACCAAACCCAAACCAAGAGCTAAACAATCTGGAAAATGAAGACACCCTTTCATTCACAGCTCTGGATTTGTTTGTCCCAGGTCCATAGTCCTACATCTGGGGAGGAATAGCCCCCCACACCAGCATGGGCTGGGGCTGACTGGCTGCAAAGCAGCTTTGCACAGCAGGACTTCGAGGTCCTGCTTGGACACCTGATTGCAAATCAGTCAGCAACAAAGATCAAAAACTTCCTGGGCTACACTGATCACATAAACATCGACAGCAGGCCAAGGAATGTGATCCTTCCCCTACACACAGACCTGGTGAGACTTACTGGGGTGCTGTGGCCAGTGCTGGGCTTCCCAGGTAAAGCTGGGAATGGACATACTGGAATAGCTTCAGTACATGGCTTTTAAATTCATTAAGGGAGTGGAATACCTGATACAAGGAGAGGCTGAGAGCTGGGTTTTTTCAGCCTAGAGAAATCTCAGGTGTATTTTATCCAGGTGTAGTAGTACCTGAAGGGAAGCCCTAAAGAAGACGGTGCCAGGTGAGAGAACAAGAGGCAATGGGCACAATCTAAAATAGAAGAAATTTCATTTAAACACAGGATTTAACATTCTTCTTGTTTTGTGAAGGTGATCAAACATGGGAGCAGCTTTCCCAGAGAGGTAGAGAAGTCTCCATCCTTGAAGATATTCAAACCTCAGCTGAACACAGGCCTGAGAAACCTGCTCTAGCTGACCCTACTTTGGGAAGAAGGCTGGAAGATGTTTTCTCCAGAGACACCACGAATGGAATTATTTCGTGATTCTGTCAGTGCATTCCTCCCTTGCTCCCAGACAGACATGGACTTCATAGCCTAGACCCAACAGCCTGTTTTGCTTTGCCACCCCTTTGTCCTCTCATTACAGAGTCCCAGAGAAGCCCTAATGGACTGCAGAGAGCAGTGAGAAGAGCACTGCACAGTTAAAAAGCAGTGGCACCCAAAAGCAGCCAGTGCAAGGTCACAGAACACGTGGCAAGCACCATCCAGAGGCTCCAAATGCTGCTGCTCACTGCTCTCCAATCTGGGCTACCAGCTGTCGTATTAAGGTAGGGACTGGCATGATAACAGTGTTAAAACTCCTTGTTGAAACTACATCTGTGCCTCCCAACCATTCCTCCACCCCTCCCTTCTAAATCCCTTTGTAAAACCCACTTTATGGCTGACAGCCTCTTATACACTTAGCAATAAAGAGGTTTAAAAGAAATAATCACAATAACTAACTAATAAACATTCTTCATTATTTCGAAGATGATAATAATCCCTTGCACTTGCATTGCACTTTACATATTCAGGCACTTTATAATCATTAACTAATTAGTCCTTGCAAAGCTCATCTAAATATTATTATCCTGTTAATGCAGAAAGAGAAGCTGTAGGAGAGAAGGTAGAGAATTTGCCTAAGGGCATACATCAAGCCATTTGCAGAGCCAAGACTGGAATTCAGCTCTTCAGCATCCTAATCCTTGGCTCATATCCCTCTTGCTGTCTCTGATAATAAGGGCTAAATTACGTGATAGTAGGATCATTTTCTTTAATATTCATCCCCAAATGCATGACGTGGAATATTACATTTCATCTCTTTGTTGTCCTCAGGATCACTTATTTCTTTCTCCCCCTCCTTCTGCGCTGGTATTTGCTCCTGCCTTTATAACATGAGGAAATGGGCCTAGCTCCCATTTCTGCACTGGGATAGGACTTGGCCATGTTATCCAAGGAAAAAAAGAGCAAAATTGGGACCTGCACCTTTGAGCAGGGGAAGGAAACTCCAGGTCTTAAGGGAATAACCTTTTTGATGGTTCACAGACAAAAATTCCAACATACACTGCTCTTTTTTATTCCTCTTCTGGTGCCTCAACTTCACAAGGAGGGGTTCAGGCTGATTTACCCCAATGCCTTTAATACCCCCAAATCAGTGTGTGGAACACCTCCTTTCCACATTTTTTTTTTTAGATCAGCTGAGGGTGGTGGTGACCACACAATCCTAGAGTGGCCTGGGTTGACAAGGACCATAAAGATCATCTCATTCCAACCTCCCTTCCATGGGCAGGGACACCTTCCACGAGGCCAGATCACTCAGAACTGCAGCCAGCCTGGCCTTGGACACTTCCAGGGATGGAGCAGCCACAGCTTCTCTGGGCAGCCTCTGCCAGGGCCTCGCCACCATCAAAGTAAAAGATTTTTTGTCCTAAAATCTCATCTAAACCTACTGTCTGTCAGTTTGAAGTCATTCTCCTATGTCCTGTCACTCCAGGCCTTTGTAAATGGTCTCTCCATCTTTCATCTCCTTCAGGTATTGGAAGCCTGCAATTAAATCACCCCAAATCCTTCTCTTTTCCAGGCTGAACAATCCCAATTCTCTCAGCCTTTCCTCACAGCAGAGCTGCTCCATCCCTTGGATCATCCTGGTGCCTCCTTTGGACTCCTCCAACAGCTCCATGTCCTTCCTGTGCTGGGCCCCAGGGCTGGAGGCAGCTCTGCAGGTGGGGTCTCACCTGAGAGGGGCAGAGGGGCAGAATCCCCTCCTTTAACCTGCTGGTGTTGATGGGATTTTGGGGAAGGAATTTTTTTTTTGCGGTTTATTTTTCCCCCACTCAGATAATTTATACAAGAAAACCAGACCTTCACATGAAAGTATCATATGGCAACACTGAAACACAATGAAGGATTTTTTTCTCTCCTGTCATGTGGATCCACACTGTGGAAATTATTCCTACACAAGAGAGTGAATGCTGAATGTCTGCATGGTTGCAAAATGTGAGTAAAACCATAGAATCATAGAGCAGTTTGGGATAGACAGGACCTTAAAAGACCATCTAGTTCTAGCCCTCTTGCCAAGGGAAGTGACACCTTCCACTAGAGCAGCTTCCAAGATGGAGTAGAAAAATAATGGGGAAAAAAAGTATATTTACATCAAAGAGTATTAAGGACATGATTAGCATGGTTAAGAAAATGCCTGAGCCAGGGAAAGTGGTGTCAGGGATGTATCATCACATGTCTGTCCCTGTTCTCCACAACACTGAAATAATTAAGAAAGTCAAGTTTTTCAAAACACAGTCAACCCCTGTGCAGAAACCCTACCCAAATCAACCAAATTTGAGGCAGCTCCTGATCTCCTACTGTACTCTCTCAGTACATTCTCATTGTCATTTTATTTCCTGCAGCTGTCATCCTAATTCCCTAAAGTAATTTTGGTTAATTGAAAAGGAATGATTGTCTTTGAAGGCACTTTTCCTAGTGAGGTAAATAATGTTTTTCCCTTTACCTTAATGTGCCATTGGATTTTGTTTAAAACTTTAGTTCATTTTAATTATATCCCTTTTTATAATTGGAAAAAAAAAAGGGGCAATAAATTAAATTATTATTTTCCACACCTGTAGGGACAATTTTCTCAAAGAAATTAAGCTGGTTTGTGCCTGTGACTGTGTCTTCCATATCTTCAGTGACATTCAATGTGCCCTTTAGCCTTCCAGCACAGACCCTTTTGCCATTGATGAGGACAAAAAATCAGACTGTGATCCTGCAGCCCTGAAGATTAAATCTGAATTAAAACATGGTGGAATCACCATCCCTGGAAGCGTTAAAAAAATGTGTGCATGTGGCACTTGAGGACACGGTTTAATGGTGAACATGGTAGTGGTGCTGGGTTGGTGGTTGGATTAATGATCTTAAAGGTCTTTTCAAACCTTAATGATTCTGTGATTCTATGAAATGACCAGCCAGTGATCAAATTTGAATGGGAAATCATGTTTCTGTTGAATTATTCAGTAAAATGGAGTTCAGGCTATCTTCACGTGGTATTTGCTTCTACAGAAACTTAATAGAAACTTGATACAACCCCTGGCTGACCTACAGTCTGTCATGGCAGGCTGCTGCAGCCAATTTGAACAGATTTTAACCTGATCGATGCCTTTAGACAAGCAGTGCATTACATTGCACTGATGCAGCATTTTAAATTCATTATTAGTCATTCAAATCACAAATTTCAGGGCCTCATAATGAAAAACAAAAAAATTACCATTTTGTTTTTTTGAAGCTCATGGACGTATTCAGTTTACTTCCAGTGACTGTAACAAAAGCAGTGGTGAATTCCCAGGTAAGCTTTTCCATGATGTGGATTCACACCCAGGGTATGTCCAACAGAGTTCCTGGCATTCCCCACCAACATTCCCTGAGCCAGCACCTTCAGATGCCTCAGCCACCCCGTGAGCATCCACTAAAAGCAGTCACATTTCAGGTTAGATACCTTCTTTTCATAAAAAAAAAGGGAGTTTATTGTTCCTTGGGTCCTACTTGGTGCCTCCTCAGGCAAGCTGCTGTCCCTGATACTCTTCCTGCTGGAACAACCCGGGAACACCGACTGCTCATTCTCAGCAGCTCATCTGAAAGGTGTTAATTGGAAGTTGAGGTGTGGAGGCTTTTTCAGCTGCTCTAACCTGACTGCAAGATTTGATTAAACTCCTATTCCCTTTAGCAATGGAGGACCTTTGAACTGAGAATTGGGAAGGACTCAGAGCTCCCTGATGCTTCCTGAAACTCAAGGTCAGCTCCAAACAGGTCATGGAAAATGAATCTCTGGTAAGGAACAGTGGGCAAATTAGCAAAATAACATTATTTTGGGTTTGATGCATGTGCTTCCCATAATAATGGGCCTGTAATTTTTAAATACATTATCTCAACTAAAATCCATATCACTTTGGGGAAATTTTCCATCTCAGTCCTGTATCACACACCCTTCATTTGCAGTTGAGCTCCATGACCATGGAAGCTTTACAAACCCAGTGTGGTTCATCTTGAAGAGGTTTTATTTTGCAGTGGAAGAATCTTGTGAAGAGAGGGTGGAAAGCTGATGGAAGCATCAGCCTGAAGGAATCTGCAGCAGCCACTGCAGAAATTATTAATAAATGCAAGCCAGAGGGGCTTCTGATTGCAGCTGGAACAAATTTCTTTCCCGAGCTGCTAAAGCCTGTGTGCTGCATCACAGTCTGCAGTGATAACCAATCTCAAACACTTATCACAGGGTAGGATGAATTCCTTATTGAAGGAGTCTTTCTTTTCCCACTAGGAGCCCAGATGAATTAGTTTAAAGCAGGCAAATCATATTTGGACGGTGTAAATTAGCTACAGCAAATCCTGATGCTTTTTACAGATAATTCATAAATGTTTCTTAAACTGAAGTGACTCTCCACTCTCTTCTAGCGTGTGGGAAGGCTGAGTGTGCTTTACATTCTGTGTCCTGTGCCTGGACCTGCCTTCCTTAGAGATATTTAGCCTTAAGGTGGTCACAGTGACCACAGGAAATTTCCCATCCCTATTTCTGAGGGATAGATTTATTTCCCCATTTCTTTTGGTCTGACTTTTTTTTTTTTTTTTTTTTTTCAGAGCAGGCTGCTAGGATTTAAAGACAAGTATTTTTCCAAGTGGGCTCGTTACAGATCAGCTCTTTAATTACACCTACTAAAGTAGTAATGCATAGTGATACCCTGAACTTGTCCCTAATTAAAAATACTGTATTAAAGCTTGCATGATTCCCTTCTGCTGAAATCTTTAATCAGGAGATGAATAAGGCTCTGGAGCCTTGATTAATAATAGGACCAAGTGCTGTGCAGCTGAAAAGGCCAGGGTATTAAATTTCCTTAAGTCACCTGGTGTCCCCATCTAATAGAGATCCTGGCAATGTTACTTATGCAAAAGCACAGAATAATTGAGGTGTAAAGTTACTGGTCCCAAATGAGACAAATGATCCCAATTCTCCTGGAGACAAGTCACTAAGGTAATAAACAAGATCCATTTGTAATTGCATCATTAAGTAAAACAAATGTCCTTCTCCGAAGTATTGCCCGTGGAATCCAATGCACAGATGAGATGCACTGAAATCTGAAAAAATCTGAGTATGAGGGAGCTTGGGAAAGCACACGGAGATCAGTGTCCTAAACAAAACCAACACAGACATGACAGACCTGAAAGTAAGATGAATTTTCAAAGGAACAAATTCTGCAAGGAAGAAAAAGGTGTCTGATTCTTTCACTAGAAGTGCTGGGTTTGGATCAGACAAAGAAACAAACCAAACATAACCCAAAGCTCATGGATGTGAGCTGTGTTTTCTCTAGGCTGGTTCTAGAACAGCTAGTGGCAGAACAGATTCACAATTCTCAGCAGCTGTGAACAGTTAAAACCAAAAAATTAAGAAGAAGGTGCTCTCCTAAATTTTTAGGTACAATCTCCTCCTCTTGGAGAGATCTGTGTCCTGTAATCATAGTTCCTGGCTATTTCACTGCACTTAAAATAATGCAGCATTATTACTTTAAAGGCATAAAGGAATGAAAGTGATAAGAAATAATTCCACAACCGATCCCAGGTACCACTAAAACTAAGATAAAGCTTGGACTTTATGATCTTGGAGATTTTTTTCCAACCTTAATGACTCTACGATTCTGTGATATGGGGAGCACTGTCACAGGAGCAGTGCAGAGTCCTGAATTAAGAACTGCAGAGGGGAGGCTGCAAAACTTCTCTTGAAAGGGTTTATTACTATGATTTTTTTAGGAGCACACACTGAATCAGGCACCTGCATTGGTGCCCTGTCCCCTGCTATTGCCAGCTGATCAGGATCCACCCAAACTCGAGTCAGGTGGTCTTCCCTGGACAGCCTGAGTCCAAATTTGGCATGAATTTATTCATGGGTATGGCATAAGTGTTTGTTCTTCCAGAATTAGTGATCTGAGGGATAAACAGCTCCTCTCATCCTTTCATTAGCTCCACTGTTATGTTGTATAGAGACAAACTTAGCTCTGAGTGACTTCACTGAAGGGTCAGGTGCAGGAGCCCTGGGTTTGGTATTTGGGAAGTAAACAGCTGAATTTCCACGCTGGCACTTTATCCATGCACTGCCAATATTTGCATTATCTCACCTGTCCCATGTGGAGCCAGCCAGCACATCTCAGTGCTGAGCTGCAGATTGCAGCAGGTAAAAATGCCTTTCTTCAGGTAACATCCCCCTCTCCCCATCATGTCACCTTTGCTCTTCCCTAAATTAATTTTTTTTGCTCAGAATAACCCACAATACTCTCACTGAAGTCCCCACGGTGTCTGGTACAGTGGCAATAATCCCTCTTAGCACCAGGAATATCTTGTCTAACACATCTTATGGCCACATATGTCTTTTCAGGAACCTGCACATTAATAATTTATTCCCACCCTGGAATGCACAAGCTCTTTTCTTTCTCAATTTCCGCTGATGTGATACCATTTTACTCTGAAAATTATTAATCCCTTAGTGAATAACCTGGTACTTTCTGTTAGGAAATGTATTTGCAGCTTAACAAACAGGGGTAAAAGTATTCTCTGTGATATCCTTTTCTTCCCCTGAGCTCCCAATACCTCCTGACTGAGCACCAGGCTGGAATAACACGTTGTGAAAATCCTGAACAAGATCAGTCCCAGTTTGCACTGCAAATTCCAATCCAGCAGCTACTGATCGTATCTGAACATCTCCCCTTAAACCAGTGCTTTATCCACTTCTAAGTGTTTTCTGTAATCTCCAGCTTTTTCAAATTAAGTATTCACTTGCCAAGTGATAATATATCAAAGAGCTCACTGATTTTTTACATGCATCCCATCAGCTTAATTTCCTTATCTAAAAACTCTTGAATGTTATCATAAAAATAAATATTTTTGTGGCTTATTTAGCAAATGGATGTTGGTCTCTAAAAACAGATTACACAGAAAAGCAGAGATAACGTATCACTACATGATTTTGACCTCTAGTTTCTAGTGTCTAGTTTGGTAATTCCAATATGGAACAGTCCATTAATTAAAAGCTTCTGGTTCCCACCCCATGCATTGCCTGCTACCACTACCAAGGGGTGTAATCCTTGCTGTACAATCTGAATATGATCCCTGAAAGACAGATGAGGGAGAAATTATAGTGAAAGCAATTGTAGCCAAATTTAAAAAAAAAAAAAAAATCCCTTGTGACTACATCTGCAGCTAATAAAGTGTTATTGAAGTTTTTTTTGTTTTTTTTCCTGTTGCAGTGTAATAATTCTCGTATTGTTTTGGCATAGGTAGAATTGTTGTTAGAATGCGTGTTTTAAAGGCTGTGGACGTGTAGAAGCCTCGTAAAATGCATAATATAATGTGCACTTATAATAAATACTGTTAATCATGCTTATGGCAGTACTTAAAAAGGGGTCTGGAGTACCAAGCACAGTACAAATTCTGTCAGTCCTCTGCTAAAGGACTGGAGCTGAAGTGGTTGCCATGAAACAGGCGAAATCAGCAGAGTGCCAGAGGTCAGCTGGGTGTGTGGGACAACAAAGGGGACGACAAAGCTTCACCTCCCAGCACAGGGGGAAGCCACAACTCCACAACAGAAAATGACCCAGGCACTGGGGATGCCTTTGCCACGCTCTGCTGGGTGCCAGGCTGGGGTGGGACGTGTGGACCTGCCTCCCAAAACCTGCCCACCCTTCTCCTGTCATCCCCCACTGCCAGGCTGCTGAGCCTCTGGCAGTCACTTCCAAGATGTCCTGCCTAGCCAGGCAAGAAGTGATCAAAGAAGAGGAATTGCATAAATTCTCCCAGGCCTTGCTTATCACTTTTAGTAAGAAGCGGATTTTATGTAAGCAAATTCATTTGTGTTTCTTCACTTATATTTTCATTGTGAGGCTTAAATCAATGCCATATTAGAGGCTGAAAAATAATCCACTCTACGGTTATTACATTTATTCCTTCCTTTTTTTTTCCCTCTTAATGCAGGCAGCTTAAATACATAGATCACTGAGGAAACTGGCCAGTTTTTAAGACATTAAAGTGCATGGAAAGTGGAGTAATTCTTCAAATGGATATGGTGGCTTGGATCAGCAATAGTGTGGCCAGCAGGGCCAGACCAGGGATTGTCTCTTTGTGCCACACCTTGAAACCTGGAGTCAGATTTGAGCCTCTCATGATAAAAAAGACATTGAGGGGCTGGAGCATGTCCAGAGAAGAACAATGGAGCTGGGAAAGGGTCTGGAGCACCAGGAGTGGCTGAGAGAGCTGGGGGGGCTCAGCCTGGAGAAGAGGAGGCTCAGGGGGGAAACTTCTCACTCTCTACAACTCCCTGACAGAAGGGTGGAGCCAGGTGAGGGTCAGGATCTGCTTCCCAATGGGCAATAAGACAGGGTGAAATGGCCTCAAGTTGTACCAGGAGAAATTTAGATTGGATATCAGAAACAACTCCTTCACAAAAGGGGTTGTCAAGCATTGCCACAGGCTGCCCAGGGAAGTGATGGAGTCCCCATCCCTGGAGAGATTTAAAAGATGTGCAGATTTGGCACCTGGGGACATGATTTAGTGGTGAACCTTGCAGGGCTGTGTTAACAGTCAGACTTGAGGATCTTCAGGATCTTTTCCAACCTAAGAAATTCTATATTTCTACGTAGGAAATAGATCAGAACATGAAGATGGGAATCTACACCAGTATGGGCCAGTGGAAAATGGATAGAACCACAGGAATGTTTTCCCCACTGCTTTCAGTGTTTAGGTTAAGATTGCCTTATGGATTCTCCTCTTTGTCCCTGAATTTTCTCCTTTCACCTGGCCAAAGGTGAGTGATTTTTCCTGCACCAGAGAAAGGGCTACTTCTCTTACCAAAACCTTTTCAAGGTTTTGAGAAAACCACAAAGCAGCACAATTTAAGATGCAGACGTTTCCTTAGAGGGGTTGCTAAAGTTACCTAAGACTGCCTGCATTAAAAACTGGGGCTCCCAAATCCCAAACCAAGCTCAGGAAAAAGTGTGCTCCTTAAAGACAAACCTCTGGCATCACCCAGATGGTGTTTCAGGTCTTTCTTGAATTCAGGTAACAATATAATAATGATGATAATGCCTTTACCTTTTGATTCCTCAGGTCTCAACACATCAACAGAGTGGACATTTCCTGACAGGGGACATCCTGACATTTAAATGACTCTGTGACAATGTGGGGAGTGGAAACTCATGGGGTTTTCCTGGAAAGCCTAGCCACGGATTTCAGTCAGGACACAATCAATCAGTGAGCCATCATTTGTTAAAGAAGCTGGGCTGAAATTTGGTTGGCAAAAATTCTCCCAGCATTTTGTCTGACTTAGTTCAGATCATAATTTACCATAAGAATTTTGAGGCCTAATTAGACTAAACCAAATAGCAATTACAATTCCATCACTTATGTTATTCTGCTGTCAAAAAAAAGAAGAGGAAAACCACGCAGATTTTGTTTGATTTTAGCTTTGTATGTTAACTAAGTCTAACATGAATTTACCCTTTTTCCTTTTTCTAAACAAAGTGTCGTCTTGTCACACCTCCCCCAAAGAAATTACAGTATAATTAAAGAGCAAACACAGTGAAGCAGATGAATTGCATCTTCAATTTGCACAGAAAATATTTGAACAAGACAAAGAATTTTTTCCAAGATTCACTGGACATAAGTGGCATCTTTCAACAATGGAAAATTGAATTCCAGTATCCAAATTGTAGTCCAAGTATCCAAGAGTGCTTTCAAACAAATAGTGCATGTTTTTCTAGAAGAATATAAAACTTCCCTTTCCTTCAGGAAGAACAGAACTTAAATATTCCAAGACTTGGCACTGCAGTTTGCAGAGATGAGATAAACCAAGATATTTGTAATGAGAAATCTGTCTGTTCTATTATAATCCTATATTAATAATTTAACAAATTAATAATCTCACCATAATTAAACTCCCCATAAAGAATATGCAAGTATTGGAGAAACTAACTGATTAAATTCTAGTTTTAAATCCCACCATGCATTCATTTTCTGCGTGGTTTTTTTTTTTTTTTTCCTCTCTGTTTTGCAATATTGAACTTAGTCCTGTCAGGAATGTTTTAGCTTGCTGCTTGTTTGCTTCCCTGACTTTTGGAAGTGAATTTCACAAACCTCTCCACTTATAACTTGCTGTCTCCCCTGAAGATACAGGGCAGATAATGTCAACAAACGGCTCCTCGTGCGTTCAGTGAACTAGAAAGCAAAATTTTGTACCTTAAAAATGCTCTTGTTGAAGCCCAGACTCCTGGAGGACTGTGGAAGGTTAAGTAAATTGAGAGAGAGTCTCAGTGCTACAGGGGCTTTGCTTTCAGTACCTGGGAGTTTTACTGAAAAGGCAGCCTTGAGATTGGCAGAGCACAACAACACTTTTGAGGTCAGGTGAGTTCCTTTGAATTTTAGCCTCCCTGAAAACAGTAGAAAGCAACATGAATGAGGATCTGCTGTGCTTTGCATTTTGGTGTGAAATCCTATGTCTGGGATAAAAAAAAAGTGACAACTAAAGCTACACTGCATGGTATCTTTTCCTTTTTTCTTCTTTCCTTTTTTCTTTTTTCCTTTTTCTTTTTCTTTTTATTTTTCTTTTTCCTTTTTCCTTTTTCCTTTTTCCTTTTTCCTTTTTCCTTTTCCTTTTCCTTTTCCTTTTCCTTTTTCTTTTTCTTTTTCTTTTTCTTTTTCTTTTTCTTTTTCTTTTTCTTTTTTTTCTTTTTCTTTTTCTTCTTCTTCTTCTTTTTCTTTCTTTTTCTTTTTCCTTTTTTTCTTTTTCTTTTTCCTTTTTTTCCTCTTTCTCTTTCTCTTTCTCTTTCTCTTTCTCTTTCTCTTTCTTTCTCTTTCTCTTTTTCCTTTTTTTCTTTTTCCTTGTTCTCTCCTGTTCTCTCCTTTCCATTTGCTATTTGGATTTATATTTATCTACACTGAAATGCTTTCATTTGCTTGGATGGATCTCTCTCATCCACACTGCCTCATGTTCATTGCCACTTCACAGACTCACAGACTCACAGAATGGGTCAAGGTGGACGGGACCACAGTGGGGCCATCTGGTGCCACCTCCCTGCTCCAGCAGGGCCATCCCAGAGCACAGGATTGTGTCCAGAGGGGTCTGGAATATCTCCAGTGAGGGACACTCCACACCCTCCCTGGACAATCTGTTCAGGGCTTGGTCACTGCACAGGGAAGAAGTTCTTCCTCATGTCCAAGTGGAAATTCCTGGATATCAGTTCCTGCCCATTCCTCTTGTGCCATTGCTGGGCCCCATGGAGCAGAGCCTGGGCCCTGCTCTGAGCCCTCCCTGCAGACACTGACAGAGGGGGTGAAGTCTCCTCTCACTCTCTTTTTAAGGCTGAACAGACCCTCAGCCTGTCCTCAAAAGAGAGATTCCCAAGTCCCTAACCATGTTTGCAGCCCTCCACAGGAGCTGCTCCAGGAGCTCCATGTCTTCCTTTCATTATCTGTATCACCCTGCCATGAAATCATGACATTCCGGCCCAGTCTAACTCTTAAAATGTGGCACGGAAGAAACCCAAGTGTCTGTGCCTGTAAAATACCCAGAGATCACAAAGGCAGCATCTGTGCAAAGCAGAGCAAGACTCGACCAACAGCCTGATATCAGATGGTTTCTGAGTGCTGGAAAGAAGTTATGAATAAATGACAAAAAAGTGCCTGCTCTCCTCACAGAGTAATCTGAAATGTGCAACTTTGCTTGCAGAATGTTGTATTTCCATCCCCTCTTGCCAATTACTGAGTTAAGTGGTGCATGGAGCCTTTTAAAGACTAGAATTATTTTCTAAAGAGTAAGAGAATGTGAATCAAAGCTGCTCATTACATATTCTCCTAACTTGGATGGTGTCCTCCACAGTAGGCTGCAGCTACTGGTTATTACACTTTTTTTTTCCTGTTAACAACAAGAATAAAAGGCTCTGAGCCAAAACCTGGAAATATCCAACAAGCAATTATAAAACCCCATCAGGAAATAGCTGCTGGTTGATTCTGCTTATTATAGCAACTCCTAATAACAACAATGTACTTCTAAAGTCAATTTGGGCACCTCGTGCTGGATGATGATATTTAAAAGCACATTTTGGAATTTTCCAGGATGCCTTTCATTGTTGGATGTGGTCACAGAATATCCTCCTGAATTAACAACCCTTTGCTCAGTTTTACATCTATTATGGATGTATGGGGAGACTTAATTCTACTGAAATAGAATCTACCTATCTATCTATTCTAAATATATATCAAGGGAGGAGAAAAAAACCCCAAGGTTTCCTCTGTTAGACAGATCATTTTCTGGGAGAAATGTACTTTCCCTTTCCACTGAGGAGTAGAGTTGGTGATTTATTATTGATCTTGACACAGAGAGCAGAAGTGTAACACAGCAGTTCTGCCACAGACTGCTCACTGACTTGCTTAAAGCTGCACCATTAAAAAAATCTGTTAATGTACAGTTCTGAAAAGAATTCAATGATCTGATACAAATTCTGAGCTGGAGGAAACAGTCATACCTCCCACAGACTTCAAAGGCTGCCTCGCATTCCTGCACTAGACATACCTTTTTTATCTCTCCGGGATGTATTTAATCCTGCCTCATCTCCTCTGCAGCTCCAGCGAAGATCCAGCAACAGAAAATCAGCATATTAAATACACGTCAGCTATTCTGAGTAACCCTGAGACACGTTTGGGCTGGACAAATGGACATGTTCCCCTTGAAGACATGAAATTGTGAAGGCTGACACATTTTTCTGCCCATCAGCCCCGTCTTCTCCCTTGTTCTTACTAAAAACCAGACCCAGAGGAAGCTGTTCTGTTGCACTATTTCTAATCTTTAGAGCAAAAAATATCCATGGTAGAAGATACACACATGCATGAATGTGGGTATGAATGACATGATTTTGAGGTTTTCCTGTGAAGAAATGGCATTGCAAGGATCAGCTTGAAAAAGTGGTCCTGATGAATCAAAGCAGTGCTATCAAAAACCAGACAAGGCTGCCAGCTTCTGTTTTGTTGTGGATTTCGTGTTTTTGTTGGTTTGTTGTGGTTTTTTCCCCAAACCTCTAACCAGGAGGGCTCTAATGAGATATCTGACTCGCAGTCTCCAGATCCAAAGCACCTGATACATGTGCAGCTGAGTACCCAACAGCTAAAAATATCCTCTCTCCTCAGAAGCAGAACCTTAACATTTGTGTTACCCCATGATTTCCCCTGAAAAAGGGTGGTCCTTGGAGGCTTTTACTCCCCTGAGGGTCTAAAAAACCAGTCCCTTGAAAGGCACAAGCAAGACTAAGTTATGTAATGTCTGGGGTAAAAATATGAGAGTTTGAGTCACGATCCTGGTTCATGCAAAGCTCCCAGTAAAATCCTGAGGAGCTTTGCCTCAAATATCACCAGTGCCTTGTTGTGCTGGTTTCACACTCAGTTGTTAAAGCCGTGGACCTAAGCAAGCCTCTTCATCCCCAAATTTACAGGCTGTTGGATTTATATTTGATCCCATCTCTCATTAACATCAAGCTAATGAGCATAATTGAAAGTCTTGGAAAACTTATTTACACTGCATTATTTGTAATTGCTGAAAAATCCCTTGAAAAGAGACATCTGTTCCATATGCCCGGTGGGAATCAGAAAGTAACATTCTTTGTATGTAGGTAAATCACAGGATATTAATAGATCTCGGGAAGGAGCTGCCTGTGGAGGGATGGGGTGGAGGGAAGGAGTGGGCTGGTGAGACACAATGAGAGTTTAACCAAGAAAACTCAGAAATTGTTGCTAATTGCTGCCTCAGGGGCTCAGGGCTGCACACAGATCTGTTCCCCTTAAAGACAGGACATGAGGGTGCCTGGGCAGCTCTGGAATGGGAAAGACACTGACTCCAGTCCCCAGGAATTGCCTCATGACCCAGTGCAAGCTGAGTGTTGGTCTTGCAGGAAAACTGGGCTGAGTTTGGGGTTGCATTTGGGAAGTTGCATGAGGTGGGAAGGTGGCCACGTGCAGGGGTAAATGCAGATCCCCTGGGTCTGATTCAGCTACAGCTTGTCCAGATACTCCATAGAATAAAAGCAAAGAGCTTTTGAGAGGAAGCAGAGGATATGAATCCATACTGGGATGAACTGGTGATTGTCCCACTCTGCTCTGTTTTGGGGAGGCATCACCTTGAGCACTGTGCTCATTTTTGGGCAGCACTGAATTAGAAGACTAGAAAGCTATCAGAGTGCCCAGAGGAGGACTACAAAGATGGGGAAGGGTCTAGAGGGGAAGTGTGAGGAGCAGCTCAACTTGTTCTGTTGAGCCTGAAGGAGACTGAGAAGAGACCTCAGTGGGGTCTGCAACTTTCTTGTGAGGGGAAGAGGAGGGGCAGGCTCAGATCTCTTCTCTGGGGACCAGTGACAGGACCTGAAGGAAAGGCCTGAAGTTGTGTCAGGGGAGGTTTAAGTTGGGTATCAGGGAAAGGTTCTTCATCCAGAGGGTGTTTGAGCACTGGAACAACTCCCCAGGAAAGTGATCACAGCCCCAAGGCTGACAGAGCTCAAGAAGTGTTCAGAAAATGCTCTCAGGCACATGGTGGGATTCTTGGGGTTGTCCTGTGCAAGGCCAGGAGTTGGACTTGGTTGATTTTTGTTCAACTTTCAACTCAGCATATTCTAAGCCTCTATAATCCTATAATTCTATGACCAAACCATCCAGCCCTCTCCCACAGTCCCAGATCTTTGCCCACTCCAAAACAAAAAGTCTATTGACATCCTCTAACACCTGAGGACTAACAAGGTCTGACATCCCCTGCTGCTGTGAACACCAGGGACTGCTCCACAGTTAATGCTCCACCTTCAAGCTGTGGAAACTACCAATTCTAACATTTTTAAATTCCCACTGATGCACAAACTCTTGAATTCTACCATGTGATCCCACTAACAGCACTTCACAACATGATCCTACATCCTTGTTTACACCCCATTTTCTACCCAGGTGTGGAAAAGATTTCTTTTGTTAAACTTGGACAAACAGCTTGTTGAAACACCCCCAATCAAGATTTAGTGCTCAGTGTAGCAATTGCAATTCTGGTTCTTGATTTTATTATGTTGTTTTGATTGGGTTTTTAATTTTCTTTACCATGTTCTTCCAGGCCCTTCAATCTCTATACTGTCTCTAAGGGTGTCTGTCACCCAGAATAAGACGAGTGGATGATCAGTTTGTCAACATCTTTCTGGAGCCATTTACCATCAGGAGGAGAACACGCTTCAGGATGAGGAAAACCAGCAAGCAGCATTTAGGATCTTGCTCTGTGGCAATCAATCCTTTTATACACCCAAATATATACAAATATATATATATACATATATATATATATATATATATATATGAGAAGGTTTAATATTCTCCATCTGTTAAAACCCCAGAGCTGCAGGAAAAGGCTCCTACAGCTCATACTGAAACATGACAAACCCTCTTCTTGTAAATTGTCCAAAAAATAAAAAGCCAAAACCAAACCAAGAGAAAAACCTCAGAAATCAAAAAAAAAAAAAAAAAAATTTAAAAAATTAAAATAAATTTAAAAAAAGACAAAATCCCCATACCTAAAAAAACCCCCAAAACCACCACATCACCTGAAGGGGATCCTGTGACTGTGTGTTATACTCATAAAAGGCAAAGGGCTATTAGTGCACACTTGAGATCACTTAGAGAAGCCCAAGGGAGATGCTCCAGTATTACTGTCAAAGTAACGCACAAAGAAACTATGTCTCTGAATACCCTGAAGGGATGAAAAAAATGTTTAATAAATGAGTTCTTTTCAGAGGTCAAATATTAATGATTTGTATGTGTGTTTTCTATTGAAATTTCATTTTCTCTGTTCCAGCGTGGACAGGGAAAAATATCAGGAGACGAAACTTTGATTAAAATAAACGAATCAACACAGAGCTGCGTGCCTGGGTGAAGCTAATGCATGAGATTATAGAGTGCGACAGCTGCAATATTAATAAGGTAAAGAAGAGGAAAAAAAAAGTGATAGAAACCTCACAGACTGATCTTATTTGGCTTGATTGTTCCTGCATTATCTCTAGGAAAAAAAGCCAGGAGAACTGGACAAAGAATGATCTCTATTATTCTGGATATTCTTGTTTTCTGATTCTCTGGTATGGTTAAACAGAAATGGAGAAGGAGGGGCAGAAAAAATTAAGAAATAGACATACTGGAATCATAGAATGGTTTGGGTTGGAAGGGATCTTAAAATCATCTATTTCAATCCCCTCCTGTGGGCAGGAACACCTTCCACGGGACCAGGTTGCTCAGAAAGAAAAAGAATAAAGAAATAAAGAGAAATAATTTTTTAAAAATGCTGCCTCTGAGCGGAGCCCATATTTGGGAATCCTAGGTGCAAGCCCTGTCCAGGCAAAGCTACGGCTGCAGGATTTGTGGCTGCACAGGGCTGATGGCAAAGCCTCCCCGTGCACCTGGCTCTGCGTGGCAATTTGTAATAATGAGATTCATTAGCGCCGCGTGCTCCGCTGGAAATGCTTCCAAAGGTTTAATCGGAGCCACACAAATGAGTATTTACTTAGGCAGCACTTCATTAGCTGCTCCTGCCCTGCTGTGTAATATGGGATAAGTTACTGCCTGGTGCCACCAGCACCACACCCAAACTGCCTGCCCTGCTCGTCCTACCCCAGCAGCTGCAGGGGATTCTGTTTCAGAGATGAAAAGACACCACTCCTGGCCAAAAAAAAAAAAAAAAAAAAAATAATCCAAAATGTGTGCAACATTTCGATTTCCAGGCACAAAATTTATGGCCTGTGTAACAGAATGTGGTAAGTGCCAGAGAGGGAACCAAGTCTCCTCCCCTAGGTAACAAGTGGCAGGATGAGAGGAAATGGACTCCAGTTGCACCAGGGGAGGTTTCTATTAGATATTAGGAAAAATTTCTACCCAGAAAGGTTTGTAAAGCCCTAGAACAGACTGTCCAGGGAAATGGTAGATTCACAATCCCTGGAAGTGTTCATAAAACATGAATGTGGCGCTTGAGGACACGGGTTAGTGGTGAACGTGGTGGTGGTGCTGGGTTGACAGTTGGACTTGGTGATTTTAAGGTCTTTTCCAGCCTCAAAGATTCAATGATTCTGTGAATAACTTGCTATGCATGGTTTGATTTTTTCCCCAAGACTTAAAAGTCCACAGAGCCCACAAAACAAAAGTGTCCTTTACAGCCTCCCCTGCTTTCACCCCTTTTGGTTTTCACTGTATTCTTCATGGACATTCCTCTCAACAGCACCAAGATCTCAGGTGCTTAAAGAAGGAAGAAACCACAGGTCAGGCAAGGAACTCAGAGATCCAGAGCTCGGACTTGGTCTGTTTGGGGGCCTGGGACCCAAACCTGTTTGATGATGGGGAGCAGAACCCAGTGACAACATCCCATTAGTTTTAAATGCTCCTCTAGTTTTAAAAGATACCAGTCCCAGCTGCTGCAGCCAAAATCAAGCTGGTTTGTACTAATGGGTTAAAACTGAATGTCAAGCCATGTATTTTTAATTTCTCTGATGAAATGAGGCTGTTCCTGTGTCTGTGTGGAGCTGACACTGCACGCTCCCAGCCTGTGAAGTGTGGCACGTTCCTTGTCATTTAGATTGCAAGGCAAAAGGTGGCAAGGAGGGGTCTTTGCATGAAGATCTGGGCCAAGACAAGTAGAAACTTGAAATCTTGCAAATTGCTTTCTGTGGGATTTCTAATAACACAGAGTCTACTGCAACTACTGAAATGTGAAGAGGCAAACACAGACTTTATTATTAATGAAGTCTGTGAAATGCAGGTGAACATTTTCAGCTAATGATGATGCAGGCAGCAGCTTTCCCTCCCCTGGTCCCACAGGGAGGCCCTGGCTGCAGTGGCAGTGGCCTGCTGGACAGACAGGCCCTAGACCTGGATTCCTCATGGGCTGCTTTGTCCGTAGGTTCCATGGGTAATTTCTGTGTGCTCCAGCAACTCCTGGATCCATTAACCTTTAGATTAGGCAGGATGAGAGGGGGCTGTGAAATCCTGATGTGTATTGAGCCGTTTTCCCCACAGCACCAGCTAATCACCCCTGTTTTAGACATAACTACTCAAGCATAGGACTCAAATATTTCCTGAGGCTCTTCCATCCCAGTAGCAATTTTGGTTTACATTCATTAGTTGGATGGCAGGAGACCTCAGGACAGCCACAAGCTGTCACATAACTCTTTAGGATACTTCACTTAGCTCTCAAGACCTTTTTTGTACTATTTTTGTACTATTTGCACCGCACCTTTTAGGCTGTTTCTGAGTGCAGCACAGTCTCTGACTGATTTTACAGGGAAGAGTCACAGACATCAGACTGGATATTGGGAAATCAGGAAATTAGAGTGGATATTAGGAATAAATTCTTTATTGTGTGGGTAGTGAGGCATTGGAAGAAATTGCTCAGAGAAACTGTGGCTGCTCCATCCCCAGAAATGTCCAAGACCAGGTTGGATGAGGCTTGTAGCAACCTGGAGTAGTGAAAGATGTCAGTGCCAGGGGGTGGAATGAGATCATCTTTAAAGTCCCTTCCAACCCAAACCATTCTATCTGAAATACTTGGAGAGCTGGGAAGATCTGGAATGATATATTGAAAGCCCCCAAAAGAGAAAAGTGGCCAAGCTTTCTTAAAAGCTGTAGGAAGCTGTAGGTTTTTCTCAGTGTCTTCTAAATTCGTGCTCCTCTGGCTTCAAATTCCTCCAAGCAGAGCACCATGAAGGATAAGCCTTGCAAACAGAAGTAATGAAAACATAAAGCAAAATTATTTAATTATTTTCTAAAAAAAAATAAAGTACACATGGCAGTAAAAAGTGATGCAACCATGACTAAGATGAACACCATCAGAGGAGGCTTTCAGGGTTACTTTCCATGCTCTGGGTGTGAAATTCCAGAAAATCCTTAATGGGCAGCACACCATGCCACTGTCCCAGACTCTCACCTTGCAGAATAAATCAGTGGAGTTCCAGTGCAGGCTCCTGACTTCAGCAATATTGAATCACACCACGGAGAAACCGGGGATGCTGACATGGATGGAAAACGATGTGTGATAAATATCCATAACCAATCACTGGGATTTCTCCTGAGCTTTGGACAGACCAGTAGAAACCTGGACTGGACTGGGAAAACCACTGATCATCACTTTCAACCCAGAGAAGCTGCCACAATCACCTAACACCTCTCAAGGGGTTACCAGGGATCATTATAGCTCATGTCTGCCTCGAAACTGCAAATATCCAAGGATTTAGCAACCTAAAGAAGCAGAACATCCTATTCCATGAATTCCTTCCTATGTCTGAAAAATCATCTATTTCTCCCCATCTTTTTCTCATCTTACAAATATTTCCCAAGACTCCTCACTCAGCCAAAGCACTGCTCCATGCACAGATTTTATGCAAATTATTTTGTTTATTTTTATGATGTATGCAAATGAAGTCTTTACTCCGAACATTCTTTATGGTGCTATAAATGTAAGAACAGATCTTGAATTAGCCCTGTTCCTTGTCAGAGTGGCATTAAAACCAGCTGAGGGATTCAGAGGCTTAAATGTGTAAGCAGTTTGGTATAAAACAACTTTTATATCTTGTAAAAATTAAGGGTCTGGGCTGAGGTGTTTGAGCATTAAAACAGGATCTCTAAGAAGTTAGAAAAACCACGTTTTTTCAGAGCTAAATGGAGATCAAGGCAAGAAATCAGTGAGTGAAGCAACCTGTGGTTTAACAACCTCTTTCCTTTTAGGAGTCCTTTTCCTGTATTAACTGGGAGCTTCTAATGGAGCTAAAGATGGCAATTCCAGCAGGAACTGAATAAAGAGGATGATGCTCTCTCACTTTTTTGCCTGCCTTATGCACTCCATTCTCTGCATTTTCACATTGTACCCAATAGCCCACACTAGTCTAAAAATAGGTTCACTTGGCAAATTATATCATCAGATAAGCTCCACTTTCACACAACTGGGACAAAAGGAGGTGCACAGGTAGGAAGGAATAAGACATAGGGAAGAACTGGAATAGCAGGAGCAGATGAGGGAAGATCAGAGGCCAAGGACTGCTGGCAGCTCTGAGGTAAACACTTGACTTTGCCTCTAATTGTGTTTAACTCGGGCTGCTGCTCAAATATAATTCTTTTCCCTCCTTAATCTGACTGTCCTGTTCATGGAAAAAAAGGAAAATATTCCAGCCTTTTCCCACAGAGAAGGATATAAATTCTTGCCATTGGGATAGTGATATTCTCACTGCTGGAGCCCAGGATGCCTCCACTGTGCTCACATCCATCTACACTGCACCTCCTACAGCTCAGGACAGAAATCCTAAGGCATGGAAGAGTGAAAAGGTCAAAGATCTGCTGGGAGGAGCCTCACGGAAGAAAGAGAGGCTCAAGAA
Organism: Monarcha castaneiventris obscurior; assembly: GCA_026261815.1. Classification (NCBI taxonomy): domain Eukaryota; kingdom Metazoa; phylum Chordata; class Aves; order Passeriformes; family Monarchidae; genus Monarcha; species Monarcha castaneiventris. The sequence goes on along the minus strand of JAMPIT010000885.1, from coordinate 1,942,089 downwards.
AGTTGATTAACATTCAAGGAATAATTTTTCCAAGTTCAAGAAAGCTTCCATCCCAGTGAATAATAATATAATAATAATAACAATTTCCTGATAAGAAGTTAGATTAGAAAATGCTGTTTTATTGTTGGAGAATAAAAAACTCAGTGAGACAAAGCATCTTATTCAATATTTTTCTATGTCAGCAACTGACCTGAACTCAGATCCAAATTATTTTTGTAGAGATGAGGAAACTTCCTTCCCTAGACCTCCACCTCGTCTACAATGAAAACAAAACAAACCACAACAATTCAGCCTAAGATTTCTATACAGCCAGACAAAAGTTACTGTGGAAAATAAGAGTGAAGAGTTTGCCTGCTGAGCTTGTAGGGGAGAGGCCTGCAGTAACCTCTGAATTCTTCCATTCGGAGTCCAAATATGGATATTTCCATGAATATATCTGCCACATCTACAATGGCAGTTGCAAAAGAAAAGAAAATCCTATTGTGCAGAAAGCATGGAACTGAGAATAGCAGTGAAAGTGGCACCATTATAGCATTTAATGAGATGCCCTCGCCTGGAATATTGTGCTCAAGTTTCACTGTACTGCCTCAAAATTGAAATGAAATTAAATGAAATGAAGTGCCATGGAATAAAATACAGTAGGTAGAAGGGGAGGAAGAGGCTGGAAGAGGTAAAGAAAATGATCAGATGAGATCATTTGGTCTTTTCACAAGGTCTCTTCTGGGAGACCTTGGGAAAAAAAGTAAGAGAGAGGAGATGGGAAGAGAAAAGAGAAAAAGAGATGAGAAAAAGAGAAAAGGAGAAAAAGAGAAAGAGAAAGAGAAAGAGAAAGAGAGAAAGAGAAAAGGAAGAACAAACTATTTCATTTGGGGTAGCAGCACAGCAGAATTGGGATTGGCACAAGGAAAGCCAGGCAAACAAGAGAGGGAAAAGATAGGGGGAAGAGAAGCTGGGAAAACAAAGCACAGCCCAGTGAGATTAGGGCAGGAGACAGGAAAGGAGAGATAAGCATTTTGTGCCATAGATTACTGAGTAGATTTCCTAAATTACAACTTAAGCTTTTGTTTTGTGAAGGTTTGAAAACCTCGTCTCTCTGCATCTTAAACAAGCAGGTGGGGCAGATGAAGTTGTTTTACAAGTGTGAATTCTTCTTGTAAGAAAAGGCAAATGAAATTAATGAAATGAAATTAATTAGATGAAATGAGATTAACAGCAAGGAAGAGAAGCATCTATCTCATGTACATGGCTACATGGCTCACATATATCTGAAATAAAGTTTTATTACAAATAACAATAACACAGCACCATGAGGCACATAATTAACTCTTCCAGCCACAAAATATCCCAGATTTCCTACTAGGCTTCCACAAACATCAGATAAAACCTGTCTTCCTAAGCCATCCAGCCAAGTTTTATCCTTTGCTGGTGCTTTTTTGAAATACTTTTACAGTATTTCAAGAGTTTAAGCAAAGACCTCACACAGTACAGACCATCCCAGAATACCCACTAAAGCCTTTAAAGTCTTCAGCCAGGATCTACAGCAAGCTGCTGGGTACAGAGGGCCAGGAAATCTGATGCATCACAGAGGATTTTGGGGGGTTTTGAGTAATTCCTGGGCTTTGCAGAAGACCATCTGAACCAAAGTGAACACCTTACCCTAAATACACAGAATTATAAGGCCTTGGGGCTGGGAGCATGTATGGGATGTGGAAAAGCATAGCCAAATCTTTGTGACAGGCTCCTTTTTGTTCTTGTGTTTCCATGTTCCCACTGCTCCTGTCACCACTGCTCAACGTGCTCTGATCATGTTGTCACCACCCCTTGGGAAGAAGTTAGATTTAAATCTTCCCTTCAAACCCCCTTCCCCAGGCTGGGCTCAGTGGCAAGGAGTCTGGAGCTGGGAGGAAGACACTGGGACCTGAATAAATTTTTCTGTTACAGGATTATTTTCTGTTGATATTCACACTGCTACAAAATGTCTGCTCTGGGGCTTTGCCTACAAAGGGCAGAGTAGCTCTATCTACCCTGTCCTGGATTGGATTCTTTGAAATGGATCAGGCAGGTCCTTGGTCAAACTATGGCGCCTTCGTAGCTCCAAGATGTGGAATCATAGAATAATTCAGGTTGGAAAAGACCTCTGAGATCATCAAGTTCAACCATTAACCCAACACTGCCAGGTCCACCACTAAACTGTGTCCCCAAGCACCACATTTACAGGCCTTTTGAACATTCCAATGGAGGGTGGTTCCACCTGGGCAGCCTGTTCCAATGTCTGACCACCCTTTTGGTGAAGAAATTTTTCCTAATACCCAATTTAAACCTCCCCTGGTGCAACCCACTGGTTACCTGGTAGAAGAGATTGATCCCACCTGGCTCCTGTCAGGTGGTTTTAGGGAGTGAGAAAGTGTCCCCTGAGCTTCCTCTTCTCCAGGCTGAGTCCTGCCAGCTCCCTTGGCTTTTCCTCATCAGCCTGGTGCTCCAGCCCCTTCCCCATCTCCATTGTCCTTCCCTGGCCACGCTCCAGCACCTCAATGTCTTTGTTGTGATGGGCCCAAAACTGTTCCCAGGTTTCAAGGTGTGGCCTCATCAGTGCAGAGTACAGCAGGAAATAATTATCAAATTTTACGTGTAGGGTTTTTTTTTGGTTTTTTCATGTTAAAGCTGCCTGAAACACCTGAAAACTTTACTGCTGCCCACCATGGTTGGGTTTTATGGCATGATTGTATGAGGATATTGGAGGCTCACAGTGGAAATCTAGTGAAGTGTTGGAGTGCTCTGGATGGGGCAAGAAGCTGAACCTGGTGTGTTTCCATTCACACAAAGGGGATTCATCCCACAATCATCCAGGTTTCACTTTGGATTGGATCATTTGGTTCATACAAATAAAAACAAAAGGCAGATAATTAATATTTCTGCAGTGTGGATGATCAGGGGACCAGGGTGTGGGAGTTCTTTGACAGTGCAGATGCATCTTCTGCAGTAGCCTTTGTTTATTCCCCCATCCTTTATCTCATACTGATGTTTACAACTTAAGGTTCCTGAAGCAGGAACAAATTCTCCCTCTGGATTTGGGTAATGCCTGGTATGAGAGGTCTGTGATCTCAGCTAAAACTTACTGTCGTGTCAATACCAACATTCCATCTTATAGATGGAAGAATCTCACAGGACTTTATAATTTTAAGTGATTTACATAGGCTGGGATTGCTCTGTCTGCTCCTGAAATGCTGCAGTCTCTGGGGGAGAAGGTTTTGGCCTATAAAGAATATACAGACTGTGCATGAGGGAATTGGGATTGAGTAGTGATATCTCTCTCTCTCTCTCTCTCTCTCTCTCTCTCTCCCACAGAAACTTGTTCCTCAACTGCTTGCACTTAAAGGAATTTAAAATGCAGCCCATAAAATAGATGCTAAGTAAGGAAACCAGCAGTCTGCAGAATAGGTTGTACACATTCTACAGAAACCTATTGAGGGAGAAATATTGTCATAAATTGTGTAAAGCACGGTGTGCTAAGTCAGAAGCACGGTTCTGACAGAAATTACAACAGCAGCTTGAAGGCAAGGCATTTTGTGTCCTGTACCACACCAAGCAGGTTGTACAAGGCCTGCTTGGTGGGCCTGGGAGCAGCAATTCCTGGTGTTTTCCTCTGCCACAGCCATTCCCCAGGAGATGCACCCCTGTGGGGAGAAATTCTTGCACAGAGAGGTTGTAGGCTGCCTGTCCCTGGAAGTGTTCAAGGCCAGGCTGGATGAGGCTTTGAGCAACCTGGTTTAGTGGAAAGTGTCCCTGCCCATCGTAGAGGGTTGTAACTGAATAAACTTTAGGGTCCTTTCCAACCCAAACCATTCTGAGATTCTACGATTCTGTGAAATTTGGCCCCAGTTGAACAAACTGAATGTTAATATTGTGCCCATTGATTACAAAGAATTTTTGGATCACTTTTTGGCCTCACTCCTCACAAATTGCTCAGGTTTAGGCCCAAAACCTCTTACTCCTGGCCCTGCCTCTCTGTGTTCACCTTATGGCAGCCAAATTCATGGCTGCTTGTTTTTAGGTCACCAGCAACAGAGAATCTGGCAGGAGTGTCAGCATCCATCCCTTCATGTCACAGTAGGTGACATAAATCCTCACCAGATGGTTGGGTTTAGACCATTTTGGGCATCAAAGCAGGACTTCCATGGCTTTCAAGATAGTCTGGCTTTTGCATGCATAGGTAAAAATAAATTAATGAAACACCTGGGTTCAACTGGCTTGAAAATTTACCAGCTCAGCCTCAAACTGGATTTGCTTCCCTGTGCTGTATTGATGATAAGGGAAAAATATTTAGAGTAATTTGCAGTTAAAAGGTAGAGAGCTTAGCAAGCTCAGAGCTTCTTGAATACAGAGAGAATTGATTTTTCCCAAAAATAGCTGATGGGGAATTTCTCTGCCATTTATACAGCTCTAGTGCCAGAGGACTGCTTCTAGCTTGACGTAGAAAACCTGCTAAGGACAGGACGAACAGGAGTGTGACAAAACAGAGCCCTGCTGTTCTTTCAGCAGTATCAGCATCTCTCTGTGAGTGCAGTAACCACCATTTTGGGGTTCATGCCCATGTTTCATTCCTGCCATTGTCCAAACTGCTGGGTTCACTCCCAAACCAGAAGCCTCTGGTCCCTTCCCACTGGTGAGATTCCAGGGGATTGTTTGGATTTGTCTGATCTTTACAGAGAGTAGGGATGGGCATCACACTGGGAGTTGCCTCCTAAAGGAGGTAAGGAAAAAAAACATAGAAAAGTGTTTTGGGAGGGTTTCACATCAAGGAAAGGTCATGTTGACTCAGGAGCTTCTGCCAGATTCTGGGATGTCACCTTCCTTGAGTCCTGAGGACATTATGGATTCAGCATGCTATTTTTGGAGGCCAGAAGCAAACAATGAATCTAAGTCAAATGAAAATGGATTTTTCTTCTGATTCTGAGTCAGGAGGAAGCCACTCACAAATAAAACCTAATAATAAAATAAATAAATAAATAATAAAACCTCATTTCACAGACCCCCTTCGCAGTCACCAATGTTCTTGAGTGGCTTCTCCTCATGAGGACAAAACTGGGTCTGCTGGGAAGGAAGGCTGCTAGGAAGTTTTCTCTCCCTTTTGTGGGAGGAAGTTTTTACCCTGAATAACCACCCAAACATTATTTGCATTTTACCATACTCCTCATTCACATCTTTTTTGTTTTTCCTTTAGCTGACAGATCAATACAGAGAATTCAGAAGCTGGTAAAAAAAACATGTGCAAGCAGGATTCTGAATCCTAATGTATAAGACATGTGTTTGCCCCCTGAGCTGCAGACAGTGAGGATATATATAATTGGCAGAATGTTTTTCTTCTTCATGCACTCTAACTTTGCCAAGAGCAAGCTGACAGGGAAGCTGAGAGAACAGCAAAAACTTCTCAGGTTTCAGAGGAAATTATGGCCTCCAGCTTAGCCCCAGTTTACAGAGAGTAGGTAAGTGGAATGTTAGTTAAATGTGGAAGGCTGGAGCGGTCCAGAATTCCTCTTCCTTGGGACTGCTGTAGGGAATTAAATGAGAGTATCCCCTTGTCTTTGAACCATGAGTGCACAAATCTGACACCCACGGGAAAATGAGCAACGGAATTCCTCTGGAAGGGATGGCTGGAGAATGCAGGGAATGATGATATCATTCAAGGCCAATATTAGAATCAGAGAATCCCAGAATGTTTTGGGTTGGAAGGGACCTTAAGGATCATCTTGTTCTGACCCCCTGCCATGGCCAGGGACACCTTCCACTATCCCAGGTTGCTCCAAGCCTCATCCAAACGTGGCCTTGGACACTTCCAGGGATGGGGCAGCCACAGCTTCTCTGGACGACCTGTGCCAGGGCCTCACCACCCTCGTGGGGACTAATTTCTTCCTAATATCCAATCTAAATGGACCCTTTGTCAGATTGAAGTCATTCACCTTTGTCCTGTCACTCCAGGCCCTTGTCCAAAGTCCCTCTCCACTTCTCTTGGAGCCCCTTTAGACACCGGAAGGGGCTCTGAGGTCTCCCTAGAGCCTTCTCTTCTCCAGGTTGAACAACTTCATTTCTCTCAGCCTGTCTTCATAGAAGAGGTGATCCAGCCCTCTTGTATCCATAGCCCCTCCCCAGACCATTTAGGAATTATCCCTGTAGCTTTCCTAATGCAATTCCCCAACACAGGAGTCACTGCTGTGACAATTAATGACAGCACAGTGGAGGAGGACAACAACGGATAAACTTCTGCACCATCACATCCTTTTATCTCCTGTGCTAAGTCCAAAATTCTCCCAACACATCCCATAAGCAAGGAAAAATCACTCAGATCCTGCATGACATCCTACTCTAGGGTTTAACCTGTAACTTCCTCATTTTTCTGTACATTAATGATATTTTCCCCAGAGGAACTGGATCTGATTGCACTGATGTCAGGAGAAAGTATTCCAATTGACTATATAAAAGTCACTACTGTTTCTGAAGGCCTGAAAGGAACAATATCACTCTCAAAAAGTAGAACTTGAAGTCTTACAGCTGCCCTGTGGCTTGGGAGGTTTTGATGAGGCTGTTCGTTCCACCAAAACCAAGTTCAAATCCCATGAGCGTTGTTTCGACGATTGTGTGTTTCATTTTGGGTGTGTGTGTGTGATTTTTTACACTACCTGTGGCTGGTTTAGACCATGAGGACTAAGGCTGAGGGAGGGGATGACCAATCTCTATGAATAAAACAGAAGAATCAACATGAGGGAGGGAGACAAGCTACTTAAAGCAACTGAAAAAGTTGTCACAAGGACAAATTCTTGCAAACTAGCCACAAAGACATGGAGACTAAAAATTCAAAGGCTGTCAACACGAGTTGTGAAGCTGTGGAACAGCCAGAGTGGGAAGTGATGTGGGAAGGAACAAACTGATAGGTACCAAGATAGAAACTGATGCATTTATATTCTTAAATAATGAATAAATAATGCTGGTTGCATGCACTAAGTATCAAGCAGCTCTCCTCTCCCTGTTAGCACACAAACTTTGGGGGGACCCAAGGACAGTTTTGTGTTTTAAATTGATGTATTTTGAGATTTTTTCTCCGTCAGAGAATCAATAAATAAATACCCACGTAAATTATAAATCCGAGCTGGAGAAAACATGACAAAAAAAATGAAAGCACCTAGAAAAATCAGAGAATGAACCATCCTCCAACCCCAGAGGAATTAGGAGCTCAATTGCAAAGAAAGCCACCAAGCACAGGGACTGCGTGTCCCTGAAGCCCTGTCTGTGAATGTTTCATCTGTCCCTACAACTAGGAGCTGAGAACATTTAACAAACTATACAGTGTTCACAGATCAGACCCAGTGACATGTGACTGACATGTGAGAAATATTTGGTTCTGTTGGGAAAACACTGAGAAATTGAGAATTTTTTTTCCCCGCTTTTTACTTCAGAAGAAAGGCTTTAAAAACCATCCAGGCAAGCTACACAAAAAGGAATTTTCTTAGAAGAAGACTGACCCACTTAGGTTTATTCTAATAGATCTGGAAGACCTGAGATATTTCAGAGGCTTTTATTCGGAAAAATAAAAGTAAATAGCACAACCTTGTTTTACTCTGTAAATGTTGTAATGAGAGAAATACTGGAAAACTGCTGCCTTTCAGGAAAAAGAAAGGCAAAAGAAAATAAGAACTAGATGTGGGTGGGAAAAATAAGCAAATATTATTTTAAAGCTGAAGGAAAAGCTTTAAGGAGACAAAGAGATAAACTCATTTCTTAGGATGCCTTTCTCTTTTATACAGAAAAATGAGAGCAGTTCAGGCATGTTCCTGGGAGTGTGACAGAATATTGTGCCACACCGGGGATTTAGCATCTGGAGCTGAATTCAGGCCCCACTTTCTTATCTGTGTTTACTTGTGAATCTCAGTTTGGTGAGTACTGAAATGTACAGGTTTGTTCCAAATAACAACAACTTGGTCCTGATCCTGCAGCAGCACCTTCACCCTGGATGTATCCAAACAGTTTCCATGTCCTTTATAAAGACATTGATGCCAATGATTTTCTACCATAGTTACGCTTCAAAGAACAAACAAAGCAAGAGTAGTGAGTTGTCCAAAATACCGAGAACTGACAATAATTACAGAGACCCCAACTGGTTTTTCTTTTCTTCTGGCAATGGGAATGCAAATCACCCACTTCCTGGTTCTTAGAAGCATAAAATGACAGGATCATTAAAATTGGAAAAGACCTTTAAGATTATTAAGTCCCACCATCACCCAGCAACACCACTTAGTGTTCAGCACTAAGCCATGCCCTCAAGTGCCATACCCACATGTTTTTTTAACACTTCCAGGGAAGGTGATTCCAAAGATTCCAAGGTGGATCCAAGGCTTCCACTGGCAGCCTACTTCAGTGATTTACAACCCTTGCCATAAAGAAATTTCTCCTAATTTCTCCTAACCCAAACTTCTCCAATGCAACTTGAAGCCATTTCCTCATGTCCTGTCACTTGTAACCCAGGAGAAAAGACAAACACCCACCTCATTACAACCTTATTTCATGTGTTTGTAGGGAGTATAAGGTCACCCCTCAGCCTCCTTTTCTCCAGTGGAGGCTACTAAACTTTCCTCCTACTTTCCTCCTAAGATTTTCTTCCTCTGGTTACAAGCACAGAGCAAAGTCCCTGTCTCAAAGAAAACTTGTCAGTGCTTGTTTCTGCACTGATGGCCAGAAATAGTGCAGAGGTGGGAAGAAAAGAGCCATGAAGTTCCTGCCCAGTGATGGGGAAGTGGAAGATAACTGAAAGGAGGTTGTGGCGAGGTGGGGACGGGGCTCTTCTTCCAGGCAACTTGTTATAGGACAAAGGGAAACAGCCTCAAGTTGCACCAAGGGAGGTTCAGGTCAAATATATAGAAAAAATTTCTTTGTAGAAAGAGTGGGTAAGCATTGGAACAGGCTCTCCAGGGAAGTGCTGGAGTCACCATCCCTGGAAGTGCTCAAAAAAAACAGACATAGAACTTTGGGGTATGGTTTAGGGGATGTTCTGGAGTTCCATTAAAGGCTGGGCTTGGTGATCTTGGAGGCCTTTTCCAACCTCAGTGATTCAGTGATTCTAAAACAGAGTTTCCAGATCCCATTGCTGGCTCCTTATTGATTCCTCCTGTGACTGAGACAATATTTGTGGCAAAACTGGCATCCAAATGCAAAGAAACATTCCTTCAAATTTCCTCCCTCTCCCCCTCCTTCAGAGGGGATGATAAAAACGCTTCAGCCTTCACCTTTTACACCTGTGCTTCATGGCTGAAATTGCTGCTGGTTCTGTAGAGGTTCCCTTTGTTTCAGAGTCATTGCTTGTTGCACACAGCGGTGGAAAGAAAAAAATAAAAAGCAAGAGGAGGCTGCAAGTGCAACTCTGCCACGTTTATTGTCATTTCATGGGAACCTAACCAAAGAGGAGGCTTCACAAAGCTATTAATTTGCTCAATTATGGCTGATAGATGTTAGCTCTTTCCTTCCCGAGAATTCATCTCCTTCCTCAAAGCTTGTCAACAAGTCCCTGAGTGACACTACAACCTTCACCAGCAACAGATCTCGGGGCTTTGTTATGAAAGACTTTTACATTGTTCAGTGATTTGTGTGTCAGTAGGTGCTACACACTCACAAATCTGCATGCAGAGACAAGAGAAAGAAAGCCAATGTGACAGTTTGATTTCTTCAGCATTTTCTGCTGTGGAGTAAAGGAACATGTTCAATCCTCATAAAAAGAGAGGTTTGGTAACACAGCTTGTCCTCAGCAATTCAGCCCAATCAGATCCAAAGTCCTCATTAGCTGATGAACTCCATGACAAATTGTCTACCTACTACAATATGCAGAACCTTTCATACCAATTGCACCCATGAAATGGTCTCGAGTTAAATAAGATCGTTATAGCTAAATTACAAGTGAGGGAAGGAGAAATTAACAGGCAGGAGTCGGGGAGAGATGAGCTGTTTTCAACTTATGTTTGAAATGAGTCAGAACAAATGGGACACAAGGATAAAGTCAGAGCTGTAGGGAAGATCCCAGCAGCAAAAACAGCCCAGGAAATGCCTGCTAATAATGAAAGAGAAGACAACTGTGGCAGAGGCTGGTCTACGGCTATAGTGAGTTTTATAACACAGAAGGGTCATTTTAAATTGGATGGTGTCATGAATAAGGGAGTTCAGAGGAAATGTCTAAGGCAGAGGAGAGAGTGGACTTTGTCTTTTAAATATGTAGAAAGTGGCAACAGCATATGTGCTAATCCTTGATGAACTGCAATAGCCAAAGATGGTGATAGCGGTAATGAAGACCAGAGGAGAACTAATTAAATTCAATTTATTATTATTACTCTCTATTTCTCCAAGTTCCACGCTGATTATTACATCTCTGTTTCATAACTAGGCTCCTCCTGCTGTGCTGCACTGACAAGCATTTGGAGTTTCCAGGATGCGCCAGGTAGAGCCACTTTGTTTGGGGTAAACATTCAGATTGGAAATTAACTGCTGATTCCTGCAAACAGAAATCTGAGAGTTAGTCCACAGGGAATTCCCAAATCCTAAATGAGTGTGGAAATTAGGAGGAATCAAAGTTTAAAGTCTCTAGTTGGGGCACACAGCTGAGGATAAAAGTGAGTTTGTATTGCAAAGGAGGTGGAAGGTGTTTGATGGGTGATCTCACACTGGAGAGGTTGCAGCCTGTCCTACAGAAATCCCAACAGATCCTATCAGCCTTTAGAGCAGGAATTAGAGAGGTCCTGGAGCATTATACAGCACACAGGAAGGGTCGGGAGGAGAAACTGCCTACCCCTGGTGAAAATCTCCTCATTTAGAGAGTAATAGTGAAGTTGGAAGAAAAATAAGATGAACCATAAATTTACATGGAAGGAAAATGGCTAAAATACACCTTGGCAGTTCACTATCACACTTAGCTTTTGTTTCTTTTTCCTTTCTTTTTTTTTTTTTTTTTTTATTCTATTAAGGAAAATTCTTATATGAAGGAGAAAGACTTCACTGGATTCAATAAATCTGCTCCACTTCATCCAACCTATGACTCGGTCTGACTTTCTGCTATGATCTACCATTATCTTTCTACTTCACTACTCTTTATTACTTGATTCATTCCCTGTAGACACCAACACAGAAGTTCTTAAGGAAGGGGGTGAGTGTGATTTATGCAGTGAGTTGATGGATGGGTTCACAGAAGGGATGGGATTCATTTAATTTCACTTTAAGGTTCTGGTACAGGTGTCCCACCTGAGTCTCTTGTCTCCCATTGAAGACTCTGGAGGTACAGACAATGCAGTCAATGGAGCTCAGAGTGAGTCATCTGGCCAAATGTGGGTGCTTATTTTGGGATGGGAAATCACACCCTGAGCTCCACTGACTCTGCTGACTCACCCTCCATTGACTGTGAGCAGAATCCAGGGCAGCTCGCCCAGATCCTGACACCCACACTGCAGATAATCACAGATAATCAGACAACTCCCACCAAATGTGCTCCAGGTGAAGAGCACGACCTGCAAGGTGTCAGGGGAAGGGGCTACCTGGGACAGAGGGACAAAAGTGCTCCTTCTCCAGGGAGCAGGGTGTGGGATAGGGAGAAGTTTTGTTGGCTTGAGAGTGAAAAGGAAGGGATGGGAAGGATTTAGCTGTTAAATATTTTTGCAATATGCTGATCATTAAGAGGCTGATTTTCAGAACTGCTGAGCAGCCATGACGCCCACTGAAGACAATGGGAGCTCAGCACTTCTGAAAAATCAGGCTCTTGATGCTTACGTTGAATGTAATCTTTAATATTTAAAGGAATAAAAGGGTCTGGGGGATGCGTGTGCAGGAAAGTGAATGAGCTTCCTCCTCAGATGCTTTGCAAAGCCCTTTCCATCATTATTATTAATGCTTCCAGACATTATGTACTACTAAAAACTACAGCTGGAGCATTACATGGAAATGAAGACTGCAGAAGGTTGGGCAAACTTGCTGCCGTGTTCCAAAGGCAGATCCAAAGATTAATAAAGTCTGAAAGAAAACACCTAGTGGAGTGACAGTCAGAAGAGAGGTTTTGTCTGGTTGAGAAGAGGTTCCCAGTGGTTGATGTCTATCAAGGCACTGGAACTCACTGTCCCCTGAGGGTGAAGCTGTGTCACTTGGTTGACCTGATGTAAAAACACATGTCTCAAGAAATGGGAGTCTTGCTCCTTAACCCCTGTCCCTCCTCACCCACCCTCTGTGCCAGTGTGTGCCAGCTCCAGCCCTGGACTGAGAATTGCAACTCCTTTCTGCTTCTGAGGAATTTCTCTGCTAGGTGAATAAGCTGAACTGGCCCTCTACAGCACTGGGCAGACACCAGAGCCAGTGCAAAGCAAGGTGAAGCACGAAATTTTGGGAAAAGGGAAATGTGTCCTCACCCTTTTACAGATGGTAACATGATCACCTTGAGGCACTTGGTCACATGTAGCTGCACCCTGCTGTGACTACCTGGGAGGAGGTTGGAGTGAGGGGGGAGTTCTTCTCTTCTGACATGTCTCGAATGAAAGTGGAAGTGGCCTTAAGTTGTGCCAGGGCAGGTTCAGATTAATTTTTTTTCTTTTTCCCACTGAAAGAGCAATTGGGCATTGGAATAGGTTGCTGAGGGAGGTGGTGGAGCCACTGCCTCTGGAAGTATTCAAGAGGTGTCAGGATGTGGCACTTGGGGATACAGTTTAGGGGTGATTATGGTGGTGCTACACTGATGGTTGGACTCGGTGACCTTGAAGGTCTCTTCCAACCTTGACAATCGTGATTCTGTAATGTGCACATGCTCTGAAAGAATTTATGAAATCACAAACAGGTGGTGAGAAAAAAACAATCTATTTCTTTCTGGTTTATTATTTTCTTTGTATAAAACCACCTGGATTATTTTTCCAGCATGGTTTTTGGTGTGACCAAAGCACAACTGCAGCAGCACAATAGGGATGAGGCCAATTTGCCACTTAATTGCTTATTTCAAGCATCAAGAATACACAGGAGCCCTGGTGAATCCCATTTCCAAAGAGAGAAAGCAACTCCTGATCTTCAGCTCTACCATCAGAAAGATAATAATGCTTCCCTAAATCAGAAGTTAAATAGTGACGAATAATAAGGGTGCAGAGAGAGCTGAGGTACCCCAGGGATGTTTTGTTTGTCTTGGCAAGGATGGCAACCTGTGAGTAGATGCTGACGGAGTTAATCTTACCACAGGAGACTGGAGGGAGGTTGTGTGACAGGAAGAGTGGGTCTGAAGTATTTCATGATGGCAGAGATGTTTGAATCAGTTGGGACTTGAAGATTTTGCAGGAAACCAGCTAAAGCAAACTGAGTCATTAGTGATTATCTTCAAGAGTTTGTGGAGGATCCAGAAGTACAAGAGGACTGAAGAGGGACAAATATAGAACCTGCCTGCAAAAAACAGAGTTGATGACTGAGAAATTACAGACTGCTAGGCCTAGCTTCAATTTGCGGGCAGATGCTAAAAGAAATTATTAAGCAATCATCTGCACATATCCAGAAGATAATCACCTTCTTAAAGACAAATAAATAAAATGCAAATGTACGATGGGAAATAATTCCAAATAACCTAATTTAATTCCTCACTTAGGAAAAGCCAGATGGGAGAAAGATGGTAAAATAAGATGCTGTATGAAGCTAGGAAAAAGTTTTTAACAGTAAGGTTAGGAAGAACCAATTGTAGTGAGGAAGGGATAATTGGCAAATCACTTTTGAAGAGTAATTTTCAGAAGCTTCTTAGCATCAGAATAGAAGGGGATCTTAAATGAGGTATCTTGGTGATGCTTCTGCTGCTATTTCAAATACAACCACTGACTTGTTTTAGTAAAAAAATTATAACTAAATGCTTGTGAATAACGGTAGGGTGGGGTAAATGTAGAAGCATTTCGGTGAACAGAGGTGGAATCTCAAAGGGTATTGAAAAAAATGGAGAGATGTGAATTTAGGAGGAAAAAAATTAATTTGCAGACATACATTATGCTATGCCAAGGATTAAGAAGTTAAATCATAGAATTATAAAATGGCTTGGCTTAATGACCATTCAGTTCCAACCCCCTGCCATGGGCAACACCTTCCACTAGACCAAGTTACTCCAAGGCCCATCCAACCTGGCCTTGAATATCTCCAGGGATGAGGCATCCACATCTTCACACCTTTTCTGGGCATAAAGCACAAATGTAAAAATGTTTGGCAGGATATTAGACAGAATTCCGGTGCTGAAAGGGGACCGCCAACTCCCTATAAAGCAATGGTGTGAGGTTGTACTGGAAAAGTAGAACTCCTTTGGGAATATCTTGCTAGGACCAGTATCAGTCAGGCAGAGCAAACCTTTCAAGGGAACTCAGTGCCAGCAGGGTCAAATGCTGAAGCTGATTTTGGACACTTCACAAACTGTAGCTATCACCTGGTAACAGTCCTGGAGGAGCAACAAGAATTACAAAAGGGTTTGCACTCTTGTTACATCAGGAGAAATTGGGTAAATAACCATCTTCTGTTTCAGCTACTGCAAACACTTCTTCACCTCTCAGAGAGTTCTCTTGTTCCCAGAGGCAAAGTAACGTTTGCATTCCACACTCGATGTTTTGACCAACCTGACTTCTTCCTTAAAGACCTTCCTCAGAATACCCAGGCATAATTCCTTCTTGTTGCTTTCCACAGAAGGTCTGCATTCAGTGCTTCTCCACACTCAGTGTTCCTCATTGAATTTTGGATCCCCTCTGCTCTGTTCCTTATAAGATGCAGGTCCCTTCTGCCCCACCACTACCCTAATCCCCTCAGGGGGATTCCTCTTTTATGTCTCTTGTTTGCCTGACTGAAGAGTGAACCACACTTCTTAACTTCAGGAATGAAAATCAAACATCTTAATTAGATCTACATTTACCAAGACTCCTTCTCAGTTAAAAGAAAGGGAATAATTACGGTCTTCTGCAGGGCCAGGAGTTGGACTTTGATGATCCTAGTGGGCCCTTTCCAGTTCAGGATATTTCTATGATTCTATGATAATCCAGTAGATGATCTGATATTTCAAAGGTTTGAGCCCTAGTTTGGGTACCTCAGTAAAATGCATAAAGTCAAATGCTGTAACTCCACCCCAAAATGTCCTTCCTTAAGTCATCCACATGGACGTCATCCTTCAGTGGAACCTTCAGAGAAGTTCTTTTTATGCAAGGATGCTTGTAAGAAATTTAGAATGTCATCACACAAGTCACCCTGTTCCCAACTCTCTTAGAAAAAAATAATAAAATATATAATACTTTCCTGCCCTAACATCCGTGTCTTTTCATTTAAATAATAGGACCTCCTCAAGATAGGGAGCTTTCATGAATTGGCACCTCACAAGCACTATAGAAACATTTAATAAGTAATACATTAAAAAAATTCCCATTTCTCCCTTATCGTCAGCATTCTTTTCCACATAATATATAAACTGTCTTCTATTTCCGTTCTTCCTCCCTCTAAAATCTTATTTTCCCTTACAAACCCAGAATATATGTAATTTGACATATATTTCCAACATTTCCAGAAAAACCACTCCAAGTTACTGCAAACCCAACCCTTTAAGATAATCCCCTGCTAATCAACCATGAGCTCCTCTATTCCAGAAAAGAATCTCCAAAAGCATCACACACTAATATTTAAGGAAATATATTTTCAACCTAAATTTTTGACTAAGTGCAGTGAAAAGACATTAACTTCAGGCAACACCTCTTCATATGTGAACTTTTCATCCTCAGCAAGAAATGTAGCCTTGTGGACAGGGAGAAGTCAGGTTTCCAGCCCAGCTCTGCAGATGATTTACTGTCCAGTCTCTTGGTTAATTCAGTTATAAACTCTGCTTATTTCCTGCTGTGTAAATCAGAAGGGATATGAACTTAAAAATCTCATCAGAAGTGGAAAGTTCTCCATGGTAAAGGAATTAATATTTCCACTCTGGCACTACTCATCCAGTTTTCTGTTTAAACTATTATTGTCTGGATCGGAGTTAGATGCCAGTCAAAAAGTCACAAGAATTAATGATAATTATTCATAGAGTTGTAAATCAGAGAATTCAGCACTGGAATGTAGAAGATCTGATTCTGAAATAAAATGGTTGCAATACAAAACTCAGAAAAGTTCTGAAAAGAAAATAAGCAGTGCTAGCTAAGCCTGTAACCTAGATTTTCTTAAAATTTATTCTTGAATGTAGGAACATAAATTGTAACTAAATTTCATTTTATACCAAATTGTCATTTGGCATCTTTGCTCTAGAGGACTTATTTCCCATGCCAGTCTGTTCTGTAGGGCTTGATCAATAAAAATCCCCAGATATTTTTCAAACAGGAGAAAAAAAATAAAAATGTGTTATAAAACAGAGGATAGGAAATGAAGAAAATTCATCAGGTGAACTACAGGGCACATGACAAAAACTGTGACTGGCAATAGTAGGGACAACAAAGAAGAATTTTCCACATATGAGAAAAAAAGAAACCCAAACCAAAACCATCTTAAACCAGAAGCTATTATTGCAGTGAAATGGAAGAGTATCAATAATAAAGCTGAGGGAAAAAAAATGGTGAGGTGCCATTTAGGTGACAATTCAGTGACATTTAGGTCCACTCTTTGTGAAGAAGATGATGTAGACAGATCAAAAAAAGGGGCAGCCCAGGTAATTACAGTCCTGTCAATCTAGCATTGATCTTAGTCAAAATAGGGGAGCCACTGATATAGGACTCTATAATAAAGAATTAAAGAAAATTAATATAAATCAGTATCAATCATCACTGGCTTCTGGAGAAGAGACCTCATTAAATAAATGTTATGTCCCTGTTGGTGAGGATATAGGACAAGTTGGTGTGATAAAGCCAATTATGTAAAATTAATGTCTGGACTGGCGCAATGAATCCCCAGGACACAAATGAGACCAAGCAAAGGATGGCCAAGCAGTCTGGTCTCTGGATGTCCCAGTGCTCAGGAAAATACTCCACAAGGAAGTGGTGATATGGTTCTCCCACAGAAAAACAGCCCCTCTGAGTATTTCTATCAGCAACACGACAAATCTACCACATTGGACAGATTGTTGTGGGATCCTTGTCAGTATCAAGGGATGTCCATGAGATCAAAGCAGTCAGTGGGGACAAATGGACATCCAGACATGGATCAAAAAAGGATTTGAGATCCTGGAAGGAATGTGGGACTCCCAAGTATGAATGACAACTTATTGCTGAAGTGCTGAGATCCATATCTGGGATCCACAAGCCATGAAATTTTTTTGACAAATCGGAAAGAGTCCAGCAAAATTCAGTAAGTGGTAAAAACTTAACAGTCCTCCCCTCAAAAAAAAAAAAAAAAAAAAAAAGCCAACCAAACAAAGAAACAAATAAAACCCCAAAGCCCACATCAAGAGAATGGGATAATGGGATCAGGAAATTGTATGAACTGTCCTTATAAAAGAGAAATGGAGGTCTCTCGTGGCACCAGGATATGGTTGTTTGGGGAATATGACTCTGTTAACGAGGGCTTTGATAAATGATGCAAGGGGAAAGTAAAATACCATGGTAGGACTCATTAGATGGACAAATTCACTTTGGGAATCCAGTGTAGGTTGTGAGCACTGAAGGGAATTTCCATCAGAGAAGCAGAATGCAGGTTATGGTCAGGCCTCTCATCATTCAAAATTTAAAAGTGTAATTCCTTCCTCTATCTCTCTTGTCTCCAAGGTAAACTGGGTGAAGTCAAAACTGATTTGGGTGAAATTTACTCTGTAATGGTCACTTTATGTGATCACAGCAGCTCCTTCTGCTTTCATCATTTAGGATCCCATGCCTGAATCCAGTAACTGATAAAAGCTTGCTGGTACTTCGATACGTTTGCTCCCCCTGCAATGCACTTACGTAGTGTAACATATGTTCACTGGGTGCACAACACGGTATTGTTGTTATTAAAAAGCAAAATTAAAAGAGGAAGCCAAACAGACCTTCCCAGGCTGTATTTGTATTTGTATTTCACACTGATGTGTGTTTTTCATCCCATAAATTTGTTATGGCTTCAGCTCCCAAGCTTGAGTGAACATTCATCTTTCTTGCTTTCCATATATACCCAAACAAAGCCGAGGTGTGGGCTGGCAGGAAAGAAACGAGGCTCACATTATTGGCTTTGCATTAGGTTTGTTTATAAAAGACAAGGCATATTAATCATAGATATCTACACTGGGAGAAGCATGCAGCAATGCAGGAAATGTATTCATTCCAGAAAAGCAGGATGTCAAGCAGACCAGGAGGTGCCGTGGATTGATGCACTGGCTTCTCTCTTGGAAAAAGAACTAAACCAGATTTTGCTCCAGCACAGCCAGAAAACACAAATTAACCCTGCCCATTTCTGGCTCCCCAAGGGGCATTTTAAAACAGGCTTTTTTCCCTTGGAATTGCCAATTTGTTTGCACCGCTGGGACAGTCAGTAGGGGATGTTTAAACAAAGATTTGCTCCAAAACACGGTCCTTGTCCTGCTCCCAGAGAACATGCCTCCCCCAGTGGATGGGGGACAGGCTGGTGAGTCCATTTGCTCCAAATCTGGTTGCTTCAAATTCGAAGGCTAATTCTGCCTTGACTTTTTAATTCCATGCAAAGAGTCAGTGGTACTCCACAGGGAAATATCTGCTGAGTGGTGGGAACCTGCCTTTAAGATGGAAATTTACCTTAAAACCAGGGGTAAGGGAACCTTATTCTATTCTGCATGCAAATGCTCAGGCAAAATTAGTGGGGAAAAATGTTTTGATAATGGGACATATTCCAGAAGTGTCTGGACACAATTCTGTGCCATGTGCTCTGGGATGGCCCTGCTTGAGAAGGGAAGTTGGACCGGGTGATCTCCCTGTGATCCCTTCCAACCTCACCCACTCTGTGATTCTCAATTACAAATTCACTGCTATTAAAAGGCAGCACAAATTGTGCAATGACACCTTGAAAGAAAGAAAGGGACTCTGTCCAAAGGAACTTTGTCTTAAAACATCAGCCACTGGGGACAAGTTCAGTTCCTAAAATCTCCCACCAAGCTATGGAGAAGATTTGGATATATAGTCCCAAAGAAGTGAAATTTGACCAAGTGCAATTTGTGGTGACTTGTTCCTAAACTGCTTCTCCTCAAATTTCTGCCTATAAATGTGACCAAAATCTTTTAGAGGCTCTCAGCTAGTTGCACAAACAACTTTCAGATGGGTTAAAAGACAGGGCAGATAGTCCCAGTTGCAATGCTAAAATGGGAGCTATTTCCTGTGGTGGGGTGGCATGGGGATAGACCATAAACCCGGGATTTCTCTCTAGCATTGCATAACTGAGAAAAACAGGATTGACAAAATCCTGGGAGGAAACTGAGCTCAACTGGGTTTTATGGGTTCAGTGACCCTGGAGTTGTTAAGAAATAGCTGTTGATAGTGAAAATAACATGAGAATGGCTGCATGACTGTCCTGCATAGAGGTGATCTTGAGAAGTCACTCACAAGAACGTTAAGAGGAATGTCAAAGGCATCACAGAGTCCAGAGGCAGGAGATCCAGAACAGATCCAGACACCTGGGATATTTCAACCAGAGGAGACAAAAAAGAACTTCTAGAGTTGGAAATGAACCACCCTACACAAAAGAAAGTAGCAGAGGCTTCCACATTTATCTCTTTGCATAAATATAATTAAGCAGCACAAGAAGCTGACTGCCAGCTGACTGTGGCCCTCAGAAGTCAGCAGATACCAAGAAGAAATGGTCTTGGTGGAGAAGCAAAGTGATGCAGAATTAATGACCAATGGATTTTATTCTCTGCACAAAGCTTTTGCTCAGTCTGAATGGGAACAAATGACTGGGAGCCTGTGAACATCTATCTTTATTTATTTATTTCACATCAGCCAGGATCTTGATCAAGTCATGCCTCCAAAGTTCTCTAGAGGATTTCTCTGTCTCTTTCTTTACAAAACTGCTGCTCAGATGGAGATGGAGGTTTTGACTGGTCATGTACTCTTGAACATCATAGAAAGTCAAAGACTATTCCCTTGGCTATGACATGAAATCAAAAAGGGCTTGAAAAAAGTGAATTAACTTAACCTTCAAGGATAAGATGTGTTGTCCTTTTGAAAACCACAACATGCCCTCTGTTTTCCGATATTAACCTTTCCTAGGAGAACGCTCTACAGGAAACCTGACCCATGAGTTCTTTCCACAGCATCTGTTCTGTAACACAAGCAAAGCAGAAGAGACAGTCCACAGGATGAGAAGAAAAATACTAAAATCCTCCCCACTGACAGAGAGGTCTCACAAAATCACAGAATGTTTGAGATTAAAAGTGACTTTTAGAGGTCATTTGGTTCAACCCCCCTGTCCAAGCAGGATGACCTAGAGCCACTTACCCAGGCTCATGTACAGGATTTAACACTTCTTGTTCAAGTTCATGAGGTTGCCATCAGCCTGTCTTGACCATCTTTGCTATTTTTTGTGTAGATTAGAAAAAAAACCCCAAAGAAATCATTATCCATCAATCCAGGTCATTGTTTGTGCAGGCCATGTGGCAATTTGACTTCTCCCATACAGCAGTGATGTCACAGATCATAGACCCAGAGAATCACAGAATGGCTCTCATCCCCTTGGTGGCCTCCTCTGGACTCGCTCTAACAGCTCAGTGGCCTTCCTGATGGGAAGGATGTGCTGGGACCCCAGAGCTGGAGGCGGCCCTGCAGGTGGCATCACACCAGAGCAGAGTAGAGATGCCACCTTAGATACCACAACATGTAACCTCTGTCCATACCAATGTCCTGTGCCTCTCCAAGCTGAAATATTGGAATCCAAGGCACACCTCTGGGTGCCCTGGGAGGTCAGGGCATGCCTCAGGCTGCCCTGGGTGGTCAGGAGCCCCGGCAAGGGGGTCCCAGACCCTGGCAAAAAGCCCACAATGACCTCAGCCCATGGGAAAAGTTACCAACACTGTGAGAAACATTGCAAGCCACGAGAGCGTGAATATGAGTAGTGGTTTAGTATTTTACAAGGTAAAAAAGTAGATTTTAGGGTTTTTAATATGAGGACGAAGGGTTTAAGATGGAGGATTTTGGGCGTTGCCCTGTTCTTCTTCTTCTCCTTCTCCTCCGTCTTCTCTGGTGGTGGTGGCACAAAATGAGTGGTAGAATGAAAAAGAGGTAGAAATTCTGTGTCTAGAATAGGTGCAAATGAATTGGTATAGAATAGTAACTAATAAATCCGTTGTGAAGAATGGTTGGATCATGGAAAGGGCACAAAAAGGACGGGACAGCCCAGGACTGGGCAGTGCCCGCTCGGACTCGGCTGCATCAGATGTGCGGCCGGAGCTGAGAGCTGGCAGAGATAAGGAGAAATAAACAACCTGAAACAACATCTGCAGGAGTTTCTCATCTGTTCAGGCTCGAGGTAAAACTTCCCAGAAGTGAAGATAAAAAACCAGCATTTGTGTGGAGTGCCAAACTCCCACACTGAAATAAGAGGAATTCTTGGGGTTGTCCTCTGCAGGGCCAGGAGTTGGACTCAATGATCCTCATGGGTTCCCTCTAGCTCAGGATGTTCTGTAATTCTACAGTGCTTCCCCTCAATCATCCTCTGGTTCCAGCCTCTGGCAGTCAGTTTAGTATTTTCATGCCCCAGAGACCCACATGAGCAGACACCTCAGCACACACGGTCTGAGAGCCACCTCAGCAGGCACAGCCACAGAAGAGGGTGGTGGAACAATCAGAAGAATGAGTCCCACCCCTTCTCCTTCACAGCCCATGTTGTCAGCAGCAGCTGCAGCCCAATTCAGCTCAATAGTTTACAGGTGTCTCCAGGAACAACTGTCGTAAAAAGCTCCTAAAATATGCACTTTTTTATTTCTTGCTTTATTTTTTTATTTTTTTTAATCAGTCTTAAAATTTTGTACAGCAACAGTTACCCAATGAAAGCAGGAATTAATGGAAACGAAAGGAAATGAGAGACACTGAAGGAAAAACAAACATAATCAGCCCCAGCTGCAGCTCAATTAAACAACCGCTCAGAGAAAACTACTCATTCACAATTTACTCTCAGAAATCCACTTTCTTACATTCTCTTTAGGATTTCAGAAGCACTCTACACTTTAAGACTCCTTACGAAGTAATTTAAGGCCCTCCAAACTGCAGAGGCAAATGGCACCTGCTTCACTGGCCACCCTCGAGGAAGCTGGTGAGAGGTGAGAGGTGACCTCACACTTGTGCCTTAGGAAAGAGGTTCAGACCCTGCACTCACTAGGACAGAAAGAAAGAAACCTGAGTTTCTTCTCTTCAGGGGTCCTGAGCTCTGCCTGCAGCCTCCTCTTTGTGGTTTGGTTGGTTGGGGTTTTTTTTGGCAACAGTGTGCACTTTCTTCACCCACTTGGCCTTATCTCACGTCCTCCTGGTCTGAGATGATCCAAATGTGTTCAGTTGGCACCAGAAAGGTCTTAGGAGCCCAGTGCAGATACAGCTGGTGTCAAATGTCCCAGGAACATGATTTAAGATTGAAATACTTTTCCTTCAGACTCCGACATTGAAATGTTGATCCCTCTTCCCAAGAGACACGGGCCCTCTCTTCATGTACTTGTCTCACCCCAGGAGAAATCAGCTTTTATTCCAGCATGAGCAGGAATGCGCTGTGCAAGCAGCAGTGAGGAAAACTCTCAAACTGGAGAAGGGATCAAGTACAAGCCTTCTTATTTTAAACCCAGCTCCAACTGTGACTAAACAGTGTCCTGAAAACACTTCTCATATTGCCCTCTGTGGGAGAGTAGCTGATCCAGTGTGACCAAAGCAGACTGTTGGAATTTTTCCTTCCAGCATTTAGGATTTTTTTTTGTTGTTTTTTGCAAGGTACCATGGTTTGCAAAAGCAGGAATTCAGAAAAACATGGATGCAAACAAAGTTCCTCCAAATATTTCTCAAACATCAGCAAAAGATACTTCATTTTAGGATTAAAAAAAAAATAAATTAATCTTATCTTGATTTTTAAAGGATGGATAGGTAATATAGGGAGGTAAAGGGTGAAATTATCTTGCCTAAAATCTTGCTGCTACTGAAATACCTGTCAAGGCTCACAATACTATTTGTGTGTTTGGGGAAAGGTGGATGTCACTCAACCACTGACAAGCTCTTAAAGTGCAGCCTGGGAATACCAAGACTCACTGGCATTTCCGAGGTGCTACTTATCTATCAAGCCTTCATTTCCAGTGTCTGGACATTGGATACTGCTACACTTTCTTTCAGCATGTATTTCACACAATATTGTGATTTTCTTAGGCAAGAACAGCTGCACTGACATTTCTTTCCTCCTGCTGCTCACAGATAGCAACTAATAAGATTTTATACGTATATTTTTTGTCAAAGAAAAGCCAACCCTCTTGTCCACTCACAATGGTAAAGGAATAAAGGAGTTATAAAACATGAAAACAAGACATTCAGTGCATAATCAGTGGAATTACCACTATCTGGAACCTTGGCTATAAAAACACATTTGTGTTGTTTTCAATGTCTTGAAAACCACTGAAGCTTGAACTCTGCTCTTTCTTCAGACCTTTCAAACCAGAATTGCCTTACGTTGAATCACACAGTCCTTCCATGAGTGAGTACAATTCTCTCAATTACAGGGCAGGACGTGGTGATTTACTAAAATATGGGACAAAATATTAGAAGTAGTCTCCTTATTTATTAATTCAAGTTCAGTAGGGAATGGTGTTGAGGAGCACAGTCACACATTGATTCCACATAGGGGCCAATGAAGAGGACCTGGACTCCCCATCCCTGGAAGTTTTCAAGGTGAGATTGGATGGGGCTTGGACCAACCTGGGATAAT
This sequence comes from Monarcha castaneiventris obscurior, assembly GCA_026261815.1. Taxonomy (NCBI): domain Eukaryota; kingdom Metazoa; phylum Chordata; class Aves; order Passeriformes; family Monarchidae; genus Monarcha; species Monarcha castaneiventris. The sequence continues at coordinate 1,918,236 of JAMPIT010000885.1, read as the reverse complement.
GGAAGGTGCTGCCCATGGCAAGTGGGGGTGGAAGGAAATGATCTTTAAGATCCCTTCCAACCCCAACCATTTTATGACTATGATTCTATGATCCTATGACCTTCCTCAAGGTGATTTTCTAGAATATGCCACCATGCTCTATTTTTCCTTTACAAATACAGCTTCTACCTCTCCTACTCATTCTGCTTCAGTGCACACTCATCATCACATTTAATATCATCCTGAAGTATCTGTAACTGATTCTACCTCTGGTTTCTCTGCAGCTTAAGCCTGTGTGGATGTCCTGCAGCACGACCTACCAGAGAAACACAAGGAAAAGGCTGCAATAAAACAAAGGTCCCTGAGGAATGTGCTGTGAATATCCCTGTCCTCAGTCCAGCCCCCAGCCTTGAACTGATGGTCCCTCATGAATTTCTCACCAGCAGCTTGAGGCTGTGCTGGGAGTGCTGTTTTGTCTTCCTCTCCAATGCTTTGCAGCAGTGCAGCTCTCAGGCTGAGGGAGATTCTATCCATCACTAATGAGTATTTGATTCATTACCGAAACCTCTCCCTGGAGTAACACCAGCTCTAATGACCAAGCTCCTCCCTTGGGATACACAGAAATGGGAAGGAATGACAAGACCCTGGATCACCTGCACCCATCTAAGAGTGTTCTGAGCATGAGCCTTTTCAGCATTCTGGTCTTGAGAAAAGTGTTTTTGCAAAATTGGCCTATTCATTGTGGTAAAATAGGAAGAAAACCCATAAATATTTAGATTTGCTCCAGAGCAAATCTGGGATAACAAATTAAATATTGGAAAGTTTCCAAGGGAGAAACAGAACCAAACCAAACCAAAATAAAATCTTTCCTGGCTCTAAATCAGAATCCCCTGTCCTGCACATACCTCTACATAATTTTATTGAATTTTTTACTGCTAAATTAATTTTCCTTTGCTCTGAGCCTGAGTATTATCTTCCCATGAATTTGGCCGTGCTCCTTCCCTCCCCTTTTTAAAAGGCCAGAAAGGCTTATTAGGACATTCTGGGCAGAAAGTTCCATGGGATTGCTTGAAGACATTTCTCTGACTAGAGAGTCTCTTTGTCCTGGATTTACATATTTACAGCTACAGTCCTTGGGAAAGCTGTTGTGTTGTCTGGCTTGCTGACCAACACAAAAGTGCTGTGAACACCTTTTGGGACTCTGTAAATGGCAGATAAATATTAATAATAATGTGACTTAACAGCTGGTTTTTTTTTATCTTTTACTACCCTGCTTCCATGCAGTAAATTGCAACACTATAAAAATGATTGGAGTGAAGAAAAATTTTAAGATACGTTATCAATTAATATTTTGGCATGGAGAGCTGAGTAATTCTTGGCAAAGAATCTTACTGAATTTATTCACTCTAAATTGCATTCAGTGCCAGGAAAAGGTGACCAGCTGACATCACTAGAGGCAAAACTTCTGAGAAGCAGATCTTCACTAGGAAAATCGTCTGTGCCTAATGGGACTTAGCAAACGAAAGCAAAGGGAAGGTGTGGAAGTTTCCAGGTTTTGCTCTATCTAGAAGGCCATAATAAACACAAGACACTCTGTAATCACTAGCCCAAACTCACAGCTGACTGTTGTGATAAGGTTTGTTTTTTTTTTTGGGGGGGGGGTGATTGAGTGAAGATTTTGTGTGATAAGAAAGGAATTAATGAAAATAAGCACGGAACCATCACAGTGGGCAGGGGGGGCACAGGCTCCTGCAAACATTTCTGTAACACATCTCTGATGTCACACAGAAGGATGATGTCCAAGGATAAAATCACAGAATGGTTTGGTTTGGAAGGAACCTTAAAGATCATCTGTATCCAACACTCCTGCCAAGAGCAGGGACACTTCCCATTACCCCAGGTTGCTAAAACCAAGATCCAACCTGGTCTTGAAAAATTCCAGGGAAGGGGCAGCTACAGCTTCTTTGGGCAACCTGTGCCAGGGCCTCACCACCCTCTCAGGGAAGAATTCCTTCCTAATATCTAATCTACCATTCCTGAAAGAGTTTGAAGAAACATGTGGCTCTGGCCTTTGAGGACATGGGTTAGTGGTGAAGGCAGTGGTGGTGTTGGGTTGACAGTTGGAGCTGATGATTTTTGAGGTCTTTTCCAACCTAAACAATTCTGTGGTTCTACGAAAAGAGGTGTGAGACACATCCAGCAATCTTGGGCTCTCTCTGTGCTGTGTGAAGGGAAACTGCATCATCCTGTGGCACAGAGCACGACACGTTGCAAACTATGGGATAAGTGAAATGGAGCACTCACTGCCTTAGCCCTTTCCTTACTAAACTGGCATTTCCAATGTATAAAAAATACAGTTTAGCACAAAGATACACTATTCTATACATTTTCAGCCGAATTGTCACTGCCAAACAGAGCACATGTGGTTTCTAAACAGGGATTAAATATGGGAAAAACAGTGATCTTTGGATGAGCCTATGAAGAGTGTCTCATGTAAGTGGCAAAAGTCAGCCCATGAAGAGATGCCAAGCCACTCATCTCTTCCAAAAGCTGCAAGGAGGTGCAAAACCCGAGCTAATAAACCCTTCCAAAAACTTGTGGTGTTCCCATAGAAGTTCAGGTGCTGTGTATGTTGCTGTATTTCTATATAATGCTGTATCATACCATGGGTGCGTTTTCCTCGTGACCCACCTAAAAGCTGGGAAGACCAGTGGATCATGGAGTTTGTGAAAACTCCATTAAATGCAGTCAGGGTTTCTGAAAATGCTCCAAAAAGACTTTTGCAAATATTATCCCCAGAGGTCTGAGATGGAAAAAGGCAGAGAACAACACACATCCTACCTCATCCAAGGATCAGTTCAGCTGAGCGGCCCCTGTGCAAACATTTTCAAACATTGTGCTTGGAAAAGAAAAACACAGTTTGGGAACATGAATGAATGGGAATGGAAATTACACAGCTGCCTTGCAAAATAAGTGGAAAACAATGGAGTGAAAAATAAGTCGAGTAAGAGAGAGAGAGCAAGCACAGCGCTAATGATAAGGCAAACTTTTCCAGATGTGAAAATCAATTTTATTCCAAAACTTCCCAGCCTTTTCATTTACAAAGCAATAAAATTCTATTTGTCCCCCGTTCATTTGCTACATAAAATGCCACTAAACTACTTGCTCTCGGCAACCACACAAAACTTAATAGGTTAGGACTGCAGCCTTAAAATATATTAGGGTTTTTTAATGAAACCAATTTATATCAGTTTGTGCCAGTGAAAGGGCTGAAGCAACTTAATTTAGTTTCATTTTCCACACATTTGTGGCCAAAGCTAGGATTCACTTATTTCTAATTCAGCCCTGCTTCCACTTGCCTGCCTAAGCCGTTTCTGATTTAGCTGGTGACCTCTATTAAATAGTCAGGTGTTGGGCTCCATTAAATGGAAAATCTCTTGGTACCTGCACATCACCACGGCAGCCGCCTCCTCATTTGTATGGTTTTGATTTGCGTGTGTGCTCAGTCAGAGGGCACAGGACTTTGTGCAAGTGAGGGGGAAAATTATAGCCATAAAATTGACCATTCTTGTAGCTAAAATCTGTGTCTGTCCATGCTGCATGCAACATCATTGTAATCTGAGATTTAAGCATGAAAAAAGCCCCAGACAAACAGATTTTCAGGGCTTGAGTCTCTAATAACAAAATAATTTTCTTTTTTTTTTTTTTCTCTTTTTTTAAATCTTTTCCTTGTCTGGACACTGTTTCTTCACTTCATAAAATCATTGAATTACAGAATGGTTTGGGTTGGAAGGAACTCTACAGATCATCCAGTTCCAACCCCCCTGCCATGGAGGACTTCTGGCTAAGTTAGATCAGTGTCAAAAAAGCTCTGTAAGAGGAGCGTAGATCTTTTATTTGAGACAGGAAACAGCTGACGGAAGAAGCAGAAGGCACATGAGGCACATGAGCCATTCTTCAGGCCACTCCAAGGGTCTGTGCTCCTAAGAGAGTCTCTGGTTTTGTTTTTTTCCCAGATATCTGGGTCAGTCTAATAAAAAACATAATCTTCACTACAAATCCTGTTTGATTTTTACCTCAGAGCACCACAAACGTAGTCAGTCCATTTATTCCATGCTCTCCACTGTAGTAATGGTGGATCATTTTGAAGTTTACTTCAAAATTTAGTTACTCAGAGAGCATCAACACTATCAGAGTTGTTTTTCACAAGCCTTCTGTTGTGTGGGTATTTCACATCTAGCAGGGAATGAACTTGTCCTATACCCATTCCCCTGGTGGAGGTATTAAGAGTATTCCTCCCCTATCTGGGTAGAGGTTTTTGCAAAACTTCGTACGAGTGTAAAACTGAAGATTTCTGCTTTGGCCAACTTGACAGAAATCAGACGAATGATTGTAAATTTATGCAGAGCAGAGAGGACACACAGGTGGAAAGACCCACAAATGGCACGTGCATGGAAGCAACATGTCTGCACACAAACTGGAAAGGAGAAGAAGGGAGGTTTAAAAGAAAAAGAACCATCCTGGTTTCTAGAAATTCAAATCCAAAGCCAAACTTGTTGGAAAACTGGGAGGGACATCTTTCCATCTGTCCTCACCCCACTGAAACCCTGCCTTGGCCATAGGGATTAAGGGATCTCTATCCAAGGGATTCTTTGGACCTGTGGAAGGAGTTTCATTTCATGTTCAGTGGAAAACAGCAAAACAAACTCCTGTGGTCATTTCTCAAAGGAGTGATGAAAGGCTGAACTTCTTCTGACCTGTCTGAGGATGTTTACTTTGCCATTATTCCTTAGAGAATTACCTTGGGACAACGCAGTTAACTGTTACACAGGAATAACATCCTGCCTGAGGTGTCCCATGAATGAAAAGGTTTGGAAAAAGCTCTTTTTTTCTCAACACCTGGGAGCATTAAATATGAGAATGAGCAATGCGTTGCTGTTTTGGGATTTCATTTTTTAACAGTCCAAAGTTAATATTCTCTAGTCTGGGACTATGAGATCAAACATGATGTTAGAATAGAGCAATCTTTCATACGTTGTCTATTTACACTCAGACGAAAGCGGGGCAATGATTTTTAGTGCGTGGGGTTGTTTAGCCTGGAGAAGAGAAGTCTCTGGGGAGACCTCGCTGCGACCCTCCAGTACTTGAAGGAGGTTTATGAAAAACAGGGAGAGCAGCTTTTTAAACAGGCTGATAGTGATATCAGGGGGAACAGCTTTAAACTAACAGAGGAGAGATTTAGATAAGATGTTAGAAAGAAATTCTTTACTCAGAGGGTAGTGAGAAACTGCAGATGTTGCCAGAGAAGCTATGGCTGCCCCATCCCTGGAGGTGTTCAAGGTCAGGTTGGAAGGGGCTTGGAGCAACCTGGGATAGTGGAAGGTGTCCCTGCCCATGGCAGGGGGACTTGGAACAAGATGATCTATAAAGTCCCTTCCAACCCAAGTCCTTCTATGATTCCATGATTCTATGATTATTCTCTTTTCCCTTCCACAAAATGTGAATGCTTTAGTGAACTAATTGGTTACTGCTACACAGATTGAACTGTGGTCACGTCAAAGTGTTTAGAGATTCATTCCACACCTGATGGACTAAAGTGCCTGTTCAGTGTGTTTGGAGAAGCAATGCATCACATATTTGGCTCTGCTTTGACTGATTTTCTATGCAGAAAGTTATTTTTAGTAGTTTTCTCTCTCTCTTTTATTGCTGTTGTGATCAGAAAAGTGACTGCGAATATTAATCATTTTACTTTCCACATTTCTCCCTTCATCTGGTGTGAATTCCATCACTCTATATGCCAAAAGTTTATTCCTGAGAGCCAATGTTTTAAACTTCACAAGGCATTTGATTATCAAGATGTCCGTCCTTTCTCCTTTGCTCATCCTCATCATTCACAGAGATTATAGAAAAGTATTAAATGACTGTGTTGTTGTTGATGCACAAGGCAGAGCACCACGACATCCACCCTGCTGTAGCTCCATCAGTCTGCCAAAAAATGAGCGAGATGAAAACTAGTATGTTTTAGTAAAATCCATCAGAGTCAACGTCACAAAGGACAAGACTGGCAAGAGGTGGAAGTTGATGTAGTGCCACAGGCTGAGTCTTTGCCAAGTTTTGCAGCTGAAAACACAGTCCAAGGGGAGGAAGCTTCAGATATTGGATTAAATATTGTTTTATCTTATAGACTATAGTGACACTTCGTTAAGTATGAAGGGGCAGGGGCGAGGATGTCAAATCTGATGTGCTTCTTCATTTGCTTAAATCTATTTGAAAAGTTGAAAATCCTAGGCTTACTTTTCCTTGAAAATTAAAGCTGTCTTTAAAACTCCCTGGTGTCTCTAGATCTACTGGTAAAATACAGACCTTCAGGAGCTCTGGATTGGTTTCTCTTTGTGCTCATTTGATCTTGCTTGTTAGCCTTTCTCTTCACAGTACAGCAAATCACTTCAATTAAAGCTTCATTAAATCGACTTTGCCATAATCACCATATGTTACTTATATATATTTTAAAGCATAACTGTTACCAACTGATCAAAATACAAGTGGTCATTATATATGTCTATATTCTATAGTATACATACACTATTTATGGTATACTTAAATTTTCACTTCTCTCAGCACGGACCAGAAGGATTCGATGAAATAATTTCTACATCCTGTTCACAGTTAGATGCACTTACGGATTCTCAGCTTTGCAGTATCTGTGTTGGAACTGCTGTAGCTTCAAGTTTCAGAAGTGCTCAGGTAAAGAGCAGTTAAGAGGGAGAAAGGATAACCAGGAGAAAAGACCCCAATTTTCTAAGTGGAAAAAAAAAAGAGTTCCTTTGATCTCAGTGATATCAAGAGGCAGAACACTGCTGGCAAACAGCACTAGCTCCTGCCCACCTGTGTCTCTCTCACAAAGACATCTGTGTGGGTTTATATTCCCCAGTGCTCGGTATTGAGGCCAGTTCTGTTCAATATCTTGAACAGGGGATCAAGGGCACCCTCAGAGAGTTTGCAGGCAGCATCAGTTTGAGTGTTGATCTGTGGGGGGTAGGAAGGCTCTGCAGAGGGATCTGGACAGGCTGGATCTGTAGGCAAAGGATCAGCAAGGCAAAGTTCTGGGCCCTGCCCTCGTGTGCCAACAAGGCCCTGCAGTGCTCCAGGCTGGGGGCAGACTGGCCGGAAAGCTGCCCAGCGGGAAAGGCCCTGGGGGTGCTGGCCAAGAGCAGCCAAACGTGAGCCTGCATGTGGCCAGCTGGGCAAGGAGGCCAGTGGCCTCCTGGCATTGTGTGTCAGCAATGGTGTGGGCAGCAGGAGCAGGGCGGTGATTGTCCCTCTGTGCTGGGCACTGGGGAGGCCACAGCTCCAATCCTGGATTCAGTTTCAGCTTCTCACATCAAAAAAGAAATTGAGGTGCTGAAGTGCAGCCAGGGAAGGGAAGCAGAGCTGGGAAGGGGCTGAAACACAGGTCTGAGGAGGAGAAGATGAGGGAGCTGGGGGGGCTCAGCCTGGAGAAGAGGAGGCTCAGGAGGGGCCTTCTCACTCTCTACGACTCCCTGACAGGAGGCTGTGGCCAGGTGGGGGTTGCTCTTTTTTCCTGTGCAGCAACAGGACAAGAGAAAACTCCCTCAAGTTGCACCAGTGGAGGTTTAGATTGGATATTAGGGAAAATTTCACTTTAGAAAAGATGGCCAAGCATTAGAAGAGTGTGCCCAGGGCAGTGATGGGGTCACTGGAGGGATTTAAAGGACATGCAGATGTGGCACTTGGGGACATGGTTTAGTGGTGGCCTTGGCAGTGCTGGGTTAATGGTCAGACTCGGGGGTCTTCAGGGCCTTTTCCAGCCTAAACAATTCTGCGATTCTGTGATCATTGGTTTTCAAAAGCCCTGTGCCCCTGTGATAATGCCAACCAGCATCCATGGCCTTAACTCCTCTGATACTTTTCAGGTCTTTCAATCTCTCTCCTATTTTTCTGGTATCAGTATCATGGAATCCAGAGGGAAAGAGAGGCAGCAGAACTCTCAGTGGGGTAGGGCCTGGGGGATGGACAGGCCTTTAAGCAGGAAGGAGGAGCTCCAGCAGCTGTAACAACCTGAGCACAACTCCACAGTCTGTCCTCACTGGCAGGAGCAAGCTGGATGTTGTGGCACCAGTCCAACAGCCCTTTTGATGGCCACAGAAAATAATTCTCTCAGCAGTGAAGTCCAGATGAAGAGGAGCTGGTGGAAATGACTGGGATTTTCTTGGCATGCCTCTCTAAACAGCCTGTGGTTATGTGCAGATGGACCAGCTGATCACATCATGCATTTCACATGATGTCAAAGGCAATAATGAAAAACAGTAGTTGTCAAACCCCTGTGTTTATACCTGCATTTTTCATTGTCTTGGAGCCTGACTGAGTCTGAATCAATAATATGATGCTGGTGCTTTACAGAGCAGGGGAAAATTTCAGATCCAAACCTCTCCAAAGAGTGACAGTCACATGGATCCAAGACCCTGGCTCAGACCCTTGTGTGAATATTTATCACTTCTAAAGGTCAAAGGGAGTAAAGGCAGGATTGTATACTCAATTTTAACAAAAGTATAATTATCTCAATTTTGCTTCCCCCAAAAAAAGTCACTGACAGTCTGTATTCAAAACCAGTTAATACCAAAGAAACACACTTTTTTTTTGTTTACTGATGAAGGTCATACAATGCAATCCTGACTGCATCCTGCTGGTCTTCCAAAGATTTTGTAAATGACACATGAATTATTCTACTGCTAAGAAGAGTAGATAAGGATTGGGGATTTTTTTATAACCTGATAACTTGCTCTTGCAACTGCTGAAAACTGGTACTACGTGCTGTATCTGGATTTGTTGCTGGTGTATGGAAAGATGTATTTTATTCAAAGAGAAAATTCCCAAAGATTTCTGGTGTAGCCAGAGAATATGCATGTGAGGAGAAAGAGAAAAAGGAATGAGGGACAAACAAAAAATCCAGGGGAAAATAGCAAGTATATAAAACCTGGGAAAACTGGTCCTTGATTTATTAGCTGTAATTGCATTTAGGCACACATTATTAGTACTTACTGTTTGTGTTCCAGAGGAAAGACTAATAGATAAATTAACACTTTGTGTCTCTTCCAAAAATGTATCAAACAGATGAACAAGGTACTTACTAGGAAAACAAAGCTAATTAAAATTGGTTTTTTGTAAAGATTGTTCTTTGCAAAGATTAACTTTCCAATGCCTAATGGTATCAAGGCACGTGCATTTTTTGCTTGTCTCTCTCATCCCAAAGCCTCTAAATGCAGAGTTTGATGTTGCTGTTGGTTTTTTTCAGTATACTTCTTGTTTAGGAACAAACTGCAGTTTAATACAGGGTGAAAAGAGGTTTTTCCTTGTTCAGAGAAACAAGCTCAGATGCCTGTCACATTCAGCTGTTAATCCATATTTATAGTCAGTGTGATGGAAATAAAAGCCCTTCACGACCAAGCCACAACTCTGAGTTCACAGTTCAGAAAGGGTCACAGAAAGACAACAGAGGGAATAGTCGATGTAAATCCAGCCCTGCACTTTTAGACTGGCTCTCATCAGAAGGCAATGAGCAGTCAGACGGAAAAGAGAGTTAAAAGGACAGTTCCACACAAATCAATGCAGAGACAGAGGAACAGCTCTTACAACTGGATTAATGCCTCTTCTCTTTCCCCTACTGAGAAGCTGATGCCAGCCTAAGCCAGGACTTCAAAAGGTGTTTGGGCACCGAGTGAAGAAAAATAAGCATTGAGGAATGTATGATGGATACAGGGAACACAACTCAAAACCTCTGGAATGAAGTACAAGAGAAATTAACTGTCTATGCCATTAAAAACTGGGACACCAGAGCATCAGGGCAAGGTATCCGTGGTGTTTCCTTAGGAAGGTGTTTGTTAAGAGGCAGGGGAGAGCACAAATCTGGGTAGGAAGCTCTTCAGGAAGGAGGAAGAAGAAAATAAGTAGGATTCAAATTTGGGGCCTCAGCTCAGATGTCTCAGAGTTTAGTGCTATTTGAAAGACTTTGGGGCATCCCACACAGGCTCCAGCTGCTGATCCAGAAGGAATTGAGTTTGCCCTGGTCCTGTATCTCACCTGAAACAGGGGATTTAATTTGGGGTGTCTTGAAGCCACTGAAATGTCACAAGCAGCACTGAAAGTTTTGCAGGATCATTCTTTGGTGATCTATGCCCTGGACAGTCTATTTAAACTGTGCATTTCCTCAGGAGGAGATTTTCTTTTGTGATACATCTACCATGATGGAGGTCCAGCTTAGTTTCAGAGGCACTAACCTATAATAAGGAACATATGTAAGAAACATATGTAAGAAACAGAGGGAAAAGGAGCATTTTTGTATTCTATGATGTGGAGAGCAGGCAAACCCTGTTGTCTCTCCAGCTCCTCGATGGCACATAGCTCCCACAAATCTCAAAAACATCCTTCTGCATCAAAATCGTAAGAAGCTTTCCATGGACTCTCACTCCAGGAAGCCTCAGCACTCCAGTATCTAAGCAAATTCATCTGATAACCCCTCAAAACCTCAGATAAAACCATTTTGTTTTCACTGCAGTTCTCCATTCCGCTCCAACAAAAATCAGCACTTCAGCTTTGCTTCTTGTCCCTCAGATACTGGAAGCTTCTGGAAATGTTGTGGTGATGTCAAAGACCTGACTTAATCACTTACAACATAGAAGATTACAAGGGATTACAACATCCCTTCAGAAAGGGTAAATTGAGGCATTTAAATGACAACATGTGAACCACTGACAGGCCATGAATAGGTTCACTCTCCACTATCCTATGTATTGGCCTTTTTTTTTAAACACTCCTTTTGTCTTTGTGGAAGGACTTGGTGATTTCAGCTGATCTCTAAACTGACAGGTACCAGCCCAAACTCTACTCCAAAATGTTTCCAACAGCTGCCAGAGCTGTCACCTTGGCTTGAGCCCAACTGGCTAAAACTCAGCCCTGAAGCTTTTGGCTATGACAAAATGCATTTATTTTGTATTTAAGGAATAAAGCTAATTAATTTTTTAGACCTTGCTGAATATGAGACTCTTCTCCTTATTGCTGGCAGTACTTACAATGGATCCTTTAATGCTTTTTACACTGACCAAAAAAGAAAAAAAAAAAAGAAAATTAAAAAACCCCACAGCTTTAGCTGAATAAGGCATTTCCTAATGGTGGTACAGGACCTGGAAGCATTAGAGCTAATTGAACTTACTGTTCTTGGAGTAGACACACAAAGGTCAGGTTGTCTTAACAGCTTGTAGGCTGTCAGGCTGTATTTGTTCTTGAATACATACAGCAGTCCTTTCCACCCCAAGCAGTAATGACTCAGTGTACCCAGTTCCAAGAGCCCTACTTGAGAGCCAATCCCTTTCCTGCGCTCCACTAAAATAGAAAGAGGCAGGCAGCAAACACCAGGGATTTATTCCATGAGTTCCCACAGACTGGGGATGAGGAGAGCAATTATGTCATCTGCATGAATTCAGGCTGCCTGCCTTGGCACCTCGTGTTTGGAGCAGGGTGTTTCACCCCCCCACAAGAGCTTATCTGCTGTTTGTTATCCAGTCAGGGAACTCAAGCAGGACAAGCTGTTTTGTAGGGAATTATTTTGGTGCCTTGGGGTTACCACTGGTCTGGCATCTCCCAAGTGCCAATAAACGTCTTACTTCTGAAGTGAGATCTGGCAGGATAGTCTGGATTTCTGACTGACAGGCACGCACTTTACAGCTTCAAAAGCCACACCAAACTTTCACAAAGTAGAAATCTTCTATACATTTCACTGGAAATGTGTGGAGCTTTTCCTGTGAGCGGGTGTCCCGGTTTGAGACAAATTCGGAGGAATGTCCAAATTTTGAACATCCTCTGATAGAAGGCAGGTTTCAGCCGTCCCTCCACCACCAGACTCGGGGAAAATTTTCCTCAGAGGAAAATGGAGGAAGAAAACCTATTTATTTAACAAACACACGGGAACAGAATAGTGCTAAATAATAAAACCTCTCGCTGTGGAGAGAACCTGGTAAAATTCAAAGTCCTTCTGTAGGTGGGGCTGTTCTCTCTCGGGAGCTGGGGTGTGGCCCCTCCAGGCCATGGCGTGGGCCTCTTGGTGCTGGTGATCTGGACCAGAGCAGAACAGTCCAAGGAAAGTTCTTGTCTCAGCTAGCGAGCTGGCTAAGCAGCAAAGAATTTTAACTCTCTGTCTCTTTCCTGAGAAAAAGCAAAATCACCTGGGAAAAAAAAAAAAAAGAAGGGCGGTTCCTCTGCTCTTGTGGCCGAAGAAGCACAAAGAGGAGCAGAGTGACCTTGGAGCACAAACTGCTTTGAAAAGTTCATCTGGCTTTTTTTTCTTTGTCTCACACCCAGTTTGAAAGACCCAGAAAGGCACAGGAATCATGTCTGGGCATAGAGTGGTGATAGGAGATACACATCACAAAGTCACCCCAAGACAGCAGGGGATGCTGCTTCATGGTTATTCACAGGGGTAGAGTGAGGGAATCTGTCCATTATCATCATTTTGTTGTAAATTGCATTTGACTCCTAATCAGCACCATTTCTTTTGCTGGGTTTATTATAGGTACCTTGATATAGTGCACTGTTTTATGTTATGCTGTAATCTACTAGTAGTTCCTTTAGTTTATGCTGTGTAGTAAGTAACTCTGATTAAGATCTTTCATCTGTTACTCTCTTATCTGCGTAATAAATAATTATTTTTTTACAAATAGATCCGATTTGCCATCATTAGAACTTGTGGGCCAGAGCGATTCCTTAAAGTGTTGCCAAGACTTGAGGCCAAGGCAGGGTTTGCCTGAAGCTGCCACTCTCCCTGTGACAGTGTTTCACATGCATCAGGTACAAGTAATTCCCTTAGAGAAAGCCATCACCGAGGAAGGAAAGCAGCGTGGATGGCAGTGCAGCAAGATGAAAAACCTTCTGCTCCTTTAGTAATCTCCACCAGTTTTCTATTACCCTTTCTGTTAGAAATAATGAAGTAAAGTATAAAGTGCCTGGCTCCAGCTTCCAGGCATTGATTCTTGTTATGTTTTCTCCCTGCTACATTTCAGAGCCCTGAGTGCTCAGTATTCTCCTGCAAGCACAGTACAAGTACAGTGTAATAAACTTCCCTCTAAATCTTCATTCTGATAATCTATACACACTTCTAGTTTTTTCATATGTGCTATCCTTTTCAACTTGGGATTTTTCCACATCCCTTTTGAAATGTGGCAGGAAGAGGTGCCTATTCTTGACCATTCAATGCAGAATTAAAATCTTCTCCTGCATCCTCAGGGGGACTCACCTCTCCTGGATTTCTACTGGATGGAATTGAGAGTACTCAAGGGATTATATCCAAAGATACAGATCTGAAGTTACAGTAATGTAATAACAGGTAAAAAACGGCAAGAAAACACCACAGTCATGAGCTTCAATAACAATGTTAAGGAATCTTGGGAAAACTGATTCTTCCTTTTTTACTGTATCACAGACGTGGAGGGACTCATCCCTGAAGTCTCTCACTAAAAGAGAAGCTTTAGCTGAGCAGTAATTAATCCTCACACATGCAACATTCAGGATCAGGGCACATCACTGGCAACCAGGAGAACTTATTCCACTCATATTTAAGCCTCTGTTCCTTTGGGGCTCCCTTCTAAGTCCCAAAGTCCCTTTCTCAGCCCTTTTGAACCCTTAAGCAAGATTGATCTGGTAACTTGTTCTCTGCACTTGCAATTGCTAAGTTGATTATCTTCCCTCACAGGTCTGCCAAGGCATTATATAGCTTTCTTCAAACTTTAACTCCCTCAGATTCTCTGAGAAGCTGCCCCTTTCTTGAGCTATTTCTGTTCCAGCCTGACAGGAACAGTAACTAAAGCACAGGTCTATTGATTAAATATCCTTATTTTTTTCCCCTGCAACAGCCTAAGGCATTTAATCAATATGGCAATGCCCCATATCATGGACCAGAGATACAATATCCAGTGATCATAAACTGCTCCAAGAAGTGGTATAAAGTGATTTTATGACCTGACACCTGCTAAAACATCCATTCTTAGTGGAATGGATACATGCATTTCCTTCTGCAAGCCACTTACATAAAAGGAGCTGAACATCACACGGAGCAGCTGAATCACAGAAAAGACCCCTGCAAGATTATGATTTCACATATATCACAAGGAAGCAGATTTTGCTAAAGCATTTCTATACAAAATGCCATTTATTTCTTGAAAGTGATGCACAAACACTTCCCAAGAGGAGAAGGACATGGCAGTCTATCGAACATTCTTTATATGAATCCTCCTCCTATAACCCCTGAACTGCTCACAAGCTTATTCTTTTTTGAATTTAATTCTCCTCACAACCTTTTTGGGGAACAGGCTGGTATATTTATCCTTGGGAATGTGGAGCTGATTCATGTTAAAATAGTTTTTCAATACAATAATGCCACTCGGAGCCATTATTCTTGAGGCTATGAATAAACCAGTGAATGCCCTACTGCAGATACACCTGTTCAGAGTCAAACAAACAGAAAACCCCAAATTAACTAAATAACAGCACTAATAACTTGGAGGCAAATAATGGAAATAGGGTAGTGGCAACTGTTACAAGTGAAAATACCTATGAACAAAATAGTACATTTTTTCCACTCAGAGCATGGTTAAAAAACAGACATTTTTTGTGCCATGTGTCCATGTGGCAAGAATTTTAAGTGGTCAGAGGACATAGTCTTTTGTCAATGTCCTAATTGCTTGGTTGGAGTTTGGCAACTGAGACTAATTATAAAAACTCAGTGGTCATCAGCAAAACTCAATATTCATCAGCTCAAAGCTCTTGAAAAATTAAAGGGCCAATCGATTTCTATGGAAATCTTGGGAGACAAGCCAGGGTTATTCATCTTATGTAAGACCCATGAAAGACTGGGAAACAAAACTTACTCAGGTGATCACTATTAAAATCTGCTTTTTCTTAAAGTTTTCCAGTCATTTTATCAGTAAATCCATGAAAAATAAACTCGGCAATTCTCACTCCTGACCATACTTATGAACTTACTGCTCTGAAAGAGAAAATTTTTTAAAGCTTCTTCACTGAGTCCTATTTGGCTGCGAGGAAAGATGTATATTTACAGCATTCATTCATTCCCCACCATCTCTTATTTCAGCCCTTCAGGGCAAAAATCTCCTGTATTAAACCTGATTTGTTTGGTCATAGCATGGACTGTCTATTGAGGTACCTTGTGTTAGGGAGCAGCTTGGGCAATGAACTGAAATGTTCAGTGTGTCAGATTCAAGGCACTCAGCATTAAAAATCTAAACCCCAGGTGATTAAACAACCAGGGTAAGTCACTGAAACCTGAATTAGATCTTTGAAAAGGGGGAGGACCTTCTACAAGCACTGATCTTTCTCAAGTGGTTATGAAGCAGAGCTGGAGAGTTGGTTTAGCACAGGTTCAGGGCGAGATCTGTGTCGCCAGCCTGGCCATCCTCACACTCCTTAGAGCCAGGAAAAGGTTAGAGATGCTTTTTGGATTTTAGCTTCTTTGTTTTGCTTTTGTTTTTTTCCCTAATTTTAGCTGTCTGCTGTAGGAAGATGTGATTGCTATCCAAGTGCAGGATGAATGAGAAACAAAATAAGTAGAGAGGCAGTGATTTCCTTCAGATTATTTATGCAGTTATTAGGAATGTTTAAGGAAATATAGCTATATATATATGTAATTCTCAGGCTGATGTGATAAAAGGTTGAAAAGTTATGTACAATGCATTCACATTTCACTTGGAAAGACCTCTTTCTTCCTTTAGACATTTTGCAATAGCTCAAAATGTTCGCTTCTACCCCATCCTTATAATTATTGTGAAAGAGCACACTGATTAAAATTTTTTCAAGGTCAGTTTCATATTTTGCATTAATGTTTGCATACAACAGAAACATCCAACCACTGCTTCTGAAACCAGGGGGGCAAAGGCATGGAGGTTTGAAGAGACTTGACAGGAAACCACCCCTCTGCTTTTAAAGGGGAAAAAAATCAATAATTAAATGTGCAGTTCTCATAAGCACAGCAGGGATGGTACATAATGCCACAAAAGTAAAAATTTATAAAAATCTGATCAGCTGAATGACATTTGCAAAAATGCTGCCTTCAGGGCAGTTCTGATTTGTTAAAGCTCATTGTAGATTTTTATGAAATACAGTTCCTTATAATTTAGTTTGATGCACCTGAAAATTAAAAGTGTAAGCACTTTTGGGGGGTGTTGTTGGCAACAATAAGTGAAGTTCTTCTTTTACTACCCTGAAAATATAGTTGGAGTAAGTTCTAATTTCAGCATTTTGTCCAGTTTTGGAGTAAGTTGGAGTCAAATATTCTACAAGAAAACTGTAATTTAAAACTCCAAAAATCCACTCTGAACAAAATAGTCTTATTACTTGGATTTATCCCGGAGTGAAACTGGGAAAACTGAGACTTAAATTTATCTTTCTTCAGCTCTAAATTTAACTACAGAAACCATCTGCAGTTTGGTTTGGTCACTAGATCTGGACACACAACAAATACCTCTTCAGATAAGGAGAAGGAAATCTAATCTAAGTCGGATTTTCTGGACCATTCTTTATTAGGAGGTGAGCTCAGCTGGAAGTAGACTTTGTTTGTAAGATATGATTGTAAATGCAAAGAAGCAGAAACAGCCATAAATATGGAATTTTCGTGAGGAAAGAATGGAGCTACAGGATAAAAGAGAAAGGAGCAATTCTTTTAATCCTATTAAGAGCCTGATTAATGCAATTAAAGAAACATATTTCAATTAGGCTACGTTTCAAGCTGCTTTGCTCCAAGGCACTTCTCCCTGTAGTACCACCCTTTAGCATCCTAGATATGACATCGAGGTTGGCACTGGCAGTACAATCCTTCTGTCCCATTTATCCTGCAGGAATTAATTTTTTTCCCATAGTTTTAATAATTTGGGCCTAAAGGATTTATCCATGTAGAACAGGGATATAGGTAGGATATATCACGAGTTCAGATTTCTTCATCTCTGGTAAAACACATGCTCTCAGTGCTCTTTTGTTAGGAGGCTGCAAAGCAAAGAGAGGAATAATTTTTATGTTTTCCTGTTTGAGGAAGAGGAAGGAAGATTTTTTTAGGGCTGAAAATCCAGCCTTGATAAGATGAACTGATGCTGGGGAATGATGGCTGTGGCCAGGACTGGTGTTATGGGATGAAGGAGCAATGGGCACCTGACTTGAAGAGAAGGTAGATGCTTGTTTTGCTCTGTGAAACTCTCAGGAAGGTCAGGGGGGAATTTAGACTATTTTGTTTGTGAAGCTCACTGCCAAATCTTGGATTGTGGAAAAAATAAGGCAACTGTGCAGGGAGAGGGAATAATTCAGTTTGGATTCATCCTGGGTTCAAGAAAATCCCCAAACCACCACACATCCACAGAAAACACCTTTTCCATTCCAAATTAAGTTCTGACATCATCTGGCAAAGGATGTCCTTAAGTTTTCACAGTGTAGAGAGAACTGGAATCTCCTGAATTGCATTTGTCCATAAAATTAAAAATGGGATTTCAAATGCAAAATGCTGACTTTCACATTATCACCCCTGGACTTTTCCTGAATAGGGGGTAAATATCTGTGGAGCTTCATTAATGAAAAAGTAGGAAATGTTGATTGTGAATGAGAGAGGAAAAAAAGCTTAAGTGATGAAACATCAAGGTACTTCCAACTTCCCAAGTGCTTCAAAAAGACGTATTTTGCCATTGACTCATTGTTCCTCAGTTTCCGATAGATTGAGAGAAAAAGCATGAGGGGAAGGCAGCTTTTCACCCTGAAAAGCAATTTTCTCTTTGGCTTGGAAAAAGAAAAAAGAAATAACAAGAAAGAAAGAAAAGTGAGAAATAAAGCTATGTACAAGTTCAGTCCAAGAGACCTCACAGACCTGGGAATGAAAAATTTTAAACGAACCACTGATGCGCTCTGATGGAGAACGCTATGGAGGAGAAAACAAAGGAATAAAAAACAAACAAACAGGAGGGAGTTCCAGTGGGAAGTTGGCTTGTTGCCAAGAGCAGCATCTGCAGAAGGAGAATTACAAGGGCTACCTCACCCTCAGTGCTTCTGGGTACCGGATGCTCACCAGCTGAGGTCATGAAAACATCTTCACCACAGGGCATGGATGTGCACATCTGAATCTCCCTGGATTTTTCATGCATTTGTCCAGAAGAAAAACCCAAGAATTCCATAAAGGAATTGAATGTATTTGCTTATTTTAAGCAAACTAAAAAATGTTGACAGATGAGCAATGAAAATTTTTCCTCAAATAAAGGAAGAGTTATAGCAAAGTTAGTCATGCTCTCCTCCCCTGTGCTGGTGAAGGTAGAAATGGCTAAGCCTTGACTACAACATTAATGTAAATGCCAGAAAGACAAATAATTCAACATTTGTGTGGCGCAATTATTTTGGATTTGAGGAAGATTTCTATTTCACTGCCTAAATCTCTCTGTGTTTGTGCATCAACAACCAACCCTGTTGGTTTGTGTGGTGGGAAGTGTCCCAATCCATGCTGCTGTTTGTTCTGCATCTGCTGCCTCCATTCCAAACTGGACTTGCTGCTTCCTTCTGCTTTCATTTTGAGCATCAACGGGTCACAGATTGACTTGCTTTGCATGTAGACAAATGAGTTTGGAGGGGAGCATCCACACTTATGAAAAGGTTGGTAAAAAATTTCAGCTACAGGTGGAACATTTAGGAAAAGACTGGGAGAAAATATAGCCTAGGGAGACAGGTTAATTAATAAATAGCAAAAAAACCCATAAAAAAGAGACGTTTGTTTTAGTAATTAGTGAAGTCAAACCAAGTATGTTAGACTAACATCGTGGCATGGGATAATTAACGCTTCACAAAAAAAAAACCACCCTCAAAAAGCCATTCAAGCAATTGATCAGTCTGACAGAGAGGAGTGAAGAAAAATTCTCACAGGAGTATAGAAGATTCTCTCACATTTTTCTTTAAAATATGGAAAAACCAAATCAACTACAATGAAAGAAGGACAAGACCAACAATACTGGATTACTGCTGAACCATTCCCAGCTGGAGGTGACACAGGGCCAGATGTTGGTGGGATGAGTGATGGGCTTTGCAGTTCAGTCTTCCCCCAGATAACTACAGAACAGAGCATGAATACAAACACAATCTAAAAAAAAGAGTGATTAAGACCATGTTGATGGCAAGGGGATTGGAACTAGATGATCCTTAAGGTCCCTTCCAACCTAAACCCTTCTATGGCTATCACAAGGAAAGTCCCAGGAAATCTGAAATCAAACATATTTAGTGATTGAAAGGAAACTGAGAAAAATACAGTTAAAGTAAATCTTGGTTTTGGGTGAAAGTGCTGTGTTTTCTTGACTGTCAATCACATCCATCATGGACATTCCATGGCAACACAGGAGCAGTAGGAACTTCCCTGCGCCTGTCACCTCTGGGGTGTAGACATCCATTTATCCATTTAGTGCTGCACACCCTGTTTTGCCAGCAGGGACATCTACACTGGGAAAAAAATAACGTATTGCACTGCCACAGCAGAGCTGAATCGATCTGCAGCTTTTCCTGGGCTGACATCTGGCAGTGCTTTCCAGTGCCAGCACGTTTTGTTAGCAAGGTGTCAAGCCAGACCCAGCTCAGGGTGCAGCTTAACTGCACATAAATGTACTCAGCGTGCTGACAGGCTTCATGAACCTGCAGGGAGCCTCAGAGGCTTTATCCTGGGGAAAAAGAGGCTCGTGGGGGATCTTCCCACTCTCTACAACCCCCAGAAATGAGGATGGAGCCAGGTGTGGGTTGGTCTCTTCTCCCAGGCAACCAGTGACAGGGCGAGGGGACACGGTCTTAAGCTGTGCCAGAGGAGGTTTAGGTTGGATATTAGGAGGAATTTCTTCACTGAAGGGGTGATCAGACATTGGAAGGGGCTGCTCAGGGAGGTGGTGGAGTCACCATCCCTGGAGGTGTTGAAGGAAAGACTGAACGTGGCACTCGGTGTCATTGTCTGGTTGACAAGGTGGTGTTTTGTGATAGGTTGGATTTGAGGATCTCAGAGGTCTTTTCCAACCTATTTAATTCTGTCATTCTGAGGTTGGGGTGCTTTGGGGACTTGGGCTGAAGCTCTTTTTAATAAAAGTTGTTGTCTGGTTTGTTGTTACAGTTGAAGTGACACTGATTTTTCAGGCAACTCAGATCATTTCCTGATGCTGCTCTACCCCTGACATCTCCATCCCCATCTTTCATCTTGCTCCAGGTAGGTTCAACAACTTGGGATCAGCCTTTTCTCCCCGGCAGTTAATGACAGGACAATGGAAAATAGCCTCAAGCTGTGCCAGAGAACGTTCAGGTTGGATATCAGGAAAAAAGTCTTCACTGAAAGAGTGGTTAAATATTGGAACAGGCTGCCCAGGGAAGGGGTGGAGTCACCATCCCTGGAAGTGTTCAAAAGATGAGCAGATGTGGCACTTTCCAACAGGGTTTATTGGGCAAGGTGGTGATCAGTCAAAGGTTGGACTCAGTGATCCTGGAGGTCTTTTCCAACCTCAATGACTCTGTGATTCTGTGAAAAATAAGTCTTCCCTTCCACCTTCTGGAGGTGAGTCCTTTTCTCATTGCTCTCCATCAATAGATCTGAAATGATTTTGTTGTGCTTTTATTAGGAGGAAAGTCTGCTGACTCCTTACCAGGTCTTCAAGGATTGGAACTGCATTTAGAAGATGGACCACAAAACCCCAGCTGTGAGGCAAAGCTTTACAAGTTTGTGCCTTTTTCTCTCTCAAGAATCATCTATGGATGGCTACTCAGGGGCCAACGTTTGATTCATTTGTGCAAACAAAGCAGGTACACCAGAATTTTATGATCTGCTTGAGAACACCCATTCACTAGTCTCTTTCTACAGTTCAATCCTAATTAGCTTTGATGCCTTTTCCTGGTCTTAAAATCAAGAATCAAACACAGTTAGAAGGGAAAGAGGGATTTTACCTTTGTATTTATTTTAAAGATCATTAGGTGCACCACGTCCAGGTCAAATGCACCTCCATGCCCACTGCAATGCACACCCACAATAGATCTGGTATCACATCATAGGTCTTCCTAATCAGCATATCTATCAAAGATTCCCCAACAAGAGGCTTAAATGAGCCCCCCTCCCCAAGAAACCTTCCCCTGGATGGTTCTATCTTAGTTTACAAAATGTGTTCTGGAGAGGACCTTGGTGTCTGGGGCACACTGATCTCTAACTATGAAGCTTCTAAGGTGTTCAGTCTCCTAGCTTGACAAACAAGTCCAAGAACGTAGGCTAAAAAACACTAAGAATACAGAAGTTATAAAAAGATATAAGAGGGGTATAAAAGAAAAGGCAACAAATCATCATGGCATCAGCTTCAGATGCTAAAAGGCAAGGAAGACCAGAGTAAAGCAATGAAACCACACCCACGCTGCCTGTTGCTGAAGGCCGTGCTGCTGGATACATGTCAGAGACGTAATCCAGTTCCTAGTATCCACTGGGTGTTTATGGCAATGGCCATGGATGCAGCAGGCTGAGGGCCACAGCCAGCAGACACTGCAGGCATTTCACTACATCTGGGGCTGGGGGGAGAGAACAGACAACGTCCCTCAGCTGGTGCAGAAGCAGCATGGTCAGAGTGGGGGTGTGTCCTGCTTTCTTTCTACCAGATTATTCCCATCCCAATTCCATGATGATGCTCCAGATTCACGGCAATGACTCCAAAAGAAGGTTGTGACTTGGTGGCTCTTTTGCTGCAAGCAGAAAAGCACTCCAAATATTTAGAGAGAAACTTAAATTTAAAAAAAAAAATTAAAAATTAAAAATTAAGCTCGACTTTGCTTCTCACATCCTTCTGCTCCTTTGTATTTCTCTGTGCTCTCATTTCCTGCTGCCTGCTCTTGGGCATGCTGCTCTCATTTCCAAATCCTTGGACTTTCAGGTCTTACTTTATGGCTTGCTGCTGATCCTCTGCTATGTTTAAATCCTCTCCAAATGCAATACCCAGAATTCAATGCCTTCCCTGCCAACACAATTCGGCTTTATGCAAGCAGTACCTATATTCAGCATTCTTTTCCTCTCTACAGTGAATTTCCAGGTAGATACAGAAATACGTCATCCCACTTTTGTCCTCCAGCATATCTGTTCCTAAAAGTTGTGAATTCTAGTTGCCATTTATAGAGGCTTTCAGACAATTAATGACCATCACCTTTGTGATCATGGTGGAAAAGATTCGTTTCCATGTGTTATTCAGGATTAGTCTCTATCAGACCCCAAGGGTCCAAGTAGCGCTTCAGTCCCCTCTTCATTTTGACTCTATTATCTCTTTTAGCACCAAAAAAAACCCCTGTCTAATCAAATTAAGAATTCCTTTTGGCCACGGAAAAGTAGCATCAGTAGTAAAACAGCTATTCAATAACCTCACTGATCACATTGCAGCTATTTCAAAATCTATGGGTCAAAAAATGTTTCTTCTCTTTGTAAATACATCCCCAAAAAACCAACAGAGAAAAAAACAAAGTGAAAAAGCACTGAATCAAACAAGGAGCACACAAAGTTCAACTCTGACTGTACCACCAGAAATAAAATTTAGGTTTCTCGTGACTCACAGCACAACTACCAGAGCTGATGAACACTGGGCTCAGCTTTCTCAAAAACCATTCAAAGCGATGAGTAAGTTTCTGCATCCCTAAGAGAATTTTTATTTTGAGTTGCCAGGGGGCTGCAAGCCTAAGCTGCTCTTCCAGGGAGGACAAACCAGGAGAGGGGGTGACAGGAAGGGGACCTGGGGCACCTCACCACCAAGGGCTCAGTCCCACAGCACCGGATCAAGAGCAGAGCAGGTCCAGTGACAGAAATCCGGGTCAGCCCCAGGGTCAGGGACCTCCAGAGAGGAAATAAAGGAGATCCAAGGCCAAGACAGACAAATGAGTGAGCTGGGTCGGGTTCAGCATAGTGCCTGGGCAAGGAGGGCAGAGTAATGGCACAGCTCAGACAGGGACCAAGAGCAAGGGACTGAATTTCATTGTATCTCCTGGGCAACGAGGTGCTGCTCCCATGGGGGCACCTCACAGCTCTGTAATCCAAGGATGCAGAGGGGTGTGTATCAGACCTGGCCTAAATCATGGTCATACAAAACCCTGGGGCAAGGGCAAGATAAGCAGAGAGTGCCTGTGCACAAACTTTGGCACAAAGCAGCTGCTTCTGTACTCATAACTCAAAGAGGGATGAGGCAGAGGCACAAATGGTGGCTCTTCATCATCCATGCATCCTTCTGGGTGCAGCTCTGTCCTGTTCTCCCAAGGCATGTCCCAGGTCCTGTGTAGCACGTGGCAGTGACCATTCCCAGTGGAGTGTTTGGATGCTGTCCTCTTTCTGCATGGGAGATGTCCCTGCTCATTGCAGGGGGTTGGATTAGACGATGTTTAAAGGTCACTTTCAACCCAAACCATTCCATGTTTCTATTTCATAATTTAATCATGAGGACATAACCAGGCCTTGGATTCACAGGACAGCCCCTGGCCTTATTTTATCCAGCAGCAGGGATACATTCCCTCCTGAATTCTACCATCACTTTCATTTTCCCTCTTCCTATAAATCCGCCTTATTTCCAGCCCTGATGCTAATCAAACATAACCAGAACTCAGAATTCCAACAGCTTGTTAAAGTGAAATGTGGTGATTATCTGTTACCCTTAAAGGAGGGTACGATGCCAGCCCAGCTCCCACAAATGTCAAATCAATGCCTGTGTGGCTCAGCTGCCTCATCCAAAGGACTACTGAGGACACACACCATTATTTTATTAACTACACTTCTGTGGAAATAATTTGGAGAACAAATCTGGGACACCTGGAAGCCATGTAGAAAATACGTGGATAAAGTGATTTATGGGAATTAATGGCTTTAAACTGAAGGAGAGTAGATTTAGATTGGATATTAGGAAGAAATTCTTCCCTGTGAGGGTGGGGAGGCCCTGGCACAGGTTGCCCAGAGAAGCTGTGGCTGCCCCATCCCTGGAAGTGTCCAAGGCCAGGTTGGATGGGGCTTTGAACAACCTGGGATAATGAAAGGTGTCCCCATGGCAGGGATATGGAACTGGATGATTCTAGGGTGCCTTGCAACCAAAGCCATCCTGTGGTTCTAGGATTTGTCCCCAACAGCCAGTGTAAGCAAAGCTGACAGAAAATGCTGAGTCTCATCACCTTTGTCAAACTAAATCAGCGATTTTGGTCCCTAAAGCAGTTTCCAAACAGGAACACATTTCTTTGGAGGGGAGGAGGCAGGGGAGGAGGAGTGGATGAGAATGAAAATCAAAGAATGATTCATGGCTGCAGCATTTTCTGATTAGATAATGATGGTTTGTGATACAATATGAACATGTCCTGTTTACACTGGACCTTGCAGCGTGATCTGACAGGCAACAGTAAAAGCAATTATACAAACACCACTCCTGAAATATGTTTCACTAGATACAGCTACAGATATGCAATGCTAGAGACTCTAAAATCTCCCCAGAAAGTATTTCAATCTCCTTATCATTACACAGCTTTTCTTAATATCAACCCTGATTCTTCCTTGCTGCAGCTTAAGCCCATTACTTCTTGTTCTTCCCAACTGTAATAAACAAAAAAAAGAAGTGATTATTCTTTTCTTCTTTGCAGCAGACTTTTATGTACCAAGAGAACTTTATCTTCAACTCTATCTTTTCTTTTTTAGCTAAAGCAGCTCTTTTTGTAATCTCTCCTCTGCAGCCTGGCTTGGCAGCTCTTGGATCACTCCTGCTGCTTTTCCATGCCCTCAGTACCTGCCCCGTGCCTCAAAGTGAGTGCCCAGCACAAGACAGAAGATTAAAGTGGCCTATTCTAATGTAATGAAGACTCACACAAGAGCCACATTAGGATTAATTAATTTAATCGAGAATTAAATTAATTAAAGCCGCATTACAGTCAAATTAATTAGAAAATTTGTTTTTGAGGAAACTAAAGCTTATGTTCTCAAGCCAGGCATAATAAACTGCCCTGCAATGGGATCTCTCCAACTCAGTGTGGCTCACTCCCACCTAAACACAAACATCTGGATAGGAGATGCCCTGTGGGAAGTGGCACATCCACACAGACCTGGGGGATATGGCACAGGCCACATCTGAGGTTGTAACAGACCCCAGTCACTGATCCCATCTTTCAGTGGCCATGTCAAACCAAAATGCTTCCTAGATCTCTGGTGAGGGTGTAGGGTACCTGGGCAACAGCCAGTGATGAATTCCTAATCTGGATACACCCAAAGTTAGCTGAGGTGGATCCCACCTCACGCCTCAGCTGAGCTGTAATGTATTCCATGTAATGAATTCCATGTTCATGTTCATAGCTTGTGGCAAAAAGAAGCAGCACTTAGATTTTCTTCTGCTTGAGATTTAAGGAGGCTGTGCTGATAGTCACCAAAAATTA
This sequence comes from Monarcha castaneiventris obscurior, assembly GCA_026261815.1. NCBI lineage: Eukaryota > Metazoa > Chordata > Aves > Passeriformes > Monarchidae > Monarcha > Monarcha castaneiventris. The sequence goes on along the minus strand of JAMPIT010000885.1, from coordinate 1,892,784 downwards.
GGTTTAATTGTTTCTTCGCTAGTTTCAGATCTATTTGAATCTTCCCTGGATGGGGAGAAACATGGCTTAGTATTAACAAGATTACACTCCCTCCAACTAGATCAAGATTAGCATCCTTATACTCCTCAATAGTCAGTAATAAACCCTTTTAAAGGCACATCTGGGAAGAGTCAGGGAAAGGTTGGAGACTCCGAGTAGAATTTAAGATTTCCCTGCTTAGAAAAAAGTAAAGTTACCTGCATGCTCATGAATTCTCCCCAGTCCTATAAAATCAGCAAATGTGATCTGTATGGTGGATAAAGCTCTATTCTCCTTCCATTCATGTGCCTTTGACATCAGTGAAAGCCTGAAGTTACAGATTATTCCCTTTTCTTTAAACCCTTAACCAAAAAAAAATGTTTCAGGAAAAGGGTAATATCCACTGGGACAGACTCTAAAGAGGAAAGATAAATACAAATAGAGTTTATTTTACTTTTTATATGCTTCAGGTCTATGTAAGAAAAATGTCTTCTACAGTAAAAAGAACTGTTGCAAGAATTGTTTCTTGTAAATGGACAGCACTGATGTCTGTAAGAAGGAAGAATGATACATTGTGGCTCACTCGGCAAAAAAGGAAAGCTATGAAGAACATATCCAAACCCACTAAAAATGGATCAAATGCAGCACTTACTGTGACATAAAAATCATTATGAGTTTTTGACCCACCAGGTAAATTGTTTTTCCTAGAGTCATCTTAAAAAAAAAAGTAGTAATGAAGTTGTGCTTTATGAAGAGGAGCTGGTTCCTGCAGATGTTTCCTAGTCTCCTAAATTCATTCCACAGAAAACCTTAATCCCTTAATTCCCCAGTAGGGAAAATAGGAATGACTGAATCTTGTCAAACGCTTGAGCTGCCAATCCTGAACTCGTAACAGGGTGTGATGTGGAAAAAAATTAAATGACATCAGAGTTGGCCATACAAGAGCAAGCTGTGGCCCAGGACCTCCTCCTCTCCCATGAATCTTCCAAAGAAGGACAACCCTCATGTGATAGAATTGTAGAAAATATTTCTCTGAAGGCCAGGAAGCCAAGTGTTCCTTTGTCTAAGGAAATCCTTTCTCCTCACAAAGAGAGATATGCAATGACTCTTTCAAAGTGAAATGAAATCCCAAATTGTCCCACCCCATGCAGAACTCCTTGCTTTTCATTCCACGTTTCAAAATGTTTTCAAGAGCTTTACGTGTTGCTGAAGTCAGATTTAGAAAGACTATAATTGACTCTCTTTTCTCCTCTTGAGCACAAGTTGAACGTAACAATTCCCATTCTCCACTTCTGATAGTGCCGGGCCATGACCCGAGAGCTGTGCTACAAAGGTGTCCTACCAGGCCTGTGATTTCTTTCAGGAATATGGAAAAGACCTTTGATTAAAGTGCTTCCAGGCTTTGTCAAAATGGAAATAAAAGCAATTTCATTTTCCGTAACTTTTTTCTCCTTACCTATCATTTTCCCTTCATGATCAATACGGTTATTAAAGCACAACAGGGGAATAAGCATTTACTTTCTCAGCTACTTCCTGACCATTGGAGATGCCCCAGGTTCTCTGCAACATTTAAACACAGCTGGCACAGGCGACGTGATTTGGGGAGGAACAACAGCCTGCCACAGCAGAAGCCAGAAAGGCAGCAGGATTCCCTACTCAGCACAAAAGGATACTAAATATTAGTTTTTAGGCAAAGAAATCAAACTGTCTGCCCAGCAAAGTGCTTCTTTGAAGGTACTTGTCTATCAGCATGAAAGCAAGATGTTTACCAGCCGGGCACTGTTCATCACAGACTGAGATACAATGTCCAAGAGAATCAGGATGAACAATCTTCCAGAGAAATGGCAAAGGAAGCTCAGCCTGTCTTCTTCCAGCTGCCTAAATTTTAAGTACCAAGTCTGATGAGATGACACAATACTGACTGCAGGTCCCTAAACTGTACCTGTGGAAAGATGAACTGTTAAACTGGTGCTCCTCAAGTAAATCAAGTTAAGAATTCAAGACACAGAAATCAGAATATAAATCCCCACAGTAGAATGAAATTATTGCTTTCACTGTGGCTTCGAAAACCAATGTAGCATCTTTAGAATCACCCAATGGTTTTGGGTAGGGAGGGACTTCAAAGATCATCTCATTCCAAACCCCCCACCACGGGCAGGGACACCTTTCACTATCCTGGGTTGCTCCAAACCCTGTCCAACTTGGCCTTGAACACTTCCAGAGATGGGACAGGCCCAACTTCTCTGGGTGATATGTGCCAGGGCCTTCCCTCTCGTAGAGAAGAATTTCATCCTTATGTCTAATTTAAATTGACCCTTTGTCAGTTTAAAGCCATTGCCCCTTGTCCTGCCACTCCAGGCCCTTGTTAAAATTCCCTCTCCAGGTTTCCTGTCCGTTCCCTTTAGGCCCTGGAAGGGGCTCTGAGCTCTCCCTGGAGCCTTCTCTTCTCCAGGCTGGACACCCCCAGCTCTCCCAGCCTGGCTTCAGAGCAGAGGAGCTCCAACCCTCTGAGCATCTTTGTGGCCTCCTCTGACTCCCTGACACTTCAGTGACTTTACATGAAATACTTGAGGAATGGTGACACTCCCTGGACAGTGTCCCTGTGCCAGAAAGGAAAACTGAGCAGGAGAACACTGCTGCCTGCACGTGCAGATTTTCAGCAGAAGTTTCCAGTGCAAACACTGACTGGGCTTGACCATTTTGCTGCTTGATGAGATGTGACAAGCTCACAGCCCAGTGCAATAACACTTCAGGCTACACAGCTGGGGCTCAAGGATACTTAAATTCTGTTCCTCATTTTCATGGATCCCACTTAGGTAGACATCTCCAGTGATAATATTCCTAACTCCTTGGTATCCCTAGCCCATTAAGAGGTAAGTTTAATACAATTTCTCAAAGCTTTGACCTTTGAGCAGGGCAATTTATTATATGTGCTGCCACCGGGCACAAAGATGAGTCTAAGTGTGGTTTTCCAGTCAGTAACCAAGGATTTCCATTCACTCCTCTGTTAAATGAGGCCATTAAGAGAAATGTAACTCACTAGTTTATGCTGCTGCTAGCAAGGGAAAATTGCTTTTTAATCTCTGACCCCTCAGAATGAAATTGTACCCTGGAAAGAGATTCTGTTAAACAAATGAATTAGAAAAACAAAAGGACAGCCTGTGATTTCCTTCTGTCTCTGAATTGTCAGAGATCAGACTTGTTCAGAGCTTTCAAATAAAAAACTCTTGCCTTTGAAATACTGAATGCAGGCCACCACCATCAGTGTAACTGATATTCTTAAATCTTGACTCGGAACAGTCCCAGTGCTGCGTTCCACCAAGGTGAACAGCCAGTAAAATCTGTGTCCTGCCTACTCATCTTCTCACCACAGAAAGACAGACTGATCACCAGTGGCTCACCACTAAACTTGCTCTCAAGTCTTTCCTATCACACAGAATCACAGAATGATTTGGGTTGGAAGGAACCGTAAAGATCATCCAGTTCCAACCCCTTGCCATGGGCAGGGACACCTTCCCCTATCCCAGGTTGCTCCAAGTCTCATCCAACCTGGCCTTGGACACTTCCAGGGATGGGGCAGCCACAGCTTCTCTGGGCACCCTGTGCCAGGGCCTCCCCACCCTGACAGAAAAGAATTTCTCCCTAATATCCAATCTAAACCTGTCATCTGTCAGCTTAAAGCCATTCCCCATTATCTTATCACTCTGTGCCCTTGTAAAAGTTCCTCTCCAGATTTGCTGTCTTCCCCTCCAGATACCTCAAAGGCCACAGTCAGTTCACCCTGGAGCCTTCTCTTCTCCAGGCTGAACAATCTTAATTCCTCACAGGAGAGGTGCTTCATCCCCCAAAGTATGTTCATTTCCTCCTCTGGATTCCTTCCCTTCTCCACCCATGCCCCTTCCACTTCTTCCTTGAACAGTTTGTGCTTAAATAAAAAATGAACTCACAGTGGATCATTTTTTTTTTCTCCCAAAAATTTTTACAGTTGGTGTTTTATAAATAAAGGAAAAAAAAGACTAAGCTACTACCTAGATCAGGCATGTTTCCCTTTTGGATGGCACAAATGAAGAGATGTTCTGTTGTGATTAAAAACAACCTGAAAGATTTTACCTTTACACACAGGAACACCCAACTTCATGACATCCAAACGCTCTAAACAACCCCTTTCTTAATAAATATTTGATCACACAGATCCATTATTTACAGAAAACAAAGAGAGGTTTAAATAAATTTTGTGGCTCAGACCTTGCTGAGGTTAAGTTGCTGCATTCACACAGTTCATTTATCACACGGACTGGCGCTGGCTCAAACACCACTTCCCACGGAAAGCAGCTGTTTTGTAAATGGCTGCATTAAAGTACAGTAAAAAAGCAGGCACAGACAGAAGCTGCTTCAAAATACAGCACTCTTAAATCTGAGAACTCAGCCTGCCCTTCACAGGCAGCCAGTGAGCAAGGAAAAAAGGAGGCAGAAGCTTTATCCCAACCAACTGCTGTTGGTGAAAGGTCTGGAGCACAAATCTGGTGAGGAGCAGCTGAGGGAGCTGGAGGGGCTCAGCCTGGAGAAAAGGAGGCTCAGGGGTGACCTCATTGCTCTCTATGACTCCCTGAAAGGAAGGGGTAGCCAGGTGGGGGTCAGTCTCTTCTCCCAGGTAAAAAGTGAAAAATTAAGGGGAAATGGCCTCAAGTTATGCCAGGGACGGTTTAGATTGGATATTAGGAAAAAGAATTCTTCACTGAAGGGGTTTTTAACCACTAGAACAGGCTGCTCAGGGAACTGGCTGAGTGACCATCCCTGGAGGCATTTAAAAACTTCAAGATGTGTCACTTAGGGACATGGTTTAGTGGTGGAACTGGCAGTGCTGGGTTAATGGTTGGACTGGATAATCTTAGTGGCCTTCTCTAACCTAAATGATTCTGTGATTCAATTCAATTTTTGAAAGCCCTGCCCCAGACAGACCTGCTTGCTGCCCAGACCATGCTGCCAAGACAAAGGAGCCTGAAGGAAGGGGCAGGCCTGCAGCAGCAAGGAGCTGCTTCAAGGCTGTGTAGCAATACAGACCATGTTCAAGGCACATCTGACAGGAAATGCAGACAAATATCCTCACGTGGGCGGTTTAGAGCAACCAGCAGATTACTGGGATCATTCTAATGGAATGTTTGAGGCAGCAGTGGTGCTGGCAGCCATGCTTCAGCAGGGGAGGACTGGGAGGTTGCAACTGGCAGCAAAAATGAAAAAAAATATGGCTCAGTGGGAGAGGGAAGGGGTGGAATTAAAACAACTGCTATGGGGGAGAAACTGCTTTGAATTTCAGCTTTGAAGCTGAAGAAATTCAATCTGAGTAGGAAGCCCAGGCAGAGGTTCCTGAACTGAACTGGTGTGAATGTGTTGCTGTGGACTGAGAGACAGAAAGTAGAGAGGGTCTGCAAATTGGTTTGAGAGATTCAAGTAATTTGTGTATAACTTCTTTTCCTAACTGGAGTTCATGGTACAGAACCATGAAGACTCTGGATGGCGTCAAAGTTGCCTTCTTCTGCAGAGGAGGATTAAGGCTCAGTCGTGTAATTAAACAGTCACTTCAGTAATGGCTTTTGCTTGGAGTCCTTACAGAGCCCCGAGCTCCTACTGCAGCCTTAATTCAGCTCCCATCACTTTCACAAGCAGGAACTGCCAGGAGAAAGAATAGCTCTGTAATCCCCCGAATGAGACTTCCAAGTGCTAATTATCCAGAGGAGTTGCAAACCCAGCCACGCTCGCCGTGGTGACAGACACGGACAAACAGCAGCACGGGGCTGATTGTTTACCTTGCATCTTGGAGTTTGCAGTAGAGTGACATTACATCTCTGTCACAAATCTGCTGCATGAGCACACAGCCTTTCCTTGTCCTAGGAGATCACAGAATCGCAGAATTACGGAGTCATTTAAGTTGGAAAAGACCTCTAAGCCCATCGAATCCAGCCCTTGACTGATCACCACCTTGTCATTTAAGTGCCAGCTCGAGGGATGGTGATTCCATCACCTCCATGGACAGCCCATTCCAAAGTTTGACAACCCTTTCCATGCAGAAATTCTCCATCAGCCACTTCTCATCCAGACCCTTCCCCAGTTCTGTTACCCTTCTCTGGACATGCTCCAGCACCTCAAAGTCTTTCTTGAAGTGAGGGGTCCAAATCAAGCAGCTGCACTTGCATCAAGATAATCCAACCACGCTGGTCCCCCGTGGCTTTGCAGCTGCAAATGATGCTGGATGACTGCTGCACATCGCAGGGGGCAATCCCATCATATCATGGCGCCAGCTGGCTGGTAATTATAAAACTAAGGTTAAAATTATTTAATGGCAGCAAAGGACAAGGTCTTAGGGCAGATCCATAGTGAAAAGGAGGAGATGATCTTCATTGTCACAATATTTATAAGCAACAAGTGCTTTGAGGGGCTACCATGCCAGAAAATTTCAAAGACTCTGAGAAGGTGATTTTTGAAACTCAGATTTTCTTTTGCTCTTAAAATACCAATGAGTTATTGGCACGAAAGTTGAAGACAGTCCCTTATCAGTGGTCCCCAGGCGATAAGATCTCTGCAAATATCACAGATTTATGAGGCTTTTTTTCCTTAGAGCTCCAGCCTTCAAAGTGCCCCTCTGTGTACCCATGAAAGCCAGACCCAGGAATTGCTTCTTTCCTGGAAAAAAACTCATTGTTCTAAGACTACACAAGTGGGTTACTGAACTGCTGTTTGCCTTTGCAGTGCCAGTGAATCCAAATTAGCTTGACTTCCACAGAGGATACAGGGAAGGAAAGCAACCAGCATTAACAGGAGCAACACAAGCAGCTCTTCCAAAACAAATTAGCTTCAGCAATCGGCACACAGAGTCCTTCAGTCAGTGAGGCCAAGATGAACTTAGGCCAAACTTTGCATAAAAAAAGAGCAACTGGTTTAATGTGTACCCATGGAGTCTGCGTTGGTTTTTTTTCCTTCCCCTCAATCCATCTGCAGGAAGCTCTGAGCAAAGTGAGCAAAGTAAAAAGTCATCCCTTCAGTGTGATGTTCAGCCCACCTACACTAACCTCAAAGGCAGGTCAGGTGTTTAGAGATTCCCTTTTTTCCAATAGACGGGTGATAGGCATGGGATTAAATTTCCACTGAAATATTTGTGGTATAATTGATATAATCTGAATTTAATGGACAAAGGAGAGAACAGACCTGTCCTGAGAGGCAGCCACCAGACCCATGTCAGGCATCTCCTGTGAGATGAGACAAGATGTGCTGAAAGCAATTTCTCCTCATGAATCGTGGAAAGGAGGTTCAGACACTTAAACACACTTCACCACTAAACACACCCATATTTGGTCCAATAAATCCCTCTCTTCCAGAAGGCAGTTTGACCCAAGCTAAAATTGGTGTTTTGAGATGGGTGGGATGAACCATTTTCTCTGTGGGCAGGGACAAGGAAATTTCAAGATGCAAATCTGGGCCATTGGTATTAATGGCAAGAGTCATGACTCCTGCTTGAGGCCCAAGAGAAATGAGACCCTCACCAAAAAGAAAGGCATTGAAACAAGACCAGTGCAGGAGATAATTTCTATTGGCTTCTTCCTACCAGATTTGCTCACCTCAGTCATTTTTCAAACTCAAAATTTCTAGTGAAAGTAGAATAAAAAAGCAAAATAGGTACTAATTTCTGTCACCACCAGGGTTTTCATATGGAAAAAAAGGCCTCTGCTCCTCTCCTTCTTGTATCAATATTCAACTATTCAACTCTTATTGCTTTCATCTGCGTTTTGACCCTGTGTGTTCCCACAGATAATGCAGTGGCTCAGCTTAACTCCTACCTCTAGTAAAAGTAAGTTAAAGCACAAACAATTATTTTGCAATTAAAATTTAAAATGAAAGGAAAAATATCTCCTACTATATATATATAAATCCTTACTCCAAAGCTCTGACAGCTCCCACTAAATCTTTTAGAGTTTAGATGGGGCACATGAGAATCCACTCCAAGTAATAAAACACTGCTGTTAGCACACACATCTCAAGAGGAAGGAGCACCTTACCAAATTTAAAATGCAGACAAAGGAGCTCAGCATGAAGATATTTACATTTTTTTTCTAACATTTCTATAATTTCAGGGAACCTAAATGCCTTGTTTTGTAGTAACTAAGGAAAAACTATTTACTGGTGCTTTGTTATGTTAATGTGCAGGTTGGGACTGGTTCTCCAAGTTGTATTGTTGAAGTGACTGCATGGATTACTTGCAAACATTGTGTTAAATAAGCAGCCACTTAATCATGATTCCTGACAGAAATCCCTCCATTAAGTTCCACAGAAGGTCTTAAACTTGAATGTTTCAGCGGTGTTGACATTTCTGATTTCTCAATTTATGTATACATTTGTTGATAGACTAATAAAAAACCCTACACAGACTAATAAAAACACTGCATGCACACACACACACGTTTATATACATATAAACAGTAATAAATAACAAATGTTTGTAAGCCAGTCTGCGTTTACAGGATAATCACACTGTAACATAAGTAACAAGCAAACACACTCGTGAATTAGCAGTTTAACAAAAAGAGGAACACTGCTCAGTAAGATTCAAGAAACAGCCTGTGCCTTTGATCCCTGAGCAGCACAGATGAGCACACATGGAATTTAGAGTGGCAGGTCCCTTAAAAGCAGCTCACCCCCAGGGCCATCTGGCTGAGCACCCTCCCAAACCCATCCTGGATATTTCCAAAGCATCCAAAACCAGGCAAACCACCCAGGAGGATGGCCTGTAGTCTCACATTATCCATATCTGTGCAAGGAGCATCAACATTCCTCCCTCCAGCAGCCCTGAGGGCTGTGGGATCAGGGCCCTTCCTGCCACATCGTGGGGATGGTGTCCCTTTGGGTGTAAGGTGAGTGGGGATGGTGTCCCTTTGGGTGTAAGGTGAGTGGGGATGGTGTCCCTTTGGGTGTAAGATGAGCAGATATCGTGGCACACAACACATGAGGCATCACATACCATTTGACCAGCCCCAGGCCAGCAGTGGAAGTGACAAAAATGCCACCTCGTTTTCTGGTCACATCCCAGGGAACCTCATGTAAGAGGTGACAGAGGGTGAGCTGGTTTTACACGTGTTTGTCTGGTGATCCACATCCAGGAGAGTTCCCTGCTTCACAGGAGATCTGGATTGCAGGTTTTCTTTAGCAGATGAAGTTTTCTCAGTGATATTTGTCTATATGGGCTCGTTTCAAGCACAAGAGAGACTCTGTTTTCTCATGCACACCAATCGGTTCATATTTATGCCCTTAGCAGGGGTTGCCTTGCTGAAACTGGCTGTATCTTTATCCTGATAAACATATTTGAGGAAAAAAGGGCCTCCTGTCTGGGCAGACTATTTCAGCAGCTCCTGCTGGCTGAAGAAAGCAGAACCTCTAGACTGTCCTGCATTCATTTTCTGCCTGACTCCTCTTCGACCTTTTTAGCCAAAGTCATCATTAACTCATTTGCAGCTTTGCAATCAGCTTTACAGTCAGGTCAAGTATTAAATTCATTCCAGTTTCATTTTAGACTTCATGTGGTATGTAACAAGTTATCAAAGTGAATGCAGGATTACATGCAGGGTGACACACATTATCTTGAATAAATATACATTAAAAACCAAAATTTAGCTGTAGACCATGCTTATTTTCTGCAATATCAAAGTTCTACAAAACCCATTACCCAAAATTGGGACATGTGTTTCACCAGAAAATGAACCATAGATAATTTTAAAATCACAGCACTCCATTACATCAGAGTAAAACACCTGAGTCTCACTCCTTTGGTCTGGAGGTTTGCCCCAGAGCTTCTGAGTTCATTGTGCCCAAGGACCAACCAACAGGAACTATGTGCTCTCATGGAGCTCAGCTACATTTTGTCAAAACTCCAGACACATGAAAATCACCAATTTATGCTTGAGGAAAAAAAGAAAACTAGCAGGGTTTTTTTCTGTCAGTCACAATGCAATTGATAACAATTTTTTCTTTGTTCATTCCCCCACCCCCCTTCATCATTGGAAATTACTAACAATAACCATCAAAGAGTTCGTTCTGGGCAAGCTGTTTTCAAAAAGATTAATGTTTCTGTGTGTGTGTGTGTGTGTGTGTTAGTCTTGCTCCAATGAAGAAAAAAAAACCCCAATTCATAAAAAAATCCCTCAAACTGCCTTTGGAAAGTGCTGAACACCACCACCACCACAGCCATTATTCACAAACCACATCATACTGTTTGACAACTCAAATTGTTTCCCTAAGTACTGTTGCCTGATTATTGGGAAACACACCAAGCAGAAGCACATATGCACTTAAATGATGTGCTTTTTATGGTGTCTTTCCAAGAACAACAGTAGCTAATTGTTGACTTTCCTACTGGGAAATGCCTGTTTAATATGCAGATCTCTTAATGACTGCTCTAAAGCAAATTGTCTGTGCTACAGTAATTTAATCATATATATATATATTTATATATATATTTATGTATATATATGTATATAAAAGTTTAGCTCCTACTTGGAATATGCTTTATCATCTTTCCAGGTAGCACAAATCCGTGTGCCCAGTGGTTCACAGCTGCCAGGTGTTTTGTTTATTCCAAATACTGTTACTGAAAGCATTTTTAGGGTTTTTTTAGTCCCACTTACTTGGTGCTGACTTGCTTTTGCCAACTGCTCGTTGGCTGATTCTACGTTAGAAGAAGAGGTCTCAATGTTGGCTTCAATGCTATCTGCAAATTAAAAGAATAGAAAATAATTACAGGGTGCAAACCAAAGACAAAGGCTTTACACCAACAGCAATTCAGCAATTTACTCATAAGAGTAAAATTTACTCATAAGGCATAAAGAGAGCAGCAGCCCCTTGCTTGTGACCTGTAGTTCTGCAGGGAAGTAGGACCAACACCCATTTTGATGAATATCCAACCCATCAGTCAGAGGCAGGATGACTGACAGCTCTCCATGGGTCCCCTGACAGGATGGAGGTTACCTCTTATCCCATTCCCACTGAAATCAGTGGGAAGAGTGACAGGGAGTCCAACAGAAAGCAGCTCAAGACTGATAAATTTACTAGATTAAATTATAGAAGGGACATGACACCTGAAATTATCTTGCTATTAGAGCTCAGGGGTAAGATTCATCCAGGTCCATGTGGGTTATTGACCATGCCCAGGTGTCTGTCCCTGATCAAATCATCTCAGACAATATCACAGAGAGCAAATCCATGGTGTGCAATTCCTCCTACTCTCCAGGAGTTGATCAGATTAAACAAACCACAAGCCAAACTCCTGGACCACAATTCCAAGCTGCAATGGAGGTCTGCAAAATGGCTCAGATTGAGGCAAATTGCCCAAATCTAAAATTAAGGAAGAAGAATCTCACCCTACATGGGTTTGTCTGGCACTGGGGGAAGCCTGGAGGAACCACAAGGAATCAGAATGAGACTGGAAAAGAAAGATTATCAGCTACACATCACAACTGGAAGGTCCCCACTTCCACCAAAAAAATATTAACTTTGACTCCTGACTATGCTTAGAAAGCAAGACACCTATGGTATAACATCTGCATAAAAAAGGGTTTGTTTTTCCAGCAGAAATCTTGGAAATCTTGACCAGTTTGTGCCCCGAGAGATGTGCAGCCAATAATTTCTGGCCACAGGGGAAGAGGATGTGCCCTTGGTCTGTTCCTGGGTGGGTTTGAGCACAAAATACACCACAGAGTGCAAGAACATGATCAGGAGAACTCAGCCTCAGGTAGAAATTGGAGAACGAGGTTCCAGGGATTTCTCTAATCCTTAATAAACCACTGGAAATTCTTCAATTAATAGTATCAGGAGTTGGATTAAGACATGGCACAAAAGATTCAAGTAATTTATTCTTTGGTTCTAAAGGAAAGAACAGGAATTAATCTTGCCACTTTTGTGGAGGACAAAGAAATGAGGGTTTGCAGATAATTTGTGGAAAGTGATTGCATTCAGGTTTTGCCATTTTTAAATGAAACTGTGTTAAAGTCTGTTAATGTAATTATGCACTTATAATAACTCAAAATAAAATAAATTTTTTAAAAAGCAAAGAAAAGAAAAAAAGAAAGAAAAAAAAAAAACCACAAACAAAAGAGAAAAAGAGCAAAACCCCAAAGGCCTAATCAATGTAACAGAACTTGCTCATGTATAAAGTTTCTTGGGATTTTAGTGCAGACACCCTTCACTGCTCAACATCTCATAAAGGCTGATTGGCCTCAGAAAATTAATCATTTAGTCAGAGAGGAGCCATGGAGGAGAAATGTATTAAATATATCCTTCTAAAACAAGAGTAATCTGTCTGTGCTTCTCCTGGGGAAGAAGGAAATCAGAGAAGCAGCTTAATTTAGCTCCCTTAGAAGGCCCTCTGGAGGAACCCAACGCTTTCCGCTGCCTGCGGGGAGGCCTGAGGAGATTTGCCATTGTTAGATAAAATTAAACACTGTGCACACCCCCTCAGTGCTCCATGGAATGGGAGAACCATGCCCTAGGCACTGCTTTTGCAAACAGCATCCAGGTTTTTCCCAGCACAGGCTTTCCCAAGTGAGAAGGACATGTGCTACCTGTCCTGTATGAGTCGGAGGATGTTACAAAGGGAGGTTGGGCTCTGCTGGAACTGTTTCTGCTCACTCCTTCTCCCAGTGGGGGAACACCAGCCTTGGAATAAGTAAACCTCCCGTTTGAATCCTAATTTTTGAAGCAACTTGTAATCCTGAGGCAAAGGGGAAAAACTAACACGAACAAAAAAACCCCACCAAACCAGCTCTAAAACTCTAAAATAATGAGACATAAATATGTAAAGCAATTTAACCTGATATTTCTGCTGATTAACACAGGAAAGCAAGGAGAGCAAAGAGAATTTGGCTCGAATCATGAAAAAATAAGCAATAAGTCAATGATGTAACTAAGTCGATGATGAATATGTCACTGACAGACATTTTAGTGAATCTTTGCTGAACCAGTGGTGGTTCAGGACTCACCTTGGCCACCTTCAGGCTCCTTGCCAAGGCACCTGGCTTGGGGATAGAGAGACAAGGGTGGCAGGATCCTCAGGAGGCTGAAAGAAACCTGCTGGAAGGATCTACATTTTCCTTTCCTTTTGGCTTCGTGATGAAGGGATGGTGACTTTGTTCCCAAACAGATGAGATAATCCCACCCTGGGTCTGGAATTTCTCAAAGAGACTGAATCCCATGACAACTTTCTGCCCTCAGACTCTGGTGACAAGTTTATTGTACAATTTGAAAAGAAAAATCCTAAGGGGATGTGATCGACATTTTGGTAAACTGAGGGATAGGGCTGCACCAATGCAGATGGTGTTTGCAACTAAATCCATCAGAGAATTAGGAAAATATTTATGATTTTTCATCTAAAACACAATCTTGCAATAGGAGGAGTGAAGGCGACAGAGCTAGCCAGGTTTTAGATTCAATTTTTTATGATTTTTATGACACATTTATCACACAGAGATGGAAATAATGATGATCCCAAGAGGTATCTTTCAACTATCCAGCTATTTATCTGTGTCCTGAGACCAAGCCCTTCTAATGGCCAACAGGAATCTTATATGGGAAATTAGTGGAGTGACAGTGGCTGGACTGGGGGTTTTGTCCTAATCTTTCAAGGAATCACTCATATAACCTGAATTTTTACAGCAGCAACAATGGATTGGTTTCACAAGGTAGAATTTCAGCTAAACCACTTGAAAGACAGGAAAGTCAGCTCGTGAATGAGAATTTTTAAATGCTCCCACTTGGCAGTAACCAAAATGGGCCCCTTCAGGTTTTCATAGTATGCTTTTATTTTTAGCACTTTAATAAGCTTAACCCTCTTTTATGGCTACAACTTCTGGCTAAAAATAATCAATAGAGCATACTGAGAGGCACAATAAAAAGAAGAAGGGGGAAAAAAAGGGAGTATTTTGGTAATGCATAAAGGTTTCTTTCCTAATTAAAAGCCAAGTTTGGAGGGAAATTGCTTTCAGCGTGAAAATGAATTTTGCCCATTCGAATTGCCATGTACTTGGAAAGTTTTAAGTGTCATTCCATGAAGAAAAGACCCTCAGGCTTAGTGCAGACAGAACTGTGGATGTTAAAGGGAAAGAAAACTATGACAGTTCTTCCAGAGCAAAGTTTAAAATGGCTCAGGGTTAGTAATTTGCAAACTTCAATGTAAACATCGAGTTAGAAATTCTGCACACGAGAGGATTTATAAAATAATCGTGCTCATATGTTAAAATCAGGCTAAATGGGTCACACTGGCTTAGACTGGTGCAAGGAAATACAATTTTCAGCTCTGTGACTCATCAGGAGATGTGGTTATTGCTTCCAAAAAAGGCAGCTAGAACCTACCTTCCTATCTGATTGTAGCAGATCTCTAATTCTTCCACACAACACCACACCACAACCCTCAGAGGCAAGGACTGAGGCACTGGACAACCAGTCAGCACCATTTTCCAGGCAGGCCTGGAAAGAGCATTTAAAGTACCCTAAAATGTCATAACCATCTCTTCCTGTTGGTTTTCTTCAGCCAACAGCCCAAACCCCTTGGTCTGAATGAATAAAAGTGGCTAGAGGGCAATGGCTGGGCACCAGCATAAATTTGCAGCACTTTTTCTCCTGAATGATTTATACTGTCCTTGAAACACATCTTGGAAATGTCAGGCATCTGCTACATATGGATGTGCTGAAAAATGGTACTGCCCAGCCAGAGGTTTGCCATGACTGCCAGGATACATCTCCCAGGGATTTAAAATTCAAACATTGTCCCATGTGTATCTGTTGGAAAACAACACGTCCTGTCACAGAATAAGGCACCTCCTATCATCTGCTCGCTGCTAAATGGCAGAGTGCAGAAATATTATCACTGTGGCATTTGCAAAGCAATTTACTGCTCTTTCTTACAGAGACAAGTGGCCTCAAATTCCGGATGTTTGCCTCAGGAGAAGAGTCAGCACATGAAGAGCGTCCTGAGGGTGCAGGTTCTGGACTCAGTGACCACTGCACACTCTCAGTCACCCATCCAAGGTGTTCTTCATTCCCATATGATGCTCTCAGATGGCCTGGGATAATCAATCCAAGGCTCTACCTTTAAACCCACAAAATTTTCATGTGGGAGGATATTATATCACAGAAACAGACCTGATTAAATTTTTTTCCCTATTTCCTTCTTTTTCTGATTAAAAAAACTTATTTCAACAACAGGGGTTTTTTTGTGAAGTAATTTATGGGTGTGTCAGATTTTTTTTATTCCCCAAATAATCTCTGAAAGTAATTTACAGAGCAAAACAGCTCAAATAGCTTCGAATGGGAAGTCCCAGATAGTTTCCTGTAGCACACCCTTTCTTTTCATAGAGTCTGAGAATCATGGAATGATTTGGATTGGAAGGGGCTTTAAAAATCATCCAGTTCCCACCCCCTGCCACAGGCCAGGGACATCTTCCACTATCCCAGGTTGCTCCAAGCCACGTCCAACCTGGCCTTGAACACTTCCAGGGATGGGGAGTCCATAACTTCTCTGGGCAACCTTTTTCTTGTGATTTACACTCAATATATATTTTTTTATTATTATTCTGTAAGATATCCAAGTTAAAGAAAAATAAAATATGTTCCTTTAAATTTGGAAATAAATAAAAAGAAGTAAAGATCAAAATTATATTTTTTTTTTTCCAAATACAGCTCATGAATTGACACAGTTTGGATAAATCCCTTAATTTCATTTGCATGCAGCATTTTTCAGAAGTCCACTTCTGTCTATAATTAACACAAAACTCACTTTCCATCACACAGCTGAGTTCTCAAGTCCTATTGCTGATGAAAGAAGTTTCAATCTGGGCTTGTCACAGGAATAAATAAGGTTGGTAAGGGTGTGGATTCATAGAAATAAACATATTTTATTTCTGCTCGCTGTCTTGGAAAGATCATATATTTTACCTACCAAGTAAGGTCACCGATATTTACAACTTGCTTGACCTCTTTTGCTTTACATGGCTCTTTTGATTTACTTAAACTGCACCAGTCATGTTTCCCAAACAGTCTGGGAGAGAATTGTACCTCCCAGCAGAAATAAACCACCCACCTGGGCAGCTTCTGCCTTCCTGACATTTACTGCTCAAGTGCAGTGTTATTAGAAACTGCGACCATGGCAGTTCTAACTTCCCAAAAACTGCTTTGGATAAATTGATGTGCGAAGAATCCTACGGGTGGCAATAAACCTCATGGAAGGAAGAGCCTCGCTTCTTGTACAAAATTAGCTGGCTCATTAACTGTAATTATACCAGCCCAATCACATTATGAGGGTCAAACACAGAAACAAACACAGCAGACAAATCTTCAGGCGTTAGTAAATTTGCAAGTGCGGAGTCGCCCATCATTCTTCTGCTTGTAAAACCAGCGTGTGCTGCCTCACCAGCACTGCCAGCACGAGAGCTAAATGTGAGAGTCCTCATGCAAGGGGTGACACAAAAAATCACACTCACAGAGAGCAGAGGGAGGAGAGTGTTGGAATCCAAGGCACACCTCAGGCTGCCCTGGGGGGTCAGGAGCCCCAGCAAGGGGGTCCCAGACCCTGGCAAGAGCCCAGAATGGCACCGGCTTTGACCTCAGCCCATGGGAAAAGTTACCAACACTGCCAGAATCATTGCAAGCCACCAGAGTGTGAAAATGAGTAGTGGTTTAGTATTTTACAAGGTAAAAAAGTAGATTCTAGGGTTTTTAATATGAGGACGAAGGGTTTAAGATGGAGGACTTTGGGCATTGCCCTGTTCTTCTTCTTCTCCTTCTCCTCCATCTTCTCTGGTGGTGGTGGCACAAAACGATTGGTAGAATGAAAAAGAGGTAGAAATTCCGTGTCTAGAATAGGTGCAAATGAATTGGTATAGAACAGTAACTAATAAATCCGTTGTGAAGAATGGTTGGATCATGGAAAGGGCACAAAAAGGACGGGACAGCCCAGGACTGGGCAGTGCCCGCTCGGACTCGGCTGCATCAGATGTGCGGCCGGAGCTGAGAGCTGGCAGAGATAAGGAGAAATAAACAACCTGAAACAACATCTGCAGGCGTTTCTCATCTGTTCAGGCTTGAGGTAAAACTTCCCAGAGGTGAAGATAAGAACCTGTATTTGTGCAGAGCACCCAACTTCCACAGAGAGAAACACAAAAGCTCATGAAATTTTTGTGTTGCTTGTTATCTCGAGTAAAATGAGTCAGTCAGAGATCACAGCAGCCCACACCTGGCTCCAACAACTCTGTCATAGCAGAAGTCACCAAGCAGTGCCTCACACGACACTGAGCACCTTACAGGCTGCCCAGCCCTGTCCAGGGAGCTGCTCAGTGGAGGCCACCACTGCTGCAGTCCAGATAAACAGGGAAAGGCGAGCGCTATAAAACACAACATGGAATCCCAGACTGGTTTGGCTTAGAAGATACCTTAAAGAGCATCTCGTTCTAACCCTCTGCCATGGGACACCTTCCACTAGACCAGGCTGATCAGAGACCCATCCAACCTGGCCTTGGACACTTCCAGGAGTGGGGCAGCCACAGATTCTCTGGGAAACCTGTGCCAGTGACCCAACGACCACGACTTTCAAATTGTTGCCTACAAGGCAATTAAGCACAATAATATCACACCATTTCAGCAGCAGGGGTGGTTTGCAATAAAGCTCTATTAGACTTAGCAGAAACACAGCTGATGACAGGGCATATACTGAAGGTGAACAAAAAAATGGGAAGTTTCTTGGGAAGTGAATGGGAAGCGGAATACATCATACGTGGCTCAGAAACACCCCAGTGTACCCTTCCTGCATGGGCTGTGCTCTGTACTGACACATAATTCTGGCTCTTATCAAGTGGCTGGAAGCAACACAGCCAGAAGAAGGTTTTCCAACCCATCAGGAACCAATAAGAACATAAATGTACACACTCCCATAACAGCCCCCTCTGAGAGCACTTAGGAATCTCAACCAAATGAGAGACTCTGCAGGACACATTCAACTGATTGGAGATATTAAAGCTGTTACATTCAGGTATTTGGGGACTGTTCTCAAGATGTGTTCATTTTCTGCAGATGTCCCAAGCTGAGACATATAACTCAGGAGGGTTTAGTTAAGGCTCCAGTTGAATGATTTCCCAGCTCAGTTTGCAGTCTGACAGCAAACTCCTGGCTGTGCCATCCAGGCAGTCAGACTGGAGGAGGACGTGCTGATGGGCCCTCTTGACAGTGTTTACGTGTCAAACCAGCCTTCAGGTCAGAAAGGCAACAAAGTGGACTTGATTTCACAGGAAAAAACAAAAAATATCTAAAAAAAACCCCAAAAACAAAACTGAAAAAGCCTCCCCATATTCCAAAGCTTCCAAAATAAGTAACCCATTTTCATTCATGCAAATATCTTTTCCTTTGAAGGAAGTTTATTGCTATTGTTGCCATCACTAGGCAATAAGTGACAATGTGGCACATCAGTGAATGGCAGCATCGCTCAAGGACTGAATACATTGGCCCATCAAGAAGTTCCTCCTGACTGAAGGAAAGCAGCAGCTGCCATGTCTTGACTTCTTTTTTTCAGGTCTGTGGGCTCCAGCCTGACAGATACCAGGCAGAGATGTTCGTTGAGTGAGGGAGCATCGACTTTAGATCACGTGAAGAATTTTTTTCACCCAGTTATTTTTAGATCTATAAAGTCCAGACTTCAAGAGTGAAGTGAAGTGAAGTGAAGTGAAGTGAAGTGAAGTGAAGTGAAGTGAAGTGAAAGATAAGTAGCACCAAGGTCTGAGTCTGGATGAGCATTGGTTTAAAAAGAAAGTCTGAGGAAGTCTTAAGCTTGACACAGTAGGACACTGATCTGTTCTGAGAAGGCCACCAAGTTAATCAGAGGCATGGAGCACCCCTCCTAAGAGGAAAGGCTGAGACCATCGGGACTGCTCAGACTGGAAAAGAGAAGGGTTTGTGGTGACCTGAATGCAGCCTTCAAGTTCCTGAAAGGAGCCTGCAACAAAGATGGAGAAACTATTTACAAGAGCCTGGAGTGACAGGACAAGGGGGAATGGACTTAAACTAAAATAGAGTAGGTTTAGTAGGAAGGAATTCTTCCCTGTGAGGGTGCTGAGGCCCTGGCACAGGTTGCCCAGAGAAGCTGTGTCTGCCCCATCCCTGGAAGTGTTCAAGGCCAGGTTGGATGGGGCTTGGAGCAACCTGGGATAGTGGAAGAGGTCCCTGCCCATGGCAGAGAGTGGAACTGGTTGATCTTTAAGGTCCTTTCCAACCCAAATTGTCCTATAAGTCCATAATTCTTTCAGCCAGTGAGATTTGCTGTGCAAAGATAGATTTGTCTACATTTGTTCTGGACAAAGAGGTAGAGAACTGGTAAATTCCTTCCTGTGTTTCTGTTCTTGCAATGTTAAAATACGTGGCCACTATGTGAGCTTGGGATCTTTTCCCACTTTAGGGAGTTGGGGAGGTTACAGATACAAAAAGCTTGGTTCCAAAACTGCTCAAAAGAGTCAGAAATGTGACACTTTTAAAAGTGTAAAATGTTTTCAGAACAATGTGGGTCTTTCCTTGTGGCTGAGAAATGTGATCGAGCTGTAAACAGTGACAGAAGTGGTGAAAGTCAAATTAGAGCAGTTTAGATCAGGGATGCGGGTTTTGAATGTTATTCTGGCTTAACTATTAAGGTTACATACACAGGTAGGATGGAAAAACAGCTCTTCTAAAACACAGAACAGCATTTCCTTTCGCCTTGGGGAAAAAAAAAAAAAAAAAAAAAGCACTAATTCCTATTCAGGTCAGCTTTATTCTTGGTTACAAGACAAACAGAAGCCTACAAAAGTGGACAAATGTGCACTTGCTTTCATCAGGTTTCAATACAAATATTTGCATCTGTGCTGTTGACACTTTCTTCAGAGGAACTGAGGATTTAAGGATTCTCTTCGCGCTAACACCAATTACAAAACTGATTCCATGGAAGTTTGCCTACATATCCCAGTACAACAAAAGTACAAGCTTGCACAAATAAAATAGAGATGTTCAGTGGGAAACACTGGGAATGTTTCAGGCTGTTTGGGAATTTACTGTTCAGTTGAGTGGACATCTGTGAGTATGGAAAGGAGCGATTGCTGCAGTTGCAATCACCTCCAACATAATTTTCTTCTCACAGTGCCAAGCCTTTAATCCTTGGATACTTTGGCTGCAGAATCCTTCTGCTACCGTGACAGTAAAGTTTAGTGGAGATGAACCTCTTCTGGCCATCTGGAGATCTTGCCATTTGTCCATGAGATCCCCAAAGTTGTCCTCAATGCACGCCAGAACCTCCTGGAATAGTTATGCCCTGCTGTGTTGTCCTTCCAGCTGATGCTGGGGTGGTTGAAATCCCCTGTGAGGACCAGAACCTGCAAAGGTGAGGCTGTTCCTGTCTGTAAAGGGCCTCATCCACTTTGCCTGTCCTCTTTTTAATCCTGCCCCTTAAAATTTCCACCAGCTTCTCACCCATCCCCTGGCAGCATCCCATGCACTCCTGCTGCTCTCTCACATAAAGGGCAACTCCTCCTCCTCATTTTCCTATCCTGTCCTTCCTAAAGAGCCTGTATCCCTCCACGGCAACACTTCCTCACGGGAGCCAACCCACCACATCTCCATGATCCCAACAAAATTGTAGTGCTGCAGCTTCACACATCTCCAATGCCTCAGGTTTGTTCCCTGCACTTTGTGCATTTGGCATCACAGAACGTTTGCTTCCTGCAGAGGATTTGGGATATTTGTCCATGAGGGTGGTGCCTGGTAGGCACTTCCCTGCTCACTTCCAGGTCTGAAGGTGACCCTGCTCACACCCCATTTTGATGATTTTGGGAACCTTTCCTGCCACATCACCCCGTGTCCTTTTCTCAGCAATCCTGTCCTCTGCTCCCAGGGGCTGCTGGTCACCCCCTCCCTCCCCCACCACTGCTAAAGTCCTCCTTACGTGGTGGATCCCATCTCTCCCAAGCAGCTGCAAATCTGCAGACTGGGTTCCACTGAACCCAAACCATGTCACCAACAGCACTTCTAGAGCCAATTATTGTTTTGTCCCATGAGTGGCCTCCTCTTTGCCCTTTTTCCCCTCACCAGCAGCCTATGGGATGAAGCTGCACTGGGATGCTTTTGCCAAGAGCTCCTGCAGGATTGTGTTGGGAAGACTCTGCTGATTCCCAGCTGACCCAGGCCATTGCCTTGCTTTGATTTCAGAGGCTTGGGCTCACTGATATGGTAATGCATAATTAAATATTTGTACCAAAGAGATGCCAGGACCAGGAACTTTGGCACAGAGTTTGTTTGCAGAAGACATAAAATAACAGAGATATCCTCTCCCAAGTCTGCATTTAATTTCTTCCCTGCATGAGAACGCTCCCCTGAGGGAGCGTTACCAAGGTGTTCATTAAGGAACTGGCCCACATGCCAGAAAATCTCCTTTTGGGTTTTGGTAAGAAGCATGGGTTACTCTGCCTGTGCCATGCACAGACCAGAAAAACTCTCCCCACAATTCTCCCCAGCTCAGGCAAACCAGAGAGGGGATTTCTCTGGGAGCATTTTGCTGAGGGGTTCACCTCATATTCCCTGGTTTGTATTTTCCCTGTGTTTCCTAAACAAGCACACACAGAGCTTTCATTCCATGCATATCAGAGGAATGGACTGAAAAAAAAAAAATAAAACAAGTGCCAAGAGAGCTGTCTCTTGTCATCATGGAATGTTCACAGTGAGGGTTTCAACATCCCTTGCCTCCTGATTCTTCATCTCACTTACTTTTGTGTAATATGAATGTCAAAAGATAAACAATGGGACCCTCCAGCAATTGGTTGGGAAGATACCTGGATTGGCTGTCAGGATTAAAAGATAGTCAAAAAAACCTGTTAAAAATCTGCTGGAGTGTAAAAGGAAGAAGAATGAAAAAAAACCCCACAAAAACCTTATGCTGGCTCAAAAACAAAATGTCCTACTTAGTCTAACAGCTTCTCACAGGGAAGTTAATACTGGGATGGCTTCTAGGCATGAACAACATCTTAAAATAATAAATATTGCCTTAAGAAAAGGAGTTGTGAGGATCTTGAAGCTAGTTGATGTATGTTGTCATGTCCCTCAAGGCATTAGCATCTGATGTGCTTTTAGAGATGAATCAGTCTCCAAAGTTATCCACGTACAAAAATAAGCTTTTAAACCAGCATTAAGGGAAAAAGAAAAAAAAAAGGAAAATAATAATAAGAAAAAAAGAAAATTTACTAAAGACTGATTTTAAATATAATTTAGGTTTTTTTTCTCCTGCCCCTGTGAACCTGAGTGGTGTTTCTCAGAGGGGTGTAGTTCACTCATTTCAGTGTGAAATGAAGTATCTCATGCTAATGGAAATTTGCAAAGGTATGAACTTGGCAAAGAAACCCAGAGTGATTAATATGCAGCAGAGAAGGGTTTCTGCTTTTAAGATCTGCATATGGCTGCCTCAGGTCTTGCTCCTGCTCCCAGGAGCACCAGTGAGAACTCCAGATGAGCCTTGAGGTGAGAAATAGCCCCAGAAATCTTGCTCCTCTGGAGTTTGGGTCCCTCAATGAGCCTTTAGGACTATTAGCTCTCAAATTTGGAAGAAGGCAGTTTCAGAAGTACCACGTATTATTATTGTGCATACACAAAATAAGAGACAGAGAAAAAAAGTCCGATTTTTCTTCATCAGAAAAGAGCAGTGACAAAGACAAAGGTCAGAGGGAGCTGATCTAAAGTGTTTTATCTCTCTGTTCCCAAAAGTGGTGGCACTCAGTGATGGGCTGCTCCTAGATAGGACTAGGGGTTACTCTCATCTCTTTTCCCAGTTTTCTCCACCCAGTTTTTTCCTAGTCATTGGTAGCTGGAGAGCAAGAGGAGATCAGCTAATAGGCAGAAACTTCAGACTGTATTTGAGCACATCTTGATGTCAGGCTTCTGTAAATTTAATTAGGCACACCCTGCTATGTGGAATGGAAATTCTATTTGGGAACAAAAAGCTGCCTAATTTTCTATGGTTTCATCAATACTCATAATAATAATTACCACTACCATTGTTTTTTAATTACAGTTCCAGGTAGAAAGGAAGAATTGAATCCCTTTCCAGTTAATGTTATATATTCTCCAGCTTCCTTTTTGCAGTCAAAAGGGAATGGATTAGCCTCCCTGTGAATTCTATTTTATGCTAAATATACCAGCAAACTGTCCATAACATGAGAACCTTATTGCACAGGGCAGCTTGTCAGATCAAAGCATCTCTGGATGTACAAAACGCTCAAAACACAGGGAAAATAATCACAGCAACAACAAAGGGCTGCTCGTGAGGGACAAGATCACATTGGAATGGTGGAAGAGGGTAATAAAACCCATAATTTTCATGTGACACCTACCTATTGTGTCTCCTTGCTCGTGCACCATGGAGGCCAGGTCTTTGATGATCTGGTTCACATCCAACATGTCACTCTGAAAAGACAGAAATCCAAACATTAACGAGGAATGGGGAATATCCAGGTATAAGAGGCACGTTCCACAAAGAAAAACACAGACCCAGAAATCTTCATCGGAGTAGAAGTAAAAGGGAAAGTTGTAATGCTCCCATAGTAAATAAAAAAGTCCCTCAGAGCCATGGCTTGCTGGATCTAAGTCAGGCAGCTGACTCAAGCTTTGTGAGAGGAACAAGTGGAATGATCAGATTTTATGGCTGCTTTTCAGAATTGTGGAGGGCTGAGGAAAAACAACAATAAAAACAACAGCAGCAAACCCTTCTCTTTCTAAAAAAGTTATTGGTGACGCAGGCCATTCATCCCAGACTGTTTTCTCCTGCACAGAAAAAGGCCATCTCTCAGCACAGCATCCATCTGATGCTATTCATAAACTGATGGAGATACAATCAAAAACTCCCGATTGCTAGGGCAATAAGGAAAGAGCTGTTTGATGAACAGATTCATTTATATGTTTTCAAGTAGTAAAAAAAAAAAAAAAAACCAAGTAACAACATTCAGCTCTGAAATTTTCGCTGTGAAAACACAGCAAATTACCCATGAGTTTGTTTCCTTCATTTCTGAACACTCACCATATAAAAGAGCAAATGTGAGCATATGTTGACATCATATGACACTGTCTCTCGTAAAAAGAATTAATTTAGCAATAATAGACATAATAATATAGACACTGCTAAATGCACTACCAGTAAGGCAACATTACCAGAGCAGAAAAAACAACACTAAAACAGGATGTATTTTTTTTTCAGCTGCACAAATCAGAGAATCACAGAAACATTGAAATGGGCAGGAACCTCTGGAAATTATTAACCCAACAGCCCTTCTCAGAGCAGACAATTAAAGCAGGTTGCTCAGGGCCATGGTTTTGTCTGCCTCCAAGGATGGAGATTCCACAGACTGACTGGCAAACCGTAAGTCCATGGAACCCTGTGTGTTGTTTGACCATGGCTGGATGCCAGGCACCCACCAAATCTGCTCTCTCACTCCCCTCCACAAGTGGACAGGGGAGGGAAAACACAATGAAGGGTTCATGAGTTGAGATAAGAACCTGGAGACCTCCCCCTCCAGATATTATCACGGGCAAAACAGACAGTTATTAATTGCATTTATTGCTAACAGAATCAGAGCAGGATAATAAGTTTTGCAACTGTCTGGACACAATCCTGTGCCACGTGCTCTGGGAAGACTCTGCTGGAGCAGAGAGGTTGAACCAGGTGGTCCCTTGCAGCCTGACCCACTCTGTGATTCCATGGTCATCCCAAATGATCCAATTGCTGCCACCCCACTTTTTAAAGAACTCCGTTCCCCTACTAGCAAATTTAGAAAATGGTGCAAAATGAATCCATGTCCTCCTGCTGAAGTTTGCTATGAGAATATAACTGGCATAACACTTGAACACGTAACGCAATAGAACTGCATCAATTTAAAATGAGGCCTGGGAGTCCCACTGTGAGTGCTAGAATACACCAAATTGTTGAATGACTGAAGATGTTGGAAAAGCGAAAGATTGAAAAAGCTGTGAGAAATCATAATAAAGCAAAAAACACTCCCCCAACCAAAGACTGGGTAATGCACCACAAAATGCACTTCATTCCTTCCCTTGTCAAGCATAATGAAGCTTTAATTGTGGATGGTATTATTCCTAACTTGTAAATACTGCAGAATATTTTGCAAAACAATGAAGTTTAAGTAATTTGAGATTGTACTTGTTAGTAAATCATTGCTGGGAAATGAGGAGAAATTAGTGGTGATTTTTTTTTTTTTGCATAGGGAAGTTTTCTGAGCTTTTTGTAAAAGTATTTCAAAGGAGAAAGCTAAAGTTTAGCAAAATGTGAAGAATTGCGAATTAACTTTAATGTGTTGTTCTGCTCTTATTTAACTACTTTGCAAAAGATGATTAAGGAAAATACAAACAAAAAAAAATAATAATACTAAAAAAGCCCTGAATGCTGATTTTTCTCTCTTGGCTAAATTGTTACTGGCATAATTTTTGGTTTCTGTTCCTTGCAGTATAAACACAGTCATTTCTGCACTTCAATCTGCTTTATTTTGCTGTGCTTCTTTTTCAGCACTTTAAGTGAAGGTGGCTTAAAACTCACAAATACGTTTTTGCACGTACATTTGGTTAGACAGAGTTTATTGCAATATATTGAATTATGCATGGCCTTCACCCGCCCCAAGCATTTCCACTGGAATAAAAACAGACACATTGACTTCTTATTGGGCCCTTCCCAGCTAATTTAGCCATGAGGAGTTGGGCTGTCGGTGTCCTGATCCCCAGATATTGCATGAGGCGGGGAAGGATGAGAAAGGAAATTCAAGGCTGTGTGCAAACAGAGCTGGTTCAGCTTTGCCATTTGTTTTCAGGTACTTGGGAAGAACCAGCCATCTGCAGCTGCAGAGTAGAGATCCTTTCCATAATGTTGCAATAACACTTGAAATTACTGTTTAGCAAATATGCATCAGTGAGAGCCAGCGCTGAGCTGTGAGGAAGGAAAAGCTGCGACTACTGCGCTTAAGGAAAAGCAAACGGGTGAGTTATAAAGCACAGAGAACAAAAACCATCTGACCTGAAGCAAGAAATCTGCTGAATAATTTAACCCGGCAATGTGAAGTTTCAAAATCCTTGATGGATGTAAGAGAAACAAAGGAAGAAATAGAAGAAAGAAAAATACCCAGAAATAAAGGCCTTCCATGATGGAATATGCCTCGGAGCTACGCTCCTGCTCCTTGCCAGGTCTGCTCCACCCCCAAGCACCTCTGAACTTGCCAGGCATCAGAGTTTGTAAGGAAAATCAGATTGCCTTTGGTTTCCCATGTTTGCACTCACTTTGCAGAATTCCCAGCGAAATACAGCTCCTCATAAATCTCTGACTCCACAGAACCCAGGAGTGCAGCAGCCACCACCATTCCCAAAATTCTGTCTCCCTGCCAGCTAACGAGGCTGGGGCTCCCTGCGTTTTAATTAACACCAGCCTTTCCTGTCTGGCGACAATTCATTCAGGATATTCTGCAGCAAGAGGGAGATGGGTTTAAACTGTTCCATGTAAATCCTCTTTAGTTTTCTTTTTTTCCCCCAAAAGGAGAAATCCGTTGTTCAGATTAGTAGACAGGATTTAATATCATCCATTCTGGAACAAAAAGAATTAAACTAGTCAACAATAAAATGAAATGGCAGTAGCTAAAGATGGCCAAAAAAGCAGAGAAGTGATGGAGGAGAAAACCAGAGATGTGAAAGAACTTGAGGTCCCTAAGTTCTGGAGGATTAACTCTCACTAGGGAAATTTAGTTTGGGAAGTTCTCGACAGAAAGTACTGGGTTTAAATGGCAGGACTATTTGAGTAATTTAACCTGACTCAATAAGTGAATAATGTCACTGCATCGTACTGAGATTTTGGGAAAAAAATTAAATTTCTAAACCTGACACAAAAATGGTTGGAAATATGATTTTGCAGATAAACCAGAAATTTCAATTTCCCACTTTTTGCTTTAACAAGATAAAGATTTCAACATTTTTGAAATTAATTTGTGAGCAAGTTGGGTAATAAAAACCAGATATTGTCACCAATGTGGGAACAATAAATCCCAGCAGCTCATTTCCCCACATAATGAGCATTACTGAAGTATTTCCAAGACAGCAAAGAAGCAAACCTCTTCTCTCTTCCACTGTCATGCTTTGTGGGGCGAAGATTTACTCCCACTGAAAACTTCCAACATAACCCTGCCCTTAATGATATCCTAAGGACACTGCTGTATTCCAGCCATGGGAATGGTGTTAAATAAACCAGAGAGGGGAACATGCTCTCCTCAGAAGGACACAGAACAAATCTGTCTAGTCAATAATTCCTCTCTCACATGGAGCCAGATCCCAGCCTCCTCTATCAGTGTCAGCTCAGGTCCTCAAGGGAAGAGTCGCACTCATTTCTAGGAATGTTTGCCTTAGGTTTGTATAAAAATGGGATCAGAAGTATCAGGGGTCTATCCTATTTAGCCCACGTGCTTTTGTGTTTACTCACAAACCAGCCACTCATTTTTTTAAAGGCCTATAAATTAGCATTTAAATTAATTGCTGCCTCAATATTCAGGGGCTGCTGAATTTTTACAAGCGAGGTCACATTCTGACCCATCATCTACTCTGCAGCAAGCAGCCAGGAGAACTATAAAACGAACCTCAAGGAGATCCTGAAAGATATCCTATAAGGCCCAGGTGTGTATTTCTGCACATGGAAGCACTCCAAAACACAATAAAGCAAAACAAAACCCTTGTGCTTGTTATCTTTGGGGTAAAAAAAAAAAAGAAACAAGAAAAAAAATCAACCAACGGCTCTTTGAAGTGTCTCTCATGTTCTACCAAAGAGACGCTGAGATGTTCCTTGTGTGTTGTCCCATCTGCAGCACCCGTGGGGCATCTCCTACTCTGTGGTCCACCATGTATGGACATGGAAAGACAAATCAGAGCATGGTGTTTGTCTGTCCTCATTCCTTTCTGAGAGACAGGGGAAGGAAAGGAAAAGGCGAAAATAATATAAGATGTGAGCAAGCTTCTGATGCACGATGGGCAGAAACTAAATCTTGCTGCAACAGCCTTTCGACAAATATTTTTCTCTTGTCTATGGCTGGGGAGAAAAAAATGACATTCAATAAATCAACCTGATTCAGCCTAAGCAACAACAGACCAGCAGAAAATTGTTTTGAGGGCAGAAGCTATCCAGAACAGCAATTACAGACTGAGTTAGATCTCCTCTGGGACTCAACAACAGCCAGAGTGTGGAGTTTCTCTCTCTCTCTCTTGCCTGTGTGCGTTTCCTCTGTCTTTTGCTGTCTTAGAGGCCTGTGTCATCTCAGGGAGTGTAGAACTGTGCTGCATAATTAAAGCAGTCATGCTGAGCTTTGGGATGCCAGCCCAGCACCTACCTGGGGACACCAGCTCGAGAAACACAGCAGGAAGGGGGTTCCTGTCCACCAAAAGCCAAATGGAGAGAGAGGCTGTGGGAGGTGAGATGCCTCAAGCTCATCAGAGAGGCCCTTGCAAAAGGGCACCTCACCAGGGATAAGCACAGAGATCCTGCAAGCTGCCAGCTGCTGTTTTATTCATTCTGCCCCTGGCTGGATGCTGTGTGACCACCAAAGCTGCTCTGTCACTGCCCTCCTCAGCTGGACAGGGGAGAGAAAACATAACAAAAGGCTTGTGGGGTGAGATAAGGACAGGAGGGGATCAGTCATCAGTTAATGTCACAGGCAAAATAGACTTGATTTGGGGAAATCAGTTTTGTTCATTACCAGTCAAAATCAGAGGAGGGTAATGAAAAGTAAAACTAAATCTTAAAACACTTCTCCCCAACCATCCCCTCTTCCTGGACTTAACTTCACCCCCAAGTTCTCTCCCTCCTCCACTGCTGTGGTACAGGGGAATAGGGAATGGGGGCTGTGCTCAGTTCATCACATTTCTTTCTTCTCCCACTGATTCCCAGCTCCATTGTGGGGTCCCTCTCATGGCAGAGCCCCACAAACTGCTCTAACCTGGGTCCTTTCCATGGGCTGCAGTTCTTCACGTGGGGGGTCACAAATCCTTCCAGCTGCATCATCATGGAATCAGAATAACAAAATCACAGAATGGTTTGGGTTGAAGGAACCTTAAAGATCATCCAATCCCACCCCTGCCATGGCCAGGGACACCTTCCCCTATCTCAGGTTGCTCCAAGCCACATCCAACCCGGCCTTGGACACTTCCAGGGATGGGGCAGCCACAGCTTCTCTGAGAAACCTGTGCCAGGGCCTCACCACCCTCACAGGGAAGAATTTATTCCTAATATCCAATCTAAATGTGCCTTCTGCTGGTTTCATTCTCCCTTGTCAGGCTTGTCTAAGGAAAATATAATAATACAGACATAGAAAGAGGTAGCCTGTCCTTTTTTAAAACCCTTTGGATCTGGAAGTAGGAGATGTGTTAATGGAGGAGGTCATCAGTAATTCTGCTTTTTAAGTAGATATCCTCACTTTATATTTGGGAAATATAATAAAGCATCAAAGATCACACAAAGCCTTCTTTTTACCAACTTTGATTCTGATTTTCAAATTAATTAACACCCCAAATTTCATTTAAATTCGTCAGTTTGTAAAGGTGTGTGAATTCCCATATGTACGTGCATGTGAGTATTTACACAGGCACATAAACACACGCATTCTCATGTACCACAAACACTCCCACCTGTATAAACAGCCACTGGATATAGACAGACAACTAATAATTTTAAGATTAACTTGCCCTGAACATACACCAGGTGTTAAATGAACATTTGAGGCTTAGCAGATTGCAGAGATATAAACACAGCCTATTTCTGTCTACAGTAGCAGAAAACAGACCTTAAATCTCAGGCTTCATTTTCCTGGCTAAACACTCTGGTGTAAAATAAGCACAAACACTGATATGATCTGATAACAGACAAGTAAACAAAAAATAAAAGTAAAGAAAAATTTGTTTGCCTTGCTTAGTTTTAACCAAAAAAATAAAAAAAGCTGTCTTGATTCCATTTTGTCTTCAAGTTAATGCTGTGATAGTTTTGATATCGGAGAGCAGGAGTGATGTGAGCAGGAAGGGGTCACATCAGAAAACTGAGATGCAACAGTTGTGTCAGAATCAGAAAGTCACAGAATGGTTTGGGTTTGAAGGAACCTAAAAGATGAACTAATCCCACCCCTGCCATGGGCAGGGACACCTTCCACTACCCCAGGTTGCTCCAAGCCCCAGCCAACCTGGCCTTGAACCCTTCCAGGGATGGGGCAGCCACAGCTTCTCTGGGCAACCTGTGCCAGGGCCTCAGCACCCTCACAGGGAAGAATTTATTCCCAATATCTAATACAAACCTGCCCTTTGTCAGTTTAAAGCCATTCCCCCTTGTCCCATCGTTGCAGGCCCATGTAAAAAATCCCTCTCCAGCTTTCTTGTAGCCTCCTTCAGGTAGGTCACCACTGGGTCACTCCAGAACCTTTTCTTCTCCAAGCTTAACAATCCCAACTCTCGCAGTCTTTCCTCATAGGAGACATTTTCCACCCCTCTAATCATCTTTGCGATCCTCCTCTGGATCTGTTCCAACAGGTTGATGTCCTTCCTGTGCTGAGGACTCCAGAGCTGGAATCAGTGCTCCAGGTGGGGCTTCACAAGAGTGAAGAGGGACAGGGGGGTGTGGAGAACAAAGGAATTATGCTACAAATTCGAGGTGCAGAGCAAATGGAGAATGTGTCAAAAATCACCCACGATGGAGAATGTGGGTGTGAATTTACATATTTTGCATGTGAATTTACATATTTTGCAGTGCCCTGCCCATCCTTCAGCCCCACCACTCTCCTCTTCCACCAGACACTCATAAAGTCCATGAAGAGTGAAAGAGGAAAGGAGATCCACAAACTAAGGAAATGAAGAGGGAAGTGATTTCGTTACTCTCCAGAGTGACCACCAGCTCTGCTCTCCAAATGGGAATGTGCTGCAATTTTATTTCTCTTTACTGAATGTCTGATGTTCCTGTACCTCATTAGCACAGTTGGAACAAGACTCTGGGATGTTACAATGAATATTTGGAATCAATAACCCTGAGCAACCTGATCCATGGCAGTGGGGTTGCAACAGGGTGACCTTTAAGGTCCCAACCCAAAGCAGTCTATGATCCTATGATTTATTTTCTCAAGGTTGCCAAAGAAGGTTTCTGCACCCATACTACGAATCCAAACTTTTGCTCTCCTACAGCCAAGTTTCTGTCTGCTTTACCACCAAAGAAAGATTAATACCCTTGCTTTTCCAACAAACCCTTGGGCTGGATATGAAAAAGACGCACAGATCAGAAAAATTGCTTCTGTTTTGTGATATGCTAGGAAGGTTTTTGTGGGATTTTCTGCCTTCTCACCTGTCCCAGCTCCCTGGAGCTGAATTAAGGAGTCCATTCTGAGTTAATTCATGTATGTATATAGGCTAATCAAATGACACAAAAGTAATTGCATGAAAGACCCCAAGTGAGCAGGGATAATGAAATGCCTGACATTGTGGCCTTTGGAGACCAGGAATAAAAATACTCAGTGAAGATTAAGATTGTCCCAACAGAGGATATCCATGTGTATTTCAAATATAGGTTGTAGCCTAGGGTTTGTGAAATTTTCTGGCCTGACACACCCCAAAAGCAAAAATTAAATACAATTCAAAAGGTAAACATAAAAGCCACACAAACCAAAGCAGAATTGTCCATCCACAGTAATCCACAGCCTTGTCCAAGAAAAGGCTTTTATGAGCAACAGATCCCTTTTCTTTCCGCAAGAGCTGGGCAATAACCACAGTGATTTGATGCAATTGTCACTGAGTGTTTCATGTGGTAGGTACCAGTCCAACAGGAACTATTTGTCTGCATTGCACATTTATTTTACTCTCCAACAGCTCCAAAGAGCCATTGGTCTCTACAGCAGCAAACTGCAAAAAGTGAGATATATGAGTTCTTACAGCAACCTATGAAAAAAAAGGTTATTATTTTTTTATACGCAATAAGAATGCTTGTTGGGGACACTTAGTCTTTTTAAAATAAAATAAAATAAAATATAATGCATTTAATATTTACAGCTACACTTTTTTTGCAGCTGCTCAAAAGAAGAAAGTCTCCTGAGTACCAAGTCACCAAAGATATGGAAATCCATAAGCAACTCCAAACTCAGTTCGTTCCACGCTGACTTTTCCTTTAGCATCTCCTGCCTCCTGCCCCAGGCTGCAATGTATGAACTAATAGCAGTAGTGAGGGAAGTAGTTGTAATCTATCACCCTGACTGATACCAGCCCCAGGAAAGGCAGTTTATTGCAGGTGGTATGTTATCTTCAAAAATAGAAACCGTGCAAAGATTATGACAAAAACTTCAACACTTTCTACACTTTGTTTGCAGCACTATTAATTCTCCACTCTGGATTTATTTCCATGAGGGTCATGCAGCCAGAAAAAAATACAATGGAGGAATTCATTTTCTTTTTAGGAGTGTTCTGGGAAGCCAAGCAATTAGAGCAATTTTAAGCTGTCATGTATTATCAATTGCTGCTCAATTATTTTACTTAAATAAAACACTGATTGCAGAGTCTGATCTGCAGCTATCAACAGAGTGATTCCTTTAGGTGCACTATTTATTCTTGACAAATTAAAAAAGAACGTGTAACTTTAACTGAAAGGAGAAAGACAAAGGGACAAAGGAAATACACAGCATCTTTTTTACAATTCACTGCTGTGCTGCCAATTCTCGTGTAGAAATGGCTGAAACTGCTGTACCCTGTGCAGAGTTTGGAGACAACTCGGTCCTTACTACAAATGGAGTCCATGGGTTTGGTGCAAGAGAAGAAGGAAGTCACAATCCCTTACAGACGTCACTGAAGGTTGGAATCATAAAGTCATAGAAGGGTTTGGGCTGGAAGGGACCTTGAAGATCATCTGGTTCCAACCTCGTGCCATGGACAGGGCACCTTCCACTAGACCAGGCTAATCTAAGCCCAGTCCAGCCTGACCTTGAGCACCTCCATGGATGGAGCCTTCACAACTTCTCTGGACAACCTCTCCCAGTGCCTCACCACTCTGGTAGGAAGGAATTTCCTCCTAATATGTAAACTAAACCTACCCTCCTTCAGCTCAAGGCCATTTCCCCTTGTCCTGTCCCTCCATCCCTTGTCCCAAGTCCCTCTCCAGCTCTCTTGGAGACCCTTCAGGCACTGAAAGGGGCTCTGAGCTCTCCCTGGAGCCTTCTCTTCCACAGGCTGAACACCCCCAGCTCTCCCAGCGTGTCTCCATGGCAGAGGGACTTCAGCCCTTTGATCAGCTTAGTGGCCTC
The DNA here is from genome assembly GCA_026261815.1 of Monarcha castaneiventris obscurior. Classification (NCBI taxonomy): domain Eukaryota; kingdom Metazoa; phylum Chordata; class Aves; order Passeriformes; family Monarchidae; genus Monarcha; species Monarcha castaneiventris. Next base: position 1,859,398 of record JAMPIT010000885.1, on the reverse strand, counting down.
CTCTGGGCTTGTTTGAAGAGGTCAACATCTCTCTTGTGTTGGGGGTCCCAGAGCTCCAAGTGGGGTCTCTCAAGAGGAGAGATCTTGTCCTCTTTCTTCAGGAGACTGAAGGTGCACAGCCAAAAAAAGTGGTATGGCTGTGCAGGCCACCAAGAGCTCCAGAGAGCACCAGCTCCATGAGTAACTCCTTATCCAAGGTCTGCCCAAGGTTCACCTTCTCCTCAGTGGTACAAACTGGGCAAAAAGAAGATACATGTTCCATACAGCTAAAAAAACCCTCTCTGCTCTACATTTCCCTGTGCATTTCAAAGCTGAATGCCACGGTCTTTGTTGGCTCTTCCAGATTTTGGCTCTGTGGACTGCAAACAGCACTGTTGACACTTTTCTTACGTATTTTCAGTCAATAATGCAGGTTACCTAAAAGGCACAAATGCTGAGTAAAGGTGTCTGAGGGAAAATTAATTACAACTGCAGCTAAAAGGCTCAGAAAAGAAAGGTTGATGGGTGTCACCTCCTGAAAGTTGGCTCTCCCAAACAGCCTCACATGTTTTTATTCTCCATTCTATACTGTCCATTTTAAAAATATCCATTATATCCAAAATGATTCATCTCATTGTTCAAGGATTTTTTTCTTAATATTTAATTTATTTCTCTCTGTCCTTGGTTACTACTTGGTAATTTGTTACTACCTTCAACCTTAATATTTTAAATTATTCTACCCTTTTTTAAATGCTATTACACATCAAGTATTTCTACACAGTCATCATGGCTCAACTAATCACTGCTGCACTTTCTGAGCCTGCAATTGGTAAATTCCTGTAATCTCTCTTCATAAATTATACTTAATACTTCTTCCTCATTTATTTCCTTCTGGATCACCTCCAAAATTCTAATAGAAAAAGGAGGCCAAAATGCTCTCATTTCTCACCCACCTTCTTATCATATAAAAGGTGCCAATGTCTAAGGCAGACACTAAAGGCTGTGTGACAGTTCACTTTATTTTCCAACTGTCTGTGCTCAGTATCCAGTTGAAAATTTCCAGTTTCTGGTTTAAACTATCCAACAGGTCCAGTGGCACAGCTTCTTTAGTTGGCTCACTCAGCAGTTGTGCCAGGAATTTATCTTCTACACACTTCAGGAACATTCTGGACTGTTTCCTCTTTGCTGTGTTGTATTTCCAGCAGACACCTGGTCAAATTGAATTCACCCAAGGGAACAAAGGCCAGCGATCATGAGGCTTCTCCCAGATACTTCTAGAACAATTTATCCATCTCTTCATCCCGGCTGGGTGTTCTATAACAAACTCCAGGATATCTGCCTCGCTGGTCTTCCCCATGATTCTGACCCATAAACTCTCAGCCCTGTTGACACAAGGGTTACCCCACTGCCTCTCCTCCCTTGTGTGTCCCTTCTGAAGAGTTTACAGCCATCCCTTGCAGCACTCTCGCTGTATGACTCATCCCACCCTGTTTCCAATCAGTTTTCCAGTGGCACGATGGCTTCCAGCTCCTCCTGTTTGTTGCTCATGCTGTGGGCATTGGAGCTCTCATGTTTGCAGAAACAGTACAATACCAGCTGGTCTCTTCCACCCCAAATGCAGAAATCTCATCTTCATTCTCAGATCAAAATTGTGACTTGCAATTCCATCCAGTAATTAAAATTACAGGTCTGAACAACAAGCATCTCGCTCTCTGATCAAAGGAGATATCATTCAAACAATTAATCATTCATTTCACTTTGACAGTTTTGCTCATGTGTCATTGGCAGATGGGGAAGATGATCTCACAGAACAAAGTCTGGGTCATTTTGATCTCTAGAGGAAGGAGGAATTATTTATAGTGTAGAGTTGGTGAATTACATGTTGATGTCTTCTACATTTGCTGCTCAGCAATTTACCCTGGCTCCCTTCAGAGTCAATGGGGAGCCAACACTGGGATTGTGGAGCTCAGATTAAGGGTTAGGTATTTTCAAACTGTCTAGGACTCCTAAATACTAAGGTGAAATTTTTAGAGAAATATTGAGACAACCTTAGAGCTGTAAACTGAAACTTTATGGTGAATCAACTGAATTTCCAGAAGAGAGAAATGAGAGAAAAAAGTGTTTGAACAGTGCAAAATCCAAAAGTCTGGGAATTTGAGGCATGACAGTTTAATGCCAGCCCTGTGCAGCCCCAGTTGTACCGATGATGGGGGAAATAATCCAATGTATGGTTTGGTGATGCACAAAACACAGCAGGAGAGTGAGCAGCAAGAAGAGTGCATTTGTCAAAAGTTACCTGGTACCTTTCTAGGACGGGCAACACCTGAGGAGGGGGAAAAGCAGCACATGACAAATACACCAGTAGAACAAACAAAGTCTAGATGAAAATATTGTAAAAATTGGCTCAGAAATCATAGTTTAAAACTATCTGTCCATCAGTAAATTCTCTTTGGTAATGGACTGCAAGGATGCACGGAAAGGACTCCAACATCACAAAGTTCAACAGGGACAAATACAAGGGTCTGCTCCTGGACTGGGACAACCCCCAGAATCTGAACAAACTGGGGGATGGAATGGGAACAGTGTTGCAGAGAAGGAGGCGGGAATAGAAGGAGGGAGCGGGTGGATGAAAAATTGGACATGAGCACTTGGAGCCAAGAAAGCCACACATGTCCTGGGCTGCTGCATCAAAAACAAAGTGGGCAGCAGGTGAGGGAGGGGATTTTATGATACCCTGAGTTCTTGTGGTTTTCCTAAATCCAGGACTCACCAGTATTTTTCAGGAATGGTTTAGGTGATGGTGTAGAAAGGACAGTTCATAAATAAGAAGGTGCAGCAAAGCTCAGAAATATTTTGAGCTTGTCAGAAGATATGATTAGAATTCAAAGGGATCTTGTTAAAATGGGGAAACACTGTAAGGAAAAAGGGTGAAGCCAAATAATGAAAACACAAAGTTCTACAGTTAGACATAAGGAATAGGAGGCAATTTCCCAGGCAGAAGTCCTCAAAAAGAAAACAAATAAATAGACAAAGGTCCTGAGGGGTGCTGGAGACAAAGCTAGCACTTGTGAGGTAAAATATTGTGTCCAATTTTGAGCAATAAATCTCAGTGGGACCACCAGGACACAGCTCAGAGCAAAGCCATAGGAATGATCAAAGGTGTTAGAAACACAGCCTGATATGAAAAGCAGGAATTGGTGTGGTTTTCAATGTAGAAAAAGCAGGGTGGGAGGGGTTGGAGGCATGGGGGGGACACAACAGGTGTGATAATGCTTTTCTGAAAAGAGGAACTGTTGCAAATAGGAAGGGAGTAACCTGTTCTCCATATTCCCCATCCATGTGACAGAAATTCATGGACTGAAACTGCAACAGGAGACATCTATATAAGAAGTTAATGATTCGGGTTGTTGATCCCGTCTTAGAGCTGAGAAGAGGATTTGATGATGTTTAAAGATTGCTCTTAACTCCACTTGTCTAATATTCGATGCAATCAATACAAACTCTGGAAATGAGAGAGAGAGAGGGGCTATTTCAGACTGTAGCCACAAACTTCCCATCAGCTCCAGTCACTAAACTGATTAAATCATGCACCTCTCCCTCAGCCTTTCCGAGTTAAGACAAATTCAGCAAATCTCTGCTCTGTTAAACATCCTCGTCCACAGAAACAAAAGGTGGAGCTCAATAAGCTTTAACCAACTTATCAATAGCCACAAAGACACTTTCTGTCATTAAACAGCAGCAGATAACAATCAGACAGCAGCGTCCCCCCTTCAGCAAGGAACAATGGCATCTGCAGCAGGGAATTGTGACAACAGTGTGCCATCTATCAGCCACGTGTGACAACAAACCACAGCCAGCCCCTGTCCCAAGGGCTGCGTTTAGAAACCATCAAGCACATCTACAGTGACAGAGCAGATACTCCTGCACTTATAAACCCACCAGTCACTTAGCACAGAAGTGAGTTATCCTGCTTTCCTCCCCACCTGCATTGCCCCCTCCCCGAGGAAATGCTAATTTGGAAGAATGTGGATTCAGCTCTCCAGTTTATTAGAAAGTTTTGAGCATTTATGCTCAATCATGCTCATTTTGTGCTCCCTGAGTTCAGATTAGCTTTCAATGGACTATTTTAATTTTGTTTTAATTTGCAAATGAGGCAGGTGAGAGTCTAGACTCGAATGGGGGGTGGCTCAGCTCATTCCCAGCCACACACTGGTGTCTCTGGCTCAAAGGATGAAGCACTGGGAAAGTGGGATGGATCTAGGGGTGTGGGGAGAGCACTGGAGGAACTGGGGAGCTGCTTTCTGACTGAATGTATCTTGAAAAAGCTGCTGTGTAGTGTTAACACTGCAGATAATTCATTGCTTTTTCCATTCAGGGAATTTCAGATCGGCAAATTAAATTATTTTCCAGCACAGAGGACTTTAGGCACCACACATATCAAACCTCATGGTATGATATGTCATAGAGTATGATACAGAATCATAGAATCATTAAGGCTGGAAAAGACTTCCAAGACAATCAAGTTCAATCTTTGACCAAATACCATCATGTCCCCTAAACCTTATCATGAAATGCCATGTCTACTCATTTTTTGAACACTTCCAGGGATGATGACTCCATCATTTCCCTGGCTAGCTTGTTCCAATGTCTGATCACTCTTTCATTGACAAAATTTTTCCTAATATCCAACCTAAATCTCCCCTGGTGCAACTTGAGGCCACATGTATATTTGAATTTTTATTAATACTAAGTAATATCAAAATACTTTTATCAGGCCTTAATGAACAGCACTGAAAGGTCACTGAATTAGTTTAAACACTTCTAAAGGCAAGAGGAAACAGCCTTTTTTTAGGTTTTTGGTTGGTGACAATAAGTTTTCACTGTTTGATGACTCTGTGGGAGAAATTGATGGGTTTTCCTCTCTGTCCAGTCCTTACCAACCACAACTGCAGGATTTCTTTAGTTGATAATATGAGAAGGCAATTTAGAACAGAAACTGAATGAAATTCATAACCAAACCCAAAAAAAGATAGAATCATAGAATAATAGAATATCCTGAGTTGGAAGGGACTCATCAGGATCATTGAGTCCAACTCCTGGACCTTCTCAGGACAGCCCCAAGAGTCACACCATGTGCCTGAGAGCATTGTCCAAAAGCTCCTTGATCCTTTAAATTTGGGCCACCTTCATGAGCAGCTACTGCCCAGCCAGCCTCAGCTCAGCAGGAAACTGAACTAACATCCCTTTGCATATTTTGCCTGTGAAAGGCCCCAAGCCATGCCCACAGAGTGGCTCCTGCCTTTGCAAAGTGTGAAATCCCAGGAACCAGCCCCCCCTTCCTCAGCATCATCACACACTGCTCTCAAAATTCACTGGGCTTTCAAAATGCTTTATTACAGGAGAGTGTTTCTGCCCTGATTCCCACCCTCACATGTGCACTGAACCCTCACCTCTGTCTGAAGCCTCTCTGAGTTTAGGTTTGTGTCTTTTCATTGTGTTCTTTTTTTTTTTTTTAACACAAAATAGAGTGCCATAAATTTTGCCCTTTCGAGTGTTTAGTGACAGAGTGGAGTTGCCCTCAGTCACATCTGTTTATCCTGGTAAGCACATTTATAAAGTGATTTCCCATCCTCGTTATTCTGTCAATGGCATTTCACACTGCAGCTACTTTAATGCAGCATTTTATCACTTGTCCTGAGGGCTGCTGACAGCTGCCAATTTCAAGGCTTCATTCCAATCTTAATTTCCTTCTTTTCCTTTTCTTTGCCCTCATTCCCCTTCCCTATTGCCTCCTTTATTTTCAGAAGAAAGCGGAGTTAGATAAGTGCAATGGACGATGAGGATTTCCTCTCCCCTTTAACACAGAGACGTTATAATCCCATAATAATCCCATAATGTGAAGTGTGTTAGTGAGGAAGAGTCAAAATTCAGGAGAGTGAAGCTGCATTTCAGTTGACTGTTGGACTTTTCTTCTTTTTTCTGACAAATTCTCCATTAATGCTCTCGGGTTAAAATTTCCCTGCTCCCTGGCTATGCAGAAATTGGATTGTTCATCTCCCAGGGAAGGTATTTCGTGTTCTTGCTTGCTGTGATCCTCCTGCCATCCAGAATTACCTAAATCAAACCAGAATAGGCTACAATCCAGATCAAAGCACAGGAGGACAGGAATTTTACCAAAGGAATGCTTTTTAGAGCACTTTGAGACAGTTCCCTTCTTGCCACAACACTTGTATTTCATAAAGCCATAGAATCATTTAGGATGGAAAAGATCTTTAAGACCACTGAGGCCAACAATCAACCCAGCACTGCCAAGTCCACCAACAAAACATGTCCTCAAGTGCCACATCCACACATTTTTTAATACCTCCAGGAATGGAAACTCAACCACTTCCCTGTTCCAGTGCTTCCCTCTGTGAAGGATTTCTTCCCTAAGGTCTTGTCTAAACATGCCCTTGCATAGCTTGGGGCCACTTCTTCCTGTTCATTTGTTCCTTTGGAGAAGAGACCGACCCCCACCTTGGTCAATCCATGACCATCCAAGGAAACTTTTCATTGTCTCAGGCTGAGTTTGCTCATGCCTTAATGGTAATTCCTAGTTTGCTCAGTGTTACAGCAAGGAGGTTTTACATAGCAAGAAAATGTCACAGGAGCCTGTTCCAGTGCCCAAACACCCTCTGGGGGAAGAACTTTCTCCCTATATTCAACCTAAACCTCCCTGGACACAATGTGAGGCCGTTCCCTCAAGTCCTGTGACTGATCAGTGCCTGCCCCTTCTCTTTCCCTCACAAAGTTTCAGACTGCAATGAAGTCTCCCCTCGGTTTCCTCCAGGGTGAACAGACCAAGTTGCCTCAGCCTCTTCTTGTATGGCTTCCCCTCTAGAACAAAAATAATGTTTTGCCAGCACCAGAAATGTTGGCGTGGTTTGAGATACTCTCACTGGTTTGCAAGGTCATCTCAAAGTGGGTCTTGCATCCTTCTCCAAGACCAAAAGAAAAATTTCATCTTGACATGAGTCAACCCTTCTCTTACTCACATTTTCACTTAGTTTTCTGAAATAGTAAAAACAGTTTTCTTCTTCTGATCTGCAATTAACATGAGATTGAATTACTGGGATTTTCTTCCAATGGAATCGATTTTTTCCCCATTTTGTTGCTGGAATGTACAGTCACGTTGGAGAAAAAGGGCAACGTGCCAGAATACTACTCAGATAACCCTGACATGCTTAAATGGAAGGCTTTTCATTTGTTCAATTAAAAGTACACATCAAAATCAGGACATTGTTTTTCTTTGATTTCATTATCTAGAACGATGGCTTATAAGTGCATTTACTCATCAGATCATCAGTCTGTGATTATCAAGAGAATTGAATCATAGAATGGCTTGGGTTGGAAGTCACCCTAAAAACCATCTAGTGATGCCGTACCCTGAAGAGGAAGCAGAAAACAAGTAGGTCAAGTTTGGTCTCTGGAAAAAAAACCCCACTTGCTATTTCCTTGAATACTTCCAGGGATGCCCCATCTCTGGAACTGCTCAAGGTCAGGTTGGAAAGGGCTCTGAGTAACCTGGTCTAGTGGGTGGCATCCTTGCTGAGGGCAGGGGTCTTGGAATTAAATTATCTTTGAGGTCCCTTTCAACCCAAGCTTTTCTATGATTCAGTTATTTTTATGATTTTATAGGTGCAAGTTCAAATTACAAAAACTTCAGGTGACAAAAACCTTTTCAGCTTAGACACAAAGGGAGGAAGTTCTCTAAGAGATCAGGGTGACAGAAGCTGGGAGGCAGCACTGCCACTCAAAGAAAATCTAAAAAAAACCGCAAAACAGTATTTTGTCCAAACCATCAGGTGAAGAAGCAGCCTACAGGTATCACTGATTATGAATTTGAGCTTTTGAGATAAATAGGAGATTTTCTAGAGCAAATTAAGAGGAAAAAAGCTGATCATGGGTCAGCTCATGATAGAACAGATGTCTAAAATCTTAGTGGATGACCTGTGTTCTAAAAGTGTTTTCCATAGCTTGTTTTGAGACTTTAAAGTCAGGCAGGGACATCTACACCCTGGGAACCCCCAGTTATGGAAAAAGTACCTTGCTCTGGGTGACAAGAAATCCTAATGACCTGCAGAATCCCCCAGACTTGCTAACAGGAACATCTAATCCCTGTTCAGGAACAAGCCCTGTTGCAGATCGCCAGTTACAAACAACTGAGCTTTACAAAAAGTCTTGGCTGTTTGAATGATGAATAGAGTAATAAAACCTTACACATCGTGGTAAAATGGCTAAAACAGAACAAAGCAACAAAGCACATGCAAGGCTGTGACAGCCTGGTCCTTGTAAGGAAAATCACAGCTCACTTAGCCCTTGCAATTCTTTAAAGAAGTCAATAAAGTGGAAATGAAAAAGAAAGTTCAAACCAATTCTTTAATTCTTTTTCAGATTATAGAGGTCTGTGATGTTGTCACTCCTCAGGTGACTACAGAAGGTAACTACCATGGAGAGAGGTACAAAGCAATGTCAAATGCAAAAGGAGGTCAGAAGAAAGAAGAAAGAAAGAAAAAACCAAAAAACCAACCCAAAATTAAAAGTAGGTCAGTTTTCATCCTGACAAAAGGTTAACAGCCAGCTTCCTCTAGGAATTTTGCTGGATGACACATTGTTAAATATATTTACAAGTGATCCAGGAAGGTGAATCACTGGTGGAGAGAGGCAAAAAAAAAAAAAAAAAAAAAAAGAAAAAAGAAATCCCAAAAATAAGCCCAAAAAAATCTCGATCTGTCATCATGATAATCTTGCAAATTCCATGTTAACATGAAAGCTCTACTTGGGTGCAGAAGACTGTAACCTTTGGTGAGCTCCCTTGGGGCAGAAATCAGATACAGAACTATCAAAAAACCCAGGACCACTTGAACAGTCTCATCTGGAGGCTACAGAGGTGAAGCAGACACAGTGATTCAAGGACACAGGGGTTACAGGTAGAGCCAAAATCTCCAGGCAAGCCTTGAGACTGGAGGATGGAAAATACCTGCCAGAAAAAATGGAACGTGGAGCTGAGTCTGGCTGCCTGGTGAGAAGCAGAGTGTCTCCAAAACCTAGGGAGGACCTGGCTAAACATTACCAGGTCTCAAAATACTCTAAGAGGTGCCCAAATCCAACAAGACTGAATTTGGGCAGTGGATCTTGGGCCTTGTGGGATGTGCCAGCTGGATGTTAATGCCAGACTGCACCCAGAGCAATGCCCAGTGAGCAGGGCAGTGAGAGGAATGGGCGGAACAATGAACAGCATAGACTTGGTGCACAGAAAATGTAGAAGTCAATGCCTGGGGAAAATCACAGGGCAGAACCAGACTATGTTTCTGTAGTCAGGCTTGTCAAGACTGGACAGAGCTGTTGCAAACATTAGAAAGTCCTGAGCACTTTCAGTAATATGACACAGAATGATGTCCAACACTGATTAATTCAAGTGTGAGAGAGGGAAATGAAAATGGCTCCAGCAGCTCCTGTGACTCCACATTTGGCACACAAGTCCAGCAGAGAGACTCGAGCAGCCCGAGGAAAACCACTGCTTAATGCACTGGTGCCTTCCAGAACAGCAAACAAGGTATGAGGACACACAGTGAACCAGGCAATAAATAACACAAGGTTGGCACTCTGGCATCACTTCCCAGCTCCAGCCTCACTCAGGAGAGAGGATTAATTTATCCCTGTGCTAATGCGACACAGCCAGCGAGTGCCAGCACCTCGGTGGCTGACAGGAACAATGTGGCCGAGGCAAGTGGCACTTCAGGGGCTCTCCTGAGCCCGGATCTCAGAGGAGGGAGTTCTGCCTCACCTCGTTTGAAGGTCACCAAGCATCAGAGAGCCTTCAGTACAAAGCCATCTGCTCAGCCACCCACTCGACTCAACCCACCCCGGTGTGGGGCCGTCCTGACGCCCACGGGGAAAACCCAGCTGGAAAACAAAGCACTGGTTCCTCACAGCTCCTCCAAAGCTATTGTGGCAGCCTGTTTGATGGCACACAACAATAGGTGCTCTAACTCCATAGGCATTGGGAGAAAAAGAATAGCAAGAGGTATTTATGTAATAGTCTTTAACCCAAACCTCAGTGCTCCCACACAGAGTGCTGCAAAATTAATCAAAACCAGTTTCAGGTGGGATGGAGAAGAAGGAAAGAGAGCTCTGACTGAGCTAGATTGGAGGCCTAGGCTGTTCCCCATGGTATAACAACTGCACGGGTTTGGTGGGGATGTACTGGTGCCCTGGGGACATCAGAGCTGTAAAAACCCCTGATATGGTGATGCCTTTTCCTGGTCTTAAAATCAAGAGTCAAACACGGCTAGAAGGGGAAAAGGGATTTTAGCTTGGTATTTATTATAAGGATCCTTAGGTGCACCATGTCCAGGTGGAATGCACCTCAATGCCCACTGCAATGCACACCCACAACAGATCGAGTATAACATTATAGGTCTTCCTAATCAGCATATCTATCAAAGATTCCCCAATGAGAGGCTTGAGTGAGCACCCCCTCCCCAAGGAACCTTCCCCTGGATGGTTCTATCTTAGTTTACAAAATGTGTTCTGGAGAGGACCTTGGGGTCCCTAACTACAAAACTTCTAAAATGTTTAGTCTCTTAGCTTAACAAACAAGTCCAAGAATGTAGGCAAAAAGCACTAAGAATACAGAAGTTGTAAAAAGGTATAAAAGGGGTTTAAAAGAAAAGGCAAAAGATCATCATGGCATCAATGGCACTGTCCCCTGTTAGGACATGACGGTGCTACTGTGATATTGGAGATACTCATCTTGCCCCTCAGCCTGCTCCAGACCTTCTCTGTGCTGCACAGATTCCAGCCCTAAAATCCTTCAGGACTGCAGCAAGGATGGTGATCCCATGAGGTCTTCCCAGCCCTAGGAACACACAGCAGGAAGGAATCCTAAAAATATTCCAGCTGCTTCCCATCCCCCAGCAAAGGTCCAAGGTAAAGACTGAGACAACAGGGAAGAACCACTGCACCCTGAGATTTAGGGGATAGCATTGAGGGAAGGACAAGGACAGCAAAATGTTGAAAGATGATCTAGTATGGCAGGATCTGCTTGAGTGTGGCTGTAAAATACCTTGTGCTCCTGCAAAAACACCCAGGGGAGAGGAGAGCTGTGCATGACAGAAATGCTGCTCATGCTTTTCTTTGGAGGAGTTTGAAAGTCATTCAAAATGAGACACCAGTTCATTGACAGCATGGAAGTCAGCAGACCTACAGCAATTTCCCACAGCTGGGCATCTACCCTATAAGCAAATTAACCCACTCACCAAATTCCTTAAGTTTATTTAGGGAAGACCTCCTACATTTAAAATCTACTCTTTTACGAGAGACTCTCCTTGGGTCTCTCCTATGAGGTGACTCAGAAGAAGCAATAATCTTCCTCCTGCCGTCCAAATAAAAGGAAGGAAGTTCCTCTAAATCTTAATAGGCGAGCTGTAAAAAGTTGTGACATTCAGCAGCACCTGGAGTTGAATGGGAAGACGCAGGACTAAAAGACGCAGAGTCCTTAATCCTCAGAGAGGGAGACAGGTGACTGCTGGAGAAATGCACAGCCAGTTCCCTGTTTACATTTAAAGCTCTTTATTCCCTGGCTCAGCAATTCCGCTGCGGCATTTATTTTTAATGCTTTATTTTTGCAATTTGACTTTCTAATGGCAACACCTGAAGTCACCTTCCTTAACCCTTCACAGTGATATAAATTAGAAAGAACATCAGGGGGAAACAACTGAGGGAACACAACTTAGCCCTGTCAGGCTCCAGTAGGAGGTGACTCCCTCCTAAGCAATCAGCACCAACGTGCAAAGGTGCAGGATTTCCTTTTATTTCCTCCAGATACACTCAGGATAGAAGGACCTAATCCCAAAAGTCCTTGCATCCCAAAGCTGAGATTTATATTTACAAGCATGAGGTGAAATCAGGGAGGCAGAGAACTCATGGGGTTTGCTCTTAAATTTCCTTCCCTCCGCCCCTCCCATCCTTGCTTTACATTGTTTGGATGCATGTAGTAAGGAAAAAAAGGGGAGAAATCCCTTGCCTGACAACTGAAATGCTCCAGAAAGCTCATTTTTAAAGGCTATTTTAAAGGATCCTGCCAAATGCAGGGGTTGATGCTTACAGAGTGACTTTTGGGTCCTGGCTGCTGGCAGCACCCAGTAATCAAATCAGGCTGAAGGACTGAAGTTTGCAGCAGGATGTTTATAGGGACTGTCAAAACGGGACTAAATATTAAATTCTGCTGGATCACTGCTGATCACGACATCCTTTGCTTTGCCTCTTTAGTGGTCTCCCAGTCCCCACTGCCCCCACCCCATGCTAAAAATACCAAAAATAAAGAGACACTTCTGCTCTCACCTGAGTTTTATTGAGAAAGACAGAAATCCCTGCACACAACAATGTGGGAGACTCTCCAGGAGTAGCTGTGTGTGTTTTGGGTAGTGGGGAGAGCATGAGTTGCTTTGTGCAATCCCCTTCAGCTGCAGTGATGGGGTACAGGCACTTTCTTGTCTGAGACTGAACCACCAAATTAATTCCATCCCTGTTAAGCTGAAGTTTTCTGAAGGCTCTTTGGTTCACCAGAAGCCTGGTTGGTGCAAATGACAGAACAGCTGAAAAGACTCCGTTCTGAAGGCAACAAAAGGCTCAATGTCCAGACCAGACCCACTTCTTAGGGAAGTCTGGGTTAAAGATGTGAAGAGAAAACTCCCTATCCTGTTACAGCCCTCAGATTATTGTCCATTGCTGATTTTTTTTTTTCTGCTATGTAGCAATGAAGTTGCAATAAAAAGGACAATCAAGAGCATTGAAGGGCTTGGGATAACTGATGAAGGGATCAGGAGCATGAGCAGTGTTGTCCTCTACCCTCCCAGGAGGTTGCAGTGAGGTGGGGCTTGGTCTCTTCTCCTGAGTAACAAGCAATGGACAAGAGGAAATGGCCTCAGGTTGCACCAGGTGAGGTTTAGGTTGGATATTCGGAAAAATTTTTTCCCCAGAAGGGTTGTCAAGTCCTGGCATGGGACAGTGGTGGAGACATCATCCCTGGGGGATTCAAAAGATGTGCAGATGTGGCCCTTGGGGACACAGTTTAGTGGTGAGTTTGGGCAGCCAGATCAACAATTTGACTTGATGATCTTAAAGGTCTTTTCCAATCTAAAGAATTCTATACTATAATTCCTCAAAATCACTGTATTTATGGCCAATTCCTAAAATTGGTCAGGCAAAGAGACAGTAGCTGCTACCTTCAGACACTGGTCTTGCAGATGAAGTCGAGTTTTTTTCCTACATGAGGAAATAGCAGCCTTTTCAAAGAGCCTGTAAGAGCTCTCAGTGCTGTGTGAGATTTAAAGTTGCTCTTCCTCAACACTAACAGATATCCCACCACTTCCAGGAGAGAAAGGGGCCTGCCAAGAACCATGAGAAGGGCAAAATGAGCACAGACTCCTTTTGCAGCCAGCAACCAAGCATCGTTCAGAAAATCAGCACATGCTAATCGAAGTCTCCAGCACTCAGCTCTGAGCACTGAACCCCTTGTGCACATCTGGCTCAGGCCCACAATGCCCAGAAACTCCTCTTTTAATCCCTCAGCACCACCTTGTCGGACATGACTGACCTGCAAGCTTTCCCCTGGTGTGTTTTAGGAGTACAAGCCCAGAGCAGATCATTCCCCCCCTGCCCTCACTCCTGCAGCCTCATCTTCACATCTGAAGATTTTTCAGAGGGCTAGAAGATCCCTGTCTCTGACAGAGCAATCTGTGCTTTCAGAGAGACAGGATCATGTTCAGCATCTCCTGATAAAGCCATGATATCACGGGTGAAACTTCATATCCCAGCAAGCCCCCTCTGTAGGGAAGATCTGCCTTCAGCTACAAATGATGATCAATATTTTCCTTGATCTTCATCCAAGCTGAATGGATGACAGGGTGTTTTCTGAACAGGAGCACTGCCTGGCAATCCAAATACAGGGAGAAAAATTAGAAGCTAAATATGCCAGATCTTGTATTTGGATCTCTCATCCCAGCACAGTCTGAAGAGAATTGGGTACGGAAGTACAGAACAAGCAGCATTTTAATCCTGGCACCGATCCTGACTCTTTCCCAGGTCTTAAGCAAGGCATTTACATTTCTATGGAGCTCCACTGGCAGAGAAACAATCCATAATGTCTCAGTTTCTCCAGCTGTGAAATGGGAATAGGAGCACGGTAAGAAATCTGTGGCAGCTTTTATCCCTCGTGGGAGAACTGCAAGGAAAGATGAAACTCAGGAACATTTGATCCAAAAAATCACCAGCTCCAAAGGCAGAGTTAAAAATAAGCAGATGTTTATTGCTGTAGGTACAGCAGAGAATCACAGAATGGTTTTGGTTGTAAAAGACCTTAAAGCTCATCCAGTTCCAAGCTCCTGCCATGGGCAGGGACATCTTCCACTATCCCAGGTTGCTCCAAGTCCCATCCAATCTGGCCATGAACACTTCCAGAGATGGGGCAGCCACAAGTTATTTGGGCAACCTGTGCCAGGGTCTCCCCACCCTTACAGGAGGGGAGGCCCTTACATTTTTCCTAATGTCTAGCATTAACCTGCTCTCTTTCAGTTTAAAGCCATGGAACAGTTTAAAACCTGGAGACAAGGAAGTCTTATACACTCCCAGGAACACTCAGAGTGATCCAGAAGAATCCTTTTAGTCCTGAGAACTTACTAAAAGATGTTAAGAGTTCAATTACAAAAACTGTCTGAACATGTTTTGACCTTTGATCTAAAATCCTACCACGCATCCTTCAACAGCAATACCTTAGCCTTAAATTAGAAGAAATTTCAACTTTTGTTTTATATCAACAAGAGTCCACATTTTCAAAAAATGCAGGTTTTAACGCCAACATAAGCAAACCACATCTGCATTCCAGTTGTTGCTGGACAAGAGAGATCTGAGTTCTTCTGAAACGTGACTCTGGTTGTATCCCTGCATCAAAATCACTGAATGGTTCGGGTTGGGAAGGACCTTAAAGACCATCTTGTTCCAACCCTCTGCCATGGGAAGGGACACTTCCCACTATCCCAGATTGCTCCAAGCTCTGTCCAGCCTGGCCTTGAAGACTTCCAGGGATGGGGCACCCATAGCTTCTCTGGGCAACCCCACTGATGGTACCCAGGCGCAGAGTCACCTAAGAGGATTTCTCTTCCAGGGACACCCATCTTTCTGATAGGTAAAATATCCTAACTATTTCCCCAAATAAATGACAAATGTGGTATGAACAGAGGAGCAAAGAATGAACTCCTGCTTGTGATGACAATGCATGGAAGAGGAGGGAGAATGAGGCTGCCTTTGGAGCTCACACAGGCAGGGAAATCGAGATGTTTCAGCTTTAGATTGAAGCAAGATTAACACATGAACTTTTGGTAGCCCTCAGTGGTGCAGTCAAAGGAGGTGGAGAGATAATGGGATCGTGAGATCACAGGATAATTCAGGTTTGAAAAGGCCACAGGAGAGCTCAAGTCCAGCCTCTCACTCACAGCAGGACCATCTCTGAGGGCAGATAAGGCTGCTCAGGGGTCTAGCTAAAAATTTGCACTGAAGGGAATATATTAAAATACTGAAATTTGCAATTCTCCATAGTTCCTAGGTGAGTCTTAATAGTCTTTCTGCCTCAAGTGAGCTGTCTGAGAGCCTCAGTACAGAGGGGAAGACGTGACTTCAGTGCAGAGAAGGAAATGACAAGCAGAGGAGACACTCTAGGTAGATAAATGGTGAACAGAGTGGTGTGGAAAGACTTTTCTGCAACATCCATCCTCTTTCATAAAGGAGCAATTAAAAGTATTAAAGAACACCTGAATTAAATGAGTCTGCATAGTGCAGAGGGCATAAACTAATACTGTCTTTGTCATCAGCCTCTAAAACTTGACATTCATTGATAACAAAGTTAAGAATGTGATTTTCAGTCTAATTTCTGCGAGGATGTGGGAGAATATTTCTGTCAAGGATAATTTATAAAGGACCAGGCACCTTTTGGTAAAAAGAAGGGAATGGGAACTGGTCTTGCTGTGAAATGTGGATTTCATTATCCTTCTCAGCCATCTCTTCCCGTTACCTCTGTGGGGTCTTTTCAATATCCTTGGTTCACTTCCCTCTCTGCTGAGATCTGATGAGGGAGGGCTGACTCAGTCTCCAGTGGGTTCTTGAGATACTCCAGGGCTTTGCCAGCAGGAACTTTTATATTTCCATGACTTAAGACTCACTTGTGGTTACTTCCCCCATCTTGACTGGGGAAATTTTTGATTTCCCTACACCAAAAAAAAATTTAAAAAGAAAGCACAGCGCTCAAGCCAGCAAGGTAAGAAGCCAAACCTGCTGGGAGAGCTCTTTTGAGCCCTGCTAGAGGATCTCAGCTGGTTGATGGGCTATTGATGTCCATTGTTATTAATCAGCATCAGAGAAATAGAGAGTGAACTGCTCTAACCTAAGTGATGGGTGAGAGGGATAACTCCCCTTTGGGGCAGCAAATCACAGCCACAAAAATTGCTCTACTGACGCTTGTACTCTCTGTGCTAACAGAAATAGGGGCAAGTTATTACCTTTCTTGAGACAATCATCATCTGGTGGCAAAAACTTAGGCAAAAGTGCAGCAAAAGGAGGAGGAAAGTAAAATATTCTTTTAACAAAAGAAATATTAACACTTAAGCAGGAGGATTTACAGAAGATAAACAGTATTTCACCACCAGCACTGGAGATGTCTCTCTTTCCATCTCTCTGCCTTATCAATGAGCATTGACAGGTCATACACGAGACTTTAACTCAGCTCAGTTTCTGTGGATATAAATATGCAGATGTGTCTCGCTAAAATTCAGATTGTTAGCAAATTATGTGTGTCTCAGCACTATTTTCCCCTTCTGCAGAGGAAATACTTCACTTTTAGTAGGTTCTAAAGTCCATCTCTACTCAGCAAAGCTGTTAAGACACACATAAGGGATTTGCTGAATCCAGGCTTTCATTACTGCCTTCTTCTTGCAAGCTCACTGAAGGAATCGTGCATGAAGGAAAGGGTTTAGGGCAAGGCTCTCTGACACTAACAGTCTTTGGATAAGGCACTGGGAATGTAAGTGAGAAAAGGAAAATTATCTCTAGCCCACAGTGGAAACCTCTCCAATATAGTTAAAAACACTTCACTACACACCGTTTAGTCATAAGGTTACACCTGAGACATGAGAAATTGCCTAGGGTTAAAAAAAGATTTGTGATATATCCCTGAAACCTCTCCGTCTTGCAAAGGGATATCCAAGGCTGTACACATATCCCTGGTGAAACACTGATTGCAAAAATGCACAAGCTCTAATCATTTCCATGAGGAGAGGAAGAAATACAGTTTTAGCCAGGCAAGAAGAAAAAGTTTGGACTTTTGCATGTAGTCATAGCAAAAGTGATGTGTGAGCAGAAAGGAGAAGATAAGAGAATCTTCCCAATGTGTTACCCAGTGGTATTTCATCTCTTGCCTCTCTGGATGCACTGGGATTACAGGACAGATGGATGTGTATCAATATATTTACAACAGCACTTTATAAAGAGTGGCAAAACAGAAACGGAAGGGAACACAGCATGTGATGTGTTTGCTATTTTAGTGATAGAACCTGAAGGAACGGCCTGAAGCTGTGTCACGGGAGGCTTCCGTTGAATATTAGGAAAAGGTTCTCCCCCCAGAGGGTGTTTGGGCACTGGAACAGCCCCCCAGGGCAGTGGTCACAGCCCCAAGACTGACAGAGCTCAAGAAGCATTTGGGAAAAGCTCTCAGGGACACAGTGGGATTCTTGGGGTGTCCCGTGCAAGGCCAAGAGCTGGACTCAATGAACCTTGTGGGTCCCTTCCACCTCAGGGTTCTGTGATCCTCACAGAGCCCTGAAACTAAAATTAATGAAACTTTTCCGTGCTGCCTGGCATGACAGTGGCAGTTTGAAAGCAAGGTGCTAAAGGATTGAGTGTGAGTGGTTTGACATGAAGGGAAGTCCCTTATAGCAATGCAGGAGTGTTGGAGGCCACATGGGCACACAGAGGGAGGCACAGTGGAATCGGTATTCAATGGAAGCGGCCACTGCAGGATTCCACTGGGATGGGCTGCTCTTTGTTCTCCAGAATTGCTGAGGCTTCTCCACATTTTCAAACAGGCTGGATTCTCTTTTCACATATGCCTCACTTCGCCCTCAGGCTTGCACAGTTTCCCACAAAATTTACCCTTCATTCACCTTACTCTTCCTCTTCCCTAAATGTCAGTGAGGACTAGAGGAAAATTTTGCGATCAATTCATAAATCAATAGAGCTGCAGCTGTACAAGGACGTGGGAGATGCCTGTTCTCAGGCACTGAAACTGCACCTCACTGCATGCACATCATTAAGTCCCCTTGCCCTCTGAACAGGGTGGCTGCACCAAACTGCTTCTGGAAGACGTTACCTCCCAAATTGTGTCAATAACTGGGTAAGCACTGGGTCAAAAGTGTGTCAGGATATGCTTAACAATTAAAAAGTGTAATGAGCAGGTTCGAGTGCCTTTGGTGAGTTTAATTTACTAGTGCAGAAATTATCTAGAAATTTTCCATCAGCACTTGTAAGCTCTGAAGTGGATCCGTGGAGCTTTTTACACTTTTTTTCTGTTCAGTTCTGGTACAACACCGAAATCCTATATACGGTCTGCTGCTGCAGGAGCAAAGAACTAACAAATGGGAAATAATTGAGAAGAGAGCACTGAAGTGACTGAAAAGCCAGGGAGACCAGCTCGTGAAGAGGAGGATAACTGTTAGCATTTGAGGAGTTTAAAAGCCAAAGGGGAAGAAGAATTATTTGAAGGGTCCAGCAGAGTTGCACTAGGTGTAAAAAGCCGAGAATGAGAAAGGGATCTTTAGCAAGAACAGAGGGAAGCATTTCATCAACACTGAAGCCTGCTGGACCGTGAAATAGTCTCCCAAAATAAATGGTGGCAGTCCTGCAGCTCAGGTAATTTTAAATTAGACTGGGCAGGATACTGGAGCTGGTTCTTTAGGGAACAACTCAATACCAGTCCCAGGGATGGCCATGTCAGCCTGGCAGGCAGCTCTGCAGCTCAGGATAATTAGGCTCCCCAACGCTGTCATGAGAAGGGTTTGACACTCACACCGATTGTTCACGGACGGTGCCTGTCATGATCTTGTGTTATTTATACATTACTCTGAGTCAAAAAGCCTCTGCGAAGACACAGGCAGAGCCCTCATAAGTCAAAGCCCTGGACTATTGAAGCTGATGAAAGGTATAAAATAGCTGGCACTAAACCCTCTAAACCGCAACCATCGCGGAGAGATTTTACCGAAAACACCCCTCAGCAAGAAATGATACGTAGTAATGAGGGAACAAGGAACATGTCTGAACTAACAAACATGCTCTGCCAGGCTCTGCGGGGCTTTCTTTTGTTTTATTTTTATTGTGTTTCATTTTCTGTCTGCCTACAAAGGCTTGAGTGACAGGCGTGGAGGCTGGCATCTATCACTTCTCTTCAAAACAGATAGGGAACAAACATCAACACTTCTCAACGACGACCCAGAGGGAACATCCTCTCCTAAAAATAAAAGCAGTTTCCTC
Source organism: Monarcha castaneiventris obscurior (assembly GCA_026261815.1). Classification (NCBI taxonomy): domain Eukaryota; kingdom Metazoa; phylum Chordata; class Aves; order Passeriformes; family Monarchidae; genus Monarcha; species Monarcha castaneiventris. The sequence continues at coordinate 1,839,805 of JAMPIT010000885.1, read as the reverse complement.
ACACCTGTTGCCACAACCTATCCATCTCCCCTTCTTTTTTGCCGAGGGATGCATCAACTAAAATGCAGTCGCTGTGATGTGTTTTGCTTTCTTCGGGATATCACGGAACCACAGAGTTGTTTGGGTTGGAAGGGATCCTAAAGATCATCTTGTTCCAACCCCTGTGCCATGGGAAGGGACTCCTCCCACTCTTCAAGGTAGGAGAATGCCCACTCTGTGGAAGCAGAGAATGGGAAACTTCTATGAGAGAGGAAAAAGGGTTGGTGGACCATCTTGGGGGAGTTTTTCCTCATTTTCCTTTCTCATCACCTCTGTGATGAGCTGTCTGCATGGGGAGGGTCACGGGAGACTTTCTGAATCAATACAGCATTTAGAATCTTTTTTTTTTTAGTAGGTCTTTCCAGTCACCAGCTGTAATTCTGTGAAGTTCCCCATTCAGCACTTATCTATTTCTTCTCAAACTTTTATCACCTCCCGTTTTTCAGATGGCCACAGGTGCAAATGAAAGGCACGGGATGGTAAATTATATATTTTATATATATATATTGGCTATGACAGAGCTTGTGCCAGCACTGAGCACTGACAATGCACATTACAGTTCAGCTCATGTATTTCTGATGGCACATTTTACAGTGCTATATATAAAGTTGTTATGGCATCTATTATTCACTGCCAATACAGTTCAAGTTAAAATAGGTTTTATATAACAGTTCAAAGCAATATTTTAAGAAATAACACTTGTGTCAAGGCTGCTGCGTCCTACCAGATTTTGACATTTCCAAGCAATAAAGATCTTTATCCAAAATGTGAGGTTTTGGCGAGACATCTCCCTTGCAGACGTCTCTGGTTTTAATCTGCAAGCAATAGCAAAAGGAGCACATTTAAATAAAAACGAACAGCCAGGTGAACTTTTGACTTGGCTGTTATCTTTCTAGGTGGAAACTGTGAACGCTGCAAAGTGCCTCGAGGGATGTTCCTGACAGAGAACAATGTCCCATTAACCCGAGCCTCTGAAGAGATTCTGGAGATGTGGAAAACACACAAATGGGAAAAAGCCATTGGAACATTAAGAAAATGTCTATTATGGGCACAATTTCATATCTGTTTTTCAGGACACAAGATGGGAAGAGAATTTATTTCCTTATTTCTTCAGCAGGGAAAAAGGTTTTATACCTGTTCTTGCAAAGAGGGCAAATTCAGTGTCTCTTAAAAAAAAAGCCCCTTGACTGGAACCAGCACCATGAGCCTCTCCAAAGTTGTGTGTAATCAGAAGATGTGATGTTCTCTCAACATCTCCTGTGCTGCTCGAGATCCCCACGTTTCTGGTGCGGGATATGCAGCAACATGGAAATCCCAGTGGGACCAATCTGCTCGCACAAGACAAGTTTTGCACAGCTCTATTCTTCATTCTGGTCCCCAAAGAACAAACGACAACAAATGCTATACATCAATTTGGCAATAAATTTAGTTTATTAGTCATGTTCGACAGGAATAATGTGTCGTTTTAACCTTCTTGGCTACTCACTGGTTATGAAAATATACTGGAAAAAAGTTGTTATGGTGACTGTGAGTTCAGGGAATCCCTTGTGTACCCACAATTTCTACTGAAAACAGGGAAGTTTTAATTTGCAAGATGAGTTCTTTCACAAGAAATATGCTCATGTGGGTCAACAAACAGAAAAACAAAACACAGTGAAAATTATTTAAAAGCACCATCTGCTTGTTCAAATACAGCTGGGGAGAGGAACAATGCTGTCCAAAAAAACTCATTTTCATTATATTTCTTTGAAAAGAGATGTTAAACAAAATGCCATCGGTCCTAAATGTTTTCCTCCTGATGAGAAATGTTTAAGCTACATTTGAAATAATGTTTGTGGAATGCAGCCCTCCTTAGAGGATGAACAGGGATCTGGGGACCAAAGCAAAATGGATAGAGGAGATGGGGGAAAAAACAGGTAAAAAGAAAGTGCACACATTCTCAGGAAGCAAAAGCCTAAACAACATTAACTGCTTAAGCTGACTGAATCATTAATTGCATAAACTAAGCTATTCAGAGGTAAAATCATATTAGGCAGAAAGGGATCCAGGATCAAATCAATCGATACAAACCCTGCACAATACATGAATGTAGATTTTTTTTTTTTTAGAGTTATTTAGGATTGTGATTGGGTTCACTTCACCCCCCTCAATTACCCCACCATGGCCACAGGATCCTGTGCAACTTGGTGCAGAGACATCAGATTGTGGCACAGAAATGGGATTTAACCAGCAAAATAAGAATCTCTCCAAGGAGACACAACTGCACGTCTTGACTTTCCAAAGTTGGTGTGCTTGAGGCTGCCTTGGGGGTTGTCATTCCCCACTGCCTAATGGGAAAATGTTAAATGTGGGGTTTTTTTTCCCTGGGGAGGACAGGGGCAATGTAAAGACAAAATAAAAAAGGCTCTGACTATATTTCAGACCAAAAGGATCACAAAATCACAGGACCACAGAATGGCTGAGGCACCACAGTGGGGTCATCTGGTCCAACATCCTTGCTCAAGCAGGGTCATCCCAGAGAACATGGCACAAGATTCTACTCAGACTGTTCTCAAATATCTCCAATGAGCTGGTGGTGCTGTTCACAAGATCGTTTCAGAAACACATTTGCTACCATCCTTCTTGAGCATCAAAGTGCAGGAACAGCCCAAGACATGCATTTTCTTTGCAACAGAGTTCCCTATAGTTTGTCCTGCTGGATGCACTGAGATCCCTCAAGTGCAAAATGACAATTCACAGACAAAGATGCTCAGTGTGAGAATATTCTTTGACAGTTTCACCCCTACTAATGGACACAAGTCCACAAAGCTCATTCATCTCTGCTCAGTAAACCATAACAGAAATTAGACAAACACTGACCTCGACCCGCTCCTGTAAAACTGTCAACATTTCTGACTTGGAGAGTTGAGTCATACGTGGCCACCACTGTTTGCAAACAGAGGTCCCAACCTCAAAGCACCAGACCCCAGCAGGAACTTTTGTCCCCTTTTTGCACTGATAACTCAATCACGACTCCTGCTGTACAGCAACCAAAATCTATCCTGATAAAATTAGCCCAATCCAATTAAAGGACAAAGTATAGCCCTTAATTAAATGTTCTGATTATTCTGAAGTCCTTTTTTTTTTGGTTCATCTTGAGTTTAGGTCTGTAAAAGCATACAAATTAGAAAGGTTTAACATGTTCTTGTTTTTCCCATTTATCACTTAAATTTACCTAACAAGAGCTTCCCAAAAGCATAAAAAGAAGTATAAAAAGAAAAATGTGGGATGTTTAACTTATTCAGGCCTCTTTTTCTTCCTTTTATTTCATATTTTTACAGTGCTTTCGAAAAAAACAAAAGGTATAAAAATAGTATGTCCTCTTTTAACTACATCAAGAACATCCAAACACTTTGATATAGCAAAATATTGAATTATTTGAAAAGGTTAACAAGTTGTTTCCTTTTGTCTACCTGTTATTCTCTCTAATGGTAAAGCTGAGTATTTTTTGCCTGTGACAAATTCCAGTTTCAAGTCTGAGTGCACTGAGGAAATTGCTTTGCTGCAGAACCCAGCTCAATTAAACCATCTCACCACAGACTCTGCTGTGGAAGACTCTCTGGGAAGAACCCAACCACTAACCCATGACCATTAATTAACTCTTGTCATTTTCATTACAAATCATATGGATTTCCAGCTTTTCCTTCTGTCACCGATTCTCATGTTTAGAAACACTTGATCATTTCCTCGTTTTTAGCGATGCTGTACCGACAGCAACGTAAATAAACATTTCCTTAATTGTGTTAAGCAAGGCACAAGGTAAAGATTCTGCACTTCCAGCTCACAAAACCGTGGTGGGAGGAGGTTACTGACCTCAATCTGCTGAATGGCCTCTTCCCGCTGGCGGATGGCTTCCAGATCCTCCTCTGTGATTTCTGAGAGCAAGGCTTGGTCCTGGTCCTGGTTCTGCCACACGCCATCGCCCCCGTTAAAGATCTTCTCATCGTCAGGCAGGTCAGAGAAGGGGGTCTTGGGGCTCTGCTAAGTTGGGAGGATGGAAAGAAAGCAAAGGAAGTGTAAATGTCTTCCAGTTTCACACAGCTTTAGTGTGGGAAAAGAAAATATTGATATAAGAGATGGAGTAAACGGTGGCGAAAAGATGGAGAGGAGAAAAGTAAATTGCATGAGAGGAAACATCTTAAGTCTCAAAGGAAATGTTGGGACCTGAAGTCAGATCTCCTGAGCTACTTTTGGGCTCCCACAACCAACTTCAATTTTCCACAATTCTGACAGAACAAAACATTCGTGTGCAGCTAAAAAATAACACATTTACCTTGTTCAAATTACCCTGCAAATTCTTCCTGAATTAGACACTTTCTCAGGCACGCAGAAATCCTATTCTTTTGTCTTGAAGACTTTATGACCCAACTTAAACCATTCAAAATGCACAGGTTCCAGTCCTCTCCATTTATGACATAAACAGCACAGTTTATAAAAGGGGAAATCACTGCAGTGATGTGAGTACAGAGTGATCAGCTCAAGCAGCTCTCAGGTTCGTGGTGGTCACTCTGTGGAGTTGACCTGGTTTTGCTGACGCATCAGGTCACAGTCATTGAACCACAGAATGGTTTGGATTGAAAGGATCTCAAAGATCATCTCGTGCCACCCCCCTGCCATGGGCAGGGACACCCTCCACTAATCCAGGTTGCTCCAAGCCACATCCAACCTGACCTGGAACACTTCCAGGGATGGGGCAGCCACAGCTTCTCTGGGTAACCCATTCCAGCACCTCACCACCCTCTGAGGAAAGAAATTCTTTCTAACAGCTAATCTAAATATCTCCTCTTTCAGTTTAAAACCATCCCCCTACGTCCTATCTGCCTGTTTAATAAGTTTTTATCCCTCTTTTTTGAAAGCCCTTCACTTCTTTTATAAGCCCCAAGATACCATTTTCTACTGTCTTGGAAGCTGCACTTATATTCATACCCAGATTTTAAAACCTTCTTCGAGAACCAGTTGGATCTACACAAAAAGTAGGGGCTGAGGTTTAACAAGGTCCTCCCCACCCAGCCTTTAGGTTCTGTGCCTGTGTTAGGTTCAGTCCTGACTGGACCCGGAGAATGAACTGACTCAGGCTTGGTCTGGAGGCTGAGCTCAAGTTCCAACCTAAGAGGTGCTGATGAAGGCTCCAACCTTACAAGTGCATGAGGGTTTCACTTCAAACCATGTTCATGGTCCTCTAACTTGCTCTTGAATTGAGCTTTGACTCTTAGCCAAAAGTTACAATAAAAAAGCAAGCCAAGTGCTTCTGATGCTCTGAAGTTGAAAGAAGAAATGGAGTGGCCACAGCACATCCATGGCCTAAATGTCCCCAAAGCCTCTGAAATCTATAGGACACAACAAGCACAAGTATTCAGGGGGGTGTTCAGTTTTCTGCATCTGGGTTTATCTGAAGCACAAACACTGGGAGCTGTGTCTGAAAAAATAAAAGCCTTTGCTGTCTTGCTGCTGCTACATCTTCAAAAATATAAATTCCCCCAAATTCCCACAGAGTGAACAGGAAACGAAGCCATGGGGCAGTTTGATGGAAGGGCACAGGACTGCAGAACTGGAAGGAGTGGGAGGACTTGAGTCTAGAAATGTTTATTTAACTCTCTAACTGTTCTTTAACTCTTTAAGAAGTATATAATTTCCATATTTAGAAATAAAAGAATTTTTGCTTTTGCCTAAACTTAGACTTTGTCTTATGAAATTAATTCATTATTATTGTTATTGTTATTACTGTTGTTGTTATTGCTGTTGTTGTTGTTATTGTTATTATTGATATTATTGTAATTATTGTGATTATTATTACCATACCTAATTGGAGACAAGGAAAATAACACAACATGGTGAAGGAAGTGGGGTGATGGAAGAAATAGCAGGAAGTAGGAAAATCAGCAGCAAACAGTCAAGTATCTTTAAAAATATGAACAGCAGATGAAAATCTTTGACATTAATGTCTTATTTTGTTTCACCTTCTGCTTTCCAGGGATCTACTGCGAAAGGGTGTGTTACAGGAAGAAAACCATCATTTAAAATTAGGTTAAAGTTTAATTTACACTTTAAAAGACATATTTTAATAGGATTAAGATGCTCTGGGGGTGTTTCATTCACTAATTATCACGTGCCTTGGACACTAACTTCCCTGGTACAGTGTTTCAGTGCCAAAAGAGTGTATTAATGGACTCGGGGGAAAATAAAAGCCCTTGGGGTATCCTAATGCTTCATTTAGTGACAGAGGTATCCTCTCATCTTCACCAGTGGGCTAAGATGAGCAGAGGCAAACTGCACATGGCCAAGTGGGCTGGAACATCCCAAAAATCTGCCCTATGGAGACACAGGAAAAGTGTTCAAATGAAATTTGTGTACTCTGGTCACAGCAAGGACTCTACACCAAGGAGCTCGATGCCCATGAATGGACACTCAAAGCCTATGCAGGTCTGAATTTCAGTGGAAGACGGCAAATTTGCAAGTGTTCAAATGTTTCCTGTTCTGATTTGGGAGCAGAGGGATAACAGGAGAGCCAGCAACCAGCTCTTCAAATTAGATTAGTCCATGGAATAACACAGTTGAACCACAAACATGCTTTATCTTGGCCTGTGTCAACTTTATTTGTCATCCTCACTAGCTGGGCCTGGTATCTGTAAGTAACACGTCCCCCCTGCAAATTGCTCAGATAATGCATTGCAAGGGCTGCTGCTCAGTCATCTCTTAAAAAAAATCAGCTGCTCGTGTTTAAATAGGTAAATGTCTAGACACAGATCATTTTCTCTAAGCAAAGTAGCGACCTAAGTTAATTTCAGAGCTGCTGAAGGCAATTACATGTGTTTGTATCCTTAACATCTTCCGAAAAAATCCGACCACAGCTGCTGAATGAGGAAATCAGTGAAACGACAGGATGCAGGGGGGCTGATATTTCCTCCTAGACATAAAAATGGCTCCATAATAATGTTAAATACAGTCACCATGACCTGCTATCAGGGTCTGCATGCTGTACTAACAAATAAAAGTGATTTTGTGCTGTCGATGGTAACAGAGCCCCTTGTTTCTGTGACAAAGTGAACAAATCTTAAATCTGAAACTGTGAAGAAATCTAATCACTTCTAATGCTTCTGATTGAAAGCTACATATAGCTTGGCTTATCAGTGCTCTTCATTCCCTTTTGAGTTATGTTCATTGCCATGTCTGACAAACACATTTTATTTATAGCAAGAAAAGATCAGATGGAGGGCACTCACTGAGCCTCCACAGATAAAGTTCCCTTTGACACTGCACTGGAAGGGGCCATAACTCCCTGTACAGGCATTTCCACAATAAATTTGATTTAGTGCCAAATTTTATGCCCTGTGAATCTCTTTGTAATTTTCTGTCAGATTTCCTTCCATAAATTGTTAATTGGATGTGTTTGAAGTTGTTCTTTTGTTGAAATTTGCCTCTGGCAGATTTTTGTCAAGATGTATCTATAAACTGAACCCTGCCAATGGGAAAAAAAAATGATAGCAGAGAAAAAGTTGAGTATATCTGATATGCTCAGTAGTTCTTTTAAAACTAAATCCCTAGGACTGAGGGTCATACCATGCTGTTGTTCATCATATCTGAAAAATTATGCCCAGGCACAACATTTTTCCTGTTGGATAAAATCTTTTCACCAGGATAAAATCGTTGCTGCTTACAACTACATTTTTTTATCAGATTTATTCTATCAATGGGGAGTTGCTCTATGCAGCTGCTGATAGGGGGGAAAAAAAAAAAAAAGAAAAAAAAGGTTTTATCTGGATGGTGACAGCTTCTGTCAGTGCCTGTGCTTTATCAGCAGCAGAATCTTTGCCTCAGAAGTTGCATGTCTGAGACCCCTCCAAAAATAACCCCCTCACAACCTTGGTCCTGCCTCACTCCCCGTTTGTCTATCAGAAGGGACAGAATTTCACGAGTTTGACAACTCATGTCACACAAAATCACCAAGCAAGGGGTTGAAATGACCTCTTTTCTAGCTCCCATATGGTCTTTATTCCACAGAGAAGCAGAAATCCAGTGGGAACTCCAGCTAATATAACACCAACCAGCTCATCAACCTCCCAGCTCACCTCCAGAGAGCTGGGAGTCTCCTGTAGCAGGGAGAGTGTTCTGGTACCTCCAAGTCCTGCAGCTCTTTTTTACCTCACTGACTTTAATGATGACATTCCTGATTGCTGGTTACAAGACCGTTCCCTTACCACAAATTCAGGACGTGAAATATTGACTGGAGATGGATGAGAAATGGTTTTTACTTCCAGTGAAATGTTTAGCAATTTCAAAGGGAAATTTCCTCTCCAATCCTCCCCAAAACTTGAAGATACTGAGAAAAATTACACAACAGAGACAAATAGAGACACACACACTCCCTCCAGCTCAGGTTAGTAAAAGACAGATAATAAAGGTGAGAAATAAGATGAGCCTCTCACAGTCTTGCCAAAAAAGAACTGTAAGAACTGAGGTAAATAACCAACATTTATTGAAGCTGGATTTACAGACTGGCCACCAGGTGAGTGACACCCCAGGCACAGGAGAAGGAAGGGCTGAGGAAGACATTCACAACCTTCTACTTTCAGCCTCAGCATGAAGACAGTTGAGAAGGGAACTTGATTAAGCCTGGAATGAGACAACGTGAACCCATTTCTACACCACCTCCTTCCACTCCAGACTCCACCAGGACGTGTGTCCTGGGGAGGGGGGTTTAGTTTCTGTGTGGGAAAGTTTGGGAGGAGGATACAAACACAATATCTCAGCATGGATGTGGCAGAGCTGTTGTCAGAGTGGGGAAGGGGAGCAAGAGGCTTGGAAAGGGGTCTGGGGGTCCTGGTGGACAGTAAGTTCAATTTGAGCCAGCAGTCCCCCACCTGGACTGAAAAACTAATTCTGGAGCATAAGAAGGAGCACAAGTTCCTTTTTTTCTGGGAACTACTCCATTCAGACACACATTTCAAGCAGCTGGAGCATTGCTGGGCTGTAAGGTGCTGGAGATGCCTTTGATATGCACAGCACCATTCACAAATTCCTTGTTACCTCCCAGTTTATATGAGCACAGGTAAAACCAGGCTCATTTGTCTGAGCTAATTTTGTACTACAGACTGCAGGCAGCGCCAAGGAAATCTTCTGCAACCACAAAAAGAGAGTATTTCAGAGCTCTTATACGACTCAGGGAGTAAACCAAGGAAGGTTGCTCCCTCTTCCCTGATCTCCAGAAGCCTCCTGCACCTCCAGCAGGGATATGGCCAGCTCCAGCAGCAGCCACCACACCTCCCACAGCTCCTGCACGCTCTCACATCTCCTCGGGTAACATTTTGGCTCTGGCTTTCAAACAAAATGCAAATGCAGAGATGTTTGTCTCTTGCTTTATAGTACATATAGACACATAAACAGCCAGGCAACGCTTTATGAGGATCTCCTATTCTCAGCAGCACCCAGGCTCAGAGTTTCACGTTTTATTGCGTGTAGAATAATGAGGCTGGAGTGTCTGCATTAGAGATCAATAAAACACCGTGCATGGAGGGCCACGGTGCAGAGCACTGCTGGAGTGACTCTGCCTGACACATTTTTAATCGCAGGTTGGCACAGCAAAGCTGCCTGGGACAAAAATGACACAGAGCAGCCAGTTTGGCCTGGCTATCCCCAAAATACGGCCAGGTTAAGGCTGACAGATAAATTGGATTAGATGATCTCTCTCAAACCATCCTTCCAAAACAACTAACCTTGCAGGCTCAATGAGATTTAGAGCTGTACCATGCCAAGCAAAAGCCCAAAGCAATTACAGGTAGAAAGGCCTCAGGCAGGCACAGAACAAGCAGCCTGGGACTTCTAAATCTTTTAGAGGAGAGAAATAGTGATATTACAATTTTGCATTATCTTTCACACAGAAGATCACAGCAGTGATTGGTAATCTAAGCTCTATTGTCTTAGGAGAGGAGCTTCCTACAATAGGGAAAGAAATGCATCACAAGAAATCACAAATTAACCATTCCCTGCTTTTCCTTTTCACTAAAAAAAGGCCAAATTTAAAACTACTACAACAAAAACAACTTTCAAGTGAAATGTGTTGAATCCTTCCTGCATGCATCACAGACACGGGCAAATACAGAAATGGATTCAGCATTTTCTTCAACTTATGCAAATTTGATTACTCTGCACCAATGTAGCAAGAGAAAAACCAGGATGGGGAAATTAGCATAAAGGGAAGGGTTGAAGTGCATTTTTTATTTAAATTAACTAGAATTCTTCATGTGTTTCTGTCTTCACTCTTGATCATGATGTTTACTTTTGATTGAAAGGAATGTGAAATTGAGCAAGAAAACCACCCTTTCTACCAGTTTCCTACTGCAGAATCTGCAAGAAATTACTGATTTTAGGGAAAAGGTATTAACAGAAACTATTTTGCTAGTTTGCTTTTTAGCATTTTTAAATTTACTCGTGCAGGTCTCTGCAGTCATGAGGACTGAGAAAATCTTTTCAGTTTCCTGGAACTGGAAGAGACTTAGTAGCAGAGTACCTAGTTCATACCTCCTACTGTTTTCTTCTTCTTTAGTTTGCCTTCAAGACTTTATTACTTCACCAAATTCATTCGAAGCAATCCTGACCTCATCACCCAGGGCTGCTTGAGTTCAGAGTCGATCTTACTGTACTCAGGGTGGGAGAATTAAATGACCTGCCTGTGGTAGATGAAGAAAAATAAAATAAGCCAGGGGCCCAAGGTTTAGCTCTCTGATAACTGATGTGCTTTTAAGAGGCACAGCACATTTTCTCCCCACAGTGAAGACCAAATTTAGGAGGAATGCCCTTCCTACCAGGCTTAGATGGTGGGGCTGACACTCATATTTTGCTCATGGAGATCACCAGCTTCTAGGTCAAACTTCAGTTGATCATGAGGGCTACGCTTTGCCATGTACTTTCACCCTGTCTGATTGAAGGAAGGAGCAGCTTGTTCTGTTCCTATTTCCAGTCCTTCTCCTTGTTTTTTTTTTTCCCTCTTGATTTGGCAACTTTATCCACCATGCAAACAGGCGGCCCCACGGCGACGTGAGGGAACCAAAACAGCACCAGTGAAGAGAGGCACACGCCCCCCTCTCTGTGACCCAACACTCTCTGCTTTTCAAACCCATTTCACTGGATGGCTTCAGCCTGACTGCACCCATCCTTCCCAGAGCCGACTGCCTGGGCTGCCACCAGCTCCAGGAGGCATCTCCATATGCACAGAGCAAGCAGATAAACCCCCCTTTGAGACTGTCAGGAGGGAAAGCATTCTCTGGTGCTTTTACAGCATCACAACACATTCCTAAAGCTGCTCCTGCCCTTTCCTAGCTGTCTGTGCCACATCCTCAGCATTCTCTGTCTCCTCACATCTCTGCTGGCACCACGTTTTGGCTGGCAGTGCTGTCTGAGAGCTGAGCTCCGCGTTGTCCCTGGATCCTGATGCAAGGCAGAGACTCCCTCTCCGAGCAGCTGAAACCCCCAGCATTTGTGTAAAGGGGCCATGCTTGAAAGAGCTCACAGACACATCAAGGCTGCCTAGAAAGGATCGTGTTGTCTCTGTCTCCCAACATATGTGCTGCACAGCTGGTGAGCAGGTTCCTGCTAGAGAGGCAAACAAGAGGGAGAATGAGTTGCTGGCTCACCCGTTAGCACCCATCTAGTAACAAAAAAAAATTAAAATAGTGAGGAGTCCTTTTTTTCTGGGTTCACTCGGAGTCAAGAACCAAATTCAGCTTGATTTCCTGCAGCAGAGACCACCCCAGCACGGGCACAGTGCCACTCTGGAGCAGTGGAAAAGTAGGAAGATGCTGGAAATAAAAATTATGTCTCTATCTTTCAAAAAATAGACTGCTTTTGTATTTTGTATTTTGTTTTTGGACTGCTCAGCCACTTTTATTTTTAGAAACATGGCTGACTCCCACAAAACTTCATTGGCATCATTTTTTTAATCTCTCTTTGTTCCTGGCCTTTGGCAGGATTTCAGTGGACTGCTCAGTGTCCAAGCAAATGTTCAGAGCCTGAGATTGAGAATCACTCTCATTTAGTGACTCTTTATAAAAAGTATCTGCCCATTTTACAGCCCCAGCACTGCCAGGATGTTTCTGTTACTGCCCAAAAGCCTGATCCCAAATCAGGACAAAAATCAGAGGAATCTTGTCACCACCCATCTGGAAGAGCCTCAGAGGGGTGGGTGGTCACTTGATGGGAATGGGGCTGGGGGCACAAAACAAGGTTCCTGCCTCTGTGAGAGTGGGGTCCCCCTTTTTGGGAGAGAAGGAGGAAAGCAGGAGCAGAGCTTCGAGCAGCAGAATGGGAGGACAACTCCCCATCATTCCACCACAACTTTTGGCACCATCCACAAAAGAGTCTCATTCTGAATAATCATAGAACCAGAGTAAGGTTTGGGCTGAAAGGCACCTTAAAGATCATCTCATTCCAACCCCCCTGTCATGGGCATGGACACCTTCCACTATCCCAGATTGCTCCAAGCCCCATCCAACCTGGCCTTGGACACTTCCAGGGATCCAGGGGCAGCCACAGCTTCTCTGGGCACCCTGTGCCAGGGCCTCCCCACCCTCATATTAAGTAATTTCTTTCTAATACCTAATCTAAATCTCCCCTACTTCAGTTTGAAGTCATTTGCCCTTGTCCAGGCACTTCAGGCCCTTGTCCCAAGTCCCTCTCCAGCTCTCCTGGAGCCCCTTTAGGCACTGGAAGTGTCTCTAAGCTCTCCCTGGATCCTTCTCCAGCTGAACATCCCCAGTTCTCTCAGCTTCTCTCCAGAGCAGAGGTGCTCCAGCTTCCTGAACATCTTTGTGGCCTCTTCAGGACTCACTACAAATTATCCATGTCCTTATTACACTGAGGGAACAGAGAATTGGTTTTCTTTTATAATCTCCCCATGCATCCAACCAAACTTTTTTTCCCTTTTCTTCTCCAAGCATCAGATGCTTCAGTTCAGGGGCCATACTGGGATGAAATGAAGATGCTTGGAAATTAGAATTTGATTACAGCATTGTCTTTTTTAAGTGCACAGTTATGGCAGAGCACTGCACAGCAGAGCCCAGTTAGACAGGAACTGTTACAATCAAAAGGTTCTGGAGCATTTGTTCCTAAAGATACATTCAGAGAAACAGAGTTCACATTTTCAACTAAATTGGTGAAATGGCTTCTGTCCCTCTGAGTGTTCCCACTAAAGCCCCAAAACATCACTGGGGACTTTCCCAGGTCCTACCTGTCCACGCAGGAGGGGTTGATGGTTCTTTCTCCTGGCCAGTGATAATTCTCACCTAACTCAGCCTAATCTACCCAGCTGTAAACAACCTTAAAATATCAGTTTAACTGAAGGGAATTAAATGCTTGCCCTGATTTCTGTGTGCTCTGACAGCAAGGGCTGACATGGACAAGAGGACATTGTTTTACTGGAGATGTTTAACAACAGTCAACTTTGTTCAGAGGATGCAAGCTTCAATCTCCAGAAAAATGAAGAGTGACAACTTGAATTTCAAGTCAAATCAAGGCAGAATATTTACTGGTTTAGAGAAAAACATAAGAACAGCAGAAAGAAAATTCTATTCTTCCTCAAGAATAGTGATAGAGTTATTACAGATCTAGGCAATGTCTCAAGGAAGAGAAACTAACGATATTAGGGAAATTTAGACACAGAGGTATATTTGGCACCAAAGTGCCTGCAAAGTGAAATAATGAAAATAGGAAGAGTAAACATTGCTGAAGGGAACAAAATCTTGCATCTTGAGTTAGTTTGCCCAGGGAGAATGAAATAGGGAGAATTTGGCAGTTTGCTAATTTATCCTGTATGAGTCCTTTACAGGGCGGGATGAAATGAATTTAACCTTCCAAACGGTGACAAGAAATAGGAAGTTTCAGGGAGGGAAGCAGCACAGAGCAGCTTTATTATCCTCAGGTGCTCGGTGCTGTCTCGGTGATCTACGCTCACAGAGATGTTAACCTTTCCTCACTCAGTCCCACTCCACCCCATTAGCATCCAGGCTTTCGTGAGGATTGAAAAGCTACCTAAACTGTTTCCAAAATAAAGCATTCAGCCAAAGGATTAAGATAAAAAAAAATGCTGAAAGGTTTTCAGCTCAGCGCCTCCGGAACGTGACATGTAACAAAATCATCCATAATCTGCCCATTTTTCCAGTTAATATCAGGACAATGTCTTAACTGTGTCAGAGGTAGGAGAGGCCACAGATAAACATTCAGATAATTTCTACCACAGCTTTTTATTGCACCATCATTATTATTTATTTTACTTCTGTTTTAACTGTGCTATTGACTTTGCAAACTGATGGGGTTTTAACCATCCACACGAGTGTTCTTTATTAGTTTTAGCACTTAACCTACATGTTTCTTTCCTAACATCAGGCTATTCTGGCTTCTATCATTTAACTCCGTGAATAATTCACCTGGTCTTCATTTGTATTTTCACCTTGAAAGTATTTATAGACTGTGATCATGTCTCTATTGATACTTTCTCCAAGACTATTTAATTTAGCTCCCTCATTTTCTCATCTGATGTTTATAGACTATATACCTCATGTTATTTCACTTGCCCTGTTCGTGTTCTTTTTTATTCTCTCTGTACATACCAATGCCCTTCCCAAGCCATAAATTCCAAGATTTCATTGCTTGTGCCATAAAAATATATTTCTGTTGGAAACTTCCACCCAAAAATGGGAGAAATTTTGTCACATGTTAAAGTCCACTCTCAAAAATGCTGCATGGGGCATTGATTGGTTGACTTGTTGCATCTTGATAATTTTCCTAACTATTTGACCTAGTCCCAAAGGACTCAAATCTGATCATTTTCTACTCCTACAGTAATAAAGAAGTAATGAACTGATTCTGAAAGTCTGGGACACACTCACTGAATTAAAATCATATCTCACTCCCTGAAAGAGGCCTCTGTCTGCAAACCCACATTGGAACAGGACTCTCTCTGTGGAATGAGGACAGTTTTCTGCTGTTCCTCTGAACGTCTGTGTGCATGAAAATGAGATTTTTATCACATAAACCCAGATTTTCACTACACAAGAAGCCCCTCAGTAACACAATTGTGTGCAGACACTGGCACTGAACCCTTGAATTCTGTGGGGACAAAGGGATCACAGTGAACTACAGAAAGGATGTTTGCAGGGAATTTATTTCCTTCTGCTCCCTGTCTGCTCAAACCAGTGAAGTGCATTTCTCCAGCAGGAGATTCAACCCAATAAAGTTCTGCCCTTCATTTTTTTTTGGCCTTTTCTCCAAACTGGCAATAGAGACAAGGAGCTTTATCCTGTTACCACAGCTGCCACTCTGTTCCATCAGATATCAAGTGTCATTCAGAGAAGGAGGGATAAATTAGGCAGATGCTGGTTCAGGACTGGTGGTATTGACATGTAAGTGGGATCCCTCTTAACACCAATTTGAGATGTTTGCACAGTGGATATCTCTGTTTGAATTGATCAGGCAGAAATTGAACTGCCAGAAATCCACCTCTCCAAGCTTTACATGCCCACAGTGGAGGCACTGACCTCTGAGCTCCTGATTACGACTCCCACTATAATCAATGGAGACATGGTCAATAAAGTCAATGGAGATAAGAGCTCTATTCTCCAGATTAAAAAGATTGACAGCTACTTAACATGAGATTGTGTCATAGACTGTAAAGGGAGCCTTGAGTGTCAGGCTCAGAAGCAGAGATTTACATTACACAATGCCCAGCTGTGGCCAAGGGAGATGGGAAAAAACAAACGAACCAAAACAACACAAACCACACAGATTTTTTTTTTCCCATTGAAAACAATATATCCTACTTGGCTCAGCTGAGTACATTAAGATGTGATTGTTTCTCCCAACTACCTGCAGAAAGAGTTTTGTAGCCTTCAGAGATAGAAATCCACACTGTGGAGGAATTAACAGAGATTCCTTCAGCATGTGTGGTTTGTCAGGGACTAGATGAGGACAGAGAGGCAAGACAGGTCTGGGGTGATGCCCTAGAACTTGCCTCCTGGATTCCCTCTTCATGGAGAAATCCTGTTTTCCCCCACATGGCACATGTAAGAGCAGAAAACGTGTTTGCAATTACCTGGCCAGTGTGACAAAGAAGTGACAAAACCACCTCTGTGTTACTGATGTGCAGTTTGTTTATTCATCTGTCACACAGCATGACCTTCTGTCTCACCACACAGAAGGCAGAATCACATGAAATGTTCAACTTCTTTTGACACTTTTCCCTCAGCTGGTGAGGACGGGAGGCAACCAGCATCTCCCTCACAGACCAGGTCTGTAATAGACTTAACACCATGAGAATATGAAGTGCTCTAAGCTGTATATCCACACTGTGTGAGATCACACTGCATCAAAACTTTGATAGATGCCTCTGCTGTTTGCTCATCCTTAAGGAGCAATGACCCGGACATTAGCATGTCTAGTAAATTGTTCTAATGTGTGGTGAAAGGGGACTAATGGATACAGTAATTGATTGTTTGATGGATAGCTGGGGAGCCCTTTGATTATGAGTTTTTGCTACGGTCCAAGACATTTTCATTCTCCAGTTAACCCAGAGCTGATTGCTTGCATGAATTATCTCCTTCTCTGACTGCAAATATCATTCACTTAATAAATATTTCATTAGAAACAAACCAGTGGTGGGGAGAGAGGAGGAAGCAGATGCTCAGTGCTGTGTCTGTTGAAGATGTTACGGAGTTTACAGAACAGACACAGAGATTATCCATGAAATGTGCTCGGGTCAGACAAGAAGCCTTTGCTTCTCAGGATTTAGTGCTCAGAACAACGTGAGAAGCAAGAAGAAGCCTGGAGGTCAATTTAAATCAATCAAGGGAGGCCCAATATGGACCAAGAAGGATGTACTGCAGTGCTGAAGCCACTGTGCAAAATTTGGCTTCCTCACAAATCCCACCCTCCTCTCTCCCAAGCTCCAGGCTGAGCTTTCATGTTACAAGGAGGGATCCTGACCAAGAAATAGAATATCACCAAGAAAACAGTTATAATTCCTGGGATTTAGTTGGTGAGGGTGGAATTTTTATCCTAGTGAAGGTTATAGCAAAATTTCCCTGCCTATAAATGCGGTCCTTTTTGATCCTTTATTTTCCCGTGACGTCTCTTCAGAAGTTATGTCCACCTTTATCTGGCTTTTGATATTTAATTATTCAGTGGCACCTGTACTGAATGGGTTGATTTCATTCCAGATGGTTACTTTCCAGCATGACATTTTACATTGGAGTTATGAAGGTCACTACTCTTCTCTCCAAGGAGGCTGCCCCGTTCTCCTAAAGGGCAGTGCAGAAAACAGGCAGAAACTGGCTTTTTATACCATTGAAACTCCCTACCCTGGACCAACCCTGTTTCACATCTCTTCAAGTTTTCCAATAAGAAAAGAGCAATGTTTGCTGAGGACACTTTGGACTTCCACAGGCTCCAGTGAGATGAGGAACTTCAAAAACTAAGCTTGAGTCACAAGTAGTTTGTTACAACACGGAGTCACTCCAAAATCTAATCCCAATTCACCTCACACTCTTAACATACTGAGAACTGCACCAGTTTTTAAATCCTCTTTCAGTGAAAAATTGTTGATGAGCAAAATACATAATGTTCCCTATTACTCTCCACCTTGTGTACGTCCCCTGGGCATTGAGACTCTCTTATCTTGTTTTCCTAGCTGTTCCTCCAGCATATTTATATTGTTAGTCTCACAATGGGTATCATTATGTCAATAAGCACAATTTAAATATTAATCCTATGGTTATGGGCAGAAATGTAACTGATCATATCATATGCTATAAAGGGGGGATTTCCATCACAAGGAAATTGCTTCAGTGCTGTTTGCTCTCAAATGCCTTTTTCAAGAATTTTACAGAGAATAACTGAGCAGAGTAAGGCAGGAAAGCAGAGATGGTGACAAAGGAAGAGGGACAACCAAACAAATGAGAGCAGGGGCTGTGCAAGAGGGAAAGAAGAACACAAAAGGTGCTCGGAAAGGGGACCTTTTCAAGATTAAAGAGAGCATGAAAGTGAATAGAAAGGAAGCCAAAGACAGATCCAGGTCACCTTCAAAACGCACAGATCTCCCACTCAGGTAGGACAGGGGCTGAGATCCCTCACAGGGACTGGAACCCTCACCAGTGCTGATGTATTTCAGCAGGAAGGGTAAGAGAAGGAAGGCAGAGAATCCTTCCAAAACCAGAGTAGCCATTATGAAAATCTACACGTTCCTGTTGTTTCCCCTTCATTACCGTACACAGACCAACTACTGGGGAGCAGGAAATCTCATTTATAGGCAAACATCTCTCTCTTCTCTTGAAGAAATATTTGTCACTAATTTCTGAAGATAAACCAACATTCTGCCCACATTCTGGAAAAGAATCTTTCTTGACACAGAGTATTTCCAATAATAAAGACAAAAATAGGAAAAAAAAAAAGAATAACAAAAACTGCTTTTCAAGATAAATACTAAAGTCTGTATTTTTCTGAGATCAGACTGAGTGAAGAAATTGCTGGCACAGTTAGTGTTGGACATACATTTTCCACGCCAAATTGTGGAAGGTGACTGAGTCCACAATATCCCTGCATATTTTATCATAATCATGAGGCTTTCTCCATGGGAAGCTCTCCCTGAACCACTGACACTGCCTGCTGAGGGAGGTGACACTTTCCATCAGCAGAGGAGCATCGATCTGGCTCAGCATTTTAAAGTCCCCGATGAGTTTACATTACCTTTCTGCTGGAGTCCTTCTATTTGCATCCACTGCCTGTGCTCTTCCCCCTGCTGCTGCTCGGCTCAAACACAGCTGTGCTAATACACCAAAGCCACACAGCTAATCCATACTCCCCGGATCTATTTTCAGGTCTCATTTGGCAAACGGAAGGGGGTGAGACCAGTGGGATCACAGAGAAGAGACAAGCCCTTGAGGGGTGTCCTGGGCCAGTCTCCCAAGGACGCTGGTATGGGCTTAAGTTTTGTAAGAATTACAGAATCACTGAGGTTGCAAAAGACCTCCAAGATCATCGAGTCCAACCTTTGAACAATCTCCACCTTGTTAACCAGACCAGAGCACCGAGCGCCACGTTCTGGTGCTTCTTGAACCCTTCCAGGGATGATGAGTCCACCACCTCCCTGGGCAGCCCCTTCCAGTGCTTAACCATGCTTTACATGAAGAAATTCTTCCTGATGTCCAACCTGAGCCTCCCCTGGCACAGCTTGAGGCCTTTTCCTCTCATCCTTTCCCTTGTTCCCTGGGAAAAGAGACCAACCCTACCGTGGCTACAACCTCCTGTCAGGGAACTGCAGAGAGTCAGAAGGTCCCTCCTGAACCTCCTTTTCTCCAGGCTGAGCCCCCACAGCTCCCTCAGCCTCTCCTCACAGGAATTACTCTCTAAACCCTTCCACAGCTCTTCTGACCCTTCCTGGACACACTCCAGCCAGCCCCTCTTGACCTGAGGGACCCAGAATTGAACACAGCACTTGAGGTGTGGCCTCACCAGCGCTGAGTACTGAGGAACAATCACAGTCCTGGTCAAAAAAAAAAGAAACTGCACTTGGCTGAGTTTCACAAAAGGTTCTGAGCATTGCCCACATCCTGAAGTCCAAGGAGTTTTTCCAAGAGGAGCTATGACAGCTCAGTTGTCCTGGACAAGTGTCGTCATTGATAACTCCATCCTGCCAACCAAAACACGTCTACTGGACTGTAAGGATGGAGATATTCTTCTCCTCCTGTCTCACCCTGTCAGTCCAGTCCAACACTCCTCAGAAGAACTTGGCTTTCTCTGAAAGAAATTTGAGGCCTTCCACCCCGACTTATTTTAAATATGCCTGGTAGGTCTCATGAGTAATGTACCTACACAAAGAGATCTCAGAAAACGTACAGATTGTGCAGGAACATAAATTTTGACTGAGCAAGTGATGAATAGAATGCAGAGCAACATCCTCAGATTTTGGGCAAAGAATATATAATCATTCAGTGGTGTTTGCGAAACATGTCAGGCTCTGTCAGGAAGAAGGGTTATAAATAAATGTGAGGGAGATACTTTAATAATGCTATTTCATATACACTCAATAATGAACTTTAATTATTTCTTTGGGTTTCTTTCTCCTTTCACTGTAGCAGATGAGTCAAGCCCAGATGTGTAATGAAACTGATACTGGCATCACAGCATTTTCTTTAGAGGTGGCTGAAAGAGCTCTATGGATCAGCTGTCAAATCATTTCTCCTCCTGTGGGGTTTCCTTCATGCGTCTCACCCAGAATTTAATTCCTCCACATATGGCATGAGTGAATCATAGCGCAAGGAATTTTCTTGATGGAAAAGATTTTGCAGACAAGCGGTCTTCTCACATCACTAGTCCTGAAATGAAGCCAAAGTCATCTTTATCATAGGCAGTGGAGCAACCTGCCAAGAGGAACCAGTTGCCATGGTATGTAAGGCTACTGCATCTATAACTTTGCATTCTGAAACTATGAAAACTAATTTAGAGCTTATCGGTAACCTTATCAACAACTATTTGCAGCAGGGAATGAGGAGATTGATTTGTTTCCTGCTGTGATGCTGGGAATTAACAGAGGATATCAAAAGGAAAGCTACGAGGTGTTAAATGTAATGATGTGGATAAATATGAAATATCTCAGCCGTTCCTTGGCTTTCCAGTAGAAACTCAGGGAAATGAACAGAGGAAGGTGTCACATCACTCCTTTTGCAAAATGACTTCCTGTCAACGTCTGCAATGACTACACAACTTTCTTGAAGAGGAAATCACATGTGATGAGTCTCACTGAAATACTTTCATTCTCCCTTCCATCTTTCCTGCTCTGTAAGCAAGGAAAACAACGACACAACCCTACTGAAAGACACAGGATGTTCTCCAAATCCCCTCAGCACAAAGACACTGTGGCCTGATTCCTCTGCTCTCAGAGACAGGAGTTTTCACTGAGGGGCCACACAAAAGTGTCTGACTTCACTTGGCAGGTCTACTCCCTCTCCCATACCCAATATTCCATGATAAAGGGTGGATAAACAAACCCAGGGAACACATCAATGCTGCAGACCCTTTGCATGCAAAAAGTCCTTGCACCTGATAGCTACTCAACCTATTCCTCTTCAGGAATCCAGACCCACCAATTTCCATTTCCTTCTGAAAATCATGAAAAAAAACAGAACAAAAAAAAAAATCCAGAACAAAAACCCCAAGGCACAGCAAAGCAGAGAACCCTGGCAGGACCTGTGGATGTGTGGAGAGATGAGCCTGTGCTGGAGCAGTTTTGCTGATGGGATTTGAGACCCTATGGAAAGGCCCCACTCTGGAGCAGGGTGAGGAAGAAAGAGGAGCAGAGACAACTTGTGATAAACTGGCCCCATTTCCCATCCCCCTGTGATGCTGGTGGGGAGGAGGCAGAGAATTCAGGAGTGAGTTCTCCTGGGAAGATTGGAGGGGTATGGGAGAGATGTTTTATGATTTGGTTTTATTTCTCATTGTCTTACTCTGATTTAATTGATAAGAAATTTAACTAATTTCTCCAAAGCGAGCCTGTTTTGCCTATGACAGTAACTGGTGAGTGATTTCTTCTTGTCCTTATCTTGACCCACAAGACTTTTACTACATTTTGTCTCCCTTGATCATCTGAGGGGGGTGACAATGCAGCTTTTGTGGGCACTGGTGCCCAGCCAGGGGCCACACACCACAAATGGGGATGGGTTCTTCCCCCTGTAGAGCAGAAACATCTCAGTTTGCAAACTGTTTGTGATCTGCAGGGGCATCTACTAAAATTCAGCATTGGAAGGTTTCCCAACTCACCTCTTATTGAGTATCAAGTCTTACATACAATCATCAGTTTGTAAACAAAGAAGCAGTTCCAAATAAAGCAGTTCCAAAAATAGCCCACAAAGCTCCAGACCACACATTTTAAAACCTTTGCTTTGGTGGGCAGTTCATAATTTGCAATGTTTTCCTGCTCCTCACGGCTTAGAAGGGCAAAAAGCAGCACTGGTGAGGTCTGGGGTTGAAGAGGGCACAAGGGGAGAGTCAAGAAGGCAGAAGGGTGATTAAGGGGATTTTGTGTGGACTCAAGTCTACAACGGGTCAGTGCCTGCAGGCTTGGAAGCAACAAGCAATGTTAGGAGGAGAAAAAGGTTTTATAACACTGGATGTCATCAAGCTCAAAATAAAATGCATCTCAAGAGAAACGGGATTGGTGTAGGACAAGAAAACAAATGACATCCCGCACGCAAAGAATGCAGCTTTGTAAAATGAGTCTCTTTGTATGAGGGACAAAAAATATAAAAAGAAAAGAAAAAAAGGCAGACACCAAAATATTTAAACAAAAAATACGGTTCTCTATAAATAAAAAACCCTTTCCCCCTTTTTGTGCAAAACACTCCCTCAGAGCCCACTTTTTCCAGTCTGGGACTGGCAGCTCCGAGCAGGCAGGCAGGTGTCCAAGAGGTGAACACCATTTGCTATCACCATTTCCTGCTCTCACACCAATGAGCTGAGGTTTCGCATTCATTTAAAAGACTGCAAACCTTTTAAACTCAAAAATAGCAAATTAGCACTACCCCACGCTGCACCAGAAATGTGTCACCATGTCACCTTCTGCCATTTGTCAGATGGCCGTCCAGACCCTACTGTGCTGATGTGCTGATGAGCAGGGCCTGTGCTCACCTTTGGGTGCCAAAATTATGTGAACTGGGTAGAGAGAGGACCCGCACAGCCCTGTGGGCTTTAGTAAAGATGAGACCCAGACCAGCTGAGCCTAAAAACTGCCAAACTCCCAGCAGATGTGAACTAAAGCTCAAATTCCTCCTCCCTAGGAACCTCAGAAGTCATACATTTGTACACAAAATCATGAATATTATACTTATTTAAACCCTGTTTAATACGTGTGTTCTCCTTAGTACAGGGAGGGGACATGGAGCAGATTTCCACAATCGAGCAAGGGATTCTGTCCTCAACAGACACACGAAACACTCTGTTTCGCCCCAACTCTTTGCAGAGTTTATTCTCATCTCAGTGATTCATCAGGGCTTCCCTGACACCGTTTTCATCTGAGCACTGTAAAACCAGGCTCCCGCATCCGACCGAGTCCTGTGCCAGCAGATGGCACTCCAAAGTGTGCAGCATCCACAGCTTCCCTCACCCCACTCCCAGCGACTGCTGTGAAAGTTGTTTTTTTTTCTTTTTCCCTGTGCCTGACTCTTCAGTGGTGCTTTTAATCATGCTTAAATATAGGGGTCAACAAAGGAGCTCCTACCGCAGGGCCACCAAACTTTCCAGGGCTCAGCTTCCAGAAGAGGTCACTATGTCCTGCTGCACATAAAAGCCACATTCCCATCCTCTTTCCTTAAATCATCTAACCAGTTACGAACTGCTGGGCACAGAAAGGGAGAAAACACCTTCCTCGCTCACCAGAATTCAGTTGTGATTGCAAGAAGATGCTTTGATTTTTTTATTTTTGTTTGCTGTTTTGTTTTTGGTGGTTTTTTTAGGGCAATCATCTTTGTTTCTCAGCATGTCACTGCTGAGGTCTTCATGTGAATGTAGCCCAATACAGAAAGGAGAAGGGGAAGGGTAAAGGAAAATACTTCTTAAAGCAGGAAATGTAGCAGATAAAGAGATTCAGTTGTGTCAAGTGCAATATTGAGTTAAGGTTCTAGGAAACATCTCAATACTTTTATTACATTCAGGACTTTACAGACTCATTGAAGGTAGGAAACAAAACACTGAAGTGTTTAATTTCATCCAAGTGAGGTGTGCAAACCACAGCTCACGAAAAATCCAGGGTTGCACGGATTGGAAACAGGATCTTCAGCTTTGCCCCATGGAAAACTGGGTTCATGGAAATAAACATTTGTGGTTTCATCCAGTTTCTCCACACGGCCACTCTGGGTTTTCTCCATGGCATGGTCCCTGTGTGCCAAGGAGGACCTTGGGAACCTCCTGTCTGTGAGTTTGGCTTTGGGAAGTTGCACAAAAAGGGGCACAAAAACAACTTTCATTTCCCATGAGGAAGAACCTTCCTTGCTCTACCATTCCCAGCTCCCTTCCAGCATCTGGAGAAGACAGTGAGACAAGAGGTGAGATTAAGGCTTTAACTGGATTAGGGAGCAGGGAAAAATTCCTTTTGCGCTAAACCAAATTAATCCAAGGCTCACTGGAGTGACCTAATGCTCATCCCAGGGTATCATGTGGTAGCACAGCTTTAATTAAAGCACGTTAATGAAGGGGACATTGCAAAGCTTTACTGTGTTTTACTGCAGGGGACACAGTCAGGTGCTGTCCTGTCACCTCGCTGCTGAAGTGACAAAGTGCCCATTTGAACACCCACGAGAGCGGAAGGTCTGTGATGGTTTGGCTGCACCACTTCCCCCAGGATGCACTCAGAGTTTACAGGGATGAGCAGGGACAAGGGTGATGCTCAGCAGGTACCAACCACACAACTTGGATTTGCTGCCGACAGTGGCAGTGATGAGCAACACTCAGGGCTCAGTTTTTTCATGCACAGAAATCACAGAATAACTCAAATTAGAGAGGAGCCATGAGGACCATCAAGTCCAACTCCTTTCCATTCTTATCTGGGGAAGCATATCCTGGAATTTTCATCAGGGTTTGCCCGAGCCATAGGCTCTGAACCACCACCTATTTCATATTTGGGACAATCGGGTGAAAAATTCTCTTAAACTTAAAGGAATTATTTGCTTCAGAGGCACCTTCTCAAATCAACAAGTTTGTGAGATTGCAGTGGAGAACCTCCATCTGTGTTTAGGTGAACACATTTCTTTTATTTATCACACAGACTGTTGCTATCAGCTCAAAAATAATTACTCGAAATGTTATCTGCACCACATGCCTTATCCTACAGAACCTGTTGTGTTTTATAATGACACTGCATATAAATTACCCCTCTGATATATGTCCAGCTTTATGAGTTAACTCCAAAGAAATTTCAGCATCCTGGATTATCATTAAAAGTGAGGATGAAACTCTATAACAAACCAGTAAATCAGCAGAAGTTTAACTTGGCAAAAACAACACAAATTTGGGTTACAGTTTTCAGAACTAAGGAACAGAATAAAGAGTCAGAATTAGAAGTGTGATGCTGTGCTTCCTCGTGTTTTCATTAAATCAGAAATAATTGGGACCAATTGAAAGAGCCTGAACAACCTGGTCTAGTGGAAGGTGTCCCTGTCCATGGCAGAAAGTTGGAACCTTCCAACTCAAATCATTCCATGATTCTATGATTTCATAGGTGAGATGCAGTACAGGGGAGGTAACAGCACTGCCTAGTACACAGGATTGAAAGAGGTTAAATGACTTCAAGTTTTATGGTGGAAATAACACCAGTTATTCAGACCCTGAAAACAATTAAGATGTGCCCTAGAAAGGTCAATAAATATCATTTTTGTCTTCACCCTGGCGCAGCAAGGGTTAACATATTTGCAAACACATTTCTTAGTGGGAAAATACCATTGCTGTCCCCATTTAATCATGTGATAAATGCAGCCATCAAAGTGGGTTTAGAAGAATACAATTTCCTTCCTTTCAATAATTCATCTCCACAGGGGGGTTTAAATGTATTAAATAACACTGCATTCACTTTGGAGCAAGGTGACACACTCAGTAAGGTTTCACATTTGTTACTCCGGTTGCTGCATGTGATCCTCACCAGGGCAAAAGTCAATTTAGACTCTTGCAGTGCAACTTGGGGAAGGTGAGGCTGAAGAAGGAGAGGTGGATGGGGTTGTATGAGCAGCCCCCTCACACCAGCAGAAACCACTGGGAAGAAACACTCACTATATAATTATGCTTCTGAAAAAAAAAAAAAAGGAATATACAGGGAAGTCAAGCCCATAAAGTGAACAAAATTCAAGCTTTTAATTCATTTTTTTTAATAATTATAGTACTGCCATTGTTGCCACTCACGTCCTGCAGAGCCAACCTACATTTTGTCAGCTCTGGGATCTTGGCCTGTGTTTGCTCTCCTCTGCAACTGCTGTCACACAGATCTGACAGAGCTGCCAGAGGTGACCCTCACTGCCCAGAAAAGCTGCATGCAAGGACAAAGCTCTCTGAGCAAGGTGAGCGTCCATCCAGTTGCCACTGTACTTACAGTTATATTTAATTTTATTTTTTATTTCTATTTATTTATATTGATGTAGGCATATATCGATGTATACAGATACAGGTATATATTTATAGATACACAAATCTGTGCCAGCGGTGCTGACTGGAACCATGGACTGCCCACACTCACTGGGTAAAAAGCAACACTCAGGAAGAAAGAGGATTCAGAATTCCTTGAGACCACATCTGGATCTCATCTGATAGGGGAGAAATGCTTTTCTCATCTATATGGGTGCAGCAACCCCCTCCATGAATGAACCTGATGCGGCAGGAAGATGTGCATTGGCAGTATCCTTTAAATTTAGGAGCTGGCAGTACCTAAGGGGGTAGAAAGGCTGGAGAGGGATTTTTTGCAAGGGCATGGAGTGATAGGACAGGGGGGAATGGCTTTAAGCCGAAGGAGAATAGATTTAGATTGGATATTTGGAAGGAATTCTTCCCTGTGAGGGTGGTGAGGTCCTGGCACAGGTTGCCCAGAGAAGCTGTGGATGCTGCATCCCTGGAAGTGTTCCAGGCCAGGTTGGATGGGGCTTGGAGCAACCTGGGATAGTGGAAGGTGTCCCTGCCCATGGCAGGGTGTTTTAACAAGACAATTTTTAATGTTTCTTCCTACCCAAACCATTCTGTGATTCCACGAGACAGGAGCACGGCAACCACTCAGGCAGCCGCCACAAGCAGTGGGGAAAAATATTTGCAGAGCTGTCCCTGGTTACAGAAGAACAATAATGTGGGCACCAGCTGAGTGATCTGTCCCAGCCTCTGGGCACAATATGGATTTTTTCCCTGTCAAAGTGCCCTCTCCCATCAGCAAGGCTGGTTCATGGCAGTGTTTCATCCCGTGGCCTCAAACGCCTCCACGCGACCCCGGTGTCATCACTGCCTGGGCACAGCGGGGTCTGTGCCAGCCCGGGGTGAGAGGGAAGTGTCTCCCAGGATTTGGGAGCATAAAAGCAAGTGGTTGTGGAGCTGGGGGCGAGGCTGGCACATTCCAGACAAAACAAGCCTTCGGTTTGTGGCTCCAGCAGTGACTCAGAGCCGGGGCAGAGGAGCCATGAGCTGCTCTGGAGGAGGCTTCGCACAAAAGAAACCCTTTCCTCGCCTTCGTCCTCTGCCCACACAGAAACCTCTGTCCTTTCTCACTCACACAAAAGGACAGGGAAAAAAAAGGAAAAAAAAGAAAAACACACAAGGGAACAAACAAACTGAAAAAAAACCCCTTAACTCACCAAAACCCAGCCATTGAAAACTCAGTTCTTTGCCTGGGTGCTGATAGAGGCAGCTGGAATTTCATCAGCAGGCACAGGCAAAGGGGGGTGATCCCTTGACAGGCACTCGACAGAGGATTGCCAAGGAAAATCCACAATGATTTAGGAAATGGCCAGTTCCCTCCAAACCTGATGATACACATTCCTTTTTTATACAGGTTTGGTGGTTTTTTTTCTTTTTCTTCTCTTTTAGGATAAGGAGATTGGAAGCTCATATCTCCAGCTTTTGAAAATTCCTGCAATTAAAATACAGTTGCATTTGGGATGTTTCTTATGTGTTTTTACTGAAGCCCAGAGCACTCCTGGTGTCCCATAAAACCTGCCCTCAGCAGCACCAGGAATCTGGGTGTTTTCCCAAGGGCTCCAGTGCAGGATTCTTCATTTTAAGTTTTACAGTTGAAAAATTCTGCATCCCTGACAAAAGGGGAGTTTAATGGTTACTTAGAGAACTTCTGTGCCTATAAAGCCCACTGGAATCTTTTTTTCAAGATCGTGGGAATGCTGAGAAGAAAAGACCTTCCCTTCCCAGGCACACTGGAAGCAGAGCAAGAAGAGTACTTTGGGACATTTGGAATAGATTCCGCCTCCATTGAAAATACAGGGAACAAATTAAAAGATTAGGTGTGAATCTATTTCCATCCACTTATTAAATCCCTTTATGAGAATGTATTTCTCTACCCCCAAAGAGGCAGCAAAAGAAAAGAAAATATTTAAATTTTCCTAAGAAAATTGCTTTAATGACTGCCTTAAAAAAACCCAAACCCTTTAAAACCAAACAAAAGCCCACACTTGAGTAAAGTCAAGAAAAAATAACTGTGTGATTTAAATGCTCCATATTGACAACCCTAGGAACAGGGGAGTGGGTTGATTACAATATGGCTTTTAATGGATGCACAGTCATTTAAAACAAAGTTGACATTATTGAAATAACACTTTTTACAGAAGTAGCTGAATCCCAAACGACCTAAAGACATAGCAATTACTACCACATATGCAAGATAAATTATCACCAAAGCTAAAGCTTGATTTCCTGAGATACAGCAGCCAGACTGGAACATTAGGAACTGGGATGAGTCCTGAGATAAGATGGTAGAGTCAATAAGACAAATGTGTAAATAGAAAGCTCCATTTGCCGGGGCAAAAGCTGTATTTTGATTGTGAGAAATTAAATGTTGCATTTCAGGAAAATAAACACCACGTCCTCTCACAAATGTGGAAGCTGGTTTCAAACATGAGGAGCGCGAGGAGCACCCACTGCATTAAAAACTCATCATTAATTATTGTTCAAAATAAGCTGTTGGTGTTGGCTTAGCCTGTGAGGTGCTCAGGGAGTAGCTACAGGGTGCTACAAGGGAGTAGCTGTGCTTACACAACACCTACCATGATAAGGGCCTGCTGAAAATAGAAGCCCAAATAACCAAAGTCATTACACACACACACACATCCACATCTGCAGTGTATGCAGACATTATTGCCAAAAAAAGTTATTCTCCCATAAAGCCAAGGATTGGATCTTGCTGCCCCCAAAATGAGAATTTTACTCTAATCACATAAAAAGAACAACTTCATAAACACAGGAAGAAAGGGAGAAATGATGCTTCCTGTGGGAAGGAAGTCCATTTAAAGCAAGAATAAACTGATGCAGTCAGGAGAGGAATAAAAAAAAAAAAAAGCTTGTATATGCAAATAGATGTTTATTACCCATCTTTGTGCTCCTAAGAAATATAATTTACTGACCTTTGAGACACAGGTCAAGTAGGCCCATAGAACAAGAAACAAAGGCATCTTTCTGGCAACTGCCATATTCCAGAGCAGTAATTATCCTTTCCTCTCCCCATGAGCAGCAGGAAATGAAGAGGGATGCCATTACACCATGACAATTACTGTAATTTTAATTTCTAAATATTGCTAGGAAAGTTTCCTCCAAAAAAAAACCCACAAAAGTATGTTCAGATTTTTGATGTGGTTTTAGATAAAAACTCATTCCTCAGCTAAAACAGAGCTTCCCCCTCTCCCACTCCCCTGGGGGAACCACCCACAAAGCCTTCATGGTGAGAAAATCCCACTTTTCTCCCCATTAGTGGAGAAGAGAGAATTTCAGAGAATCACAGAACGGTTTGGGTTGGAAAAAACCTAAAAGATCATTTTGTTCCAACCCCCTGCCACAGGCAGGGCCACCTTCCACCAGACCAGGTTGCTCCAAGCCCCATGACTTGAACTTATTCAGCCATGGGCACAAGAAGAGATTCTTTCTGTCGGAAGCAGATGAAGTTGGGTGCACAATAACTACAAAGAACTAAAAAGAAGGGTTCTTTTCATCTCCTGTGCCCAGAGACATTATTGGCTCTGTTGCGGATTTTCCACAGTCTGCCATTGATTATTTTAATATTATGGATAATCTATCCATAGATAGAACATGGATCCCACCCAAGAGGACACATCTGCTTGGCTGTGCCAGCCTCTCCTGCCACTGGCCACACTGTCCCAGGCTCCAGGGGACACCTCAAACACTCCCACTCCTACTCTGGATTCTGCCTGGGAGAAGGAGTTTACACCTTGCTGTGTCTCTTCAGGGGCACAAGTGGGATTTGAAGCCCATCCCAAAAATAATCAGGAGCAGATATCCCCAAATCGTGTCTCTGCTGGAGGCTGCAACAGCAATTCCTATAAACTGGAAACCACCTTCCAAAATTCCCCTTAAAGAGCCTTTTGAGGTCTTATTTTGGCCAGTAGGTGAATATTTAAAATTACTTTCACAGATTCAAGGGAAAGGGTTTGTTTGGGGTTTTTTTAATTGTTGCCACCAGGCATGGTCAACAATGATCATTTAGTGTAGTAAAAAGTTGTGTCTTTCAATATATGCACCTATAGAACTCCATCGATTTGTCTATACACAAACACATTCCTACAAACACATATTTGATTAAGAATTTATATAACTTTAGGCTTCAAGGAATTTTGGATCAATGCCTTTATTTTGCCTTTATAAACAAATAAACTCAATTAAAGAGTACTTACAACAAACCACAACGGGCAGGAAACTAATTTTCCCAAGGCTTCCCATGGCAATTTTTACCTGTTACATGGGTCTAGGGAATCAATTACTCCCTAAAGGGAAATTATTAGGGCTTGTGTTACCCAACATCTCACGTTTCCCACTCACCATTGGAGAGAAGTACAGGGACAGGCCTCCAGAACAATGAGCATACTTCAGACCTCTTACAATTTGCCCTAATAAATTGCAGTATAAATAAAAGAGAACAAAGCCCTGCAGGCGAGCAGTGTTTGAATCAGGGCTGGATCTGCACCAAGCCACTGTGCAGCTTCACAAGGCCCATAAATCAGGCCTCCTGAACATATGTAGTATTTTGCATTACTGTGTAGGGTGTTAACTTTAATGCCTTAATGTATTCACATGGTGGTCAGGCTACAGGTCCTGTGGGAACCATAAATTTGCATGTCCTGGCCAATCTGCTGCTGGAAAAATAATAATAATAAGTTAAAACTAACCACACCACCACATTGCCTTCAGCAGGTTTTATACCTTTAGTTTTTCTCTTTTCTGTACTTGAGGGAGGAAGAAGAGGAGACGTGTGAAGCTGCAAACGTACAGGGAAGATGAAGCAGATGTGATTTAATTTTCATCTCTTTCCTTGCATGAAGCCTTATGTGTCCCCAGCCCAAGCAAGTGCCACTGCATGAAAAAGGTTTGCTCTTGGGTGTGATCAAGCCTCTTTCTGAGTCAGAACCATCTCACCAAGGACATGTTAAAACCTCCTTTTTTGTGATCCACCGAAACCACTTCACTTCACCTGCAAGTGACGGCTTCAAGGAGAAACAACCTGAGCTGATCCAGTTTAACCCAATTTCTGCTGATTCTGCCTGGCTCACACCAAACTGATCCTGCTGCAGTCTCCCAGTGGTTGGATTTTTACCTGGTTTAAGGCAAAGGGGTTTGTCTCTGTCCCACTCTTCCTCCAGCCTCCTTTTGCTTCCAACCCCACTATTACTCGCTTCAAGATTTGAGTATTTTTGTCTCACATCCTATTTTTTTCCCATATTAAAACTCTACTTCCAGAGAAAGTTGGTTTTGGAGTCATCAACCATTTTCAACACACCAAAAAAAAGCTGGTTTCATCCAGGCTTGCTCCCAGTGCCAACAATTTGCAGTAATTAGCACTCTTCATTCTATTTGGACAGGTTAAAGGCCAGCAGAGCCCCACATCCTCTGGAACAGCCATGGCCATGCCACCACGTGGGAGTCCAGGTAAAAGCAGAGCTGTTCCCTCCTCTGCAATCCACTCCACCAGCAGTAGTCAAACAAAAGTGGTTAAAAGGCCAAGAAGTGATGCCATACAGAGGGCGTGAAAACAAATCACAGTAAATTTGCACAAAATGAGCCAAGAAATATTTGATGGATGTTTGATTTGACCACAGTTAAAGGATGTGTTATTTATGCCCCTGTTCAACACAGATCACCAGCTGGTGGACCAAAACAAACTGTTAATTTTTATAAACACAGAGCTGAAAAGTAACATCTGTGCACAATCTCTCCAAAGGTGGTGGTGGGAACCCTCACTCTGGATAAAGGAATTCATCAGCCCTTCGATACCTTAATTTTTATTTCAGTGACACCTAAACCAACTAAGCAACAAGGTCTAAGGCAGAACTGCGATTGCTTGAAACTTAGTTAATAGTAAAGCTTTGGTTTATTTATCTGCACTAATGGTGGGATCTTCAGTGGCACCATTCCACCCTTCTTTACAGAAAAGCATGAATTTATAAATTACAATTATGTAATGCATGAATTTATAAAGTACAACCATTTCTTATACACATTAAAGAGGCTGTAGAAAATCAGGTGGCACAAGAAGGTAGGGAGAGAAAAGTCATTAGGAAAGGAGAAAACCTGCTGGCTGCCCCTTAAATGAAAAAAAAGTATCAAAAATATCAGAAATAATCAGTGAAGTTAGGCATAGAGTTCTGGGTTTAGTGGCACAGTATCAGTTGCAAATGCCTACTTGTTTCTTATCATGTAGGATTTAAGAGACCAACCTCATCTCTGTTGGACCTGTACTGCAGCCAAAGGATCTCTTGGCATCAAACCTCCCTTGGAAATCTTTGGAGATTTCTTAAACACACACACACACCCCTACAGATATTAAATCTATAGTATTTTGCATTAATATTTGTGAAAGAATACACACAAATGCATATATACACATATGTATCTGCACAAACATATCTTTATACTCAACAGTTTGCATATGTCCACTGGCACACTTGCATCTAACTATATTTTGTATATACATTCAAATGCATGTACATATGAAAACTAATATATGCATCATATCTGGAGTAATCAGAGTATGTATGAATATGCATCCCTAAATCAGAATAAATATGTACACTCTGATTACATATAGCATTTATTCGTTGAAAAAGTTCCTAATACGAGCTAAAAGAGAATAAAAAGGCTTAATTTGCATATGTGTATAATAGTCAAGCACAGTGCAATGTAGCCAAAAAAGCAGAATACATAATCCCTCCTAAAACTGGGGAAAGGTTTGATAAAAACTCCTCTCAATTCCTTCCATGAAATTGTCCTTGGAATGTGATTTCACTGCGCCTACAAGCTCAATTTCCCAGAAAAGGGGGTGTAGGACTGCTTTTTGATATATTTCATAGCAGACAAAACTCCCATCAAGAGTGGAAAAACAGCCCCACGAGGACAGAGAAGCAGAGAATAATTAAACAGGTCTTATATAAGTCTTTTTTTTCCCCGAGTCCTGTTATCTTCCACCTCCAAAGACGTCACACATCTCTATTGGAAAAACACCTCACTGGCTTCAATGTAGGCAGTGGAGGAGCTCCAAGCTCTTCAGCATCATTAGTGCTGAAGTGGAGTTAGAAAACAGCTTTTTTTTAGCACTGTACTTACTGCCACACACAGAGACTCACGTGAACTTACCTGTTTGGTGCTTCTCTGCCCAGTAGGAAGCAAAGCTTTGGATTTCTCTGCTATTTTCTGTTAAAAGGAAAAGAAAAAAAAAAAATTAGAGGGAAAATGGCTGAGGAAACAGCATCCAAATATTTAGGGAAGGAGTGATATGAAGCTATTTTCTTCTGCTTTCTGAAGAAAAGGACAGAGAGAAAGCTCTTATTCTTAAGAAAGAACAAGGGAGTATGAAAGCATTGAAAAGTTCAGTCTTGCAGGCATTAAAAGTCTTCAAAGCTTCCAGAATGACAAGGTTATCAAAACTGAAACAGGCATTTAAGGAATGACAGCTAGGACGTGGATAAGTAGCAATTTATCACTCAGATTGGTTTCCTGACGCAGCCGGGCATTCACAAACTGCAGTGGTTAATTTTGGCACTTCTGAATTGATGACAGTTTTTAGAATAAAAGAACTCCAACCTAGATATGGAGTTCAGATGGACTGTACTCATGAACATTAGAGGACAAAAAGCATAAAAAAGATGTGTGTGTGTATGGGGGTGGAGCTCTACCCAAATCATTCCAACTTCTCATTTAACACATAAAATAATTTCATTTAAAGACCCTACACTTAGTTTCTTGCCTAGGACAGGTAAATAATTTAAAATATGAGGCAGCACTAGAGATGATGCAATTCTATTACACAACAGATGCTGTTGAACTGCAATCTTATGTACATCCAGCTATTTATTTATTTCATTTTTAAGGCATAGGCAGGCAGCAAGTGCTGGGAAATCAATCAGTCCAGAGTGTTTCTAATAGAGACACATTATTAAGTGCACGTTGCCAGCCAAATTTCATTACACCTCTGTAATTACAATATATCCTTCCCATTGTTGTAGGCATGCGTCAGACTCATTAAAGTGATATAAGAAAGCCACCAGAGTTTGTCCAGGTTGTATTTTGATTAATCCAGATAGATCTCCTAACTTGCACTGCCGGGGAGGGAAGCAGTTTGGGGATGCTAAATTTAAGTCATTACTACAGTGTTTAAAAGCAAAGCAAATCTGCTCACCAGCAGAGCCTCCCCAGGGTAAAGCGGGTGAGCAAGAAGCAAATGAAGGAACTGGAGTTCGGGATTTCTTTGTTTTATTAAACAGCTTGATCTTGGTGACACATCCAGACCCCAAAATGTGTCTGGAAACTTTCTGGCACAGCCAAATAGCAGAGCAGAATTATCATTTGAATTATCAGTGCTGCCTGCACATTTTCCACAAGCAGGAAAGGTGAACTGTACAGTCACTTCTCCTTTTCCCATGAGAGTGAAGACGCACCAAAATAACGTCATGGCTAAGCCAGGGGAAATTCAGAGCCCCTGAACTTGGCACTGGGGAGGCCACACCTCAGATCCTGGGGTCAGTTTTGGGCCCCTCATGGCAAGAGGGACATTGAGGGGCTGGAGCGTGTCCAGAGGAGAGGAAGGAGCTGGGGAAGGGTCTGGAGCACAAGGCTGGTGAGGAGAGGCTGAGGGGGTTTGGGGAAGCTCAGCCTGGAGAAAAGGAGGCTCTGGGGAGACCTCACTCATGACAACTCTCTGTCAGGAGGGTGTAGCCAGGGGAGGAGCAATGCCTTCCCTCAGGGAATGAGAGGACAAGAGGAAATGGCCTCAAGCTTCCCCAGGGGAGGTTCAGATTAGATATTAGGAAACATTTCTGCAGAGAAAAGCTTGTCAAGCATTGGAACAGGCTGCCCAGGGAAGTGGTGGAGACACCATCCCTGCAAGTGTTCAGCCAATGTGTGGATATGGCCCTTAAGGACATGGTTCAGGTGGTGCTGGGTTGATGGCTGGATTTGATGACCTTAAAAGTCGTTTCCAACCTCAATTCTATGATCCTATGATTGACAAAGAAAGAAAAGAGGGAGGAATCTATACATTAGCAGCCCTGTGGAGATGCTCCAGGCTCCCGGGAATTACACTCACACTTAACACATTCCCAGATCCACAGACGGAGAGTGGAAGCAAGAGACACACTCACTTTCTGCACAGCTCCGTATCTCTGGATGGCATCTGACAGCTGGTTCTTCAGCCTGTCCAGCTGAAGCCGTTCTTGCTGTTTTAGGACAAAAGAAGGCTGGTTAGCAGGTCTGTTAGAGATAAATCCAGTAGTAGGCTCTGCCTGCGACCATGGGATATTGTCCTGGTGGGACACACTAAATAAAAAAGGTGGGCACAAATGGTACCCTAAAAAATTCATCCTGGGGCCGCCAGGATGCAACAGGGTTTTATTTTAGGAAATGTGATGCTTTGGTCTTTCAGGCCAAAGCAATCAAAAAAACGCCACTTTGGATATTCAAGATAGCATTGGAGAAAATAACTGAAGGGATGCCCCTATAAAAAGTTTTTTATTCAGAAGATAACTCCTGATGGAGTTGGTCACCTCGTTTGGGAGATTTACTGGACTTGAGAGGTCCATCAGCCATAACATTCCCTCTGCTTGGTCTGACTGTCAGAAACGAGCTTATTTTCATGTTCTCCAAAACATGAACCCGAATGTCACTGCCTTTCTGTCTGGATCTTGCTCCAGCAAGATTTCAATCTATGTTAAAAAAAAAAAAAGCTCTTGGAAGGAAGAACACAGCTTAATGTTAACTCTCCAACATGCTTCCCAACCTCTGCTCTCAGAGGGAATGACCAAACCCAAACAGCTCTCCTGGAACTCTCCTACACCCTGGATTTCAGATTTCACATGTGCAGGAGCTCACGTGTCCAGATTTTACAGAGGGAGATGCTGCAAGGAAGTGGGATGTTACCTTTAAAAACAAGTGGCAAACAAAACCTGATCTACACTAATGCTACTGGGCAGAAATGTTCACTTTACAGCCATTTCAGCTGCTTCAGAAAATTGCTCAAGATTACAAAAGTAGATTTTACAAAGGGTGGGATAAACATCTTTAATTTTAATGGCAGTATTTTCACACACAGAAGAATACCCCAGTCTTACAGATCTTCATCTCAAGACTTAAAACCATTTTTAGAGCAGGGCAAGTACAATTATTCCCATTCTGTAGATAAAGGTCCATAAACCTTATGTTTGTTCCACATACAAAATAAGATAAGACTGTCACCCTGGAGAGCTGATCTTATGCTCCAGCACTCAGCCTACCAAATAATGGAATTCCAGATCTACCTCTCCTTTTACATCCTTTGAGGTTAGCTTGGAATGAAGCCCTAAAAGAGCCATTTTACATCAGTCTCCTGCCTTGTGGCACACTGATCCACTTAGAGCAGCATCTTTGCTCCTGCAATACTATCAATTTGCTCAGTTGGGCACCCTGACTCCAATAGCTCCAGCAGCACTTGGAGATTTATGGGAAGTCAGAGAAAGTCCCATATTGCATCTCGTTGGCAGCACATTACTGGTGGAAAATAAGGAAGAGAGGGGAAAAAAGCTTTATTTTTTTTGGTCTGTGTGTGCATTCAAAGCAATCTACAGAAAAATGGATTGGTAAGGACTAACTGTAAAGCTCTGTAAGGCTTTTCATGCTGTGAGTAATTTTAGGGGAGGAGAGTTTGCAGTGCTACCCAGATTCCCAAGAGGGACTTACTGACCAGCAGCCAATATTCACCAGAACAATTTATTCTATAGAAGAGATGGGGGCTACAGGCTTTGTATCAAAACTTGTAGGTTTAATTACTTAAACTCCATACTGTTAGGAAAGAAGAGTTAAAAAAAATAAAATATGCTAAATTAATTGACCAGTGAGCAGAAAAAACAGTTATTATGCAATGTAATAGAGAGCAGCAAGTTTATTCCTCATATTACTGAAAATTTTTGTGTGTCTATTTCCTTCAGCTCTTAAAAATTTTCCCTTCAGCTTTCCATTTTTCTCCCCATGACAGTAAAACCTCTTCTCCTGAGAGTCCCCATGGGCTTCAAGGGCAAATAATGACATTCTTGCGTGACACTGCAATTGG
The DNA here is from genome assembly GCA_026261815.1 of Monarcha castaneiventris obscurior. Classification (NCBI taxonomy): domain Eukaryota; kingdom Metazoa; phylum Chordata; class Aves; order Passeriformes; family Monarchidae; genus Monarcha; species Monarcha castaneiventris. Next base: position 1,802,424 of record JAMPIT010000885.1, on the reverse strand, counting down.
GTTTAATGTGACCTTGCCTGATTCCCCTTTGGACCCAATTTACGTCACAAAATAGAGCCTGGAGATCAGCACAAAAAAGCCCAGATTCCCTTATCTCCAAGGCAGCATCTTCTGTTTCATCTAGCTCAGATATAATTATGCAAGGAAATAAAAAAAAAAACCAGTCCTTGCCATCCATCACTAATCAAAGCAGCATGTTAAAAATTATGCTGGTATTAAGTTTGATGTCTACACATGGAAACAGTCATTCCAGGCTTATCTCCCCATCCTCTGGAGTAGACCATCACCCATTCATTTGTTTTTTTAGGCAGGCTGAATTGCACATGGTCCTTCATAGGTTACCAAGGTAGCCTGGGGTGATTCAACTTTTAAATCCTTATCTCAACTGCCCGTTGGCAAGTGCCATAAATCCAGGCTGTAAAAACCACTTGGTCAGAGATGAATTGTGTGTCTAGAGCAGTTTTATTTCTAGGTGGAAGGGCAGTGAGAACAGAGTTGAAGTAATACAGGATTTTGGAAAATGGCAGGAAGTGAGTGAGAGTAAAACATGAATTCAGGAAAGTTCCTGACTTGGAAACCATAGGGATGCTGGAAGCAAGAATGTAACGGAAATCAAGTAGAATTGACCTTATTTTCATTCCAGGTGGTGAATCACCTGTTATGTGGGTGAAACTTCTCCCCAGCTCTCACACCAGCTGGAATCTGGTCCCCACAGTTTGCTTTTGTTCTTGCCCATGATGCACATCATGGGACAAAGTCAGCAGGAACATTTGGGGTATAGAACCAGTGTAGGAAAGTCAAAAACCCTCTGTTTGTCCAATCTTTGCCCTGGGGACAAAGGGATGGGGGGTCATTCATACCCTGTGACACTGATGCTCAAATGAGTTGAACCTACAGATGACAGCCCAGTCTGCCCATAAAACAGATGGGGTTTTCTGGGGTAAACTGGAATTCAGAGTGGGGTAAATTCCAATTAAAAATCCTGCTCTGATCTGGCCACAGCCTGTATTTATCTATCCCCAAAGCTTTTAGCTTTTTTTAGTGCCTTTGCACTAGCACACAGCACTGAATCCGTGTCATATCCAGATATATTCCATGGCTTTGGCTTTTCCAGACACTTAACACACTCCCAAAGTCACCTGCACCCCGTGCACCCACAACTGAGTCTTGGAATGCCAAACTCATGTGAAGCCAGATGATTTCTGCAATATTTTCACCCAAACTGAGACCCTGAGGTAGATGTGAACTGGCCAAAGGCTTTGCTGCTGAGTTCTTGATTTCCAATTCCACGTGATCCAGTCTTGGGAGGAGAACTGGTGTCTGCAGCTGTTTTCCTCTGGGTCATTTATCAGTGAAAACTGCACTTGTGTAACAGGAAAGGAAGTTATAGCCAGACACGGAGCTTAACAGCTTTAAAGAACCCACTGCCACTTCTTATTTTCATTATTCCTGCTTCCATAAGACCCATCATTCTCCCCCAACAGCATCTTGACTGACACATACCCTGGATGAGCCTCTGACAATCTCAGACAGCTGCTTGATGGCTTTGGTGCTAGTCGTGATGGTTTTATTAGTCTCCTGCTGGGTGGCATGCCTGCAGAAGAGAAGAGATGATGGGAATTGCAATTGAAATTAATTGCATAATGAGACACTTGGAGAAATTTATCAAGCTGCAGAGCAATCAAGACAACACAACAACAGCAGCACACAGAGGCACAGGAGGGCTACAGGAGTCCTGGGTCTTGACCAGCAATGGAAGCCAGAAGGAAATACTGGGAAGGAGGTGCCCAAAATACTCTTCCTGTTGTCAGCACAAAGACAATGCCTGTGGACCATTCCAAGGGAAGTGATGAGGTGAAAACAGGGGGTGGACAGGGAACAAGGCCATCACAGATAGTTGGTATTGCAAATTTTCAAAGAAGGGTTGTACAGCAAAAGCAGATGGGACTGGGGAGTTGCCTGATGGCTTGGCCAGGAAAATATTGTACTCAGGAGAGAAATCTGAAATTGAGCAGGACCAATTTACTTACCCTGGTCACCTACCCGTTAATGACACAGGAAAGCGCTGGGGACGTGAAAGTGCAGAGCTGCTTTACCAGCACTGAAACAGGCAGGAACGGAGCCAAACCCCTCCAGTCATGGGTGTCCCTGACCTTTACACCCCAAATTCCAGTACCATTATTCCTTGTAAGCACTGGTTGCTGGCCTTGCTCTTTGGGACCACACAAACAAAGGGGAAGAGACATAAATGCTTCCCAAAGGTATTTATTAGCTCAGTCCACTAGTTCTCGAGCTTTATGAGGTCAACAGAGCACTCTCAGCCTCTAAGCTTCTCCAGAGAGCACTTCATATCCTTTTAGTCAAAAAGGAGTGGTTTTCCAAGAGTTTTTGTTCAAAAACTCAAGAAATACTTGGAAAAGACCTGGAGAAAATGATGTTTTTTCTCCCTTAGAGGACATATATGAGCCACGGTTGTGCTGAAAAAAAGACTCACTTGTCAGTGTTTTTTCTGCAAGGTTTTTTTAGAGTGGTGAGATATGGAATGAATGGAAGTGCTTTGACTTAAAAAATGTCAAGATGTCTATTTGTGGTCCCTCAGTCCTGAAGACCCTGAAGTCCTGGCTTGTCCTGACTTTTCAGCTCCTTCCTGCTTCTCTGTCAGTTCTGATGGAGAGCAGCTCTTTCAAGACTCAGGTCAACTCTTCCAGCACCTCCTTTGAGGGGCAAGGCCAGTCCCCAAACAGCTTTTACCAAACACAACCTCAGCTACAAATAAATTGAGACCTCTCTTGTTGAGGTCGTAATCCAAAGTTTGGCAGTTTTTTCCCCACCTCAATGTTTTTGTGCAAACAGCTCAGTTGGGAAAGCTGTCCAGGATCACGGAATTATGGCATGGCCTGGGTTGGATGAGACCTTAAAGATCATCTTGTTCCAACCCCTGCCATGGGCAGGGACACCTTCCAGTGGACCAGATTGTTCTGAGCCTCATCCCACCTGGCCTTGGGCATTTCCAGGGATGAGGCAGCCACAGCTTCTCTTTGCAACCTGTGCCAGGGCCTCACCACCCTACCAGTAAATAAAAGTACACTTGATTTCATACAAGGTACCTACAAGTGAAAGCTTAGTGTACCACGAAGACAACACCTCTTAGCTGCAGAACAGGAATTCAGATGTGTGTCAGGGGTTGAACACTCGCACAGAAGGCATGGATTCCTTTGGCATCATGCAAGAAGGAGAAATAATCCCATATGAAGACAAAATTGGATCAAATAATGAGTTATTACCTCTGTTTATTTAAATTAAGATACAATTTCTGTGTTCATTCATCAAAATGCACTTCACCTACTGATGATCCCAGGACTCACCGTGCCAGCTGAGCAATTACATCACTTTTAATTTGAGATGGAAAAGATCATATCTACCACAGACAGGTATTCCACACTGCCATTGCAGGAGAGGGAGCTGGGAATTGAATCCTGTCACATTGCTAACATTGAGGAGCGCACAGTCAGCCTGATCCCCAATCTCTTAATCAAGTAAATCTTGCCACCAAAAGCATGAATTCTATAAGGAGCAGATTCAAAACTCAGATTTCCACAGCTAATTCCTCCTAATGGAAAGCAAGATGCTGGAGTTGACATCCATTTTGCAGACCTCATTAAATTATCTGCCCACAGAACAACTCGGGGATTTACATACCAGTAATTCCCCATCCCCAAAGTAAAATGGCTTGTTAGGCTCTTGCATCTGATCCTTCCCAATCTCTAAAGTTAAATAAAGTCTTCTTCATTTGCATTGTAATGTAAATTTTATGTTAGATATCTTATGTAATAAATTCGTGCTAGGCACAAAATTTACTCTGCTGCAAAATAACTGGGAGCAGGAGTACAAAAAAAAAAAGTTCTGCCTTACACCTTTTAATTCAAAATGCACTTTAACCAACATTCCGGGGCTTGATTTTGGCACTTCTCACTATGTTGTCAGCACAATTAACTATAATAAGAATTATAAGAATAATTCTTATTCTTCGGCACTCAGGAATCAGACAATGATTATATTTAATTTACATTAAATGCTATTAAGATCTTAATTAAAAAAATAGCCCTCTCAAAACTCTGCTTCCTGCAGCCATTTTATTTTAATTTGTAATGGTAACAAGAGATGTTGTTGGTTTTGTTGTTGTTTTTGTTATTATCATTAACAGTAGTAGCATTATTAGTATTATTATCTGTCTTTATATTCTGCTCCCCATGGAAGTGTGGAAGTTAATTAAAGGGGTGTCTCTGATGAATAAAATTTCCTTTTCAAAAGAGTCCTCCACACAACAGTAAGTTAATACTCCATCTGTGGAGCTACCAAGTACCCAAAACACAAATGTAGTAGAAGATTCACCTCTCTGCAGCTCTGCTCTGAAAACAAGCCTTGGAAGGGTGAAAACCAGAGAGGGCATCTCTTAGGAGGAATAACATCTCTTGCTGAGCATTTCTGCGTGCACAGACACTGCAGAGACAAGGCACTAAATAATCCAGGAGATGCCAAACTGCTGCCTAGGAGTTCCCCATGGCTGCTGCTTCCTTTGCTGGAGGAGCACGGTCCAGCGCTCCGTAATCCCCAGCCGCTCACGGTTTGTTCTTTGAACGATCATCTCTCTAATTTATTTATCCAGCTTTAAAAGGAGCACTGCAAAGAGGCAGATGTGGTGGTGGCTGCTCCCCTTCTCCGCAGGGACACCAGGAAGGAGCTGAACTTCTGCCTCTGCTGCTTCTTTGAGACACTCGATGAATGACCAAGTCAACGGAAAAATAATCAAACCCCAAGAGCAACAGCAAAAACCAACAAGGGAAGGAGCTCCCTCTGCCTCACTGTGCCTGCTGACACTTACAATAATCCCAAACAGCTTTGTTTTCCAGCTCCAGCAGGAAACAGCATTTCCACTTATAAAACAAGATGTACCTCATTTTATTTTCATCTGATCCCTAATGGAAGAGCAATAAAGAGTTTTTCAGATACAGATCAAAGATACCTTTGCTGTAGTGGTTTGAACATCATTAGATTTAGAATCCCCTTTGGCACAGGGCAACTGCACAGCAATGGAGTAGTTTTTTGCACTTAAGAGTGGTCAAGTAGGATTGGCAAGAGTTAAGCCAGATAGCTCAGCATAACTCAAAACTCGTCTTTTTCACAGCTGCCGTAATATTTACTGCAGTTTTCTTATCCAAAAAGAGGTAAAAATCAGAGCACTTTCAGCAGAGCACTGAGCAGCAGGATCTGTGGCTTAAGCAGAAGTAGGCTGAGCAGCTGCATTTACATTTATTCCATTGCTGCTGGAGACAGAAATGCACAAGGGTGCATCAAATATGCAGAGGGAAATTGTTGGCACCACAGGACATCTCCTTCCTGTCTTACAGATAGATTCTGTGAAGGACTGGTGGCTGTGGGAACTGATAGGCCCCAGCAAATCACAAATACATGTAGATAAAACTTCATGCATTGCCCACAGGGACAGCAATGCATCCTAAGGATCCTATTCCCCTTCCTCCACCTAATAAAGGTTTTTAACTACAGAGCAAAGCCAATGGATGTCCTTTGTGGTCTGTGGAGGGGGGCACCTGTAGCAGGATGTTCTGCCCTGGAATGTGGTCCAAAACCTCAAACAATGGGATTGCAAAATAAGAATTTTGCAAATTATTAGTGGTGGTCTGAGAGGGGCGCCATGTGCTGGGTTTTGGTGTTGAATTATATTAAAACCCATCTGCCACACCAACCTCAAACCAACACCCTGCTAGTGAGGCAAAGATTTGGCAGATGAGCTGCTAAGAGAGGCACAGGACTGTACACTCGTAAAGTCCAGCCCACTTTCCAGAGGGTAGGTTCTTCTATCATATTCCTGCTTAGAATGTGTGTGGAGAGTCATCCCTGTCCTGGGTAGGGGATGCTCCCCAAGGATGTCCCTCGAGGCTGAGTGAAAGAGATTTGCCCACAGCCATTGGCCTGGGTGAGTTGCATCAATCTCTAACAATTGTTTGTTTTGGTAGCTTTAACATAATTTCTTTAATATTGCTTTGGTATAGTGCACTATCATATCTGACACTGTAGTAGTAGTTTTAGCTTTTATGCTGCTCAGTAAATAATTCTGATTGAGTTCTTTTTGTCTAAACATTCATCATAATAAATAATCCATTTTTATAGAGATATATCTGATTTGCCATCATTAAAGTCTGAGGGACAAAGTTGTAAAACTTAGGCTGTTGACAAAGTCTGGGGATAAGTCAGGATCCAGCTGCCCCAGGCTCCTCTCTGAGGAGTTTAGAAAGCAAAGGGGTCCTCTCTGCACCTCGTGACTCAACAAGAGCTTCTCTAATCAACTTTGTCTGAAGCTCCCACTCCAACCTGCAACAGCACCTCCAAAATGATGCAGAGAATCCACAGTTCAGTAGTGAGCCACTGTTCCGGTGCATCCTACACAGCCAGGATGATCCTACAGCAGATTCAGAGAATCAGAGAATATCCTGAGTTGGAAGGGACCCACGAGGATCATCCAAGCCCAACTCCTGGCCTTGCACAGGACAGTCCCAACAATCCCACCCTGTCCCTGAGAGCATTGTTCAAATGCTCCTTGAGCTCTGACAGGCTTGGGGACGTGACCATTCCTTGAGGAGCCTGTTCCAGTGCTCGACAACCTTTTGGGGGAAGAACCTTTTCCTAATATTCAACCTAAGCCTCCCCTGACACAGCTCCAGACATTTCCCCAGGTCCTGTCACTGGTCACCAGTGAGAAGAGATCACTGCCTGCCCCTCCTCTTCCCATTGTGAGGAAGGTGAAACACTCCTCTATAGGATGGAAACTTTTGATGCTTTAGACCACTGCACTTTACCACCCACAGAGAGTCCCGAACCTCATTCTCCAGGATGTACAGAAAATCATTCTGTGAAAAGGAGACAAGAGGAGTCCTGCAACTTCATTCGAATAAAGGGAGAGACTCCATTGGAGCAAATGCCCGGGGAGTTTTCTCTCTCGAGATTTTGGAGGATGCAGCCTCCTTTTATCCCAAACTCCCGCCCTCTTCCTTTCCCCATTGCCTGAGGAACCAGGAAGGTGCAGCCTTCCCAAACAGCCTACCACAAAGGCCCCCTTGAACCTGTCATTTTACCCCAAAGCTCAGAAACTCAGGCTCGTGCAGACCCACTTGCCTGTTTCAGGAGTCAAACTGTCTGGGCTGTGTAACAAACCTGCTGCTTGGAGTAACAGAGACATTAAGACCCATTTCAGAGACGTTGCCAGCCATCCCTTCACCCATGGAATTGTTTGTAAAGACATCAGACACATCTTCCCTATCAAGGACCACTGGCTCTGTTTCTGCATGATCAATGCAGGGGGAATCTCTCATCTCTAAGCATTTATTGCAAATGTAAACAAAGCAGAAAGATGAGCTAGGAGGAAAAGTTATTTTTTAGAATCATAAAATCACAGTCTCACAGGATGGTTTGGGTTGAAAGCAACGTTAAAGATCAAACTCTGTGCCATTCCTGGGCAGGGATGCCACCCACTAAATCAGGTTACTCAGGGCCCCATCCAACCTGGCCTAAGTTGTTTCATTAGGTTTCACCAAGCCCTAAAATATATTTACTGTGTTGTTACAGTCGTCAAAGGAAGAAAGGTTAAATCTACTTATTCTGACTTTCTCAGCCTTTTTTTTTCCCCCCCAGTTTCTTCTTCGAGACCTAATTGCGCATGTTGAGGAATAGTTTACAACAGAGCAAAATAAGAGCTCTAATTCTGATCTGTCAGCAGAGCCCTTTCCATAGGTGTAAATCGTCCAGCAGAGTAAAAGTCAGGAGAAATACGAACTGCTGCTTCCAGGATTCAAGCCACACAATATTCTAAAATAAAAGCATCATGGATTTCCAATTTGCCTGTCACTTGAAAGTATTAGGAGACGTGGCACTATTTTTCTTACAGGAGCTTAGGGGATGCTCTGTGGCTGTGTGGGAAAAGAAGGGGAGGTATTTCAAACCCACCTGACACGGGTGAAATACCATCTCTAGAGAGGAACACGGTTTGCAGTTCTGTTGTTCAGTGGTTCTGCATTAAAACAGGAATTTCTGTCAGATAGCAGCCCTCACAAATTTCATCACAGAAGTGCAAACCTTGGCAAATTTTTTCATGGCTTTTTCAATACCTATTTTTAAGTACCTTTTTTATCATGGCTTCTTAAAATTAAATAATCATAAATAAAGAAGCAGTTATTACTGGAAGAAAGAGAATGCTTGCTTCCCTGCAGGATTTGACCAGCTGCAGGCAGCTAGTTACTCATTAACCACTACCAGCAATTCAGATTTGTGTTTTTCAACTAAATTATCTGCAGAACAGTTTATAAGACCCCCCTCCCTTAACCCTGCATCACCTACAGATTAGTTCAGCATCGCCTCAGACTCCATCTGTCAAGTCATTGCTGACAGCTCTCAAAACAGGACCCCATGGGAAGCAGCTCAACAATGTCACTGCTGTTAGTCACCTCTCACGTTGTTTTTCTTTCTCCCACCCATACTATTCCCAAGTAAGTTTTAATTTTAAAAGTTTCACTTTATTTCCTAATGGGAGAACCCCTTGAATCCTTTGTAACCGCCCTGCCAGCACTGAAATATATTACACCTCCCTCTCCCTCATTATGCAGTAAGCCTCTTAGCTTATGAGAGGTAGAAATTAATTTAATTTGCCATCATTTCATTTTGATGAACCCTGGTGCCTACTGATCATGATAGTTTGTTTTTTTTTTTTCACTCCAGGTGCTGATAAACTGCTCATTTCTTTTCAACTATTCTTGCAACTTCGCTTGTGCTGAGGTAAACCATCCTCCTGCACCAGATTTCTGCAAAAAGCAAACAGATCCCTCCCTTCACAGACCAAGGACCTCAGCTGCCCTCCGTGAGCTCTTAATATTCCCCCGACTTTCCCGAATTGCCCCGCTAATCCTTTTAGCGCCCCGAGATAAATGGCACCAAACTGTGACCGCTCTGATTGCTTTGCCCGGGCTTTCTAATTCTGTCGTGCCTTTCACATTCCTGCATTAACGAGGGGACCACGGCTCAA